>JAHWGI010001289.1:677500-1277500 GCA_029379305.1 Frankliniella fusca | reverse complement strand
CGCCGGGGTCGCTGGGGCTCACGTTGGGTTGGAGCCCCACGGGCACGCCGGCGGGGCGGGGCACGGGGGCCCCTTCGGGTGGCCAGACCGGGCACATTGCCCTGCTCGGCCCGACTCGCTCGCCGGCCGGGCCCCGGCCGCGTCGCGGCGGACGTATACGGGACGGAACAGTGGGTGGTTGTCCTTTCGCGACGTCTTCGTTTTCCCCGCCATGCCGCGTCGTCCTCTCCGATGTACTAGTGGCGTTGTCCTCACGGGTCCGTCCTCCCTTCTGTTGCAGACTACCAGTTCTCGCTGCACCCGCCCAGCATGATCGCGGCCGCCAGCCTGGCCGCGGCCCTGCACGGCTTGGAGTGGACCAAGCGCAGCGGCGTGGCGCTCAACGACCTGCTGGTCTGCCTGCAGGGAATCACCGGCATTGAGAAGGTAAGCGCGGGGCCAGGTCCGCAGGGCCCGCAGGGTCCGCAGGCCTGCCTGCCGGGTGGTCTCGCTGCTCCTGCACAGCTCTGCCGCAGTTGTCTGACCCGCCGATCTCTCCCCCTCTGTTGCAGGACTACCTCCAGACGTGCCTCTCCCAGATCGAGGGCATGGTCACGTCCATGATGAACGAGAGGGACGGCGGCGAGTGCGACGCGTCCAAGCTGGCGCAGCTCGCTGACGTGGCCGTGGAGCACGGCGATGTCAAGGGCGCCAAGGCCGAGACCCCCACCGACGTGCAGGACATCCACTTCTGAAGGTCCCGGAGCGGCGGTCCCCCCCTCCCCCTCCCCGCCCCCGCGGCTGACGGGCGCTCCCGCTCGCGGCCGCCGTCGGCACCGCCCCTGCGGCCCCCGCCGCCCCCGCCGCGGCCCCAGAGCCGCCAGGTCCACTCCTGCCCGCCCTCGCCGCAGCCGAGGCCTGGCGCCCCCTGCCCGCCGAGGCCGAGGTCCCCCGCCCCCTGGCTCGCCTCCAGGCCGTCGCTCCGGACTCCTCCCCGGGGGCGGGCCCTCGCCCCCGCCCCCGCCCCCGGGCTCTCCCCTACTTCACCAGTACCTGAATCTACGGGCCCGACTCGGTCCGGTTACCAGTAACTTACTCTAGGTTAAGATCTAAGTGGACGGCCGAGTGCGCATCCACCGAGGGGAAGTTTCGCTTAATTAGTATTACGTAGACTTTTTTATTCAGGGGAAAGCTGTGATTTACGCTTCATGTACGAGTCTAGGATTAGGTGTGAATGTGAGTGAGAATCAGTACAAAGAGTGATGAAATGTGTGAGTGTGTGACTGTGTGTGTGTTTGAGTTGTGATGCTGATCCGGAAGGTGGTGAAAGTAATGTAGTTGAGGAATAGTCATGTGTGAGTCATTATTGGGTATGGAGTTTGTTTTGAGTACCAAGAGCCTGTCCCCTCAACAGATCAGTCAGGTGAAGTTGTGTTTGAGGAATGAATACCTTACAGACCAAAGTTGAGGAGGGACACACCGGCTTCCGTGCCGGACGTAAGACTGATTGGTAGCCATGATGCCATGTGATATCTGCAGATCTTGGGCATTTTTTGTTTTATTTTGTTTACTAGTTCTCTCTCTACCCCATCCCTTTTATCGTTACGCCCCTAGAATTTCCACGTTTGTGTATTTAATGAGGGTTGCATGACACTTGTTTTCGATTTCATAATTTTAATGTTTTATTTAAAACTGAAATTTGTAATTGGTACATTTTAGTTGGAATTTTAGAAATGTTATTTGAGCTCCCTATGCCCTTGTTTTATAAGTTTTAGATTCATTTTAAATTATTTATGGCATTAAGTTGGACTTATTGTTATGGAAATGCACCTTCATTAAATGCATCAAAATTTCCCCCTTTAAAAATAATTTATGTATATTGTCAAATGTACCTTCATGTTTATGTAAATATTGTACAAAGCTATAGAACTCACATTGAAGTAAATTGAGTTCCATTAAATGTGCCATGGCATTTCACCAGCCAGCCACACTGCCAACTGAACATATCAATACATCTGCCTGTCTCTGATGTTTTGTAGCCTAAGCTGCCCATCATAGATTCTGTGCAGTGTGTGCAAAAATAAAAAAAGATATATGCTTTAATGAAAACTGTTCTAGTTTGTGTACTTGTAAGTTTTTCTAGATTTACGAAAAGTTTAATTGTAACATTTGAAGTGATTCAAATCTAAACAAATTCTAAGTTATATATTTTTTTGCATAATTTGAAACATTGTACAAATAAAATACTTCAGTCATGAACACGATACGAGAACCTGTTGGTTGCCCCTCTTCCTGGAGATATCAATGCGTGGTGCTACGGGCATACAGGCAGAGGCTCGAGCTCGATACATATCGCACGACTCGTCGATATCGCACGACTCTTCGATATCGCGCGCGCTGTTGCGCTGTTGCATTTCGCTCCGCATCGGGTGCGCGCTCGAAAGGGTGACCCAGGCCGAGCCAAGATGGCGCCGGCGCCTCCTCTTTGCACAAGGGCGTGGCGTGGCGTGGCGTGACGGCGCCTGATAGGCGACAGGCGCGGCGTGGTGAGGTGCCGACGCCTGGGCCGACGCCTGGGCCGACGCCTGGGCCGACGCCTGGGCCGACGCCTGGGCCAGCCCAGCACGGCACGGCACCCGGCCCCCGGCCCGGCAGGCCAGGCAGGCCTCTCTATCTGTTTGAACGCGGCGGCCCAGCCCGGCCCAGCCCATCATCGCGGCGCCAGCCGTCCGATTCCGCAAAGGCGGTTTCGTCTCTCTGTCCTCGTCGCACTCACAGGACAAGAGCCGTAAGGAGCAAGAGAGAGGACACGACGAATCGCTATGCGGAATCAGACGGCAGGTCGAGGTGGAGAGGCGCTTATTGCACATCAGATCAGACCCGACCCGAACGCACGGCCGTCGGGAGCACCGGGTGTTTCGCCCGTGAGGCGCCATGGCCCCTGAAGCCCTGGCGAGTATGCAATCCCGCAACACTGTTCCGCATTCAAAGAAACACTTGGTACATAGTGTCCTAGGGACTGCGAGTAGCACGAGGGGGTATTCACTCACAAAATCTGTGACCCGAATATTACGCGTATTACGCTCCGAAATTGTACAGATTGAGCCAAAAACAGGCGAAACAGACGAATACGACACAAAAGTAACGAAAACAAGGAGAATTTTGCCTATTACGCATACTTTTATGCCTTTATTACGGATAGTGACCCGACTATGACGCGAGTGCATACCCCTTCGGAGTAGCACGTCACCCGCCCGCTGGCAGCTGCTGCCCCGGCTGGGGGCGGGGTACTACAGGACAGGTAGGCCCGGCAACTACCGGTCAGCTTTCAGCATTGTCGCAGATTAAAGTCCGTCTCGTCGTTGCGCGCCCTGCGCGCCCTCTCGAGGCGACCGGCATACGCCAGAGGCGTCGTACACGTACACCACGCAAAACTGCAGCCCTGGCGTGCGATGACAGCACACAGCACACCCTTGGTGTCCCCCTGTCTTGCTGTCGTTGTTGTACGCCAAAGGTGTGCAGTCATCGTATGCATGCGCAGGCATACAGTTTTACGCGGTGTACGCCTCTGGCGTACGATCACTTGACGCCTAGGCGTACAATATCTGAGCACCCAAAGTTAACAGTGTAGGAGACAGACCGGGGCCGTGAGCTCGAAAATTCCGGCCCTGTGAGACCCGGCCGGCGCCCGGTAGAACCCACCGAGACCGGAGATCGAACCCGCGGTCCGGGGGGAGGAAAGGGGAGGGGCGCACGCCGAGGAGACAGCCTATCGCCGACATAATCACGGAATACAGTCCATCGGCCGGCCCCGGTCCCGCAGAGCCATGGGATCATTCAACCCATCGAGGCGAGAAAAATGCCAAGACTATGAGCTGAGCGGGGCGGCTTGCGGCTTATTGACGGCGAGTGAGAGGCGTCTACGCAGCAGTCTGATTCAGAAGAGCGCTCCGTCCTTGTCGCACCTAGGACGCTGCCCTATGTTGGGTATGCCAGAGGCCCATGCCTGCGACAAGGACGGAAGCGCAAGAGCGATCTTCAGAATCAGACGGCAGCCCGCTCCTGTCGCACACCCCAACGGCCGTGATCATGCCTGACGCGTCACGTCTATTAGTCGGCTGCCCGCACTGCCGACTCACCCCGAAGAGCGCTCTCCTCGCTCTGTCTCTCTCGCGCCTAGACGGCGAAGCCCAACAGTGCGAGAGAGACAGGGCGAGGAAAGCGCTCTGGGGAATAAGTCGGCTGGCGCCGCGCCGCCCCGCGGGGCGAGCATGTGTTCCATGTGTCCCCGCCCCAGACCCCCCCCCCCCCCCGCGCGGGGGCCTCGCGGAAGGCGCGGCGCGGGCCGCCAAGCAGAGGCCCCAATGGGGGGCGCCCGCCGGCTGCGCTATAGGCAACGCGCCGTACACAGCTTCGCGTTGGGTTGCCTACCACCCGGGCGGCCCGGCCCGGCCGCTCGCGCTCTTGTGCCTCTGAACGGTCAGCAGTTTGATTCAGGAGAGTACTCTCCTCGCTCTGCCTCTCTCGCACCAATGCGGCGCGTCAGCACTGGAAAAACAAAGGTAGGACTTAATGCCTTTCCAGGGGTGTGAAATTTTAATGCCTTTGCAAAGGCACGAAATTGTCCAAAGGCATTAAAATTTAACACCTTTGGGCAGTTTTTATGCCTTTGCAGGGGTGCTAATTTTTAATGCCTTGGTAAAGGCATTAAAACCCTTCTCGTCCTACCTTTGTTTTTCCAGTGAGATGAGTGCGAGAGAGACAGGGCGAGGAGAGCGCTCTTCTGAATCAGTCTGCAGACCAAGGCGACATTCTGGGTTTACATCTCTGTCTCTCTTTTCCCAAGAGACGCCTCCTGGAGCGAGAGACGCAGAGAGAACCCTGAAACTTTGAGAAGGCGAAATTGAGCAGACCCTGGGCCGTCCGGAAGCGACATCAGGGGAGCAGCGTTGCGTGAGCTTTCTTTGAATATGGAATGGTTCCAAGCTCTTAAGTTGGAGACCCAGTAAGTAGTACCCGCTATTGAATAGCCAACCTCTGTACTATATTTCATGATACATTACAACTTTTAATAAAAAGCTGTAGCAAAGAAGTATCAAGCTCGCAAAGCAAAGTCACAAAAAACATCTGCAGTGGTTTGATACTTGCATTACAGACAATAGAAAAGGTTGGGTGAAAATCGTACAGCAAAGGGTTCTTTGTCATATTACCAAACTTTTCAAAAATAAGTTAGGTTTCACTATAATTTTTTTAACAATAGGTAACTGTTTCCCAATTACAAAACACAAACATCTCGTATATTTAAAAAAAAGAAAAAAAATGAAAGGACAAACAAATAAAAAAATATTATAAGGTATTACTTTGAAGAATAAAACTGGTTATTTTCAAATACTACACAGGAGAAAACGTGGTAACAGGAATAATAGAAAATTACAACATTTGGCCAACAAAAATTAGATCAGGTTTAACTAATTTCAATAAAGGAAAATGCTTGCTTAAAGTACCAAAATTCATCTTGTTTGACTAAGGTATTATTGAGCACACAAACAAACTGAAGCACTACATTGTACTTTCAGTTTTGTGAGTTTGCTGAAGTGGGAAAAAATAGGTTGCTCTGATTGGTTTCAATATGAACTACAATTATCCTAGTTATTAAATGCACTGAACCCCTTTGTGGGCTCTCATTCTCAGCAAAATACCTGGACATCTCACTCAAGAACATAGTCATATTAAATTCTATCCTTGTTAAATATTAGGGTGTAACTAAACTTTTGTTTGTACAAATATTAGTGTACAATCCAAAAATATATATGTATGTTAACTATACTGTTAACAATGACAATTAGCCTCTAAAATTTTGGTATCTGAATTAAGTGATGTTGCATGCCATGCTTAGGCAAGAAGGCTACTTTTAAAATCTACTTGGTTGAGAGAAGAGCAAGCCTACTTCAGCCCCTACAGAAAAAGAAATATCTCTATGTTAGAAGTACATCAAAACTGCAGTAGCTTTCCAAACAATAATAAAAACCAGACTATAAGTAGGTAGATGATATGGAAAAGGAGTCAAAGAATTGATATTTTTAAGAAGCAGAGAGCCTAAAGTGTAGGCTTGGCATGATCACAATTCAGCCCAAGACTTGCTAAAAAATTTGAAGAAAAAAAAAAGTCCTAAAAACAAAGGACAAACAAACAAAGAAACAATCTATAAAGGGAATCCATGCAAAGGTAAAATTACAAAAAGTGGTTTCTAGCTCCAGCAGATTGTGATTCGTGTTAAAAAAACACAAAAAACATATTACATTGAAGAATAGCACATTGCAAGATAAAATCATGTCCTATAAATTTGGAGAGAGATTTCCATGCATTTACATGAGGAGAGACAATTCACTGTGACAAGGACGGAAAATTAGTTAACATTTCTTTTTCTTAAGTACATGACAAAGAAATTGTGGCATACTAACATATCATAACAAAAATATCCAAGTAACCTTCAAATCATACCCCTCTCAAGATTTTGGTTAGATAAAAGAGGGAAAACAATTTCATAGGTGTACACTTTAATCTTGATACCATAACAATTTTTTTGTAACTAGGAAGTTTGATTGGAGCAAAGTAACACAACCCATATGGTTTTATACAACAAAATTGTGGCACCTCTTTAGATCACAACCCCATCATTAGAACTTTGGCCAAGCTTTCACAATCAAAGTTTCGACATTCCCTTTGTGTCCACTGTGCGCAACACTCTTCAAAAACCAAGATCCACACAAACACTTCACTAAAAAAAAAAGGAAGTAAAATAAAATAATTGTATGTAACTCAAATAAAATTTCACAAATAAATTTAAATAAATAAAAATTATAACTTAACAATTTTCAAGAGAATTTTATACAAAGTTTGAAAGTTTCCCTTGCAGACTGATATGTGACAATGTAGAATATTTATTCTTACAATGCAAGGATCCACATCCCAAGCACTAACAGTTAACAATAACAACCAACATAATGTTTTACGTGCAGATAACTTTTAACAGGGTAGATAGCTAAACTAAGAGTGGCAGTTTTTAAACCACCTTAAATAGAATTAGGACGGTTAAAATTAATTCATAAGACTCAAACCATGACAAGACCTTTAATTAGAATTCTGCTGCATCCAAGTGAGAGATGATACCCATTTTCAGTTCACAGATAATTACTTACCAAGGTCTCCCTGTAACAATAACAAATACTAGAAAATTTAACTTGTGAACTTTCTTCTTGAATGACAAGCTTTCAAAGGTTTTTCACTCACTACACAAAAAGGACGAATCTTTGCGACAATAATATTTGGTGGACGGATGGAAAAGAGACAATAGCTCTTCCACCAAAAGAAACTTTATGACAATACTATAGGTCCTCAAGGCACAAGTTTAAAAACCATTAATAACACAATATCAATGATGAAAATTATCATAGCTGCCAGAACAACAATCTGGGACACAAAACGGCATTGGGCAGTAAAAATAATGACAGGTATTAAAATTGGAAACAGCATAACAGTTTTTTGAATACACAGTAATTTGGTTCTTAGCTGCCAAATAAGACTCACAACACTGAAAACTATCACCAAACTGGAACAGTGACTTTTACCATCCGTACTTTTAACAATTGAGCTCCACGTATACCACAGTATTTGGGCGGACGAGTATGTTAATGTTGAAAATTATAAACAAACAATAATTAATAAAATTTATGAAGAACAGATATACTTCTGAAAATTAGACCATGCTTTGCCTAAGATACACAATAATTGTGCACAAATTATGACTACAAACTTCTATAAAGGATATTTAACAATACACCACACCAACCCCTAAATAACTCACTAAAGCAACTACAGCAGAAGTGGCAAAAACAGTTACACAGTACACATAATGGCCAAAATTGATTTTGGTCAGTTGTTTGGAAGTTTAAAATTTACATAAACTAATGGTTGTTAGAACCTAGAATTAAGTTGTGTAATCCAGTCTGTTGGTGCTAGTTCTTGCACTTATTAAAAACTCGGCCAGCGCAGGGAAGGTTCTCTTTCGGTCTCAAACTTTCAGTGTGGAAGGCAAGTGACAAACTGTCATAGAAAACCAAAATGAAAGAGTAATTAAATAAATATCCTACTTCTTCTCCTCTGCTTTGCGACTCCCAAGAAGCCAGGACCATAGTAAAACAGCTTGCCTGCAGCTGCCCGAGCTTAAATCCTAGAAAAAGTCTCTCTGCTGTCTGGGCGATGGAGCCGCAAATCTAGCTTTACTCTGCCTTGGAGAAATGGAATGGCTTGGTGCTGCTTGGGTGCGTCTAGCTGAACGTAATTCTCGATCCACTTCTAGCTCTTCAAGCTTTTGTGTGAGATTCAGCTTCTGAAGAACTGCCAAACGCAACAACTGATTGAGAGTTTTCTTTTCTTCCTCGGCAGCGATGAGCTGGCGTTGTAATTCATCAACCTGCGTGACATATTCTTCGCAACGAGCAGCAAACATGGCACGTAAGCTGGAGAAGGTTGCAGCATCTTCCTTCAACAATCTTAACTCATTTCTTAATTTCATCATAGTCTCACTGACAATGGCTTTTTCATTCTCATACTTAGCCTTCAAGTTATTCAAGGCCACTTCGGCAGTGTTTTTATTAGACTTCAGGACAGTGCGCAGTGTGGCAATTTGCTCTCTCTTAGATGATAGCATTGATTTAAGCTTAATTATTTGCTCCTGCAGTTCAGCCTCTGCATCTCTTGGTACTGAAACTAGAAAAATACAAGGTTGTGAAGATTGATTCCTTGTCAACAGGGAAGAGTGAAAGAAAAATTATAAATAATACTCACGGTCAGAAACTATTCTTGTGCCCTTATTCTCAATTGTATTACTGACAGCTGAGCGAAGGAATTTGATTTGATCAAGAAGAGTCTCCGTATTGCGGCACAAGCCAGTAATATTTTTGAGACTTTCCATAGCAGGTAGACGCTCTACCATCAACTCGGGTTCTGAATCAATTTCGCCATGCTTTTCATGGTCCAGTAATACACGACTAGGCGATTCCCCATTGACAGCGCACACATGATGATAGAGGGTAGCTACTTCTTCAGAAGCAGTAATGACATTGTTGTGAGTAGAGCTCATTAAATCACTTGCCTCTTTGGCAAGAGAACTGAGTGCTTGAACATCTCCACCCAATTCTGCAGCTTTTTGCTCTGCATCAAATAGCTTAAACAAAAACGTATAAAAATTAAGTACAATAATACCACACGCATGCTTTATTGTGAGTATTTATGAGACCTACTTTGTTCTTCAGGTTAGTCACTTCAGTCCTCAACTGTAATGTTGCATCAGAACAGTTCAAACCCTTCTCTAATTCCTTGAGGGCATTGTGTAAGGCCTCAAGCTCATTACTAGCAATGCTAAACCAAGTTTTAAATTGAGAAGAGTCACCCTAAAAAGTAGAAACATACGCATGAATATGCAAAAGACTTAAACATACTAATATTTTAAAGGGGCAATTTTTTATAAATATTTACCTTTGTTGTCTTTTTGCATAACTCCTGTAACGATTCAACATTTGCACCAACTTGAAGAATACGAGTCATGAGCGCACTGAGTTCACCTCGAGACCTTTCTAGTGATGACTGGGCATCACGTAAGTTGGAAGTTAACTGAACCTTTTCATTTTCAGCCTAAAAATTTGCAAAATTTAAATTTAAATGAGCACATGTCAATATGAGTATAACATACACAGAGAATGGTTGTAACATTAACACAGCAATACTAACTTGTTCCAGTTGTTTTTCTAGCTTTTTAAGCTCATTGAGATGAATTTCACTGAACAGATCAACTTGTTTACCATCAGGTGAGGCCAGCTCTGTATCTTTCAGATCTTCCTCGATACGCTTGAGCACAGGAAGTTCATCTTCCCCATCACTACCCTCAGCTGCATTACCTTAATAAGTTAAGCCTAAAAATTAGCAAAAATTCAAAAAAGAACATGAAATTTTGAAATCTTATTCTAAAACAAAGTACCTCGGATACTGTATGCCAGATTGCTTAAGTTGTACATAGATTCATTATTGATTCTCTGATCTAACTCTTTCTTCAAAGCATACTTTGCTTCACGTTCTAATTGAAGATTTTCCAAAGTTTCTTCCAGCTGCTTTTCTGCTATCTTTTTAAGTGAGGCAAGTTCTTCTAATTGTTCATTTAAAACGTCTACTTCTTCTTGAAGCCTACGGGTTTCATGTTTAGATGCCTCAAACTCTACCTACATGAGAAAAACAATTACGAATGGATAAAATCAAGAAAAACACAGTTACAAAGCCAAAGTCCAGTGTGTTCCTCACAATCAGCAAAATATGTTTGCATTGAAAGACTCTCCCTGCAAGTATCTTGAACTTACCTGGGATGACTTCAGAACTGAGACATGTTTCTGAAGAGCAATATGCTCTTCCTCTAGCTCAGAGTATTCCGTTATGAGACGGGTTTCTCTTAACTTAATTTCTCTGAGCTCTGCTCGCAATGATTTTCTTTCACAGTCTCTCTCCTCATTATCTTTGTCAAACTCTAACTGTTGATGAGCAAGTCGATCACGCTCACCAACAACTCGCTCTAGCTCTTGACGTAGCTGAATAATTCAAAACTTTAATAAGTGAACTGCAACACAAAATATAACTGCCAAACAGCACTGAACTAAAAGACTAAAAACACTATCACCTGCTTTGTTTCATTTTCAAGCTCTCCAATATGAAGGGTCAATGAAGATTCCAAAGCTGCTGATTCTGATAAAAGGGATTCTTCCTGCTCAATACCAGTTTCAGTTGTTGCCTTGTGTGTTGATTGAAACTTAATGAGGGCCTGAAGACAACAAAACATACACAATGACAACCCTCTGTAAAATATCCAAATGAAGGTCCCCTTAAACTGACATTATAAAACTGACCTCTTGCGTGATGTCTAATTCATGGCGCGTGTTTTCATACAAAGTTTCAAGTTCCTCACATCGTTGTTTGAGTGTCTTCGTTTCTTCGAGCAGACCTAACCCATACTTAGCTGCTTGATTTTTTTCTGCTACAGCCTGATCTAGTTCTCGGCTTATGCGTTCTACTTCACGCCTGAGCTCCTCAACTTCCAGACAATTTTCTCCTGCAGATTTACTTAGGTCAGAGGCCGAAGAAGCCATGGTAAACGTTTCAAATGAATGAGTACGTGATGGATTTTCGGCCTATAGTCCAACAGCACCTATCATTTTCTAAGTTAAAACAAAAATGTTGTACTTCTGATTCGCTTCATGCTTCAAGAAATTCGCCCGACGAAGAAATCGCACTGTTCCTGTTTCAAAACATAATACACTGTTTTCTGTCACTTAAAATTAACAGTCGGCTAGGAGAATATTGACTGCAGTCATTCAGAGTTGACACGAATGAAAGAGTTGGAAGGCTTCTGCAGTGTGGATGTGCATTTTTTTTGCCAACCTAAAACATTGAAATATTTTAATTTTTACAGAACTCTAGTTTTGCGTCAAATCTAAAGGCGTTAACATAGATTGTAGCAGGTTATTTGTAACAATTTAATCCACTTTTTTTGCAATAGTTTGGATAATTTCAATACTTTTTTCTTGTTTTCGACCATAGGGAGGTACTGTCCGAATAGGGTCATTGGCTTCAGGGAGCGCGCGAGTGACTCTGTGACGTCACGATTCAATGTATACACACCGGGTCGACACAAGATAGGTTAAGCCAAGTTCAAACGCATTAATTTTAAGGCCACAAAAGAGTCAAAGTAAGCGTTTTAAACTTGACAGACAATGTTTGAAGCTCATAGCATAAATGCTGAACATAAAGACCTTATCCACGACGTCGCCTACGACTACTATGGGCAGCGAATGGCAACATGCTCTAGTGATCAATCAGTAAAGGTATTTAATTTGGCTTTCATTTGCAGATTTGCGATCTAAACTGCTTCAGATTTCAAAATGTTGGCTTTACACCTTTTTTCTTAGTATCATAAATTGTTGTCAATCAATCTCACTAATGTGCATTCTATGCCTAGACTCACTATGCTGACGGTGCATCCCAACTTATTCAGTTCTAATTTATTAATATCTTTGTAGGTATGGGACCAAGATGAACAAAAAAATTGGATTTTGTCTGCAAATTGGAAAGCTCATAGTGGCTCAGTGTGGAAAGTTACTTGGGCGCACCCAGAATTCGGTCAAGTCCTTGCAACCTGTTCATTTGATCGCACAGCAGCCATTTGGGAAGAAATCAGTAAGTCAGTTGATCCTTTTTCTTACTACTATGACAGTGTTCATAATTTAGTAAATTTTCTCTTTCAAAATCTTCTTTTCAATTACAATAGTACAATGCACTTAATGTCACAGAATTTGATCCCAGCAAATCAGTTCTGACAAGGATTAGTTGTTTAGGTATAGATTTCAAGCCTCAAAGTGGTTCTAAATCCCTGAAAATATTACTGTCTTCCGGTTTGATTTATCGGGGCCACTAGTGTAATTGCCTTTCCCAGAATGATTTAGCTGAAAACTTAACTTAATATCATTTCACAGTTGGAGAGACCCCTACCCAAGGAGAAAGAGGTCTGAAAACATGGATAAGAAGAACAAATCTTGTAGACTCAAGAACTTCTGTGACAGATGTCAAATTTGGCCCTAAATCTCTTGGACTTCAACTAGCAACATGTTCGACTGATGGTGTCATTCGAATCTATGAGGCTCCTGATGTAATGAATCTAAGTCAGTGGACTCTTCAACATGAAATTCAGTGTAAGCAGCAATGCAGCTGCCTAACTTGGAGTCATTCATTTTCGAGGTATGTATTTTTCTTCCCCTTCAAAAGGTGCATTTCCACTGGTAAGATTGTATTTTCATGCTCAATATTTTTCTTATGGTTTGCGCTTCTCCATCTAAAAGGTTACATCCTCCAATGATAGCAGTTGGTAGTGATGATAACAACCCTGCAAATGGTAGTAAAGTAGCTATATATGAATATGGTGGAATTAGGTGGACCAAAACAGAATCTTTAGCTTCAGTTGGAATAAATGAACCTGTCCATGATATAGCATTTGCTCCTAATCTTGGTAGAAGCTATCATCTCCTGGCCATTGCCACTAAGGATGTAAGAATAGTGACATTGGGACCATCTCCGTAAGTTAATCTAAAACTATTTCCGCTTTTTAAAATTTTAAATACAGTACTGCACACGCTTACTTGTTTTATTTCTTTACCAGAGAAGGGTCATCACAAAGATTTGATGTGCAGCTCACAGCTCAACAAGACGATAACTTATCTGGAACTGTTTGGCGAGTGTCCTGGAATATTTTAGGGACTATACTGGCGTCCTCTGGTGATGATGGTTGTGTTAGATTGTGGAAAGGTAAATTCATTAAAATTTTTGAAGCATACAGAGTCTTAATCAGTTGGGAAAAAATAACTTTCTCTTCCCTGCTCAGCAAACTACATGAACAGTTGGAAGTGCATTGCAGTTCTCCGAGGAGATGGAACACAAGCCAAAAGTGATACAAGCACCTCAAGTATGCCCACCATGGGGCAGGTTGCTGCTCCAAATCAAAGTTCAACTACCAGGTACTACAAACTGGGCGCAATTACGAACCCCAATCAGGTGCCCAAGTACTAAATTTAGGCCATGCCTTGATAGAGTCAATTCTACCACCCTGAAGTGCTCTCCCATGTACTTCAGTTTTGTTATAGTTTAGTCAAGCTCCAATAATCTATTTGATGCTTATTCCTTCTTTTACATGTTTATACTTTTTATGTGTGTATAAATGTGTTCAAATCAAAATTCTGCATGCACTCTAGTTACAGCAAGCAGACACACATTATGTATACTTTTATAGTGTTTTGATCATTTGATTCAGTAAACTTTACTTCCATTGCTTTTTGTGGCAGAAGTCATTTTTTGGAAAGTGAAAGTGGTGATGTTAACCTGGGGAGATAGTATTCAATCAAATGGAAATAAAATTCAATCATGGATGTTTACTTTGAACTGTATGTGGTGCAAAGTCAAGTAGGGGAAGAGAGGGGGGAGGTAAACTTTTTTTAAATGCAATTACTAATTTGAAGGCATTTAATCAGTCAAAATAAGTTACATAAATAATTTTCACAACTAGAATGGTTTTTCTTTTTTTATAAAGAAAAAAATCACTTTTGCCTGTTAGAACTGTTTTTGATGCTTTTGAATAAATTTAGTTTTCAGACTTTACTTTTGGATTTCTTTTTTCCTTCACCTGACCTTTGCATGAAAGTATGTTATTTCACCTGAGCTGACTGTAACCTTTTCTGTATGATTAGAATAACGCCCTAGACAGAAAATTAGAGCTGCTCAAATTTATATCAATAGTTAAATTAGTTTAATGCTGTTATCAAGCCCAACAAGAACATAACTTGACACTATAGGTATGTTCGTTTACTCAATGTGCCATTGACGCAAGCATACATAAATTGATAATGGAAGTGGTAAGGTCTTTGATAACCACAACACTTCGCACTTTTTGACTGCTACCTAACTCCACCCTAATAACTCTTGTTCATAAAAAAATAAGTATGTTTATATTTTGTAAAATTAACATTAATTATTTTCAGAATAAGAAGAAAAATATATTTATAGAGTACATATTAATTCAATTAAAATTGATAATTACACTTTGAAAAGATGTATTACATAAATTTCAATAAGTCCAACTGTTATTATATAATGCATGATCTATGGAGAGGGAATGTCACTACTCTGTTCCAGACAGACCACAGCTTCAGAACAAAAATTAGCTCCAAAGATGTCTATGCCTAAGATGTTAGTGCCCAAAATATCGGCAGCCATTTCGACAATGCCAACTTCCAAGTGGCAACCAATTGGCCGTTTTCAGAAGATGACATGGATTGGATCAGACTACAGCAGCTATAGTTCTCCACCACCACTTGATAAATCCACCAAAGCATTCTGTGGCAAGACGTAAGTATTAGATGGATAAGGTATATCATTCATTCATTAGTTTGTTCCAAAATTAATTTATCCTTCTCTTTTTCATTTCACTTAACAGCCATAGACTTTTTACAACTACAGGTAGTGTTTTGTCAGAGCATGATTCTGACAGCTAACCCATAGTCTGAGCATGAGATAAAACAACACTTCGTTCAGACAGCAGCACTATTGGATGGAGCAAATCTCTCTAACTACACTTAACACCCACCATTGCCGTTTAGTATGTAAGGGCTTAGGATGAGCTCGCTTAGACAGTCCAACTCGAACTGGTCTCTGAGTCACTGGTGGAGTTCTTGAAATTTCAGAAGTCCTAAGTAAAATAAAAGTGACGATAAAAAAATAGGTCATTTTTAAGTACTCAATTACAATTTAGAGGGGAAAGATGAATTACTTCATATGATCTCTTGAAGGGAAATCATTGCCAACTTTTAGAGATGGTTCTACAGAAGACCACCCAAATAAAGGTTTTTTCAGATCTAAAAAAGTATTTTTATTGCAACCTGTGAAAAGTAGAAACTTTGCAATAAAATCTAAAATAAAACTATTCTGATAAAGAAAATAATGTCTGCTTTGTAGTTTGCTTACCTGAATGAATTCTGTTCTGTTCTGGCACAAGTTGATCATTAAGAGCTTCAATAGAAAATTGTGTTTCATTGTCCTGGCAGTCATAATTTACGAGCTCTGACTTCCCAACCCAGCTCTGCCTCATGGAAGAAGTGGTGGGCTCATTGTGCATTTCAAAGCTTTCCACTACATTTGTTAAATCACAGCTATCAGTCTCTGGGGAAAACAGTTTTAAACCTTTCTTCTTTTCCTCTGTTAGAATGTGAGTGTTTTGAGCTTTCAGTTTCTCCTTTCCAGTCACAACAATTGTCTTGAACTGTTGATACCATTGCTCCCAACTCCTTCTAGCTTTCTTGGTGACAGGATGATTTTCTCCCTTGAGAGTAGCTTTTCTTTTCAGAGGAGAACATTGTGTCAGATAAAGGGCATCAATGTCTCTATTTGGTGAAGATGAAGAATTCATCGATTGCTCAAGATCATTCTCTGATGATAGCTTTGAATCACCAGACATATGTTTGGCATCATCATCAGGCACTACATTTTCCAAAAGATCAGAACGCATTTTGTCTTGACTGATCGTTGCTGCTTCATGATATGGAAATCTACGAAAAGCTTCAGCCTCAATGTCAACAACAAACTCTTCACCTTGATTATTTTCAGATTGTATTTGAGTACATACATTTACCTCCTCAGAAAGCATTAAGTTTAAGCTACAGTTCTTTATTTCTGAGAGTGAATCAATACCAGATAATTGTTTCATCTTGGCTGGTACCCAATCTTCTCCACTACTGCAATTAGAGGCACTTTTCATTTTGAGGTACTGAGAAGGTATAAGATCATCATCGGATTCATCTTGCTGGAGCAGGTCGCTTAAATTGTCATCAAACAAATCAGTTGATTCGTTAAGCTCATCAATAACTGAGTATCCACGCACAAAATCTTTGGAATCCTCTGTCTCACTTGGGATAGATACTTTAGATGCTCCTATGGAAACATTGTCTTTCAGTGATAAAGTCTGATTAGAAAAAGAGCCATGGTTTTCTGAAATGCTTCCCTTACCCTCAGGATTCAAAGTTCCCTCTCCGGGCACCTCGGAGCAGCAGGCTCCCAGAGAGTTATTACTATCGACGTCACGTTCTTCCTGAGAGGAGCGGGCATCAGGGCCAGGCCCCGGTGAATTGCCCAGCCGCCTCCGCCGCGCGGAGAAGCTACCGTCGCCGCCGACTTCTAGAACACCGCGACCGTCACTGTCTTCTACCTGCCCGGCCGCAGAGCTCTCACCCAGAGTGTGCCCCATCCCTACGACGCCGTCATTGTGAGAGCAGAAGCCATCGACGGCACGCTCCACCTCCAAAACGGCATCCTCATCGAGCTCATTCGAGCCTCTGACGAGCAACTCCAACTCCACGACAGGCTTCTCGTTACAGACACAGTTGATCTCAAAAGTACCCTCGTCCAGTGCACAGCAGCCCTCGACCTCCACGGTAAGGTTCTTGTCTGGTGTACAGGTCCCTCCACCAGGTTCGTGAACTCTCACGACGACGTCCTGGTTTGGTGAACGGCTGCTTTCGGCGGGATGCACAACTTCCGCGACGCTGTCCTCGTCCAGTGCACAGCCGCCCTCGAGCTCCACGACGGTGGGGTTCTTGTCAGGTGTACAGGTCCCTCCAGCGGGCTCCTGAACTTCCACGACGGCGTCCTGGTCTCGAGAACGGCTGCCTTCGGCGGGGTGCACAACTTCCGCGACGCTGTCCTCGTCCAGTGCACAGCCGCCCTCGAGCTCCACGACGGTGGGGTTCTTGTCAGGTGTACAGGTCCCTCCAGCGGGCTCGTGAACTCTCACGACGACGTCCTGGTTTGGTGAACGGCTGCTTTCGGCGGGGTGCACAACTTCCGCGACGCTGTCCTCGTCCAGTGCACAGCCGCCCTCGAGCTCCACGACGGTGGGGTTCTTGTCAGGTGTACAGGTCCCTCCAGCGGGCTCCTGAACTTCCACGACGGCGTCCTGGTCTCGAGAACGGCTGCCTTCGGCGGGGTGCACAACTTCCGCGACGCTGTCCTCGTCCAGTGCACAGCCGCCCTCGAGCTCCACGACGGTGGGGTTCTTGTCAGGTGTACAGGTCCCTCCAGCGGGCTCCTGAACTTCCACGACGGCGTCCTGGTCTCGAGAACGGCTGCCTTCGGCGGGGTGCTCCGCCTCTGCGACACGCTCCACGCCTCCGATGCCGCCCTCGGCTCCTTGGTGGACCAGCAGGTCCCCCCCAGCAAGGGTGTCCTCTGCCAGCTCCAAGTTCATCGCGTCATCGACGCTGAGGTCAGTGAAGGCGCGGACCAGCCCGCCCGCATCGACATTCGTGCTGTCCTGCTTCCACGCGATGAAATCCACCTGCAGGCCTGCTGAGGCGTAGGGGCGCCCTGCTCCTGCTGAGTCCTTGACGGCGTCCACTCCAACGCTCTCCTCGAGGCTATCCGGCGTCATGACCGCGCTGTCGGGTGGGGTTGAGCCTGACTCAACTTCAACCTCCACCACATCGCCGACGCACATCATCGAGTACAAGTGGTCCTGGTTGATCTCGCGGGCCACCACCTCTACGTCTGGGAAACGGCTGCGGCTGCCCTGCTGGGCCGCACGGGTGCTCCCCGGGGAGCTGCTGGAGCTGCTGGAGCTGCTGGAGTACCCCGAGAGCGACGAGGGCAGCAGGTCCTCGTCCATGCAGAGTTCGTCGGTGTTGAAGGTAGGTAAGGAAGAATCATCGCGTTCCGGAGAGTGGGAGCCGAGACGCGGGGGAGGGGAGCGCGGAGGACGGCGCTTCAGAAAAAGGGAAGACCTGGAGCGCTGCGAGGATGACCTTCTGGACGTGCGGGAGCTCTGAGAGGAGGGGAGGGCGGACAGCCGGGAGCTTTGAGAGGAGCGTCGAGTGGACTGGTCTGAGTCCGCAGAGGCACGACGCGACGGGCGACTGCTGAGGCTCGGCCTCCGGGACCGCTGCTGGGAGCTTGCGGAGGGCTGGGACCGGGACGGCGAGCGGCGAGAAACGCTCAGCAGCGGCGAGATGCCGGTGCACTTCTGCAGCGTGAACCTTCGCTCCGGCCGCGGCGAGTGCACGGGGGTCAGCAGCGAGTGCTGCAGGGGCGAGCGCCACGGGGGCGGCGAGTGCACGGGGGCCTGCAGCGAGTGCTGCAGAGGCGAGCGCCGCGGGGGCGGCGAGTGCACGGGGGCCTGCAGCGAGTGCTGCAGAGGCGAGCGCCGCGGGGGCGGCGAGTGCACGGGGGCCTGCAGCGAGTGCTGCAGAGGCGAGCGCCGCGGGGGCGGCGAGCGCACGGGGGCCTGCAGCGAGTGCTGCAGAGGCGAGCGCCGCGGGGGCGGCGAGTGCACGGGGGCCTGCAGCGAGTGCTGCAGAGGCGAGCGCCGCGGGGGCGGCGAGCGCACGGGGGCCTGCAGCGAGTGCTGCAGGGGCGAGTGCTGCAGGGGCGAGTGCTGCAGGGGCGAGTGCTGCAGGGGCGAGTGCTGCAGGGGCGAGTGCTGCAGGGGCGAGCGCCGCGGGGGCGGCGAGTGCACGGGGGTCCGCAGCGAGTGCTGCAGGGGCGAGCGCCTCGGGGACGGCGACCCCGGGAAACCAAACCCACAGACCGTCGCGGGGAAGACTTCCTCGTCGCCGGACTCGTCGTCGTCAACCGTCCCGCAGCCACCACGCTCGTGTGTAGTGCCTGTCACCGCACGAGTAGTCTCTATGAAACAGGTGAAAGCTGCATTGGGGGTGGAGGAGGGTGAAAGGGAGGGGGGAGAGGGGATGGCACCACACTGATTCAGTCGTCTGATTCAGGAGAGCGTTCAAGAGGGGCTGTCCTATGCCGACCGTATAGCTCCGTCCTTGTTGCACTCATGGGGCAGGTATAGGAGAGCCCCTCTTGAACGATCTCCTGAATCAGACGGCAGAAGAGCGCTTCCCGCGCTCTGTCTCTCTCACACTAATGCGGGGTGCGCAGTAGGTGCGAGAGAGAGAGAGAGAGAGAGCGATGAGAGCGCTCTTATGAATCAGTCTGCAGATCCAACTCACCCCCGCCGCGCCGGCCGCCCCGGCCGCGCCACAGACCCGGCCAGCGCTGCGCCAGGCTGCGGGCGCCCTCCTCGCCCTCGCTCTCGCTCTGCGACGCCCCGATGACGACGTCCAGGTCGGCGTCGGCGGCCTTAACTGCAAGCTGCGAAGGCGGGTAGTAGGGCCGCCAGTCCACCGCCGCGGTCTGCGTCTCCTCATCGGATTCGAGGAGGGTCTCGCCGTCTGAAACGTACGCTGGGGCGTGAGGTGAGGCAAGAGCAAGCGAGCAAGCCTCCAGAGAGCGATTCCAGTGCACGCACTCCCCGCTCTGTCTCTCTCGCTCGCTCTCAAGGAGTCTGCTGGGCAAGGGTGCGAGAGCGCTCTGACTCTCTCTCTCTCTCATTCACTGAATGGGCCTCTGAGTGCGCGCACCGGAACCGCTCTGCTGAACCTTTTTTAACGAAGGAGTCAGAAAGATAAGCAGCGCAGGGATTTTCTTTACGGTTTCCTCCCTCGTTAACGAAGGAGTCAGAAAGATAAGCAGCGCAGGGATTTTCTTTACGGTTTCCTCCCTCGCTTACAATACATTGCGAGACATGGCCGAGAAACATAAACCCCATCATGCCAAGTACCTTTGACGTAGAACGGCTTCATCTCGGTGATATAACCTGCTGATGTTGAAGAGGGCCCGGCCACTAGCAAGCATTCGACGAACTGATGATCATCTGAGTTCGTCAGAGACTTACTCCCGTTGTGTGGCAACTCGCCCATGGTGATTCACACTCTTGACGACGAAATATGATCCAAGTTTTCTCAATATGCTGAACGTTTGGGCCCAACTTCATGCCTAGATAGCTTAGCACGCAACGCAAGCCGTGACTGTGAACTCATCGCCTTTCGTCGAAGTGTCCGCCAAGAACTGCTACCAACATAACGAAAACTAATTAATTGAGTCAAGCATTTTCCCCAGGCTAGAAAGTACTACCCGATAGGCTACTGTGAGAGCATGTTCCAAGTATTGTATCGAGCTGTTAGCTTGATGGATGCTGACTTTCATTATAAACTAGAACCTTAACGACTATAAGCCGTTAGGTTGGCAAGTCTCCAGCTTGAATTGACGGGCGGTAAAATTCGAATAATGGTGAATTGGAGGACTGAAGGGAAGCGAAGAGTAGCGGGAATAAGATGTGCCGCGTACAGATATGATTGGTTGACAGCACACAAACAGCTCAAAACAAGTGGCAATTTGTTAAGTTATGTTTCTTCCCTGTCTCCTTGCTCTTCTTTGTTTCGCTGCTTTCCAACCAGTCAATGAGTGGGCTGTTTCAAGTGGCAAGTTTTTTAAAAAATGCATGTTACACGGCTGAAGAGAAAAGGAATTGTGTAAAACAAACTCATTTAAAATAGTCTGTGTTTAATGAAAACTGTACAAGGGAAGGCTTAAACCACAAATTTAACAAAGACTTAAAGTAGGGAAATGGAAAACAAATGCAACTTTGTTTGAATTAATAAAAAAAACAAGACATAACACACACCAATAAAATAAATTGTGAACATAATGACAGATAAAGATGGCAAGGATAAAATCTCCTCCAAGTTTGATGTCCCTCCCCACAAATTCACTCTCACACATGACTTACTCAATTTGAGTCTTATGATGATACATTTAATCTCTCTTCATATTCTCTTCAAAAAGATTGTTTGTTACTGTTTTGGTCACTAAAATAAAAAATTAAACAAATTAAATTGAGGAACATCATTGACACACTTCATTCGTTTAAATAAATTCAAGTTAAAAGAAAAGTTTATGGAAACTTACCTTTGTCAGCAAAACCACTCAGAGCATTGTCGACTTTGTTCTCGTATTTCAAAAAGCGGGGCTTGAGAATACGGTTGTAGATGACAACTGAACCATTGTCTTCAAGAGGGGCAAAGAGCCAGACGAAGAAAACGCACTGTAAAAATTAAAGTAAGAGTAAAATTTCTGAGTACCAAACAAAAGAATAAAGACCATGCCAATTAGCTGGAAACATACCTTGACCAGCCAGTAAACCGGAATCCATCCAACAATTACATTAGAGAAGAATTCAACTAATGAGAATGCTGCAAAAACAGTCCAGTATGTGAGCCATTTGGTGTCATCTCCTTTTTGTGGACTTTCAATGGCCTTGATTGATGCATAGGCAGGATAGGCAAACCCGACGCAATTACACAACAGCTGGGCTCCATATCCAAAGACCAGATAGATGGAGAACAATCCAAGAGCAACTGAAAAGGAAGAACAACACATATTTAAGATGATATCCACATTGGTCCACATTCCATATGGGGCCGAATCTGTGAAAGGTGTTCGCAAAGCCCAAAACCATGACCTCTGCAACTGTTCCAGTTTCCGGATTTGTATCAATTATTTGGCCATGAACATGCATTAAAAAGTGTGAAACGTACTGCAACAGAGCAAGCACGTGAAACTTATCTGTTAATCTATTTAACTTCATTAACTTGTAACAACTTCAGTGGGCGAGAGAAACTTAAAAAAAAAACTCCTCAGAAGAACTGATAACTGGCACAGACATGACTCACTGACAGTGTTAACTTAATCTTGACTATATTGCGCCAGGTACCCTGCAATAAGGCCCAGGCAGACAGCTTTTGGACTGTACAATGACAAATCACCAGCAATTAAACGACACAACATAGAATTCCGGGTGCAGACGAGTGAGTAAAATATTCATCAAACGTGCACCCTCACTTATAAAGGCAGGTCGGGTCTACCAAAGACGCGAAAAGGAGAGGGAGGAGGGGGGGGGGCAGCATGTCGTGAAAGAAAAAAATAAATCGGAAAAAAAAATCGAGTATCCTTGGGCGAAACGCTTCAGCCACAGACTGCGACGCAGGGGTCGATGGAGCGAAGTTCAGAGCAGGACGTCTTCCAGCTGTTGCCAGCGGCAGCGGCAGCGGCCGAGGGCTGACAGGCGAATGCTGACGCTGACCCAAGTCGTCGGACACTTTTAAGAACAATGCGCCCAACTCGAGCCTAGCCACGCATTCCCGCGCGTTCTACCGAACAATAGCGAGTGTCAAGCGGACTGAACGACGGCCTTAGAATATCGGTGTTTCGAGGCAACGGGCCAATCGGAGTTCTATCAATGGGCCAAATGACTCAGACACAATTAGGAACTTACTTCCGAACAGGTAGAGCCTCTTTACACCGGTCTTCTCCTCGCCTAGGGCAAACCATTTAGCCCAGGGTTTGCTTTCATCGTTTAAGTGCTTCTCGACGTTGGCGATAATCCTTGAATTCATTTTGGGAGATTTCTGTACGCTCCAGCCGATTCTTCAGTCTCACACCTTCAATGTACAAACCACTGTATCACTACGTCCGCTCAGAAAGAAACTATAATTATAGAAGAGCTGATCATTCGGTCGTTGTCGACTTCGTTTGACTTCTTGTCTTCTTCAACTTCAAATTGTCTCGGCCTTTAAGCAAATTCTGGGCAATGCTACGGTTTGCTTTGCTGTGTGGCGTATGAGAATTAAGATTGTTATCAACTTAATTTGATCTCACCTGCCTGAAGAAGTCTGATTAGAAAGCTGTAGATCAGTTACCTTTTGCTGTCGTGTTGCCTGTTATTTTGGAGTTAATCTTTGTATACTTAAAAATATTTTTGTTTTGAACATGGACTGCTGAAAGACCGGCGGCAACGACCAGGCGCCTAATCTAGCCTCTCACCGTCCGCAGTTTGAATGTGATCGGAGCCTGGTACTCGGAGAGATCCGGTCTGCTATTTCTGCTGTAGTATGCAATGTTATTGTTGACCATTACCAATTCTCAGCCAAAATCTTAATCTATCTTTATAAAAAAAATATTAATGAAGGAACATAAGGAGTGGCAGAGTAATACGTAGACACTAAAATGTTTTTGAGGTCTTTTCGATGTTTGGTTCCCCAACTTCGAATCACCACGACCAATGGGCGATTCCTCCCCTTCACTCAAGGTAATTTCTCTTGTTCGGGGGTGTCACCCACCCAAGGGTGTTTTGATATTAATCTTACAGCAAACATTCTACTTTACCCAGTTCCTAATCTGATTTATGTACTTCAATAATTCAATAATTTTCCATCATGTCATGACACCATGTGACATCGTTCCATTTCAATTCTGTGTTTCAAGGGTCAAGATCCATTTGTGACAGAGCGCTGCTAAAACTGGACATGTTTGATAAAGAAAAGACAAGATTTGCATCGAGAATCAGTGACTTGGACTCGTTTTGGCTTCGAATAATATCACTTGATCGTGTTCTCGAAGAAGACTTAAAACAAGCTTGGGTTTTAGCAGATGAAAACGAATTATCCACTGTGATAGAATTATCAGAGAAGTAATATTTTTAAATTAATTTTATTATTGTCTATCAAATTTTTTGTTACACATTTGCTCTCTACTTTCAGGTTCTTCCAAAATCAACCCCTGTTTAGCACATTCAGATTTGGGCCCCTCATGATGAGGACTTGCCACTATTTAAGGAAACCAGAAACTGCTTTAGAGGTTGGTTGCCTGTTACAGTTTTATTTTCCAGCATTGTGGACTTTTTCTAAGCCTTTCTTTCAGATTTTTAGGAATCCCAAACTCACAAAGCTGTTCGATGATGCTCCGTCAATTTTGTTACTAATGGATTTATTATATGAGAGTGGAAAATTTGAAGACGCAGTTGCTGTCTATGAGTATTTGTGTGAGATTGAATGGTATTTTGTCCTCCGGCATCCATTTGTTGCAATGTTACATGTCATCAGTCTGTACAAACAAGTAATTTCATGGATTTATTTTAGTGGTAATATTTAGGGAATTTTTTTTGATTTAGGCTTACTTTTTTGGCAGGGAACAAAAGAATCTTTGCTCAAAGCTCAACAGTGCCTAAGAAGAGTTTATGTTAGTCCTAACATCAAGGCAAAGCTAGAAACTATTGTTGCTGGTTTGGCTTTAAAGCTGAATGATCCACGCACTGCTGTAAACCTTGTGCACAGGAAAGCACTAGAGTCAGAATTAGCTTTTAATATAAAGGTATACATATTAATGCTATCTTTTGTAACAACTAAATGTAATTAATTTCTTAAAAATAATACTTTTTTTCTTTTTTTATTTCTTCCTAGATTCAGGGGCATATTATGCTTTCTGAGTGGGATAAAGTTTTAAAAGATCTAAAACACCTGAAACATCATAGCTTGTATGAAGATACACTAATGTTGATTTTGAGCTCAGGTGAACACCTCGGTCAAACTAGTCATCTGAAATCATTAAAAACAACTGTAAGTTTTGAAAGCTGCGTTTTTATGTTTCAGTTATTTTCATCAAAAGCATTAAATATCCTTGCCTTGTCTTTCAGGTTGGGGAAAAAATTGTGACTCCGCTGACACTTCATGATATTCAAGAAGTGAGAGTCTCAAAAAAAAAGAAATTTTATGATTAATAAATTTATTTGTTTCTGGAAGGTGTATATCAATAAATGAATTATACCTGGTCCCTACAATCATTAACATCTATTTTCTAATGACAGATACGGCTAATGAAACAATATTGTTGAAGGCTGTCTGCTTGCATTGACTTAGACAAGGTTTCAGAGTAAAATTGAGAGGAAAAACAGAACTTACTAAAAAGTAAATGGGATATCTGCACTCTGGAAATGCAAGTGTGTACTTGAATGCAGTTTTTCCTGCATACCTACATGTATTCAGGAAATAATGTGTACTTAGTCAAGTATGCAGGAAATAATGTGAACCTGGTCAGGTATGCAGGAAATCCTGTGTACTTGACCAGGTACACACGAAAACCTCCATACATTTATAGGGGAGATTTAGTGTGTACCTGGTCAAGTACACAGGATTTCCTGCATACCTGACCAGGTTCACATTATTTCCTGCATACTTGACTAAGTACACATTATTTCCTGAATACATGTAGGTATGCAGGAAATACTGCATTCAAGTACACACTTGCGTTTCCAGAGCAAATTTAAATCAACGTACAAGAAATGTCTTCTTTAGGTTTCATCTTCACTGTTGCTTTTTGATCTTTTTCTTTTGTTGGCTCGAGACGCTGGCTTAAGTTTGGCCTGGCCTGGCTCCCATAGGCCACTTGTGACAAATCGCTCAGCAGCTTCCTTGTCTACCCTTGGCATACTCTGTTTCTCATGAACTTGCTTAGCTCGGGTCATGTAACTCCGCACTCTGTCGAGTTCATTCTGAAAGAGAATCAGTTTAAGATAAAGCACTCAGACAAAAACAATGAATTTAATAATATATACAGATATTTAGCTATATATAAGTAAATATTAAAAATACCTTCACACTGTGATTTAAGGGGTCAACACCCTGTGTACGGAGATAGCTCCAAAAGAGTGAGTTGAGAGAATAGGATAGAAAGAGATCGTATTCTACTTTTTCCTCAAGTGACAAATCTGCATAAACATCGCGACCACAGCAAAGTTCTAATGTTTCACCAATTTTGTCAACAGACGAATGAAATTTACTAATGATGGATTTAAAAGATCCGTCTGTGGCGAGTTCACCCAACTGATCGTCTGGGAAAGCCATGCTGAAGTGTTTCTAGAATAAAACACTTTTGTCAATGTCTTCGAATTCTTGTGAATTATCACCCCAGTGTTCACAAAGGTTTCGAAGAAGTGTCTTTAAACACACAGCACTTCTTAAAAAGCTAGGGTACTTCCTCTCTTATCTAAAACAGTTAAAAATTTTTGTAAACATACAGACATTTCTAACCTAGAAATTCTCGTGAGAATAAGGGAGGAGGACGGCCAAACCTGCGAATAGTCTCGTCTCCCGCGTACCGACCGGCGCCTCCCTCCGGCCCCGCGGCGCCCACCGGGCTGAACCGGGTTGCAGTTTTTAGATTGTTGCATCTTGCACACCGTTCCACCAGGTGTGTTCAAAATTGAACTGTAACGCCATAACTCGACTTTCTTTTCTTGAACATTCCTTGGCGTTCTTCTTCTGACCATTCATATCGAATCTTCCAGAACCGATCTGGAAAATTCTGAGTAACGAAGTTCATTGTACCCTGCTACTTACTCGCATTTCTCGGGCTGAATAAAACGATCTTCAGCATCCCTTCAGGCCTCCGCGGCCTCCGCGAACTTTCAACTTTCATGAATGCATGCATGCTTTGACGGCCTCCTTGGGTCTGAGCAAAGCCAAAAAGTGGTGCTCCGGAAACGTCTGGAACAAAAACCTTTTGCTATTTAAAAAAAAAGGATATATATATATTTTTTAAAGTGTCATTGTTGTTACTCCTTGCGTTCAATAGCGTGCTTTAGCCTCAGTGAACGGAGTTACTTCACTTTACAGCTGCGGGAGGAAAGAAATCATCTCCGTTTCGAATCTGGGGCTCGCCTAGGCTTGCCGGGTTTCGGGTATGATGAGCTGCCTATCCTCACGGCGCTTGCTTGAGGGGCGTGTGGAGGCGGTTATCTAGAACCTCTAGAGCAGGAACGCCCGAGTGAAATGTTCAATTAATATATATGTCCCACCTCCTCCTCTAATTAAAGACAGCATGTACACATGAGAAAATATGTTCTGTGCAGTTTACACATGTACACTGACAAAAAAAAAAACAAAACAAAACACGAGTTACTTTTATCAGTTCTTAACTCACAAAAGAAATATTGCAAATTATTTGTGAAGATAGTACTTAGTAATTAAAACTATTGACGAAGCTAACTAAATTCTGAGTACTGTTCATCTCACAATTAACACAGCGTGAACGAGCGAACTCAAAAAGCTCACAAAACAAACATATCTTCACATGGGGTAAAGTTTACGCTCACCAACATTATGTCGATTATCTATTGGCACCTTACTTATAAAATACTTTATTTGGTCTCGGCTCGAGGTTTTTCAGGTCATAACGGATAAACGGATGTCCCAATGGGTAAGGGGAGGGGTCTCTAGGTGGCCTTACACTCAGCGTTTTCGTCATGTCCGTCTGTGTCCGTTTTGCATTTTTTTGACAATTTTGTAGTCACTCAAGTCCCAAAGATTTTGTTGAAGTGTACAACAGTACATGTTTCCTACACTATCAGACAAAATATCAACGAATATCGACAAACAGACAAAGGCGGATGCATCAAAAATGTTGAGTGTGAGGCCACCTCGACTGTAACAAACACTATGTGATTCTAAAATTTTCTTCCCCTTCTGGAAAAAAAAATGAACCACGGGCACCGTCTTTACCACCACAACAAAAATCGAAGAAAACTTTTGGGGTAGGTCAAGAGGAAGGGGTGGGGTGGGGGGGGGAGGGGGGGCAAGCGCGGGCAGGCGTTCTTCGCTCTTCCCGACTGTTCCATCCCCCCTCCCCACCCCCTCTACCTCCCCGCGCCCAGGGTGGGGGGCGTTCCCGTACCTCCACGAAGCTTCGCGACGCTTCGCGGAGCGCCCAGCCGCCCCCAGCGCCCTCCCCTCCCCTCCCGCGGACCAGCGCCGCCTATAAAACTGTTCGCTCGCCGGCCGGCTGTCAGTTCTCTCACAGCAAGCGAGCCGAGTGTAACGCAAGCGAAGAAGTCGACGATCAGTCGTGAGCCTAGCGTCTCATCTGCCGCCCTGCGCGTCGTTTCTCTGAGTTCTTGTTTCCCGTCGTGAACATTTCAGCGAAGGTAAGGCTCTCATTATTGTCAGTGTCTCAACCTCCTTGCTGTTCGCATCGCTCGCCCCCCGTCGTCGTGTCCCAGAGTTCACCCAGCCTGACGGTGTGTTTTCGTCATGTTTCAGATGTCTCTCCTGCCCGTGCTGCTTAGCGAGCTGGACAGCCTCCGCCGCCCATCTAACCTTTTCGACCAGTACTTCGGGGACGTGCTGCTCCGGGATGACCTGCTGTCCCCGACGCTGTCCTCCGTCGCGGCGCCCTTGCTCTCCACCCATTATCTGCGTCCGTGGCGCACCCAGCACCACCGTCAGAGCGGTGTCTCTCACCTCGCCGACGACAAGGACGCCATGCGTATCAACCTGGACGTGAAGCAGTTCAAGCCTGAGGAGCTCGCCGTCAAGGTGGTCGACGGCTTCGTCGTGGTGGAGGGCAACCACGAGGAGCGCCAGGACGAGCACGGTTTCATCTCCCGCTCCTTCAGCCGGCGCTACAAGCTGCCCGAGGGCGTGGACCCGGACTCAGTCATCTCGTCCCTCTCTTCCGATGGCGTCCTGATGGTGACTGCCCCCAAGAAGGCTCTCCCGCCGCCGGCCAACACCAGGAACGTACCCATCACCCAGACCCAGCAGCCAGCTGCCATTCAGCAGAAGCAGGCTGGGGACCAGGCCAAGAAGGACGAGAAGATGGAGCAATGAGCGTGAGGAAGGAAGTCTGCGGGGATGTGTGATGTTTCAGGGCTTTCCTCAATGTCACGGGTCGTGTCTTGTGAATGTTGTGTATTATTGATCTGTGCAAGTATTTTCTTAGTCGCTTAATTTTGCCATCTCTTTGGTCTATTGTCTCATCATCTACGAGACATTTAGTCATTTTCATGATCGCTTCATGTTTCCTATTAGCACAGATGCCTGTTTACTTCAGCTTAATTGTGTAAATTTCAGTGGTGTAGACTAGACCTCATTTACCCTGTTCCTCATTTGCGAGAACTTTGAGACTGATTTTATTATGTTCTTACATTGTGTCTAGCGAATAGTGTTTTTTGTTTGTTTTTTTAATCTCTTCAATAAATAATACCATCATGTAAACCGCAAAACCTTTGTTATTTCTGCCCATCACCTTACAATTGAAGGCCAGCAGCTATGCGATTATTTTGGAAAGAACACCTTGATCACTTTCATCACTTTCACTACTAAGATAAACACGCGCGGCTGGAGGAGTACACACCTGTAATGAATTTAAAAGCGAGGGATCGTCCGCGTCCACGCAGCCAACCGTAGACATACCCAACTTAAATTAGAGTAATTTCCATCACACACTAACCTATACGGGCCATTGGTTTCTTAAAATTTATCGTCCAACGTTTGTAACTTGTAGCAGAATTGGAAATGTTTGCGTCCGTATTCGCTTGACTCGGATGCGATCAGTGTTGTCATGTTGGCAAAGCACTTATTATTTTTGGCGCAGGCCGCTCGCTCTTGTTTTGGAGGGAGAGCTTGGAGAGGTTCCTATTCAAGTGAAGCAAGACAATAGCACAATAGTTGGAAGGTATGTGAGAGTTTTGTGAATGCGACTTATATACATCTTTTTTGAGGTTCTTAAATCGAAGAAAAAATGTTTGAGATGCTGTCCTGTTAATCTCAGCGTGACGTTAAAGAATTCCAGTTTACATTACATTGCGGCCTATTTCTAACCTAAGGTCCTTCGTGGTAACTTACTGCTGAATGTCATCCTTATCATCTCTTGAAACTTAATGATGATTGCCAGTTTTGTCTACGGCATTTAATTAGCGGTCCTGTTTCTCTTTTTCTTACCCGTAGTAATAGTTTTTAGATTTATTTTTAAATTTTCTGCATGTCTTCCAAGGTGATAAATTTTATTGTATTCTGTATCTGTTTCTTGGTTCTTTAGATAATTTATCATCATGCGGAAATCTCAATCTTCCCAACGCCCATCGCAAGGGTCGCAGCGACCAATGTCTCAAGCCTCTCAAGGCACCCCTCGATCAATGACTCAATCGCAGACTGTTGGCTCTTCAGAACTGAAAGAGCTGGCTCGATCAGCCGTGAGGTACTTGCTGACAAATGACTATGACAAAGTTCCAATCAAGCACAGTGACATTGTTAAGAATTTGACAAAGAATACTTCTAAAAATACTCAACAAGTGTTGTCATTGGCTGGTAAAATGCTCAAGGATGTAAGTTGAAATTCAGTGTATTGGAATTAAAAATAAATGTTTCTGTATTCGTTACTCAGTTCCTAACATTATTTTGCAGGTGTATGGCATTAAACTTATTGAAGACACTTCTAAGGCCACCAAACAATACTTATTGATCAACTGCATGAAACATCAAGAGCACATTGCTGTTGCACCAATAACTCAAGCTGAAATGACTCTGCTAGCCATAATTTTAGCCATTATTTTTATGCAAACTAGTGGAAGGTGGAGAGATTGTGGCATTGAACAAAGTAAGTAGATAATGATAATAAAAAGAATACGATTGTTTTTAAGAAACTACAGTGAAATCCGCTTAAACCGAATCCGTTAAAACCGTTTCTCTGCTTAAGACGTTTTAGAGCCCTTTCTTCATTTAAAACATAAGCCTGCATCAAAAATCCACTTAAAAAATTCTCAACTGAAACCGTTCAGATGCTGCACAATTGGACGAAACGGTTTAAGCAGATTTCACTGTACTGATCAATGATGACATTAAATGCAAATGAATTTTGTGATGTTTGCAATCAATTTCCTTACTCGTCTAGTTTAAGTCTGAGGTTGTGTTAAAGCATGCTTCTTATTACTGGCAAGTTAGTCAATATTGGTAATAATTGACTTTTTTTGCTCCTCAGGCAAGGTCCATAATTTTTTACAACTGCTCCAAATTGACCCAACAGACATTCATGATCATTTTGGTGATGTGAAAAAAGTGTTAGAGGTAAGTGATAAATTGAATGATGCTCCTGTTTCAAGAGTAGTTCATGATGAATGCGTGTATTACAGACATTCAAATCACAGAAATACCTGGATATTGTGAAGATTGAGAACACTGATCCCCCTAAGTTTGAGTATCGATGGGGTATGAGAGCTATAGAAGAAGTATCTCCAAGAGCAATTTTGCAATTTGCAACAGAAGTAAGCTAGATATTAATTATGACATAACCCTGAGTCAGAAATTGAGAATTTTAATTAAAGGATGTGTTTCAGCTCTACGGCCGTGAGAAAATTGAATCCTGGGCTGCTCAGTATAAGGCTGTTGTTGAGTTTGAGGCACAGACACAGAGAGGAGGCTGAGTTCAAGGACAATATCTTCTATTCTTTCCAAAGACAAATTACTTTGTTTTCAGTATTACTATGTTTTAATATTTTTTGCTAGTGCCAAAATTTAGAGTTCAAATGTGATATATTTGTTGCATTTACCTTTTTGTAAGGTTTGAAGGGGAATTGGTCTAGTAGATTGACAACGTTTCTCATTCTCTTCTTAAACAAATTTTATGGTTTGTTAATGAGTGAAAGTCAAGAGGACACAGAGTCTAGAAAAGTAAATTTTATTTAACAGATTCTTAGATTTAATCATTTCCTCTGTTATACCTTTTCCAAAATCGTTTTACATCATCATGGCCTCCTTTGGTCACTACCATCGTTCTTTGGCGTTCATTTTGCCATATTAAAACACCTTGTTCTTGAGCATGGTCTCGTAGCACCTGTAGTGCACAGCAAATATAAATTCTTGGAGCTCAGTCAAACACAAATCCTATTTTACAGTATATACATAACAAAATACATACCTGAAAATCTTGTTGGGATAAAAATTGACTATACAGAACACCTTCTGAGAAGTTAAATCTGTCACGTTCATTTTCCCAGAGTTTGATTTGATCTACAACAGTAGGAGGTAACACTGGAGGCCCATTAGCTACCATACGAGGATGAGCATGCAACCGCAAGAAATTTATCATTTGCTCTGCAGTGATTCCACTTCTCAAAGCTTGCCTCACTGAGTCTCTTGTTAAGATTCCAACAGCCAAGTTTGGAAATCTGAAAACAATTTTAAACACAAGTTACTTATTATTTGCTGTAACATGTAATGCTCACAAGTTTTCTGAAAATAATAAAATAAAATCACCTGTACATCATCTCACAGAACAGTGCGACCAAAGCCACCTGCAAATTTGAGTCTGTATAGGCATAGACTCTGTAGTTGGTCTCTACCACAATATACCCAACTCGCTCAATGTCACCTGGAGCACTAGTTCTACCAGCTGCTATATTTAAGGCTAAACGGGTGGGATAAAACCTTCCCCCTTTTCTCTGCAAGTAAGTAGGTAAGATAAATTTTTCTCTAAAATTGACATTGTAGGAAGGCTTAATGATAGCAATTACAGGGTGGCCACAAATGTTCACATATAAAAACCACAAACCTTTCTTTGATAGACTAATCCAAATTCACGAAGGTGTTGCAGGAATTTCAGCATAGCTTCACTCATACCCTGGGTGCTGTAGTCCTGGAATTCAGAAACTTGCAGTATAGGGTAAAGATGTCAATGATTGATATTTTCATCTCTGAGCACTGAGCACCTACCTTGCCAAGGGTACTAAAACTTAATTGGAAGAGGAATGTGAGGCATTCAACAAGATCTAAATTGTGTTCTTGTACAGTGTCAAGATACTGCAATATGAAGTGCCACACTTGTTGTGCAGTGTCCATCAAAAGAAATTGAAATCCTTCTCTTGTTATAACTGGACTACCATCCTCTTCATCTCTGATATATAAAGACCCAGGTTATCAGGTAAGAAGGAAGGAGAAAATGATCAAAACAGGGTTGAGGAAAAATTATGCTGAACTCACCTTTTCATAAGTCTAGCATGTAGCAGTAATCGAACAGCATCTGCTGATATGCCTTCCTGCTGTTGAGAACCTACCATGTAGTGCAATACACATTCCCATCTCTCCGTTGCATACTGATCTAAAAATGGGATATCTCTTGGCTTACTGTCAGCATCCAACTGTGATTGGATACAGTTGGCTCTCCCCCTGAAAGAGAAAAAGGTCAGCACACAGAAGAATTTTTTGTACAGGACAAAATGACACAATTATTTATTAAAGATTTCATTACCCTCCTAAAAGTGCCATTCGGCAGTTTTTCTTAAAAATTGGATTAAGAATCCATCCAGGTAGACCACCAGGGATGGCTGCCTCTTGCCATACCTGGAGATCTTTGAGGACTTTAGTAACCTCATTGTGTTCTCTAGAAAATGGAGAAGATACAATAAGACTGACATAAGGGATGGAATCAGAAAAACTTAAGTTAAAGAATGTAGGTCAATTAGGCTGAACTCTTCAGATGACTGAATGCAAACATACTTGGAATTTTCTTGAGACAGCCATGAGGCAACAACTGCTTGAGGAACTGGTTGCTCAACAAATAAAATTCTAATCACATAATGTCGACCAATTTCTGGTAGTTCTCTGAAACAGAAGACCATTCCATTGTAATGTCGTTGGAAATAAGACAAGTAAAAACTCCAGCTGTCACAACCGAAAATTATGTACTTCAACCAAAAATGATTGGATCTTATGTTTAAGATACAGGAATTGGACAAGAACCATCGAAAAGAAAAACACAAACTTAACCTCACTATCATGCCGGTCTCTTCCGTCGCCGGCTAACTCACCTGTAGACGGCAAGACAGGTAGTTGGATGGTTGTACAACTTATCCAACGTCGAAGCAGGTAACGTTTTTAAGTAGTCGTGCAGGTTTTTACACTGAAAAGTCTTTGATTGGTACTGCTTAGTTGTTTTTCCGGCATCCGCCATAACTCTACATTTACATTTCTCCTGTTGACTCGGCCGCCAGGGCTCGCCACTCTCGCACTGATCGGACTGATCGGTGGCAGTGCTGGCAGTGGTGGCGGCGATACCCCTCGCCCAGCACGCGACGATACACCAGGGCCAGGGTCGTATAGGTCATTGGCCCCTTCCCGCCTTTGACTCGGAATAGGGAAGTCACAGAACCCGCTGGCTGAGCCCCGCCCTCAGTCACAGGGTCTGTCCTGTCACAGGACCCGCTGGCTCTATGGGATCTGCGCCCGAGGAAGGGACTTTTTCTAAAATGTAGAATCTTAAAATCGGAACAAATCAGAAGGGAAAAAAATTAATAAGAAAAGGAAAAAATTAGAAAAAATGAAGAGAAAGCGGCAGCAGAAACAAATCAGTAAAAATCAAGGAAAATCGTGAAACACCAGAAAAATCGGTGTACGCCTGAATTTATAGTGAAGAATCCCTCGTCTGCACCCCGCCCATAGTCCAGGGTCCGTCACAGGGTCACAGGGCCCGCTGGCTGTATGGAGCAAGCGCTCCGCCCATAGTCACAGGGCTAGTCACGGGGCCCGCGCTGTCCTATGTGCGGTTGAGCTAGAGGCTCCCCCGTCGCCCGAGGCGTGTCTACCGAGACCGAGGTCGTGGTCACCCACCTCCGTCCCCACTCCACCCAGCGAGGCGCCTTGGGTCTTGCTGGGGTTATTTTCATGGCCTGATAAGGGCAGTTTACGTGGTAGAGGTCTTCCCCGCCCCGTTCGTAGGTTTGCCCTCGTTTTCCTTTAGCATGCTCGCACCCCTTACCCTCCCTCGCAAATCTTAAAGTGTTACACTTGAGTCTAGCTCGCTCGGAAGTTTGAAAACTGCCTTTTCGATCTCGCACTTTACGGACGAACATCCAGCACGTCACAACAAAACGTGGAGGGAAATAATGTCGATGACACCTCACTACTGATTGATGCCTCGTGAGCAAATTTCCCCGCGAAGAACAGGAGCACTCTCAGCGGCTAGAGCTAGCTGCAAGCTGCGCAGCTGCGCATTTCCTCACTTGCGAGTCACGCCCTCGGGCCCGACCGGCCCGGTCCCTTTGGGAGTGCCTAGCCGGGTCACGGCTGAGATTAGATTACCTGCGTCAGTCTCCACACGCTGAAAGCACTTACGGCGTCGTCAAAAATCAATCAGTTCGAGTGATAAAGGAAGGTTTCTGTGTCGTACCGCTGCTTCGAGTCCCAGCTGATCGCCGAGGGCGGTGTTGAGTGTGGTTGTTTGGAGTGAGACAGTCTCAAAGTGTCAAAGTCAACAAACAAAATTATATTTAGGAATCATTATCATGTCCGCGGGAATTACTATCCCAAATTATGGTCTGGGAATTCTGATGTGTGAATGCCGCGAAATAAAAATAGAAAAAAATCATACTAGTTTCCCCTCCCTCCCCAGACAACCCTTCTCTGGTCTCACTCATTGAAAAATTGACGTGATGCGACTGAAGCGTCAATTTTATCAGCTTTCCCACTCTGGCACATCCAGTCATCCATCCTCAGAGACGGTATTATGGGCAGTAATATAGGTCACCACGGACGCGGAGCGCGGCGGCGCGGCGGCCCTGCAGGGTGATTCCACACAGGAGTTTCGTCCCCCTGTCCTTGTCGCTCTCATGCGACACGGCCAGCGGGAGCAAGAGAGAGGGTACTATGAACAATGAGCAGCTGTTCGGAATCAACCTGCAGGGCTGCCTGCCCCTCGGCATTGCACCTCGTGACGCCCATTACCCACCTGGGACGCTCACAGGAGTCATGTGGACGCGCGACGACAGATGATGAAGACAGGAAGGCGTCGTGTGGAGAATGAGTGTGGAGGGGGAGGGGGGAAGGGGGTAGCAGCAGACGCACGGACTCCTCACTTTACAACGACTCCCGCATAATCAACTCTCCGACGCGCTTCCTTTCTTTTTTCCCCACTTCTTTGTTGCCCGTCTCCGCTCTCCAAACTAATGCGTGGGGCCGAGCTGCTCCCTGCCCCAACCTACCACTACCACCGCAGCTTACTTACACCGCTCAGCCCCGGCCCCGGCCCGCGCCCGACCCACCGCCCCCACCCCAACCCGCAGAGCGCGCGCGCGCTCGTGCGATTCGGGGCGGCGAGCTCATCAGTTTTCAAGCACCGTCGTTCGCAGTCTGCAAGCTTTTCGGTCAAGTCAGTCAAGACTACCAACCAGGTGTGAGGCGTGAGCCGGGGGGGGGGGGGAGGGAGAGAGAGAGAGAGAGAGAGAGAGAGAGAGAGAGAGAGAGAGAGAGAGAGAGAGAGAGAGAGAGAGAGAGAATTTGAATTTGAATTGAATTTATTTATTTGTGGATTGTACATAAAGGCTACAAAGCCCCACTGGCGTACAACCCGCTCTCTCAGAGAGAGAGAGGGAGAGAGGGAGAGAGAGAAACTTCCCCGGAGCGGAGCAGAGTGGCGCCTGCAGTGGACCCGCCCGCTGGGGACCGAAGCAGCCGTTGACATTTCTGCAGACACAGGACGGTACGGGACAGTAGGGTGATTCCGCACGGTGGTCTCGTCTCTCTATCTCTGTCCTTGTCGCACTCATGAGGCACGGCCCTACAGAGCGAGAGAGAGGACACAACAAAACGCTGTTCGGAATCACCTCGCAAGAGCGGGCTGTGAGGCCTGGCGGCCTTTCCTATGGTCTGCATGCATACGCGGGGCTCCAGCTAATCCAGCGCCAGCAGCAGCAGCTCCTCCGGGCCCGCCGCCGCGCCCCGCGCCCCGCGCCCCGCGCCCCGCGCCCCGCGCCCCTGCGCCCCCCGTCCGTTTGGGCCCCGCGCCCCGCGGTGGCCGTGGCCGTGAGACCCGTCCGGGCCGGCCCGGCCCGGCCCGGCCTGTCCGCCTGTCCACCGCTCGTCCATCTGTCTGTCTACCGACTGCCGCCGGCCGGGCCGGGCCGGGCCGGACCCCTTCAGAAAACAAATCGACAGTGAAGGGGCGTTCCCGGCCCACCTTGTATGGCTTTCCCGATGCTCATACGACCAGCCCGGCCCGACCGGCGACCGGGTCGTCGCGCCCGCCCGCCACACCTCGCCGCGCCGCGCCGCAAAGTAGTGCACTCACTCGCTCACTCACTCACTCACTCACTCACCGGCTTAGTCCGGCGCGGCGGGCCGGGGCCCGGGGCGCCCGGGGCGGGCCGGCAGGCGAGAACCGGCGCGCTCGCCAGAAAGCATAAAAGGAGGCGTGATAACTCGTCCGCGTCCAGACTGCGGGCAGCAGCAGCAGGTGTGAGAAGATGCGCGCCCTCCTCATCGTGTCGGCCCTCGCGGCCCTCGTGGCCGTCTGCACCGCCGACCAGTACCGAGGGTAAGTGCACCGCGTGTCAGCTCCGTGTGCACGAACGACTCGCGGAGCCTCAGCAGGCTGATTCCGCACAGAAGTTTCGTCTCTCTCTCCCTCTCCTGTCGCTGTCATGTGGCACGGGCATAAGGAGCGAGCGAGAGGAGACTACTGAAGGCAGTTTGGAATCAGCCCGCAGGATACTCTTCACGCTACGTCTTAAAGGTAAAGTTTCCTCCCTGGCAGACGTCGCCTTACGCGGCGGGAGCTGCACCCCGGCACGCTGTTTTCGTCTGACGGTTCGGGGTCGATGACCCGAGCATGTTCGGGGGCCGGAGCCCCACTCCGACAATGATGTCGGGCTGTCTTCAATAAAGCAACGATTCCGCCCTCGGTGTTGGGCAAAGCAAAAAAGAAACGAAACAAAAAAACATCTGTTTCGGTCAGACCTTTTGCTGACCACGTCAGACGTCATTCATTCGAGCTGCGACTCCCAGCCCACGCTAAGCCCAGCCCAGCCCAGCCCAGGGTAGCACGAGCGTTACGTTATCAGGAGATATTAACCAACCGTGTCCGCTATTCGCTACGCACCCGGCACGTGCTTGCCGTTGGGTCTGGGTCACTGAGTGCGGCGCCGCGCCCAGGGCCCCGCCGCCCCGCCCCGCACTGATACCGAGCTTTGCGCGCTCAGCTGATGCTGATGGCGTATCTGTAGCCGCAGGCGAAAGACGGTAGGCAATCCATCGCGCGGATGGTGTGTGGGTCTGCCTACCCCATGGTCAATGCGATCATCTAACTTTCTACTTACCTCCTTTTTCTCGAAGAGTCTTTGCAAAGGTACTTGCATCACATTCATTCGGTTCGGAGGTGCGAGCGCAGCACGGTGACGGTGTGTAGAATGTCTATCATATGAAATAAACTAGAATTAGAAATAACCTTTGCCCCCTGTGTTTGCACGGTGCCTTGCAGATGGAAGCTGGTGGTGGCAGTGCCGCAGGACGCGGCCCAGATGGACGCGGTGCGCGCCGTGGGCGCGTGGCGCGAGGTGGACATGTTCAACCACCACCTGATGCCCGGCGGCCAGGTCACGCTCATGATGCCGCCCGGGCGCCTCTCGGCCGCGCAGCGCGTCTTCAACGACAAGGGCATCCCCTTCCAGATCACCAACCACGACGTGCAGGAGTACGTGAGTGCGCGCGCCACGGTGCGGGGCGGAGCCGTTCGCCGTCAGGCTGACCGTGTTGAACGTTCCCCTGCAGGTCCGTGGACGCGGAGGCCGCTGCCCAGCAGAGGTCGCTCCTGGCGCGCGCCCGCACCTCCCTGCCCACCTACGACCGCTACATGCGCTACTCAGAGGTAGGTCCCAGGGCCCCAGGCGAGGACCATCAAAGTCCTCGTAGTTGTGATCATTTCAGTCTATCAAGGTTTATCGTCCGAGGGGAAAACAACTTTGAATTTGACAAAGTATACAAATTTTGTGAATTTTTCGTGAATGTTTTTGAATTTTTGTAATTCTTGGTTGAGTTTTACCCGATTTTACCTGTAATCCTATGAGTTTTGAGAATAATTGGAGTGAATTTTCCAGATTTTTTTTAAAAATAAATTTTCTGAACTTTTCCTGTATTGTTTTTCATTCTTCTGAATTATTTTTCTGATTTAAGATGTGTACAAAAACTGCAGAGTTGTTTCCCCCTCGCTATCGTCGCAATCATAAATGTACTGCCTTGGCGTCTATGGTTCCTCTTGAGAGCTAGACGTGCAATGGCTGCTGCAACTTTTCCTTTCTCTGCTGGTTGTGTACAAACGAATGACCAAATCCCCTGCTTGCAGATCCAGCAGTTCCTCAATGACACGGCCGCGGCCTACCCGAACCTTGTGAAGCTCGAGCAGGCCGGAAAGAGCTTCGAGGGCCGCGACATGACGGCTTTGCGCATCTCGAAGAACGGCGGCGACTCCCCGCGCGCCGTGTTCGTCGACGCGGGCATCCACGCGCGCGAGTGGATCGCGCCCCCCGTGGCCATCTACCTCATCCAGCAGCTGACCCAGCAGGCGGCCGCCAACGACGCGCTGCTCGACGGACTCGATTGGTACATCCTGCCCCTCGTCAACCCGGACGGCTACGAGTACACGCACACCCGGGTGAGGACCGGCTTCCCCGAGGCCGAGGCCGGCTCCGGGGCTCTGAGGCCGGGGTTCTGAGGCCGGGGCCGGAGGGCAGCGCCGGGGCTGGGGCTGGGGCTGGGGCTAGGGGCCGGGGCCGGGGCCGGGGCCGAGGCCGGGGCAGGGCGAGGCGGGGCCTCCACGCCCGCACCCGGAAAAGCGAGAAGTGAAGCAACTCGCGGGTGGTGAGCTCGGGGCACGGTGGAGGGAGATGATGGGGACACTTGGCCGCTCCTGCCTACCTGCGCTTGTCACGATTTCAGTTGCTAGGCACTAAAGGTACTAAAGACTGAACCGGACTGAACCGAAATCGTGACGAGCGCAGGTAGCCCAGTATCCCCACCGTATTTCCCTTCACCGTGGCCCGGGGACAGCAAGAAAATCACATGGTCGCGATGCGACGACCAACGATATGTTTTCACGGTTGCTGTAACTTTTCAGTATTCTGGGTGTTGTCTCGCGGTGTCGCGGAACTCAAAACTTGTTTCTTACAGACAAACAAAAAAGAGTACTCGTCTCTTATAAATCGTTTCAAATTACAGGACCGTTTCTGGCGGAAGAACAGAAGCACCAAGGCGAGCAGGTGGTGCCCCGGCACGGACGTCAACCGAAACTTCGGCTTCCATTATAAGCGTGAGTTGACGAGTGGCACTGGCGGTAGTTTGAATGTTATTATATTTCGTTCCGTGTTTGGTCGCCGTTGTGTCGTCTGCCAGAGCTGGTTCCAAGGGAGAGAGAGGGGCTGAGATGAGTGACGGTGATATGCTTGAGAGCAGTTCCCTGGCGCCCCGCCCCGCCCCACCCCGCCCCGCCTTCTAGCAGATCATGCTAACGAATGGCTCCTCTCACAGAGGCCGGAACAAGCGACTATCCATGCGACGAGACGTACGCCGGCCCGAAGGCCTTCTCCGAGCCGGAGGCGCGCAACCTGCGGGACTACATCCTTAAGAGCAACAAGAGAGGCGCCGTCAAGATGTACCTGACCTTGCACAGTTACGGCCCGGTGAGTTCCACATCACTCCGTGCACAAACCGAGGGGGAAACAACTCTGAAATTTTTGTACACCTCAAAATTCAGAGAAATTCAGGACAATTCTGAGAAATTTAAGAAAATTCGGGGAAATTCACTAAAAATCAATAAAAATTCGCAAAATTTCACGAAAAATAAAAAATATTCACAATGTTTGTACACTAAAATTCAGTGTTGTTTTCCTCTCGACACAAACAAAGAAAAAACAAACAGACTGACAAACAGACACAAGACTCACACGCACACGCGCGCACACACAGACGAGTTTCCTCCCACCTGGTCAGAGTGAGAACTCACGGTGCTCCTATCGATGCTCCGCAGATGATCCTCTACCCGTGGGGCTACGACTTCAACCTCCCTGATGCCCCGGACAAGGATGAGCTGGTGAGCATTTTCTTCTCCGCACTGCTCCGCACCTCGGCAGCGAGTGTTCTCTAAAGAATCTTCATTATTACGGTAAAAATTATATCCTGGTTTTTAAGCAGTTTTGGTAAAAAACATGACGTTGCACTGCATATTCTCCGCAAGAAAACCGTGTCTTCTTGAAAACCAAGACGTAGTTTTCTTCCGTAATGGAAACACAATGACCCTCTGGATTCCCCACCATTTCACTCATTCGAAACCCAAGTGTGTGAATGTCACGCGATAGTAGGTGTGATCATTTCAATTCGTAGGTACACATCTCCCGACGGATGTGTGAAATTCCTAGAAATAAATCACACCTGTACTATAGTGCGATGGCACATCACATGGCTCTGGCGCTCGCTTCAATAACCAAACCATACGATGTGTTCCCGCCGCGCCCCGGTGTGTCCGCAGGTCTCCATCGCCAACGAGGCCAACGAAGCCATCATCAAGGCCGGCTCCGAGCCTTTTAATGTGATGAACAGCGCAGGCCTGTGTGAGTAGTCTGCGTAACCTCGTCAACCTCCCCGCGCCTCTAAACCAATATTGAGATGCTCCTTACTTTTATTTTTTGAATAAGAACTTTCTGATTGAACGCCGGAAAAAATAATAACGTGGAGACACCTGTTTCCTGTTCGTCCCTCTTGGGAATTTCTTATAGAAAAACAAACATTTTGAAAAGTGTTTTCATATATTTTTTGGGCTGCGGACACTCCTCCACCCATACATGCTAAGATTTTGTCGGTGCGTTTCCAGACCCCGCAGCGGGCGCCAGCGACGACTGGTCCAAGGGAGTGGCAGGCATCGCCAAGGCCTACACCATCGAGCTCCAGGGCGGTGGCTCCAACGGCTTCGACCTGCCCGCCAACCGCATCCTCAGCGTGGTGCAGCAGCTATTCGAGGGCATGAAGGTGTTCGCCAAGCGCGCCAAGCAGCTTGAGTAGCTGTCGCCCCAACGCCCCAGGGGAAACTACGTCCGTCTGTGGAACTGTGCCATTAAGTCCACCGCAGAATCTAAACCATTCACGTGCGAACTCATCGCAGAGTCCACGTCGTCTATATTTTCGTGCAGATTCGAACTAGATTCGACGAAGACATTCCCGTGGGCCTTAGCTTGCGCTTTTATTTGATTTCATATGATGAGAGGAAACGACACAGCTCCAGAGTGCGAGCAAAACCCACCGATTTTTATGACTTTTTTTCTTCTTCTAGTTTTGTCTTTGTTTTAAATGTGTGAGTACCTGAATAGTATTGAAAAGTAAAGAGGCCGATTGCAATTACTTTGAAAGTTACTAATCCGTGTTTATGCACTCATTTCATGACCGTATCCACTCAGCTGCTCGCAGCCAATACCCTCGCACCCTCGCCTGCCCTCTGCTGCCCAGCCTCCGCCGCTGTGGCGTGACCGAGGCCGCAGCTAAGGCGAGAGCAGTGCCGGGGGGCCGGGCTTTGTGGGTACCGCAAATAGCCATGCCCGCTCGGGGGCGGGGATCATAGGTCCGGAGATCACCTCACTGTGAAATTGGGCCTGCACGGTCGTAATTAATACCACGATTGGTGTGCGCCCTGTGCGCTCGCTGGACCAGGGCATGACCGGGGGAGAGGCGGGCGACGGTGTCCAGCGCAGCCCCGCTCCGCCCCGCTCGCCCCGCTCCACCCCGCCTGCGGGCTGAAAGTCGCGCCGGGGTCAGCAAAGGCGCGGTATGGGGCGGGGAGCCAGGTAGGCGTTAATGCCGACGGCCAACGGACGCCGCCCGCATACCAGATCCCTCCTCGGCCGGAGATTCAGAACAAACTTCATGGTGATCGCGGAAAAGTTGCTGTTCTCCCTGGAACTTCCCTCGCGCATCTCGGACGGAGCGCAGCGCTTTTCGCCCCCCTCGCACACGCGCCGCCGCACCCCCACACCCTAGTCAGAGACATGCGGACGGTCGCGGATTTTGTCAGCGATATTCGCGGCCGGGCCGGGCCGGGCTTTGAAGTCCGCAGCGGGCGCAGGCAGGCAGGCAGGGCCCCTCCTGCTGGGCTGGGCCTGCTGAGTAGGCGCAACACGTCAACACGGCGCAGTGCCGAGCCGTGCCGTGCCGTGCAGGGCGCGACGCTGACAGGCGCCCCGCGACAGCCGGCCGTCTCTGCCTCTCGCCTCGCGCAGATGTACCCGACAGAGCGCTGCGCTGCGCTGCCAGCAAAGCTACCGTGAATCACGCGCCACCGTGACGCGGACTCACGTCCAAAATATATCATGCCTGTTCGTGTAGTTTGTGTGCATGTTGGCACTTAAACTTGAGCTGTGTAAGATTGCCTTCCTGGTTGCGTTAACGTTATGGAACTTTATTCAGGTATACCCTCTCCCCCTCTCTTTCTCGGTCCCAACCTCAACCCGCTTGATGACCGGCAGGGAGGCAGCGCAGCCGCCGTCCCGACCCGGGCCAGAAGGGCGTTTCCGCGGTGGCGAACGCGTCGCCGTCGGGACACCTCCCCATCCTCTCCTCCCGGTTCAGCTGAAAAGGCATCCCGGAGGCGTCCCGGATGGCAAGGGGGCGGTCGAGATACGGCACGGCCGCGTCCCGGCCCGCCAGCCTGTGTGGGCTCTCTGGCGGCGAGGAGCTGCTCAACCCTTCAGAGCCTCGAGCCTCCCCTCTACCGGCGTATCCCTTATGCAAACACGAATTAAAGACACGCAGAAGATATCGGGGGCGGGGCGGGCGGGGCTTGCACTGTGACGCGGATGAACTACTTCTAATTAGGGTTAATGATTTATACCGTCTGGTGGAGGGGGATAACTTTCACCAGTAGTCCTGATAAATTTCATTGCCACCCCGCCCCCTCCCCTCTCCTCACCCCGCCACGTAGACAGGACGTACCATCCGCCCGCGCGCTCGCGCGCACCGTCCCGTCGCCGCTCCTTTGGTCCCCACAGATAATTCCCCAAGTTTCGTTCGTTCCACTACAACAGAAGTTATAAAACGGCGCGCAGGGCGGGGCGGGGCGGGGCAGAGCTGTCGTGCAGAGCGCTGGTGCTGGCGGCGCCACGCCGCCCTCCTGCAGCTACCGCCTAGCGCCATGGAGCCGTTCTGCACCGTTACGGCCCGTTTCGGCTCGGCTTGGCGAGGGGAGGGCTTTCTCTTTCTCTCTCCCCATCGCGCACCTCTCCCTCTCTCCGCTCTCACCTCTCCCCCCTCTCACTCCATTCCTCTCAATTCTTTTCTCATTTTAGAGAGGCGTAGAGCGGAGGAGGCGGTGCAGCTCGACTTCTAGCAGCAGGTCCCCGCTGCTGCTGCTGCTGCCTCATTGGAGCTCCGCCCCGCCCCGCCCCGCCCCGCCCTCAGAGTGTGCCGTGAGTTTGGACTTTAAAAGTCCTTCCGTTTGGGAGGCTACCCTTTGCAGAGGGCGCACCTGTCTTCAGTCTCGCGCCTGGCCGGGTGGGTGACTCAATCTGCACGTCAGTCCGGCAGGCGGGCCGGGCAGGTTCCTCGCCTCGCTCCGCCCCGCGCGGCCTGCCCAGGCCTGCCTACCCCCGACCCGATCCGTTTAACCCGTCTTGAAATAGCCGCGCCACTCACAACGCCCCGCCCCGCCCCGCCCCGCCCCACCCCGCCCCATTACGCCCTGGCCGCAAATCCAGCCAGAGTTCTCCTGGAATTGATTAATCCAGTTGGAAGAACAAAGGCGCCTCTCGGACCGAGGCGGACGAACAGTCAGACCGACCGACCAGCGGAGGAATCTCAATTCATATCACAGCTGCCGCCCGCCGCCCCGGCCCCGGCGGCCCTCGCCTTCTCGTCAGTCTGGAGTCTGGGGGACCCTCGCCCTCTCTCCGCTCCCCTCTCCGCCTTTCCTCTCGACCTATATGAATGATATTACCGGCAACTCATTAATACTTGCACCTGAAAACTCTGCGGGCCGCCGAGCCCTTGCTGGGGGCGCTAGAAGCGGGAATGGAGGAATAGGGGGGAGGGGGAGGGGGCACCCGCAAAAGTTCCGTACTTTGAAGAGCCACCTTATAGCACGGCGTGGCCGGGACGGGCCGGGGGCCGGGGACAGGGAACGGGGGCCGATTGCGGAGACAGGCGGAACATAATGTTTGCACATTTGTTCTGCGCGACGCCTGGCCGGTCCAGCCGAGCGACTCCGAAGATCGCTTTCATACCTCTGTCTCTGTCCTCCTCGCACTCATGGCGCACTACCATGGCCAGCATAGGGCACCGCCGTAGGTGCAACAAGGACGGAGGGACGAGAGCGATCTTTTCACGGTGGATCACCGTGGATCTTCTGAATCAGTCGGCAGGCCGGCGGCAGCCTCCTTACCCTTCTAGCCTGTCCGTGGATCACTGGCACGGCGCGGCGCGGCGTCCAGTCGGGCTGTAGATCACACCCGATCACTAGGCTGCACCTCTCACCATCCCCGCCACCTCATGGGGTGTGACTCTCTCCCTCTCTCTCCCTCGCCGCGGGCTGCTCTCCACACTGCTGCTGCTCCTGGCTGGAGTGCCGGGCAGTGCCGGGCAGTGCCGGGCCGGGCCCCGGGCCGCCTGCCTGGACCAGGACTGATGGTCGGAGGAAGCAGAGTTTACTGCGGGGAAGGGTTCCCTCGGAGTGAATCTTCTGCAGCTGGACAGCTGGCGTGCGCGGCGTGGTGTGGCGGGGGGTGAGCAGCGGCAGAGGCTAACTACGGCTCTCTCTACTCTCTACACTCCTCGCTCCCTCTCCCACTCAACTCTATCCCCCTCTCGATCTCTCTTCGTACATCCCTCTCTCTCTCTCTCTCTCTCGCTCCCTCTTACTCACTCTCGATGTTTAAAATCTCGGCTTCACCCTTTTTTGTCTCTTTTATTTTTCGCGCCCCATGCCTGGCCGTACATGATCAGGGGGAATGGGCGCTGGGCTGGGCGCTGGGTCCTGGCACCGCTGCTAATGGCTGCAATAGTTTCGACCCTCCCCCCCTCCCCCTGCGCGGCGCGGCGCGGCGGCTGGACCGCAGAGGCGCTTCTCGAACGCGCCCCGCAGCACACGCCCGCACCAGTAGGGCTCACGCGGGCCCCGCAAATGACCAGCAATGACCGCGAGAATGACCACACACCACCAATGACTGTTGGCCCGAGGGGAGGGGAGGCGGGGGGCTGGTCGCTAATCGGCCAAGTCTACTGGTCGCCTGCCAGCACGTGTGTGTGCGCGCGCGCACATCCAGAACCGGTGTACTTTAACGTTCAAACAACAACAACAACAACAACAACAACAACAACAACAACAACAACAACAACAACAACAGCAACAACAACAACAGCAAAGTGTCGCATTTCGAGGCGCCAGGACCCAAACGAATTTCAAATACCCATATTTTTTCAGGTACCAAAAGGGCAACATTTCATTATGTTTTTTTTTTTTAATCTATTTATTATCATTTTGTTAAAAATATTAGGTTTGCGAGAAATGACGGCCTACACTGTTAAAAAAAAAATAATTGAAAATCAGCATCCAAACTGATGTGACACTTTCACTTTCACTAAGTGATGTGAAATTTCACATCCTAAGAACGCGATATGAATTTTACATCAGTGATGTGAAAATTCATTTCTGATATTGAACTTCATATCGGTTGTGAAATTTCACATTGCTTTATGAATTTTCACATTATATTGATTTGCACAACGTAACAGCAGTTTCTGAAATATCAGAACAAAAGTCATGTTATCCGCACAAATTCAAATCACCCGCGCGTAAACCGAAGCACATCGGTTGTCCGACCTTTTTTTGTCCTACCTCGGGATTTTTGCGGCCGCCACCGCCACACGTTTCCTTTTGTCCGACCTCATTTTGTCCGACCTAGCAGTCGGCGTGTCAAAGTGATTTTTCTGTCCGACCTCGTTTTCTCCATCCCCAACGAACCGTTAGAGTCGCCTGCTATCCTCTGCGATGCAGCTCGATTGTCCGACCTGAAACTTTCCCCCAAATCTGAAAAAGTGCCTTGATTTTTTCCGACCTTGTTTGCACGGGTAAAGTGGAGAAGGAATAGGTATCATGGTCGGAGCATGCACCAAAAAAAATGTATAACACCTCAATTCAATTTTTTTTTAAAGATGTTTTTTAAAAAATTGAAAAATTGGTAGGCCCCTACCTAACTCGCAACCTGCGAGCCCCGCCTGCTTAACTTCGGAGTTCTGAAGGGATCCGGTGTGTTCCAGGCGACCGCCACCCCGCGGGCACGAGAAGTCCTCTCCACTTCGGGGAGAGTCCCCGCTTAAGGCTGGCGGCCTGTCAGGCCCGCCGTACTACCCTATTTAAACAGCGCCTTGAAGCCGTAGGTAGCATTTCGGACCAACGACTGGGCACCACCGGACCGCATGACCGGTCAGTGGGAGGTAGAGGCAAGGCAGGACGATAGAGGGGGAGAAAAGCAGAAAGAGAAGTTTTTGCGGAAGAGTAAGCGTACGGTTGGTTAGACCTGTACTGACCCGCTCCCGCACAGGTCATGGAAAAGCTGTTTACTAAGGAGCCAGATTCATAGGCCTTACTTCCCCACGAGGGACCACCCCCCGTGGCATGGGACGGAACTTCCTGACAACTCGCTTTCGCTGCCAGTGAAGAACCTACCTGGGAATTGAACCCAGGCCCCAAGTGCCGAGTCTCATGACACCCCGCGGCTTTCGTGGTACTAAGACCACTAGACCGTCGGCGATTCCACGAGGGAGCTCCGTTGAAATGGAGGGTTTAAATTCCACGCCAAGCTGCTGTCCTCGGAAAAATTTATATTTTATAGCAAGATTTGAACCCGGGTTCTGCGGCCCCCGGAACATCACCATGCCGGCACGGCTACGACGCCATGGTACAAGTTAGCTTTCCACTAGGGGTGACGCTGCGAAGAGCCGTAGTCGCCGACGAACCTGTACCGGTGGCGTCATCAGTACGCCTGCTCTCCTTGCTGGGACAGCCCAGCCGCTTGGCGACTTGGGTATCCACATCGGCACCGTTACGGGTACTGGGTGGGCACAGGTTCGAATACCGATCACAGTATTTTTTTTTCGATGTAGCTTTGTCTCTTTCAGTTGCCCGAGGCACAAGTAGAGTGGATAAAAAGGATTAGATAGGTAAAAAATAAATCAAAACAAATCCGCACTCGACATTGATGTCGTCTTATTTTTTTCTTTTTTAAGTTGGAAGCTTTGCTACGCGGTGAACTTTTTTCTTTAAAAAAAAATCTTTTTTAATGCCCGACTCGAATGTCTGAAAAAGTCGCCCCGGGCATTTTTAGACTCGGGAGGGTCCTGATGGTCGGAACTAGAACCAATGCTGAGAAATTTTTTTTTAGTATTTTTTTGAGATGACTCAATTGGTCCTACCGGAATTTGTCCTACCGTTATTTCTTAAATATAGAAGTAATTAAATCGAAAGGTCTTCAAGTTTTTGTCCTACCTAAAAATATTTACAGTTGTCGAAAATTGATTGGAAAAACATTCTTGGAAATGAAAATATACAGTTGAAAATAAATAAATATTTTATGTGTATTCTGTCCTACCAAAAAACAATTTGGTTTTCTGGAATAATGTTGAAAATTGTTGTGGAAAGACATTGTTAAGCCAAAAAAATAAAATGAACGGTGGGAAAAATAATTAAAGAAATGTTGTGTGTATTGTCCTACCGAAAATAATTTTATCCTCCGGTAAACTGTGGAAGAATGTTCAGAATTTCTAGATAATTATTTTTCCTTTTCCCGAATTTAAAACGTGGAATTGAAAATGTTTTCGGGTAGGACAAAATAAAATACTGTGCCATAATTTCCGCATTTTATTTTCGTTCAGCGTAATCTTGACTTAGAGGATTAAGAAGAGTCTACGAAATTAAATTGCTGTTTTTCAACACTCTTAATTATTTACGAGTGGTCCGCCGATAGACCTGGCTGAAGCTAGCACCATAGTACCACCATGGTACCAGGCTCTCCCGGTACCACCACCCTGTGCGAGGCTAGGAGGATACCGTGATGAGAAATAATGACGTCGAAAGTCGCGGCGGTTTCTTCTGAATTATATATATCGTCATGTCACCCAAAAATGACAAATAAATGCATTGATGTTTGTATTATCTTATTATTATTATTAATATATCATACACTCTAAAAAAAGTACAAAATTCTGTTTCATTCTTTCCGACTAGCTTACTAAACTTTGTTAATGGCACAGGTAGGTCGCTGCCCCTACAAGGCGCGAATTAAGGAAGGGGGGGGGGAAATCACCCCCCCCCACCCCTGTCGGCCACTAGATTGAAATCACCCCCCCACCCCTGTCGGCCACTAGATTGCCGCCTGGAAAGTAGGCAAACTTATGTAGGCAACCTAAAGTGCGACGCAGCGCCCCTTTTCAGTCGGGCCTCAATCCGCCCCTGTCCCCAACAGGGTGAACTTCACTATTTTCTTAATTGTACCTATTTATCTACATTTTGCAAAATTCATGAACTTCAAACTTAGGCTTTATATCATCTTAAGGATAGGGGAAGTCCGGCTCTGATTATGGTAAAGGCGGGTAAAGGTGCTGGTACCAGCCGGTTCCGGGTATATTTTGGCTGGTACCAGGTTATTTTCTGAAAGATTAGTGTCCTATGGTCTCATTTATTTCATAGTACCAGACGAGTACCTGCCAGAACAGGCTGGTACCAGGCCGAGAAGAATAGGGGTACTCCAGCCCTGCTTATCAGTTTGGTGCTGGTACACCAGCGGGTTCCGGGTATATTTTGGCTGGTACTAGGTTATTTTCTGAAAGTTTAGTGTCCTATGGTCTTATTTATTTCATAGAACCAGACAAGTACCTGCCAGGACAGGCTGGTACCAGGCCGAGAAGAATAGGGGTACTCCAGCCCTGCTTATCAGTTTGGTGCTGGTACCAGCGGGTTCGGGTATATTTTGGCTGGTACTAGGGTATTTTCTGAAAGTTTAGTGTCTTATGGTCTCATTTATTTCATAGTACCAGACGAGTACCTGCCAGAACAGGCTGGTACCAGGCCGAGAAGTATAGGGGAAGTGCAGCCCTGCTTATGGGAAAGGTGCTGGTACCAGCGGGTTCCGGGTATATTTTGGCTGGTACCAGGGTATTTTCTGAAAGATTAGTGTCCGATGATCTCATTTATTTCATAGTACCAGGCAAGTACCTGCCGGAACAGGCTGGTTCCACGCCGAGAAGGATAGGGGAAGTGCAGCCCTGCTTATGGGAAATGTGCTGGTACCAGCGGGTTCCGAGTATATTTTGGCTGGTACCAGGGTATTTTCTGATAGATTAGTGTCCGATGATCTCATTTATTTCATAGTATTAGGCAAGTACCTGCCCGAACAGGCTGGTACCAGGCCGAGGAGGATAGGGCCAGTCGAGCCCTTCTGATCAGTTAGGTCCTAGAAAGCAGCGGGTTCCGAGTATATTTTGGCTGGTACCAGGGTATTTTCTGAAAGATTAGTGTCCTATGGTTTCATTGATTACATAGTACCAGCCAAGTGGGCAGAATGGGCAGGTACCAGGCAGAAAGTGATAGGGTTAGCCTAGCCGTTGTTGTGCAGAAGGTGTTACCAGTCTGTTAGGGGTATATTTTGGCTGGTACCAGGGTATTTTCTGAGAGAACAGAGTCCTTTGGTGTCACTCACTACATAGAACCAGGCAGATACCTGCCGACTTCCTTAGACGTTTCTCGGCAGGTATAAAATACCCTGGTACCAGCCAAAATATACCCCTAACAGACTGGTAACACCTTCTGCACAACAACGGCTGGAGTACCCCTATCCTTCTCGGCCTGGTACCAGCCTGTTCTGGCAGGTACTTGTCTTGTTCTATGAAATAAATGAGACCACAGGACACTAAACTTTCAGAAAATAACCTAGTACCAGCCAAAATATACCCGGAACCCGCTGGTACCAGCACCAAACTGATAAGCAGGGCTGGAGTACCCCTATTCTTCTCGGCCTGGTACCAGAATGTTCTGGCAGGTACTTGTCTGGTTCTATGAAATAAATGAGACCATAGGACACTAAACTTTCAGAAAATACCCTAGTACCAGCCAAAATATACCCGGAACTCGCTGGTACCAGCACCAAACTGATAAGCAGGGCTGGAGTACCCCTATTCTTCTCGGCCTGGTACCAGCCTGTTCTGGCAGGTACTTCACTGTTATTCAATTACTGTGACGTCACATTCTTTTTCCTGTGAAAACTGTCACATTCCTTTTAATATTAATGTCACATTCTTTTGAATGTGACAATAAAATTTAGTCCGCATATTCTAGCCGATTCACGTTGAAAAGAATGTGACATTACATTTTCAACAATGTGACACTTTTCACATGAAAAAGAACGTGACGTCACAGTAATTGAATAACAGTGTTGTCTGGTTCTATGAAATAAATGAGACCATAGGACACTAATCTTTCAGAAAATAACCAAGTACCAGCCAAAATATACCCGGAACCCGCTGGTACCAGCACCAAACTGATAAGCAGGGCTGGAGTACCCCTATTCTTCTCGGCCTGGTACCAGCCTGTTCTGGCAGGTACTTGTCTGGTTCTATGAAATAAATGAGACCATAGGACACTAATCTTTCAGAATATAGCCTGGTACCAACCAAAATATACCTGGAACCCTCTGGTACCAGCACCTTCCCCATAAGCAGGGCTGGACTTCCCCTTTCCTCCTCGGCCTGGTACCAGCCTGTTCTGGCAGGTACTTGACTGGTAATATGAAATAAATGAGACCATAGGACACTAATCTTTCAGAAAATACCCTAGTACCAGCAAAAATATACCCGGAACCCGCTGGTACCAGCACCAAACTGATAAGCAGGGCTGGAGTACCCCTATCCTTCTCGGCCTGGTAACAGCCTGTTCTGGCAGGTACTTGCCAGAAATAAATGAGATCATCGGACACTAATCTTTCAGAAAATACCCTGGTACCTGCCAAAATATACACGAACCCGCTGGTACCAGCACCAAACTGATAAGCAGGGCTGGAGTTCCCCTATTCTTCTCGGCCTGGTACCAGCCTGTCCTGGCAGGTACTTGTCTGGTTCTATGAAATAAATAAGACCATAGGACACTAATCTTTCAGAAAATAACCTGGTACCAGCCAAAATATACCCGGAACCGGCTGGTACCAGCACCTTTACCATAATCAGAGCCGGACTTCCCCTATCCTTAAGATGATATAAAGCCTAAGTTTGAAGTTCATGAATTTTGCAAAATGTAGATAAATAGGTACAATTAAGAAAATAGTGAAGTTCACCCTGTTGGGGACAGGGGCGGATTGAGGCCCGACTGAAAAGGGGCGGGGCTGCGTCGCACTTTAGGTTGCCTACATAAGTTTGCCTACTTTCCAGGCGGCAATCTAGTGGCCGACAGGGGTGGGGGGTGATTCAATCTAGTGGCCGACAGGGGTGGGGGGGGGTGATTTCCCCCCCCCTTCCTTAATTCGCGCCTTGTAGGGGCAGCGACCTACCTGTGCCATTAACAAAGTTTAGTAAGCTAGTCGGAAAGAATGAAACAGAATTTTGTACTTTTTTTAGAGTGTATGATATATTAATAATAATAATAAGATAATACAAACATCAATGCATTTATTTGTCATTTTTGGGTGACATGACGATATATATAATTCAGAAGAAACCGCCGCGACTTTCGACGTCATTATTTCTCATCACGGTATCCTCCTAGCCTCGCACAGGGTGGTGGTACCGGGAGAGCCTGGTACCATGGTGGTACTATGGTGCTAGCTTCAGCCAGGTCTATCGGCGGACCACTCGTAAATAATTAAGAGTGTTGAAAAACAGCAATTTAATTTCGTAGACTCTTCTTAATCCTCTAAGTCAAGATTACGCTGAACGAAAATAAAATGCGGAAATTATGGCACAGTATTTTATTTTGTCCTACCCGAAAACATTTTCAATTCCACGTTTTAAATTCGGGAAAAGGAAAAATAATTATCTAGAAATTCTGAACATTCTTCCACAGTTTACCGGAGGATAAAATTATTTTCGGTAGGACAATACACACAACATTTCTTTAATTATTTTTCCCACCGTTCATTTTATTTTTTTGGCTTAACAATGTCTTTCCACAACAATTTTCAACATTATTCCAGAAAACCAAATTGTTTTTTGGTAGGACAGAATACACATAAAATATTTATTTATTTTCAACTGTATATTTTCATTTCCAAGAATGGTTTTCCAATTTATTTTCGACAAGTGTAAATATTTTTAGGTAGGACAAAAACTTGAAGACCTTTCGATTTAATTACTTCTATATTTAAGAAATTACGGTAGGACAAATTCCGGTAGGACCAATTGTGGTTTCCCATTTTTTTGAGCAATCTAAAGTTTTAGTACCGAAATTTGGGTAAAATTTTCAAATTTTACCCAAATTAATATTAATTATTGGCCGCGTTACGCGGTTTTTCTCGTAACGCGTAACGCGGCCAATAATTAATATTATGCAGATGTCCTTTATCGATTTTGTAGCTAAGGGTTGCCCAAACACAACCTTTTTTTCCGATTTTCAAAAGCTCCTATAGTTTCAGAGAAAAAAAAATCCCCAAAATACCCATTTTTTTGAGCCGCTACACTAGGATCCCCCCTTAAATAAATAATAAATCAAGATTTGCCTATTTGCGGTTGCCCGAGGCATTAAAAAAGATTTTTTTTTTAAAGAAAAAAGTTCACCGCGTAGCAAAGCTTCCAACTTAAAAAAGAAAAAAATAAGACGACATCAATGTCGAGTGCGGATTTGTTTTGATTTATTTTTTACCTATCTAATCCTTTTTATCCACTGTACTTGTGCCTCGGGCAACTGAAAGAGACAAAGCTACATCGAAAAAAAAATACTGTGATCGGTATTCGAACCTGTGCCCACCCAGTACCCGTAACGGTGCCGATGTGGGTACCCAAGTCGCCAAGCGGCTGGGCTGTCCCAGCAAGGAGAGCAGGAGTACTGATGACGCCACCGGTACAGGTTCGTCGGCGACTACGGCTCTTCGCAGCGTCACCCCTAGTGGAAAGCTGACTTGTACCATGGCGTCGTAGCCGTGCCGGCATGGTGATGTTCCGGGGCCCGCAGAACCCGGGTTCAAATCTTGCTATAAAATATAAATTTTTCCGAGGACAGCAGCTTGGCGTGGAATTTAAACCCTCCATTTCAACGGAGCTCCCTCGTGGAATCGCCGACGGTCTAGTGGTCTTAGTACCACGAAAGCCGCGGGGTGTCATGAGACTCGGCACTTGGGGCCTGGGTTCAATTCCCAGGTAGGTTCTTCACTGGCAGCGAAAGCGAGTTGTCAGGAAGTTCCGTCCCATGCCACGGGGGGTGGTCCCTCGTGGGGAAGTAAGGCCTATGAATCTGGCTCCTTAGTAAACAGCTTTTCCATGACCTGTGCGGGAGCGGGTCAGTACAGGTCTAACCAACCGTACGCTTACTCTTCCGCAAAAACTTCTCTTTCTGCTTTTCTCCCCCTCTATCGTCCTGCCTTGCCTCTACCTCCCACTGACCGGTCATGCGGTCCGGTGGTGCCCAGTCGTTGGTCCGAAATGCTACCTACGGCTTCAAGGCGCTGTTTAAATAGGGTAGTACGGCGGGCCTGACAGGCCGCCAGCCTTAAGCGGGGACTCTCCCCGAAGTGGAGAGGACTTCTCGTGCCCGCGGGGTGGCGGTCGCCTGGAACACACCGGATCCCTTCAGAACTCCGAAGTTAAGCAGGCGGGGCTCGCAGGTTGCGAGTTAGGTAGGGGCCTACCAATTTTTCAATTTTTTAAAAAACATCTTTAAAAAAAAATTGAATTGAGGTGTTATACATTTTTTTTGGTGCATGCTCCGACCATGATACCTATTCCTTCTCCACTTTACCCGTGCAAACAAGGTCGGAAAAAATCAAGGCACTTTTTCAGATTTGGGGGAAAGTTTCAGGTCGGACAATCGAGCTGCATCGCAGAGGATAGCAGGCGACTCTAACGGTTCGTTGGGGATGGAGAAAACGAGGTCGGACAGAAAAATCACTTTGACACGCCGACTGCCAGGTCGGACAAAATGAGGTCGGACAAAAGGAAACGTGTGGCGGTGGCGGCCGCAAAAATCCCGAGGTAGGACAAAAAAAGGTCGGACAACCGATGTAGACTCCGCGTAAACGGTCACAGCGCCCCCTGCCGGTTTACCGCATAATTTTCAGGTATTTTAGGGTTTTTCCCAACCATCACCACAGTGATACCGGTTAAAATTAACCCTGTCAAAGGATTAAGTTAACAGGGGTCACAACGCATCACCTGGTACCTTGGGATCAATTTTAATCGGCATCGTTCAAAAGTTGGGCCTTAATTTTCTTACAAATTGTGGTAATACTTTGCCAATCGAATTCTTTTCATTTCTGTAGTTATTGGTGGCAAAATTTCTTTAACGAGGAGTTTTCTTGATTCCAAGAAAAAATGAATAAGAAATGCTGGATTGGCCAACAAATGTTGATTTGGTCAACATTATGCACGTAAAATATTCCATTCAACTTTACCAAACATTCCGAAATATTCAAAGATGTTTCAACGGATCAGGCGTGTATTTCCTGTACGCCGATGCACATCACTCCGCCCCGGCCCTGGTCGTCAGTACCTAAACAAGATCGATGCCGGCCGCTATCGCAGCCTACAGACTGATTCCGCATCGCGTTCAAAGGGGGCTTGCGGGGCGGTCCTCATACTCACGAGTGCGACAGCGAGGGAGGCAGTCGCTGTCTCTGTCTCACTCAAGTAACAGGGACGTGTTACCACTTGCTCGCTCTGCAGTGCAGAATCAGTCTACTGGGAGTCTGTCGGCGCATCGGCCCGTCCCGTCGCATCGCCTGCTGCTACGCCAGGAAGTGTCCATCCCAAGAGCCCTTCCGGCCCGGCCCGGCCCGGCCCGGCCCCGCCGAGGGGGCCTCAACTCCTGAAATCATGTGTACACAATCGCTGATATCTTCGAAATCATTGTCAAAAAATTGTGGATTTATTGCCGAAAAAATTGATTTGAGTGCGTATTTTGGGCTCATAAAGCTCAAAATACGCTTGTATTTACTTTACGAATTATTTCTTTCAATTATAAGAGGTGTAATCATGTGAAATCATGTGAAATCTTGCAATCATGTGTACAGATTTTGGGTGAGTTGAGGCCCCCTCGGGCCCCGCCCAGCCCAGCCCAGTCCAGGCAGTAAGTTGTCTGAGGTTCTAATACAGACAGCCTCCCCCCTACCGGCCCGGGGGCGCACTGCGCGTCTGGGTGCGTTCGTGTAGTTACTTTTTGTACCGCGCCGTCTGCTCTCCCGCCCTGCTGCGCCCCGCACGGCGCACACTCCAGGACATTTGTGTCTCGCCCTGTCCCGCCTCGCCCCGCCGCGCCCCGCCGCGCCCCGCCGCGCCCCGCCGCGCCCCGCCGCGCCCTGCCCGTCCCGCCCCGCCCTCGCCAGGCCCTCGGGTGTTGCCACCGCCTGCTACGAGCACCACGTGCCACCCTGGTAATTTATAGGGCGGTGAGATTGGCGCGGTGGGTAAGGTAGGGTGAGGAGGGGAGGGGGTGAAAGGGCGGGGGGAGGGACCGAAACGCACACCAGCGCGGGACGGGGGCGGGGCGGGGTTGTCTGCCGCGCGCTCCGGAGGCCATCGGAGACTCGGGGCGGGGCGCGGCGCGGCGGGGCGCTGACCGATTCACGCGATTAAATCCCAATTTATGCACGGGGTCCTGGTGAAGGTCGGCGCCACAAGCTGGGCAGACACGCCCCGTCCGGCCCGGTCCGGCCCGGCGGCGTGGGTCCGGATGGGATAGCGGCACTGTGTGAGCACTGTAAGGGGAGGAAGCGCCGAGTGCCGAGCAGGCCCCTCCGCTAAAGACTCCCCGGTGTTTGTTAATGCGGCTGGACTGCGGCGCAGCGGTCCGCTGGGCTGTGGGAGCCCCCCGCGCCCCCGCGCCCCCGCGCCCCCGCGCCCCCGGGACCACCCTGCCCTGCTCGGGGCCTCTGTAATCCGACCGTGAGGGGCGTTGCTGCTCTCGGCCGGCTCCGCGCGCTGCCCGCCCCGCCCGGTGCGCCACTCAGGCCCCTGCCACACCGGGGATGCTGAGGTACTTGTTCGGCAGGTCGGAGAACGCTGAGAGGCACGCACGCAGGGGATGCCGCTGACTTATGTCCGTTCGCGCCGCCGACATGTATGCGGGCATTATGGCGATCGGCTTCAGGAGAGGCAGTCGAGTCCGGGTCCGGAGGCGCGCACCGGCGGAGGCTCTCGGCCCGGCCCAACCCAACCCCGGCCAGCCCTCCACAGCGAGGAAATTACGCCGCAGAGAACACGGATCTGCGATGTCCGGCCGGGCCGGGCCGGGCCGGCAGCATCCGTTCGCCCGCGTATGGCGCTTTCTCTCTCTTTCCTCCCGACCCCGCCGTCGTCTCTTTCCTTCTAACTCGCAGGTGTGCCCCGCCGCGCCGATGTCCTGTCCAGGATGCCGACCAGGGCCGGGTACCGGCTCCGCCCAGCGGACTATTTCCCCGGACCCGGACCCGGACCCGGCCCGGACCCCTCCCGTCTCTTGCTCGCTCCACTCCTTGCCTTTGCCGGTCAGATGCAGTCCTTCCTGCAGGACGACTCGACGGGAAATAGCGTATTCCGGGACTGCGTCTGGAAACTAGGCTCCTCAAGCCGCTCCGACTCTGTCGCACAGATGCGCTGGTAGTGCAAGAGAGAGAGACAGAGAGAGAGAGAGAGAGAGAGAGAGAGAGAGAGAGAGAGAGAGAGAGAGAGAGAGAGAGAGAGAGGGGGAGGGGGAGGGGGAGTGAGGAGGAGAGGGTGGGACTTGTCAGCAGCCGGCCCTGCCCGGCCCGGCCCGGCCCTGCCCGGCCCAGGGTCGTACACGGACACCACCCTCCCAGCTCACCCCTCTTCTTCCTTGCAGACTGCTGGAACATTCCAATCTAGTTCGAGTCCTATGAAGCTATAAATTACTAGCGATAGAAATTGTGGCATCGAGGGAATCTCTGCCGGCGTCGCAGCGCGTGACTAGACAAAGCCGGCCCGGTCCGCATTGCCCGGCTATCGGGCTTTTGGTGCGTATCTCTGGCATTGCGCTCTCTGCTGCCTGCAGCCGGGCAGCCGGGTTGCGTCCGGGCCGGGCGTCCGAATGCGCTTTTATTTTCCCGGGAATGGCGTTGTCCCCCTTCCCCCTCCTTTTCCTCCCCCTTCCACACACTGCAGGCTTACAGCGGTCAAAATTCTACGAAACTAAATGCATGGACAATGCGCCTCGCCGGCTGTTATGATTCCCCTCTGCCCAGTGCTGGAGATCAATATTTTCAAAGGACGTTAGTTTCACCCAAAAAATAATCTGTGTTCATTTTGATTTTCTAGACTGTTCGGTGCGTGATCGAGACGTAATTTGAACCAAACACGGATAGCAGATAGCAGCGTCGTTTTGAAACAACCATCGGCGTGTAAAGTAAGCGACGCCGTCGACGCGCGTCGATGCGTCCGTGCGTGCGTGCGTCAGCCGTAGTGGCGCATAGAAGATATCATGTAAAATGTAGGGGGGACCCGCGTATATTTTTGGAAGGCGCACAGAGCAGGAATTAGTTTTATTGAAATATGTCTGTGCGAAAGGTCATTTCGATGAGAAGAAAGCCTTAAGGGAAATTCACGAACACGGAAAAAACTTCGTCTTGGTTTTCAAGCAGCCCCGGAAACCCTGTGTATTTTCTCCATAAGAGCTGCTTGATTTTTCCAAAACTGCTTGGAAACCAGGACGCCGTTTTTTACGTGAATGTTTCGGTAAAATTCAAGTGAAAATTCACAGAAATTCACGAAAATACACAAAATGTGTTCACCAAAATTCAGAGTTGTTTCCCCCTTGCTCAGGACCGTTTGTGTTTCGAACAGACTGGAGATCGGTAGCAACGCACTGGTGCGCACTAGCCTAGCGGTGTGCGAACCAGCCGGTGCTGCTGCCACGGCTTCAGGTCCCTCAGTCCGAGCCGGCAGAGGGAGAGCAGGGCTGCTAGTTTGCTGCCCGCTGCCCATCACGTCTTCCTGGAAGTCGGTGAGTGAAAACTGTCTCGGCAGAATAAATTTGCGAGGATGCTGCTCGTCACTCGAGCGGCACAAAGTGCGGGCGTCGCGTCGTCCGGCTGCGAAACCTTCCATTCCGACCGAGCAAACCAGGTCCGGCCGCGCCGGTGCGGGCCGGGGCCGGGCTGGTACAAGTTATGAAGTTGTTGTGAATGAGTCCTCCCGGCGACGCGTTAGCTCGCCTGCTATCAGCTGAGCGGAGCAGCGAGGCCTGCGCAAAGCTGGGCAGCAGCAGCAGGGCGGAGGAGACCCGCGCGAAGGGATTCGAAAACGAAAACACGCGCGATGTATTCTTTCCGTACAAATTTGGCGTAGTATGGAAAAGGGAAGGCGGGCGGGGAGGGTTCATCGAAGTTATTTTTGCCTACCGCTGGAATGTAATACCTTTTGTCTATCTCGAATAAGACGCCCCCCCTCCCCCGCCCCTACACAGCGACCCTAATCCGCCCTTGTTCGATGCTCGACCCTGTCGACTTGGTTCGCAGGATCTGTCCCTCTCACTCGCACGTGCCCTACTCCTTAATCCGCGGCTGGTTGTGGCGAGGCGCCCAGCGGCGGGGCGGGGCGGGGCTGTGCTCGCTGCTGCGGCTCGCGATATTTTCACCCCGTCCAATAAGCTTGTCCATGGGGCCGGGCCAGCCGGGCGGCCAGGGCCAGGCGCGGCGTGGCTTCCTGTGATAAGCGCGAATTGAGCCGCGCTGCGACCAGCCGAGCCAAGCGGCTGCACGGGGCTTAGCCGCGGGTGTTCCAGCCCACCGCTCCGCGAAGTGAGGCGGGGCGGAGCGGGGCCGCCGCGCCGGCCGGGCAGCCGACTGATTCAGAAGATCGCTCTCATCCCTCCGTCCTTGTTGCACCAACAGCGGTGCCCTATGCTGGCCATGGCAGTGCTCCATGAGTGCGACGAGGACAGAGGTATGAAAGTGATCTTCGGAATCGCTCGGCTGTCCGCCCCTCTCTACCCGACCCGAACCTCCTTTTGGGCGGTTCTCCTGCCTCCATACTCCGTACTCTAGAAACTACGTGAGGTTTCCGCGGGACCTACCTATATCCATATAGGTAGGGAGAGGGAATGACCATGCAAGGGCAGGCTTGCTAGATGAAGCGGAAAACCGACAATTGTTAAATTCGGAAAACATAGGCAAAAAGCACGACAAATCCGCCCAAATCCGCCCCAAAACCGTTCAAAGGTATCAGTTTGGCGGAGTGAAATTTCAATTCGGGCTGATCGCACGGTTCTGGATCTGGCAACGCTTTGCAAGGGTTGGCGCGCCTGGAGCCATTTCAAATCGTGCCTGAAGCGCAATGTTTCTCCGGTGAAGTGCGTATGAAATGTTCGAAATCATGTCGCTGCTGGCCTCGAGTCATTCGCGTGTCGTTATTATATTTCAGTTCCGTCGCGGAACCGCGTGTAACGACTTGTGGTTAGAGTGAGGCGCCAAAGATCTCTCTCGCGGGCGGGGCGGACATAACCTCGCTTGAAGTGTCGTGCCGAGCCGAGCATATTGCGTTTTGTCGTGTTTTATTTTCGGTTTTAATATTGTTGTTTGAAATATCGTAGCAAAGCTTTTTCGGCAAAGCAAGTGAGTCGTAGTGTTCAAGTTTGGTGTGAAATATCAGTGCCAACATTGTGACTGCACGGAGTGAAGGACGCCGACGACCTGCAGCCTGGCCCCAGCCCCAGCCTAGGGACAAGGACAATGACAAACCAACAGGTGAGTAGATGTTAACACCAGTGTTGGAGTGAATGCTCCTGTGAGATGAGCGTTTGCATACGAGTGCTTGTTGGTGGTTGATATTCTTCTTTGAAGAGTTTATCAGATATATTCATATTTCACTTCCAAGTTGCATACACTTCATGTTACGTTGTAACACAGATTTCACGAGGAAGTTCTCTACTTAGTAATGTCTTATCCTGTTGTTGGCATTTATATTTCCTTTCTTGAAATAACTTAATCGTATGATATTTAATACAATTCAAGTTCAACGGGAACATAGCTATTTCCTTTGTTTTTAATGGACTTGGAGACCTGAGAGCTGTGCGCAGCACACTCCTCTCATTTTGAGACCACCAAAAAAGAAGTCAAACCTTTTTTCATCTGGGGAAACATATCTCACTGTAACTGGTGCGAGCCAGTCTTAATTAATTTTACGCAGCACATCCTCTGCGACAAAGTGGTGTGCTCCAAAACGCTCAGCTCTTTTTCTTTGACAGACTGCGCAGCAGCCACATACTTACTTTAGGGCCATCAGTGTTTCCAATCGGTCGGATTCTGGCTGTACCCGACTGTCTTCCGTCTCTCTCCCTCTCACTTGACACGCATGAGAGTGAGAGAGACGGAAGACAGTCGGGTACAGCCAGTCGACTGATTCAGAGGATCGCTCTCGTACCCCCGTCCTTATCGCACTCATGAGGCCATGCCACCTCTAACATGGGGCACCGCCATGTTTGCGACAATGACCGGGGGAAGAGAGCGATCTTCTGAATCAGTCGGCTGGGCTGGGCAGTGTTGGCAGGGTTAGGCCTCGCTTGCGAGGACCCCGACGAATTCTGCTCCCCCCCCCCGATCTTCGTACCTGAAATTTTGTTGCCACTGGACGTTCCCATTCATTACTTTTCTTTTATGCTGTGACCTTATTCGTTGGCGCCAGTGGCGGGTGGGGATGGGGTGGGGAAGAGCATGGTGCTTCGCACGACTAACACCGCAGTGCCGTCAGCCGCGCCCCGTCCCGCCACGCCTCGCCCCGCCCCGCCCCGCCCCGCCCCGCCCCGCCCCGCCCCGCCCCGCCCCGCCCCGCCCCGCCCCGCCCTGCCTCGCCCCGCCCCTGCCGGGGTGCGGACTGGTTTGGGACGGAGCGCCGCTGCTGGTACCATCAGGGACGTAGGATTGCAGAGGGATAGCGGTTGTCGGGGGTGGGCGCGTGGGGGGGGGGGAGTAGGAGGGTGAAGAGAAAGAACAGGAGGAGAGTGACGGGGTGGCTGGGTCTGCAGGGTATTCCCCTGTCGGTTGGCCACCTCATCAAATTACCATGGATAGACAGCGTGGAGCGGGCGGGGGCGGGCGGGCGGAGTGGGTTGTTTATACTCGTAAAATTGGCAGTAATACGTTTCTACGCGATGCCCTTCCCCGCGCCCCGCGCCACCCCAACTCGCTTCGGCCCCTGTCTTATTCACGGGCGAGAGCGGGCGGCGCGGCGGAGAGGGGAGGGGAGGTGTTTCTACGCAAATGGGAGCGAGGGGGAGGGAATGACCAAAGGGGATGGTGCCGGCCGGCCGGGGGCGGGGGTAGGTAATGTCCTCGGTGACGCCCCCGGGGGCGCCAGGGGGCGCACTGTACCGCACGGCCGACGCACTGCGTATTGTTTTTGCAGCAGGCTCTCGGCCGGGATAGCGGAGCGACGCCCCTCTGCAACGCCAGCACGACGTCGGCGGCGCCCTCGGCTCCGCCCCCCCCCCCCTTTTCCCCTCCATGGCCCCCTCGCCTCTCGCCTCGCCCGGCGCCCGGCCAAACGTGTTGTGCTGGGACTTGGCTGCGAGTCTCGGTGGCCTCGCTGCATTATTGAGCCAAGTGCGTGCCGCGGCGCGGGGGCCGGCGCGGGGGCCGGCGCGGGGGCCGGCGCGGGGGCCGGCGCGGGGGCCGGCGCGGGGGCCGGCGCGGGGGCCGGCGCGGGGGCCGGCGCGGGGGCCGGCGCGGGGGCCGGCGCGGGGGCCGGCGCGGGGGCCGGCGCGGGGGCCGGCGCGGGGGCCGGCGCGGGGGCCGGCGCGGGGGCGGGCGGGACCCCGGTAGTGACCGGCGGTGGCGCGAGTGCTACTGCTGCGGTGGCTGCGCTCCACGAGACGACATGCCTAATTCATCCGTCCATGTGAACGTCCCCGAGCCGCGAGCCCTGCACCGTGCACCTCTCCCCCAGCTGTCGCTGCAGCTGCCTCGCCTCTTGCTGCCCGTGAGCGGGGCACCCCTGCCCTGCCCCTAGCTTATCCCTCCCTCCATCCGCTCAACTTACTCGCGGGTGTATTCAATTTCGTGCTAACCCGTCGGACACCATATGAACACGGCCGCACCCGGCCGCGCGGTCTGACAGGGTAAAGCCAAATGTCGGCCCCAGCCCTGCAGCGCCAGTCGCAATACCAGGAAAGCACAGCAGCGCCTCCCTGTTCAGCCCCGCCCCGCCCCGCCCGGCCCTGCTCGGCGCCCGGGGGCGCGCCCCACACCACACCGTCACCGCCCAGCCGGATGGGCGGCCCGCGCGCCCCGCCTGCTGCCGCGCAGTTTATACTGCAATTTTACCGCTTCATTCATATTTGAGCGGCGACGCGGACGGCCGCCGACGCCGCTGCGCTCTCGCTGTGCACGAGGGCGGGGCGGGGCGGGGCGGGGCGGGGCGGGGCGGGGCGGAGTGTGGAGGTGTGGGGCGCAGCGGGCGCAGCGGCACCGCAATCTGGAGCCGTCTGCGCGCCCCGCCCCGCCCCGCCCCGCCCCGCCCCGCCATGCACGTAGCGTGGCACTGGCCGGGCCGCCGGGGCGGGGCCCGGGGCCCGGGGTGTACTGTACCCCGCCCTGCCCCTCTTCCCATGACTCTGCAGGCGCGCCGTTTCCCCGCCATGCTCCGGCCTGTTTACTCCGCCGACGCCGCGCCGTCATGCGCGCGCGACGCGACACGTTTGCAAGTCCTACCCTTCCCGGCCGTCCTCCCATGCCATCATCGCTGTCCTCCTCGCCAAAGTCTACTCTCCCCCAGTACTGCTGGCGTCCCCAACTGCTGCAGCTGTTCTCTACGCCCCGGGCCCCGAAAACGAGGGGTCCTCTACTAAAAGGTGTTCAACCTATAAAAATCAGAAAAAATCAAGAAAAAGTCAGGAAAAAGTCAGAAAAATTATCAGCAAAAATAATTTCAAATCAAGAAAAATCACGGAAACCTAAAAAAAATCAGAAAAACCGGTGACTTTATGGTGAAGGAAAAATTTCACTCTTTGATAGATTTTGATCTTCCTCCCCCTACTTGTGCCTTTTTATTTTTTTTTTCAGTTTTCTGTTTATTTTATCTCCATTTTACCAATTTTTCTGTATTTTTCTTGATTTCATTTTAGTTTTTTATGTTTTTAAAATGATTTTTTAGGGGCCGTACAATGATTTTTCGAACACTGGTAAAACTAAGGCGTGACTGTATGCTTGAAAAAGGCGTACAGTTACGCTTGAAGAGGTTACGCTTGAAATAAGGCGTAGGACAGAATTTCTCCCATACATTTAGATAGGGCAAATTGGAGCGGATAGACCTATTACGCCCTTTCTCAAGCGTAATCACAGTACGCTTGAGAAAGGGCGTAAGGTTACGCCTTAGTTTTACCAGTGAAGGGAGCCCCCCGCGCACCTCCGCGCTGTCCTCCTCGCCCTCACTCCGTTCCCGCTGCCTTTTACCCCGAGTGGTCCTGGTGCCGCAACCCCCACTGCCTCCCCTCACCCCCCGGGCGGCCGGCAGTACGTCCCACACCTCATTTGGCGGAATGCAGCCATCATACTTTGCTGGGGATGGATCGCCTGGCCTCACCGCCCGGCTCGGCCCGCACAGCCTCGCCGGCCGGGGTCCGTCACGTAGCGCCACTGCGCTGCTAGCGCAGCTCCGTCCAGGCCTCCGGGGAGGAGCCGAGCCGTGGCAGGACTGGGCTGGGCAGGGCAGGACACGGCAGGGCTGAGAGCCGTTTTTTCAACCGAGATTGTACGGGGACCGTTAGGAGGAGGACGGGGCAGAGAGGGTGGGGAGCTTGTCGCCGGGTGGTTTGTCAGTATTTGACGTGCTCGTTGGACCTAAATAACGGCAAGTGCTCAGAGGGACAAATGGAAACTTTTATCCGGGCCAGGCAGAAAATCTGAACGCAGCCCTGGGTGTTTTACCCTGATCGGGGGGTGGGGCCGACTGGTGGTGGGCGGGCGGCGGGTGGGGCGTTGCAGGGAGGGGAGGAGAAGGGCGGGGAAGGCAGGGCAGGGCAGGGCAGAGCACAGCCGATCGTTGACACTGCCCGCCCGCGCCCGCCCTCCGAGTGATCTGCCCACATTTATTCTTTGGTGGTGCGGGCCCGGGCGTTTTGCACCCCTTTTTGCCGCGTGTCGAGCGGGGTGTGGTGTAGTAAGCGATCGTTGGATCGTATTGGCTCCCCTATCACATGGTGCGCGGCGCTCGGCCCCGCGCGGCCCCGCTCGGCCCCGCTCGGCCCCGCGCGGCCCCACACACGGTCCCGCCCGGGCGAGCAGCTGGTTTGCGCTTCCTCATGCCGCCGTCGCTGCGCTCTGTGTGTGTGCGATAGAGACAGAGAGTATGGGGTGATTGCGGGAGAGGGAGAGAGAGAGAATGTGTGAGAGGAGAGGGTGAGCGCAATCCGCAGCCTCTGTGGACCAGATCCAAACGCCCTGCAGCCCTATCTGATTAACATTTATAGCCGTATATGACGCATGGCCGGACGAAGCAGACGCCCCCTTTTTTTCTACCCCCAGCTCCAGTCACCACCGGGAGCCCCGCCTTGCCCTGCTCCGCTGCTCCGCTGCTCCCCCTACCCCGCTGGAGCTGGATTACTATAGAACACAGGAGGCCTATGCTTGTTGGTTGCTCGTTGGCAGGGGGAAAGGGAGGGGGGGAAGGAACTTCACTGGTGGCAGGGCGTACCAAGCCAGGAAAGAAGGCGTACCAGCCAGTGCTAATTGAGACCCCCTTTCTCTGCCTCGCCCCGCCTCGCCACCATGGAGTAGTCATCCTTAACGAACCACCCCGGGACGCTAGTCCTGAATTACTGGCTCACGTAGCTCTGCGGCGGGGCGGGCGGGGCCGGGCTGGAGCGCTTGGGCCCGGCCCGGCCCGGCCCTACCCGCGCATCGCCGTGTTCCGCAGCGCCACCGCTTCACCCCGCCACGCCCCGCCACGCCCCGCCCCCACCACACCTCTCATCAGGATTCCATTCCCAGCAAGCCCCTTCGGTGTGTTAATTGAAAGACTGCCGAATAGACCATGTGGTCCACCTCCCCGCACCCCCGCATCCTCGCCCCCTCCCGGCCCGGCCTCCACCTGCGACACTGCGACACCGTCGCGATCCTGCCTTTCCGCGAAGCCCGCGCCCGCCTGCTCCCGCCCGCTCCCGCCCGCTCCCGCCCGCTCCCGCCCGCTCCCGCCCGCTCCCGCCCGCGCCCGCCCGCTCCCGCCCGCCCGCTCCCGCCCGCCCGCGCCCGCGCCCGCCCGCGTTCGCGCTCGCTCGGCCAGCAGTGAACCCGTCCTGGCTCGATCCGTTCCGGCTGAGTCCACACCGATGATTGCACTGATTCACTGTTAAAAGCCTACGGTAATTTTCACTGTAAGCTACAGTGAACCCTGCAGCACTGTAAGCTTTTAAGAGTGTTTTTACCTTGCGAACAGTTGTGGCTGCTTCGTATTTGCGACCAATTTACCTTTTGACCAACCCCGAAAATTGCATGTCACATCCATTTCCCTTTCCAAATTTACCTTTTGGCCAATCTCAGTCGAAATTCACTTTCGTTCACTGTGAAAAATATTTCCGTAGATGTACAATGTATTTTGTAATTCACTATGTACAACATATCTCGTACATGTACGACTTATTCACACTTTTCGACTTTGTTGGCTCACCAATCGATTCTGAGTTGAAACGTATATAAAAAATTTACAATATGAATCGTAATTGTACAAGACCTCTCATGGAAAATTTTCCCGTACCGGTACAAGCATTTCTCACAGTGTTTAAGCCCAGCTTAGGTCAAAATAGCCTTGACCCCGCATGCCTGACACCTTGGCTGGGATCGCGTTTCTCTTTCTTTCCCTGGAGCCGCCCATGGTGCCGTGTTCACTAACGCCTTTGTTCGATAAATTTACGTCAAGATCCCTGCTTCGGGTCGCTTCGGGTCAGTTCGGGTGAAGTCGGTGCGGGGCAACGACGCCAAGTTCTGAGAAACCCCCGACCTCCCAGGAAGCTGGCAGCCAGGTGGCACTGCATTTTGCCCTTTTATCAAGCACCTGCGAACTCCTATCGGCCATATCCCGCTTTTCCCTTTCCGAACCCCTCCGGTCCTCTTCCCCTCCCTCCCTCCCTCCCTCCCTCCCTCCCTCCCTCCCTCCCTCCCTCCCTCCCTCCCTCCCTCCCTCCCTCCCTCCCTCCCTCCCCCTCCCTATCTTTTCCCCTTCAGATTCCTGTGTACGCAAATATCCCTGCACGCTGCTGCGGTGGAATTGAGTGTAATCGAGATTTCATTCGCCCCCTTCCCCGCTCCCTTGTCCGCCTCTGCCCCGTGGCTCCCCTTTCCGCGGCCGCCGCCACTTGCTGATCAAAAGGCGTCTGTTAGGTAATCCAGTTGGGCCTGGTGGGGCTGGGCGGGGGCGGAAGAGGGAGGGCGCTTCAGGCATGAAATCTCTGGAAAGGCCACAAGTCCCACCGCGTATTCCGGGACCCGCCCCGCCCCGCCAGACTGCAGTATGTTTGTTTGCTTCCCACTGCATGGTTGGCGCCTCGTCGTCTCCTACGTCGCCGAAATTCTGAAGTAGAGGACTGCAAAAAATCAGTCAGATCCGCCACTAAAGTACTGGTGGCACTAACGAAAGCTTTGTTTTCTTTTCCTACTGTGCCAGGTCCCGTGCACGTGCTGCACATGAAGAGAGTTGTGTTGCGTTTTAAAGCATAGAAAATATGACGCTTAATTTCCGAGAGTATGTAGAGAATCTGTCTGTCGGTCTGTCTGTCTGTCTGTCTGTTGTGATTCGTGCAATTGCTGATGAACTTTACCTGCGTTTGTTGCGAGGGGTCGACCACTCAGAATTTTGGTGTACATGGAATATCTGGAATATTTGAAGAATTTCTGGAATATTTTGGGAATATCTGGAATATGTTGGGAATATCTGGAATATTTTTGGATTATCTGGAATATTTTTGGAATATCTGGAATATTTGTGGAATATTTGGCTAATTTTTTATGGAATATCTGGAATATTTTGGAATATTTTGGAATATTTTTGGAATATTTTTGAGTGTGTACATGGAATATCTAAGTGGTGGTTCAGCCGGTAAGCAAAACTCTCTGAATACGAGAGCGCATCTCGATTTTTGATAAACTCTTTTTCGCTCCCGAATTGGTAAAAAAAGGACAGACCAAGGTGCGCTCTCAGATTCTGAGATTTTCGTTTACCGTGGCCGCCTACCTACCTCCCCCTTACCAGCGTTGCCGCTCCGACTGGTCCATGATCGAGTCGGCCGGACAGACTGCTCACTACACCTGACGGGCTCGCGGCGGGGCGTGGCGTCGCGCTGCACACCGTCCGGCCGGGCGGCCAGTGTTGAAGGGGTGGGCTTTGTCGCCCCCTGGGCTGCTGCAGCCCCAATATGATAATGCCCTGGCGCTGAGGGGCCGCGCCACGCCGCGCCACGCCGCGCCTCGCTAGCGCATTGCAGGTCCTTTTGAAAGGCCGTCCCTTGGGTGTCTGGCGGGCCGGACACCCAGTGGACACCGACCGCACTAGGACGTGCTGCGCCCCGCGTAGCGTCAGTGTCATGCAGGAGTGCTCTTCTCTTAGGTCGCCATGTTATTTCTTTTCAGCAGTGTCTTTAAATACTTACTGGTTGCCTTTGGGGATGATTTTTAATAGCAAAGGAATGAAAGCTGCGGGCTGGGGGAAGTGGAGTACGTAAGGTAGGGTAGGGTTTGTAACGGGACGGGGGTAGGCGACACCTCGACATCGCGGTGCGGAGCGAGTCTCTTATTTCTGTCCGATTCGCCGTCAAATATTTGCGGAGCGTCGTCGTCGGTCGAGTCGGTCCTCGGGGAGCCGCGCCCCCGCCGCGCCCGCTCCGCCTCCTGCCTCCTGCCCGTCGGAGCGCGCGGGTAGGGGCGGCCGCCGGGAGAGCCCGCGGGCCCCGGAGCACGCCGCCTGCCAGGCCCGGGGCCCCGGGGGACGACATGTGTTTGTGGACGGCTCTGCTCTGTCTAAACGGCGCGACGTTCAACTGCCCCCCCCCCTCCCCTGCTAGCGCCTGTTCAGCCGGCTTCCGCTACTTCAGGACTCTCGAATATGATATTGCGTAACCCAGAGGGCCTATAGGGGGCTGGCTGAGGCCGGGGGCGAGGACGCGGTGCCTCAATACCAGTCCTGTCTACCGCCCCGCGCGGCGCTTCCTCCCCCCTCCCCGCCCCGTACCCCGCCGGACCCCGGGGGCGCTGAGGCTGAGCACCCCGGCCGCAGAGCCCCCGCCCGTGCCTGCCCTGCCCTCCCCCCAGTGCTTGGGTAATACGCAGACCGCCTAGATTTACGTAAGACGTTACGGCACTGCCGCCCCCTCCCCGCGCGTCCTCCCGACAGTGTCCTTTGTAAGTCCTTTGTAAGGGGAGAGGTCCTCCTGCCTGCCTGGCTGGCTCATCAGGACAGCTCGTCAATAAGGGCGGCATGAGGAGACATGAGAACCCCATTGGTTAGTCACGTGCGGCGCGGCCCGGCCGCGGCCCCGCCGAGTGGAGCCGCCAGCGGCGCCGGCGGCGGCAGCAGCAGCAGCAGCGCCAGCGTAACGGGGATGGTTCTGGAAGAAGCCGAGCCGAACACAGTAATGATGTCCTTGGAGCGGAACGGGCCGGCCTGGGCCGGCAGGAGAGAAGAACCTTTGCGCTCGCTCCGCGCCCCCTCGCGCCGCCCCGCCCCGCCCCGCCCCGCCCCGCCCCGCCCCGCCCCGCTCCGCCCCGCCCCGCCCCGCCCCGCCCCGCCCCCGCCCCGCCCGCCGGTGGGCTCGCGCATCGCCTCCTGCCGCCAGCCAGCCAGCCTCGCGCGTCTCTCCGACAGAGGAGCCGTCCTCATATTTCGGAATTAGCGATTATGTAAGTCCCTTCGGGGAGGGTGTAATGGCACATAAATATCCAGCCAGTCCGGCCCGGCACGCTATGCGAGCAGCCTCTCCGCCTCGCGCTTCGCGCTCTCTCCTCGCCTCTCTCATCCTCTCTCTCTCTCTCTCTCTCTCTCTCTCTCTCTCTCTCTCTCTCTCTCTCTCTCTCTCTCTCCCGCCCGCTCGCTTTCCCATTCTCCCCTCGCCCTCCCCCCTGGTCGGCCGTATGAAAAGGGCGAGTGGCGGACCTGGTCGGGTGAGGCGAGAGGCAGCAGCCCGGGACTGGGCTGGGCAGATGATCGGGCGTGGCGGGGCGTGGTGGTTGGGGCTGCTCTGCCCTTATGAAGCCAAGTACCACACGGTCAGGTTTGTATTTCCGAACGCAAATAAATTATGAAAGAATTTATTTTCTCTTTCTTTCGTGACGTTGCTATGGCAAGTGATAGAGGTAGATACGGAGAGAGCCGTGTCACGCCTTATCCGTCCTGCGTTTGCTTGCCGCGTCGTTTTTGTTTATTTTTACGTTGATATACGGGGTGTATCTTTTCTTTTGGGCCAAAAGTATTGGGTGGGTAGAGCATGCGAAGAAAATAATTTTTTAAACAGTACACTAGCGGGCGGAAACGTCAAACAACTCGGAGTTAGGGTTGTGGAATTCGGGCCAGCGCCTGTAAGGTTACACTGTTAAAAATCCCGTGGTATATTCCGGAAGTGGCTACGGAACGCTCAGTAACTTTTTTTTTTCTAAAAAAGTAGCCATCCATACCACTGAAATACGGGGGCTCCAGGACGGATATCACCTATTATATGTAGAACCACGAAGACAGAACGCGTTCGCATCTTTAACGCGGAACCCTGTTTTGTTTTACTGTCGACTCGACGGGCGGAGTGCGGAGCGGAGAGGCGTGGGAGCTGGGGCTGCGGGGCTGGGGTCTCGTGTGCCCCACACCGCCCCGCCCCGCCAGGCCTCTGACCTTCACTTTTGTCGTCGCCACATGGCCACTGGGCATTATTTATCGACAAGCCTTTATTGTCGATCGTCCAGCGCACCACGCTGCACTGGATGACGACCCCCCCCCCCCACACACACACACACACATACACCCCCTCTCTCTCTCTCGCTCTCTCAGACACTGCCTCTCAAACACAGCATCACACTAACACACACACCCGTGCGCGCGCACAGAGGGGTTATGGTGGGGGGGAGGGCGCCCCTCGTTCCGCAGCAATTGCAGGAGAGTTATAGCCGCTCTTCTCAACAAGGGGACGTTCGGTGGACAGTCCTCAACCCCCGCGCTCCGCCCCGCCCCGCCCCTCTCCGTGGGGGATGCGTTAATCTCCCGCCCGCGTCAACGGCCTGTAAATAAATCGGCATAGGGAACTAGGCCGGCCGGGCGCTCTGCTGGGGCGGCTCGCGCCGTGGTGGGGCGGGGCGGGGCGGGGCGAGCTGAGTCTCTCTGCTGTCCGCATTCTGATGACTGCATTCGCATTCGCTGTTGGGGTCAGGCAGAAAAAAATGAGCTATACTGTGCGAAAACGAATGGAAAACGCATGATGGAGCTGTGTGCTGCCTCATGCAGCGGGCTGTTCACTGTTCACTCACTGTCGTAACCACGAGCGTTTCAAGGGATTTTATTCCAGCTGCTGCAAATGAATCAAGTCAAATATACTTATTGAATCGAGTGCCCGGGATCTGGATTGTTGAAGTCCCAAAGTACTTGACTGTTCGAGCAGGTCAAATTAAAACCCAATTCGTTCTCGAATCGTTCCCATTTGCTCTGGAATCACACTCGTGTGTTCTTGATGTAAGGTTGAATGGGCTTGGATAGAGTCCCAAATGTACTGGAGGAATTAAAGAACACGCTTCTCTGCAGGAGGGAGGAAAGCAACTCTGAATTTCGGTGTACACATTTTGTGAATAATTATTGAAATTTTGTGAATTTTGACTCGAATTTTACCTAAATTTTGGTGATTTTTAAAGATTTTTTTAATTTCTCTGAATTTTCCTGTTTTTTTTTTTTCTGAATTATTAGGTGTTTTAAAGTTTCACTGTAGTTTTCCCCTCGATCTCAGCCTGGCAATTAATGTCAGTGGGATCAAGGGGCCCCCTCTCTTATATCTTTCCTCGCGCCGGTTTTTTACAGATTTCATTCTCGTTTCAAACCCCACACTGAGAGAAATGTTTCATTGCAGCCATAAAAAATTGTTCGATCCGTCCGTTTGGTCATGGGCATCAAATTTTTAGTCACAGCAACTAAACCTTTGGTTAGAGCAAACCAAAATTTCGGTTACAGCAACTAAAATTTTGATGCCTATTACTAACCGGGACCGACCGAACAAAATTTGATTATGGGTATCAAAATTTTGATGGCTGCAACGAAACATTTCTCTCAGTGCACACCTATCGGAACCGGAGAGCCGTTTTCTGAAGGTTTTTCCCTCGAGGTGGGCACGGCGCGGCTCTTAGGTGTTCCGCTCAGCCTGCACGTTCTGATCGAACCCGGGTGGGGCGAGGCGGGGGGCGGGGCGGGGCGGTCTTCCCCGCGTATTAATACAGCCACTTGCCGCCCTCTCCTGTGCCCCGCTTCCCGACCCCGTCTCTCATGCTAATGACACTGGAGGCAATCAGAGCCTGGATGAACCCTTTGACAGTGGTGTCAGCCCACGGGGGGACTCAGCCGAGCCCAGCGCCAGCCTGCGGGCGTGGCAGGCTGGCAGGCCTGCGCTACGTGCTGGGCCCGCCCCGGCCCGCCCCGCTCTGGGCGTGCCTTCATCAGGAGACAGTGTCGACAACATAATCTGGACAGACTGCTGCGGGGCTAGGCCTCGCGGGTCTACACTGTGAACAGAAAATGTTGGGAAAGTAAGAAATGGTGTTCCCTGCTAAAGGATCTTTATCGTCTGATTTGGAATATTCACGGGAGGTTAGGCAAAATTTGTCATTTGGGTTTGGCAATTTTAAAAATTTTTATTTTAAATAAATAGTTGAACTACATTCGTTCGTGGCTCGTCTGTTAGACGGTCTCACAGTCGTTGAAAAACTCAACTCTTCTCTATGGTTTATAAGAGGAAAGACGATGTTAGTTTCAGAAATGCAAGACCTCATTGGTCCAAAGTGAGGTGAAGATCGGTTCCCCTCTCATTCTTGTCCCTTTTCATTTTCGACCAGTCGACCGGTGTCGCCGGGTGTCGCCGGGTGTCGCCCTTGCCCAAACGAACCCGATAACTTTCCCTTCACCTTTCGCCTCCCACGTTTACCTAGACGCGACAACAATGTTGATAATGGCAATAACAAGCGGACGATTAGGAAAGTGAGAAGGACCTTATTTGGGCCACGCGCGTGGCGCGGAGCAGAGCAGCTCTCCCCTGCAGCGCCCCGCCCCGCCCCGCCCCGCCCCGCCTGGCCCACCAAGTCCAGCACTGCGTACATATTTGATTCGACTTGGTGATGGTGGGAACTGCGGGCGAAAACTCTGTGACTGACACAGCGGCAAGCAGCCCAGCCCTGCCTGGCCCTGCCTGGCCCTGCCCAACCCAGTCCAGCCCGCGAGAAGTTGTGAAAGGAAGACGTTGATTTCTGTCTCTGCCGCTGCTCCCCTCCGAGGAGAGCAGAGCCGGGTGGTGGAGCAGTGTCGCCCGGAGCATCCTGTGTCGTCCCCGCTGCTGTCGCGCTGCTCCCCGCCCCGCTGTGGTTTTTGTTTTTTGCCCCGGCCCGGCCCGGCCCGGCCCGGCCCGGCTGACACCAGATGACGAGGCTGTGAGCTGAAAAGCGCTGAAAACTGCGCGCCGTGCCTGCCGGCCAGCCCCCCCCCCCCCCCCCCGCCTGCCCCCACTCCGCGCCGGACTCTCGCCTCTCAATTGCGCAATGATGACGCCCGGGTCCGCCGCGCTGTTTTTCAACCCTTGATGTGTAGCGTGAGGCCGAGGCCGTGATGCGATTCGCGGGATTTAAAGCGCGCATTCACCACCCTGAAAAACATATTTTCAATCGAACTCCAGCTAATTTCATATGGACCATGATGAATGTTTAAACTGCTTGCGTCTTTTTTTAGACCCCTGTGTAGGAGTGCCTATTGCTCACGCCCGTGAGTTTTTAAGGCCCTCGTTAGGGGTGCCTATTGCTTATTTCGCCAGAAAGTTTTTAATTATTTATTATATTTATTATTATTGACGATGGCAAGTGTTTAATATAGTCCTAATATTAGAACGCCCCTGATCAGTGAAAAGACTTTTGTTAATCGTCTTAGCATGGGGGGGGGGTCACATTATGTCAGTGCCGCAGTGTTACGTGATGCGCTCCGCCTGAGGTAGATAACGACACCGGCCCCGTGCCCTCCAGGCGCGGCAGCGCCCACGTTTGTCCTCGACATCTGCCAATTCCTGGAAAGGAAGAACAAAATGTTGTGCCGCCTTTTTTAGCGCCTTGTTGGTAGGTCGAGAGGCGTATAGCATTATCGAGGATCAGCCCGGTGCGAGAGACACGCGGACACTACAAAGGAATTGATTTCCTTATCTATGCTGTAGCACTTCTCTCTCTCACGCGCCCAAGTCTGCTCTGGACGGCTCTGGACGTACCCTCCCACGCCCTACCATCCTGTCTTAGGCTCTTTGACTATCGCCTTGCTGACGGCAGGCCTTCTGACCGCTGACCTCATTTCTTTTTTCTCTTTTTTCCCTTCCTTCTCTCTCCTATATCTCTCAGTCCCTTTTTGTCCGTCTCCGGCGCCCGTCCCCACCCCGTTCGCCCTACCGGCTTTGTCGATGCCCAGCGATACAAGAGAACTCGGCTTTGAGCACGTCGTGGTGGTGCTTCCTATGATACGGCCTGTCTGGTCACAGAGATATGCGCGCGCTAGCGTGTGTACCAGGGACTGCGAGAGGGGAGAGGGTAAAAAAATAAAATTATTTTTATTTGTTTTATTTCGAATAAAAAGGGTTGGCGTTAAGGGAGAGAGATATTGCCTGTAGTAATTGCGTGCAGTGTGGCCCCGGTCAGCACTTCTCCCTCCGGCCTCCACCCCTCCTACGCACACCCCTGTAGCCCTTGTCACACGACATGCTCATGTCTGCCTACTCATCCCACGAGGAAAAAGTTGGCGCGAAAATTAAATACAGCAGCGCAGACAGCAGGGGCAGACGCGAACATGGCAGAGAGAGAGGGTGAGAGAGAGAGAGAGAGAGAGAGAGAGAGAGAGAGAGAGAGAGAGAGAGAGAGAGAGAGAGATGGGGGGGGGGAGAGAGACACGGAGAGGTGCCGTTGTGTACCGTGGCGGTCCACCTTGGGCCTTGGGGACATGCAAAACACACTATCCTACAAAGGGAGATAAAAAAGAAAAAGGTAATAAAAAAAAAACAAAAACATTTTAGCTTGACACCGCTGAGGCCGAGCCACAGAGGCGCCGCTCAGAGCCACTGACCGCGCTGCGGCCGGGCAGCAGAGTCGGGTCGGGACTGGACTTCGCACAAAGATACGGGGTGCCTTTTGCGGTTCGAATTATTGGTGGTTCAAATTTTTGGCGCCGTCTGACGCGGCGTGGTGTCGGATGGCGGGCCGGGCTTTTAATTACGAGCTGCGTGGGTCGGGCCCGGGGAACCGGGCCGCCGCGACAAACGGGCTCTTCCTGCGCGGCTACACTGTCATAATCGTTTCCTCGTCGTTATACACCCACAAAGCGCCTCCCACTCACTGTTAAAAATTACGTGCACCCATGCCCCAGATACTAGGGTAAAACCCGTTTTGTTTGGTGACGGGACGACCGTATCTGAAAAATACGGTGTTTTCCGTGACCAATTCCGTAGTTTCAGTTTCTTGAAACTTCGAAAAAAGTTGAAAGGCCCATGTGAAACATACGGTCATAGGTAGTACGGACGGACGGACCGTACCCAATAAAGACCGTCCAGACCTGGTAAAAAATTAGCGGGGAAAAACCGTACCAATTTTTTTTTTTTTTTTTACTAATTTCTGGCAGTGGCTAGACAAGGAGGACGTCAAGTTTTTGTCCCTCTGCCCGATTATTCTGCAAAAGCGTATACGGCGGCCAATCGAAGGTATGTTCAATTTGATAGTATTTTCCGCGTTTCATTGAAATCTTCAATATATCCCCACCCTTGCAAGCGCACTGTTAAGCTCTCGTGTACACACACTCGATAGATCCTTTGTCATTGGTGACGGCAGCATTTTAGCCGCTTTTATGCGGCAAATGCCTGAATTGTGGCAGTAGCCTCGGGTGTCGGCTCTTGAATTGACGGGGATTGTCTATGCTTTCTACTCATCGGGGGCGAAGCGGGGCTGAGCGAGGCGGGGGAGGGCCCCGCGGCTAAAAGGACAAACAGAGTGTGTGTTGCCGCTTTCTGCAGTGCACTCACCATTTCTCCCTACCTCTGCTTTTCACCCTCTCCCTCTTCTCTCTCTCTCTCTCTCTCTCTCTCTCTCTCTCTCTCTCTCTGTCTCTCTCTCCCTGTCTCTCCCTCCCTCCCTCGTTCCTCCTCGCGGGCACCCTCTCCCGTATTCGGCAGGCGACGCGAGAACCAATCAAAGCATCATCATACTACAATGGCAGCGCCTGCATCCATGATGATCCAATGCAGCGACGTGGCGAGGCGTGGCGCGGCTGCGTTGCCTCAGTACTTTTGCCACGCGCCAGCGCCAGGCGTGGAGGCGAAGGGAAGGCATCAGTGCAGATTTGAATTCGAGAAGACTTTAGTGATTTTGTCCAAAAGTTTGATTTGCATCTCTGATTTGCCCTGGTGCTGCCAGTTACACGCCAAAAAGTGAAGCGAGTTGGCAACTAAATGTGCGCACAGTGAATGAATCAGGTGTTTTTCTTTTTCTCTTACAATATTACTTAAACATTTCGTTATCAAAACTTGGTGCGTTGCATTACCTTTTTAACTTTTACCACTAGCAGTTTTGTGCGTAAGTTTACATTCAAGGAAGTGTAAGTATCTTCTCGCGAACGATTGTACAACAAAAACCTGAAAATGCAGTTAGTGTATAAGAAATGTGTGGCACTGTTAAAAGTTTCTCGATTTCGTCCAGATATCCACCAAAGTGTTCCAACAATCTCACGAATTTGTGCAAATTTTGTAAAAATCAAACTTACGATTCCGGTTAGTGTTTATGGCGATAGGTTTTCTGTCAGTCCCGCTCATAAGCAAGCAGGTAAACATTCATTTAAGGAAGCGCAAGCGCCTTGTGGATAGGCAACACAATGTCCATTTGTTCGTTTCGCAGAACACGGGTGAAAGAGAGTTTGGCGAGCCGAAAATTAAAACATGAAACGAGGAACGTGTCGGGGGGAGGGGGGTGTGAGACTGGTGGTTGCGCTGTGTGCTAAAGCCTGTCCGCCGTTGCCGTGCGATGGGGTAGCGGACCAGCACTACGTGTTTGCAGTCCTCTCCACGGGCGACTCGATGGCCGTGGCCGAATCGGCACGGTGGAATATACGCAGCGCTCCAAAGTGCACGACGTAGTGGAGCATGGGCAAAGAAACTCCGCAGCCACCGCGCACGCACGGCGCCCCGCCCCGCTCAGCCCCCTACTGCACGCACCTGCTCCGCTCTGGGTATATTGAAAAGTTGGTGCCTGCGATGTTATCCAATCATGAGGTACGTTCTCGTACCCTCGCCAGCACAGGAAAAATAAAATAATGAATAACAGCTGTGAGATAACATTTTTCTTTTTAAAAGGGTTTTGCGTGAAGCACTCTTCTTTAAAGACGGAGAAAAATAACGAGGGGCTTTAGGAGGTGCGGCGGGTGCTCGCTGGCTGAAGTGCGAGTGAGGAACAACTTGGTGTGCTGCAGAGGTGAGGTGGGGGTGGGCAGGTGTGGCTGGGGCGGGGCGGAAGCAGCGACCAAGTTTGGGGCGGCTGCTCGCGTCTCGCGCTCGCGCCCACACCCGCCTTTCCGCCACCAGCCCAGTCACCGCCTCTCCCCCCATCCTTGCTTACCGTCTCCGAAACGATCGCGACGAACGCTGCCGACCGATTCCGAAGACAGTTCTCATACCTCTGTCCTCGTCGCCCTCATGGAGCACTACCACGGCTGAATCAGTAGGCTCGTCTGCCTAGGAGAGCGCGGCGGAGACGAGGAGGCAGCCCCCGCGGGAGACCTCTCTCTCTCTCTCTGCTTGGAGGAGTCTGGGAACAGGACGGGGCGGGGCGGGGGCGAGAGGAGGCAGAGGATGGGAGAGGATGACAGAGCTGGTGAGCCCGGCCCGGCCCGGCCCCACACTGCTTAATGAAGCTGCTGCGGCCACTGCTAAGGGCCGCGACCCGCGGCGGGGCCCGCCCCCGCCCCGTGCGGATCAGACGGGACGAAGTATGAACAATGGAGAAGTGCCGAATCCTTCGTCAATATTTGGGATGGAAAAATTGGAATAAGAAAATTGAGAAAAAACTTGGCAGGACTTGAAATCGTGTGGCGTCGCCGTATTAAAAATAAATAAATTGTATAATAACACGAGGTGGAATTCCAACAATTTATAAATTAAAATGGCAGTGAATAATCAGTTACTTACTTGCTGGCTACACTTTGACCTGAATAAACCTTAATCCCTTCTTTTATCGTTGGTTTCGTCTCAGTGAATCCCTCGGTAAATTCTCCAGTCAAGTATGATTAAGTAATGTATGTTGTGCGAAACCATTGACACCCTGACAGCTCCTGGGATCCCGGACGATCCCGCGGACGGTTGACTTTGACCGGCCCGTTTACGCTCCCCGCCCAGTGGTGTTTTCCGGGCCATACGCGGCCATACGCCGTACGCCGTATGGCCTATAATCGGAATCGAGGGGACCGCATGGCCTTTTAAAAATTTTCAGGCCATACGGTGATCCTTAAGAAAAATCCCGAAGTCCTCCGGCTCGGGCGCAGTACAGTATCGCGAACTCTGGGATCTTGATGTACAGCCTTCTGATAACACTGAAAATCTACGAGTCATAATTCGCTCGCCCCCATACGAGTGAGAATTTGAGGCCAATTTTATTACTCTCTGGAGAGTAAGAAATTTTTTTCCCCGCTCTTTATGAGAAAGAATTTTGAGACCTCGCCCTAATAAAGTAAAAATTCATGCTCACATAAAGTGAGGTTAAAAAATCCTTACTCAAATAGAGCGAGGCTAATAAACATCTCGCTCGAAAAGAGTGAGGTTAAAAATTCTCACTCCAATTCAGCATGGAAAAGTGTCCTCTCCCATTTTGGGTGAGAAATTGGATTCCAGGGTTTGCAGTGAAATTATGGTTAAATTCAAATGGCTTTCGACTCCTCTGTCGAAGAAATGTTTGATGCAGAGGGCAGTTTTGTTGCGAGCAGGCTCTCAGTCCCGCAGCGCCGCGCAGACCGCCGAATGATTAATTGGAACAATTTTAATCATCGTCGCGTAATAATGTAAGTTTACTGGAGGACCCTTCCAACAGCTCTCTCGGTGAATGGAGGGAATCCACTTTAAGTTCGGTCAATTTGCGGGAGGTTCCTAATGACGGTCTGTCCGTCCGTCTGTCTATCTGCCTGTATGTCTGGCCGTCCGCCTGTCCGCGGCACTGGCTCGGCTCGCATTGACTACTATAATAAGCAGGATCCGAGCGGATCTCAAGTGTTTCGCACGGGGCAATCGAGGCGCTAAACGGTGTGAAGGGTGAGCCGAGTTACGAAAGGGGGCGGGGCGGGGCGGGGCCACCCTGGTGCTGTTGTTGGTGGCGGTGAGGGTCGGGTGTTGATTGGAACGCACGGCCGCACCTCACGCGGGCCGCACGCGGGCCGCACGCGGGCTGCACGCACACCGCGTGAGCCTCTCCCTCACCTACCCCCTCGGGCCCTCTGTCGTGCACTCGCAGCGCTCCCAGTGCAGTGCGTTTTAGCACTAGCGCCCGGTGAAAACCGCCATGACTGCACCGCACCCCCCTTTAATATGATTGCAGCCGGATGATTGTACTCCCTCCCGCGTGAGGTTTGCACCCCTCCCCCGCGATGATTGCAACCACCTCTGTGATGATTGCAACCATCCCAGTGAGGATTGCACCCCCTCCCCCGTGATGATTGTGTACCCTCCCCCTTAATGATTGCACCCCCTCCGCCGTGAGGTTTGCACTCCTCCCCCGTGCTGATTGCACCCCCTCCGCCGTGAGGTTTGCACCCCACATTCCACGTGAGGACCGAGCAATTTATTTTGCCGTCCCGCACTAGACACTCTAGACTCCCTTAGTGTATTCATTAAAGGACTCGATGTATTCAGCGTGTTCCATGTATTTAGTGCAGGCGGTGCTCTCAGTGTCCTCATTGCACCGGGTGTTTCAGAGAACACGCAACAGTATGCAGGTTTGCCTAATTTGCTCCATCCCTTTTGGTTAGGCAGGTGTCCTATGCGACACCCGGCACTGCTGTCGCTCTGTATGACGCATAACCCTTTGACGGTGGACTCGGCCCGGCCCGCGAACTGGCCTTGGCCTGGCGCTGGCGCGGCGCCCTGCACAACACCTTGCAGAACGAAGGAGCAGGCGGTGGCGGGAAAATTGAAAATTTCTCCATCGCTTCCCTTCTCTTCGCCTCCCTTCCTGCTGGCGTGTCTTGTCGTGCAAGTCCCCGTCACGCACATCTGCCGTGGCCGGCCGGGCCGAGGCGATGGTGCGCGGGGGGCTGCGGGGGCGGCCGGGGGGCGGCCGGGGGGCGGGCTTGGGGGAGGCCTGATAATTGTCTGTCTCTGCGTGCATGCTAGTGTCTCTGTACCAGGCGCGGCAGGGCGCGCGGGGCGGGGGGCCCGGCGGGAGCAGGTGGGACGGGGGCGGGGAACCCTTCGGCCCCTCTGCCCCGCCCCGCCGAGCCATGCCCCCCCCCCCCCCTCCGCGCTTTTCCCTTCACCTTGCGACCTCAGCCAGGTGGGGGTCCCACCTAGGGTTTGCCTGCCTAGGGTCGCCCCGCCGGGCCGGGGCAGGGGGCAGGGAGTGAGGGAGGCTGTTAATTAAAATGTGTGGCAGTATCTTAACCTTGCGCGCACCGCGCGCTAACGACTCCGCGTTATTGGGGAAGGTCAGCGCCGACCCACCTGGGGAGTTATTGCACGGCGGGGCGCGGCCGCGCGGCCGAGAGGGGCTAGTTATACCCGGGCCGGGAGTTGGAGCGGCGCGGCCCGGTAGGCGGCCAGGGCTCGGGCAGGCTAGTTAGTGCAGGTGAGGTGCATGGCTGAATCTTGAGGAAGGGCAGTGGCAGTAAAGGGCACCGCAAATGTGCACTTCAGGTGGATTCCAAACACTATGGTAAAACCGGGTAAAATAAGTGATTACCGTTGCAACTATATACCTCAGTGTTTAGTTTGCGCTTTTAAACTTGTCGTGGCGGATAGCATAAGCCATACATGATTAAACGTTTAACAACCTTTACACAATGAACAAGCATAGTTGCTCACAGTAGAAACGAGTCCTGGGAGTCCCAGGACAGGGTTGTTACATGTCAGTAAAGTCAGGGAAATTCAGGGAAAGTCAGGAATTCCAAAAGTGGTCAGGGAAATTCAGGGAAAGTCAGGAAAAATAAAATGATAGTCAGTAAACTTTTGCTCGCCTACCGCCTCTTGCGTTTTTACCCCGTGCCTGTGGACAAGATCCATGGTAGTCTCAATTTTTCCCCCTTTCATTGCGTAATAATCCATGTTTAACGATCTAACAAAAGTCAGTAAAAATCGGTATTTTGGTCAGGTAAAAGTCAGGTAAAAGTCAGTAAAACTGAAAATCTAGATCTTGTAACAACCCTGCAGGAGAGTTGGAATCCCAGTGAATATTCTGTAAAAAAGTAGTTTTTCCCAGCAGTTTTTCCTGGAAAACCCAGGACATCCCCTGGGAAAGATGATACCTCCTGGGAATGTGCAAATTCCCCTGGGAAACCCAAGACTTTTTTTTGCCGTGCAGTACACTCAGTCGTATAGAACTAAACATTTGCTTGAGGTGCCCTATGTTATAACTCACGGATGATTCCAAGTGCTAAGTGCATACACCGTCGTAATGTGAAAAAATATACGTTTGGTAATGTTTGGCCAAACTATACATGACCACCTGTCTAGATATTATATTTAAGCAGCTGTACAACAATTGACGTGCAGGACTAGACTTTTGTTTCACCAGTGAACCCATAGGGACATACTTTCTCTTGTAAAGGATTCGCTGTAAAATAAAATAAAATATGTATTTATAAATTTGTAACATTTCTCGTAATTTATGATTTACAACTAAAAGTTATCTGATTCGTGTAGTAATCTTTCAAAGGCTGTGCTAGTTTAAGGATGTCCGTACTCCATGCTTAGTGTTGATGCAATTTTTCTTCACTTTTAGAATTTAATATCGTTATATATTTGAAGTTAAATTTCATGGGAATTTTTCTCGTAACTCCTAACATCATTTGTCGCAGTGTTTAGCTGTTGATGCACTTCCATGATGAAATTTAAATTCTGAATTCAATTAATTAACAATTCATCATTTTTTGGATAAAAGTTTGGCCATTTTTCTCAATGCACATTTGATTGCCCTCTTTTCCTTTGTAATCTCTCCTCCCTGGCACCCTGGCCCATTAAGCAACACTTCTTTCATTCTACCGAAAGTGACTTGCGGCGTCGTGGAGAGATAAGCGAACAGCGGTCGAATTCTTTCGCGGACCAGCCTGGTGCTGGTTCCGCCTCGGTAAGGTGCTCTCGGGCGGACGTTGCGGGGTGCGGAGCTGGGCTGCACAGGGCGTCGCGAGGGGCTCTTCGCCCGTTCGATTCCTGGAAATTGTTTCCCCACCGTGCGTGACTACTGGCGCGTCATTGTGTCCTTTCGTCTGTCTTGGCGTGTCGCCGTGGCTCCGGCGGGGCGGGGCGGGGCGGGGCGGGGCGGCGTGGGGGCAGCCAAAGCTCGGGGCGGGGCGTGGCGGGGGCGTGGTGCGGCCGCCCCTCCTTACCTCTCTGCGCTTTAGATAGCGTGTTAGGTACCATTTACAAGCGCTTCCCGCCGAGGAGTAGCGCCGGCCCGTCACCTCGCTGGGCGCGGCGGCGCGGCGGCGCGGAGGCGCGGCGAGCCTGGAGGGAGGCGGTGGGGGGCGGTGGAGTGGTTCGCAGGCGCCCCCGCCCCCGCCCCCGCCCCCGCCCCCAGGCTGGCGCCCGGCCCGGCCCGGCCCGGCCCTGCCCTGCCCTGCCCGAGCCGCCAGGCCCCACTCAGTTCTCCGCCAGCGCCCACCGCGCCCGGACCGGACCGGCCCGCTCCCCGCCGCCGCCGTCGCTCTCCGCGCGCCGCCCCCCGGCGTCTCGCCACGCCGCGCGAGCCCCGTGATCGCGGCGCCGCACTCGACGCCCCGCCGCGCGCGCGCCACCGCCCCCGGGCCCAAGGGCTGACGCCCCCGGCTTCGTCCACGGCTTTGCTCCCGGGCATTGCTCCCAGGCATCGCCCCCGGGCACACGCCCCCGGTACCGCCCCCGGGCTCACGCCCTCGGGCCCAAGCCCCAGGGCTTACGCCTCCGGATTCGCCCCCCCGGCAACGACCCCGGGCCCACGCCGACGTGCCCTCACCCACGTGCCCACGCCGCCGGCATCTCCCAAGGACTTGGCTCCGGCATCGCCCCCGGTATCACCCCGACACCGCCCCCAGGCCCCCTCCGACTGCCCCGGGCGCGCTGGGACCGCTGCACAGCCCTGCACTACTGGTAAGCGGAAGCCCTATGCCCGTACTGTCGTGACGCCCTAAGCGCCGCGCTGCCCGCGCTGCCCGCGCTGCCCGCGCCTTTAGCGGCGCCCGAGCGCTGCCCCTCTGCGGCTCTTGTGTGGAGGACACTCCACCTCAATGGCATGACCAGTGCCTCTTAGGTTTTTAAGCGCGGTTGAAACGCCGAGACTGCGCTGTTTTAAAGTAAATATTGTGAAAGTGGACTTCGCGGACGCACAATTTTCAGCGTCATTTGACTAAACCGTTGGCACGACGCGCACGCGCTGCTTCCTGTCCTCTTCCATCTCATCCCCTCTCTTGCTCCCTGTATCGGGACGACGGACTGGAAAAGTTGGGTCGGTTTGGTTCGGGCCGGGGGAAAGTTTGCCGGGACCGACTGTTAATACTGGATAAAATCAAAGTAGTGCTTTGGGAAAAGACTTTCGGAACGCTGCCGCGCGCAGCCTCCTCCTCCTCCGCCGTCTTCCAAGAACACGAGGCGCGCGAGGCGCAAGTTTGCTATTCAAATTCGGTTGCGAGCGGCGTGGCGTGGCGTAGTGGCCCGAGGATTGTCGGCGACGGTGGCCCTCACGCCGGGCCTGGCCCCTCCCGGCGCGCTCGAGTGCGAGTGCGACTTTTACGATAGGTAAAGTGTCGAGTTTAACCACTCGAGTTGCTGCGCTCGGAGAGCGCGCTAGCCAGCGTGATACTCCGGGTTGGGGTGAAAAAAGAGAGAGAGGGGGGGGGGGGGTGGAGAAAGAGAGCGAACGAGCCAACGAACGAACGAAAGGACGTCGTGGTCGGGCCCGCCCCGGCCTTTCTATGATAAGTGCATGAACTTGACCCCAGGGCCGGACTCGAGGCCGGGCCGGGCCGGGCCGGGTGGCGCGCCTCCCACTCACTGAATTGCGGACGTGCCAGCTCATTGGATTTTTTTTAAAGAGATAAAAATGTCGCTATACAAGAGACTAATTATCTGACGCGGACAATTTCCGCTTCCATGCCTTTGTTTTTTATTTCCTACTCTATTTTCGGGCCGCGGACCGCGCATGACATATATTCTGTCGTTGCTGGATGTGGTTGCTGTGCACTAGTGGTGCCTTCCCGAAGCCGTAGCGGAATAACAAGATGCACGTGTGGCAGAGCAGAGTGAGACGGACAAAGAGGGAGGTGCGCAACGCGCAGGGGGGAGGAGGAGGAGGAGATCGAAGCAAGGAGTGGCTTGGGAATGGATGATACGGGAGTGGCAGAGCTGGGGGAATACGTCAAATTATGGGGAGCGGCTGCTGCGGTGGCGGAAGCGCCGCAGTGTGACTTGTCTCTCCACCGTCGTCTTCTTCCTCTACAATTTTTTATAAAGCTAAAGGGTTTATTTTTGTCACCCTGAAGAAGCCGATTGATACGTCTGTGGGGCGTATAGCCATTTTGTGACAAGCGTAAATAGATTTACATAAACATTCTTACTCTTCTTAGTGGAGTGGCCGGCCGGAGCGTGAGAGCCGCGTCGCTCGCTAAGTGTAGATGCGCCGGATTGGTTATTTTCCCCAGATCTGAGCCGGTCACTGAGGCCCGCGGGACGGGAGGAGGACGCCAGGTCCCAGGAGTGACCCCCGCTCTCTATCTCGCTCGCTCACGCGGAGCCCCTGGGAGGTAGGCAGCGCGGGCCGCCCGTGCGCACGGCTGCGCGCCGCGCTGCCTACCCGCGCGAGTCGCAGGCGCTGGCCGATGCGCTGCCCTGCCCTGCCCTGCTCTGCTCTGCTCTGCTAACTTGCCCTGCTAACCTGCCCTGCAGACCTGCCCCGCAGCCCTGCCCCGCAGCCCTGTCCTGTAGCTCTGCCCTGCACGAAAACAAGGACAAAAAAAAACGTAACGTATTATAGCTGGATAGGCACTCGGTATGAAATATTGTTTTTGTTGCTGCGAACTGGAAAACGCCAGGTCTTTGCTCGGACTTTGCTGCACCCGATCTGGTATAGCAAATGCAATAGTAGCTTCATCAGGCAAAAAAGTAGCTGTGAGAGGTAATATTTTCAGCTGGTGCCATGTTAGCTGCTGATATATTAGCTCTGATAGCGAACCTTTTTGTGTTTTCGCGCGCGCTACCCTGCCCTGCTAGCCTGCTGCCTCGCAAGGGGATTTTTGTCCCCTGTCTTATGGCGCCTTATTTTCCGGCCCGAATGACCTGAGCTCAGCCTGGAGTTGTGTTTAAGTGAGGGGCGCGGGGAGGGGCGCACGCGGCGCCACGCAGCGCCGTCGGGAGACAAAGGCTCTTGGCCTCGTTCTCAAGTCGTTATGAAGATCGCTACGACCAATCTACAACAAAGGGGTGAAATTGAAGAGAAAAACTGGAAAGGGAAAGTCAAGAAAACTCTCAATGGATATCGAAAGTTTTGGACGGCGCGCGAAATTCTCTCGACTCTACAAACGATCCGGCGGTTAATTCGCTGGCTTTTGAGGTCGGTGGAGTGCCAGCCAGTGGGATCCGGGCCGGGCAGAGGCCGTGCCAAGCCAAGGGTGAACGGCTGGGCGCGGGCTGGAGGGGCGGCGCGGCGGGGCGCGGGGGACACAGGCCAGCCGACGGATTTTTTTTGGGCTTATTTTTTTTTCACCTCATTTTACAACGGCGCTCCTTTCTCATGCCCCCTCCCTCTCTTTCTCTCCCCAGAGTCAATATCCCGGCCAGAGCGTGAATGGCGACACTTCCCGATGGATTTCCCCTTTTCTCTCGTTTCTTTCAGCGCGAATGTGCTGTGCGGTGGTCCACGAAAAGTTACCAAGTGCGGCCCGAGCTGCTGCAAGTAGGGAAGAAGATTTTCATTATCTGCGGTTGGCATTACCGCGGCCCTATTCTAATTTTTTATTTATTCTATGGTTTCGCCGTCACGCGATTGTTTTCTGTTATTTCCCGGGAAATTAAAAATCGCTCGTTGCTGCTGCGTGTCTCTCTCTTTGTCCCACCCGCTCGTAATGGCAGGCGTTGTGGTCGGACGGGGGTGAGGGACAAAACGCGACCGAGGGAGTGAGTGAGAGAGAGAGAGAGAGAGAGAGAGAGAGAGAGAGAGAGAGAGAGAGAGAGAGAGAGAGTGAGAGAGAGAGAGAGAGAGAGAGAGAGAGAGAGAGAGAGAGAGAGAGAGAGAGAGAGAGAGAGAGAAGGGGGGGGGGAGGGAGCGAGTGGTGGTCCTGTCCTTTGGCGCGGTGGGACTGGACTACACTGTTAAAAATACCGTAGGGAGTTACAGTACGCCTACGGTGTCTACCGTAATTTTGGTGTACGGTGAGACCGTAGCTTATTATTACGGGACTGACTGTATTTCATTGTGGATAGAATGTGCCCCATTGAACTTCCCCAACATATTTGCAGGCTACTGTGTGTACCGTAAGATTCAGACCGTGCTCGAAAATTACGGTCCGGGACCAGGTAACAAATTAACGGCGCGTACCGTAGGTATTTACCGTGGTATTTTCTCACAGTGTATGAGCGAGTCTGAGGCCTGCCGGCCGCGCCGGTTCGGTATTCTGCGCGCTTTTGTTGTTTTCAACCGTAGCTTGATTGTTGTGCGCAGTTGCCACACAGACAAACTGACAGAGGGAACTGACGGACACGCCTCTGGTGCACCCGCAGCACATACCGGGAAGGCCTCTGTGTCGCTCTAGTCGCTTTGCCTGCTGCTCGCGAAAAGCGTCACTCAAAAATACGCGCGCGGCCAAAAGCGCCACTGGAATTCTGTTAGTTGTGGCGCGGCCGCGGCCCGGCCCGGACCATCGGAGGTGGAGGGAATACCGAGCGTATATGTAACGGGCGGCCCCGTCCGGCCCGGAGGCCGTGTATAGCGGAGAGTGGAACAGTGTGGCCTGCCTGCCTGCCTGCCTGCTTGCTTCGTCAAAACAAGTTTGACCAGGGCTCTCTGGCCTCGCCCGGCCCCGGCCCGGCCCGGCTCGTGTGCCCGGTGGGCTTGGGCGGTGATTGTGGGCTTGGGGTGACATGTGGGTAGGTGTACTGATACAAATTAATCACCTTGGCGAACGTGACACCCCCGTCGCGCCCGCCCGGCCCCATATCGGCGGATCTCGCTCGGCCTGCAAGCGCCCTTATACCCCTCAGCCACCCCTCTCCTCGGCGTTGTCCCTCTCACTCCGCCCCTCTCTCCGGCCCATACCCTCCTGCTCCACCCCGCGCTGCGGGTCCAACCGCTGTGGGCGGGGCCGTTCCGCGCGACAATATTGCATTTTCTCGATATGGAAATGCGTATTGAATCCACTCGGCCCGTCGTGTACCTCATCTGAATGCGCGCGCGGCTCGGCTGTGAGCCGTAGACACCGCCGCCCTGCCCCCCCCTACCTCACACAGCGCGCGTCCTTGACTTTGTCATTGTTCCGAACCTTCCCATCGCGCCCCGCTTTTCTCGCTGCTGGCGGCGCCGTCAGTCGAGCGGCGGGGCTGCGCGCTGCGCTCTCACACACAGGGAAACCCAAGTCGGGCGTGAACGAAGCGTCTTAGAGAGAGAGAGCGAGACTTACTCTGCCAAAGCGTGTGCCGTTTGACCTTTTGTGCTCCAACTCACACAGCCCGAAGTTTGCAGCATGTATATATAAACACTTTTCGAGTGGACGGAGAGAGAGATGGAGATAGGGCGGTGGTGGCGTCTCCCTGCCGTGCGCCGCGCGTGCTCCATCTCCCCGTGCTCGCGGAGGCGCCCGGCGCCCGCCCTGGCCCCCCGGCGCGGACCTCACCCTCTCGTCGTCCTGTCCAGCCTAATCTCATCGCCTAATGCCTATAACATCCCCAAAGCCGCACGCTTCTTTTTCCCGCGCGGCCCTCACTCTCACCCCTGTATTTCTGCTGATACTTGTGCGCGGCGACGCGCGTTGTGTGATTGGCAGTGGCGGGGGGGGGGGGGGGTGGGGGATGTATAGGTAATGTGCCCCCGGCTGCTGGGCGCTGCGCGGCCTGATGCGATGTGACACTGCCCGGGGACGTCCCCTGAGGGCGACGCGGCTCCACCGGGACGGGTGCGGGGCAGTGATGGTGGGAGGGGGACGCCCGCTAATCCCGCGTAATTGGCTGAACTGGTCATCCGCCTGGTCACGCTGCTACCGCGTTGCGGGGCGTTAGGGCTCAGGGCAGGGAGCGCAGGGTCTGGGGAGGGGGGGGGGGGGGGTCGTTGTCTCTCAGGGTCCACACTCTAAGCTTTTTAGTAAGCTGCAAATATCGGAAGAGACGACTTTGCCTGTGCTGTTGTAACACGAAACTTATTTTCAGTATGTGGGTTTAGTATAATTAAACTTTTTCGTAGTAATAATACTAAGCTATAACGAATAGTTCGTTCCAAAAAATTGACAAGTGTTTGATCGTTAATTTACAATGAAATCCCCCACGGCTCGGAAAAGCAGGCCTGTCTCAAAGGTAATTGCATCGGCCCGATGTAAAATAGAGGGTTTTAATCAAATCATAGCTCAAGATCGCGCGTGTCGTGGAGGTGGGGGGGGGGGGGGCCTTGTGCGCTTCGTGCGATCGTTTTGAATCGCTCCGGCCAGCGGTGCGGGGCTGCTGTGCGCCGCCTCGCCTCTCGAAGCCGGACTTGGCACAACTATTCCCTTATACAGATGGGTGGGGCGGGGCGGGCTGGGCGGTGTGAGGACCAAGGTCGAGTTTGGCCCGCACCGGAACAAGAGCGCGCCGCGCCACGCCACGCCACGCCACGGCGGACCGCGGCGCGGTCCGGGCGCACCGGCGAGCAATACTCTGAGAGTTTAGTTGCGTAACTAATCAAGCTATTTACGGTCTGAAAATTAGTCGGGCTCGGAAGCGCGCGGGGCCAAAGCCCCACCCCGCCCCGCCCCACCCCGCCCCACCGCGCGCCGCCGCCGCTGTGGTCTGTGTAGAGGGTTGGTTTGGGGCGGGGCGGGGCGGGGCGGGGCGGTACACTCGAACGCGCCCGGTGGAAGGAAGGCGCTGCTATGGCTCTCTCGCCGCCTCGCCTGCTCTGCTCAGGTTTGGACGACGCCCTACAGGTATTCAGATGTAATCCTTCAATCATTTCACCCCTGCGCCCGGCCGCGTCAGGCGGTCACAGGTGGAAGGGCGGGTCGTATCCTTCTTCCCTCTCTCGGTCAATAATCAGCCGCCGACTCCGTATTTTTATCCTCTTTTGTCACAGTTTATTTTTATTTTTTCGCACCTGTACTTTGTGATAGTTGCTCTCCTCGCCTGTGGCACTTGCATTCGTAGCGTATGCCACACTGTGCCTGTGTTTAGGTCCCTCTTTGCGGCTGGGGAGCAACGCGCTTCAGTGTATACCGTTGGGGATAACCCTATGTCGGCAGTCCGGGAGGTTCCGCCTTCCCATGTCATTCCTCTCTGCACACGCACACACACACACACATGCACACACATGCACGCTACTTACAACAACTTGACTTCCGTCCGAGGAAGCAGGCCTGGCGCGAGGCTACTGCTTTCACTCTGTTTACTCTCGGCACACAATACACACACGTCCGCGCGCCCGCCAGCATTCCCTCCCTCTCCCTCTCCCTCCTTCCTCTCCGTCTCTCTCTCTCTCCCTCGCCCTCTCACAGTCCGACACAATACTACACCGGGAACTAGGTCGGTGTAGTGTGGCGCGGCGTTGCGCGGAATCCGGACATTTATAAGCTACAGCAGTGAGAGCGGCTCGGCTCGGCTTGGCTCGGCTTGGCTCGGCTCGGCTCTCACACCGGGCCGAGCACCGGGCTGGGCTGCGGGAGGGAGAGATTGAGGTTGGCCTGGGCCGGCCCGGGGCCGGGTCCAGTACAGCGTGAATGTGAGTGAAGGACAGCAGCAGGGCAGGCAGCGCCGGGCAGCACGGCCGCACCGGGGGCGAGAGAGAGTGCGGCAGGGAGAGACGGACGGTGCGGAGAAAAATGGGGGCTCGTGCCTGCGAGTTTTCTCATCCCTTGGCCGCCACCCTTTATGGGGTGGAAAATGCTTGCGATGTCTTTCCACCGCGATAAGCTCGGCACTGTGCCTCCCTACGCCTCGCTCACCGCACTGGGGCCGGGCCAGGGCGGCTACCCTCTCTCTCTCTTCCCCTCCCCCCCCCCCCCGCCCCTCTGTAAGCAGGACCCTCTCTCTCCCTCTCTCATTCCTCGTACGAATCCATACACAAACACACGCACCGAGCCAAAACCACGCCCTTCCCCGCCAAGCGCAGCCTCATCGTCGGCTTTTGAATATGCGATATGGCTGCTACTTGTAGGGTCGCCCCGCCCCGCCCGGCCCCGCTCCACCCGGGTCGGGCGTGCGTGAAAAATCGTGGAGCGCGGCGGGGCCTGTGCTTATTGTACCGCGCACGGGCGCTGCTGGGCGCGCAGAATGCACTCCCAGCGCCCAGCGAGCATAGCCCCCTCCCCCCGTGACTTGTCCCCCCCACCCCCACCCTCGCTCGCCCCACCCCCTCTTTTCTGTAATGAACAGTTTGAAAAGTCATTTCCATAATTGTTTATTGCTTTTTATCAAAAAGTCTATGAGCTGGATATAGTTGGACCCGTTCGACCGGCCCCTAATGGGATGTCTGAAGCGCCTGTCTGGCCGGGCCGAGCGTGGCTTCGAATACGGCCGCCGCCGTCGAGAGTGCATTTCTTTTTTTTTTTTCCTTCCTTTCTCTCCTGCCTTCTTTGTCAGTCCCGACTTCTTTACTAATCCAATAAGCGTGAAGGAATCTCGAAAGGGAAGGAAGTCCCCCATTGGCCCCGGGCTGGGGCAGGAGCCGCGGGGCAGGAGCCGCGGGGCAGGCGCTGGGGCTGGGGCAGGCGGGCCGGGGTCAGGGGGGAGGGGCGCCTTCTCATGACAGCGCAGGACTAACTCCCCCCTCCCGCACTCGCCGCCTCCCGCCTGGGCTCGGGGTGACAGATCCACAACCTCTCCCCTTTTTTTACGAGGTTCAATAAAAATTCGACTAATTCGGAACGTCTCCCCTGTTTCCTATCGCCCTGCCCGTTCCGAATGGTTAAGGCCGAGGGGCTTGGCCTTTTATAGCGGAAGTAATACCGTGCCGGCCGGCGACGTATCGTTTAGAGAGCGCCACACCGCCCTCTAGACCCGTTCCTTTTTGTTTTTTATGATTAGTCGTCCGTGACGACAGTGTTGTTTGTCGTTGATAGCTCAGTGGGGTGAAAGGATATTTCGTTTTTCTGCGCGCACCAAGCAATGAGCTCATAAATTTCGTGGGTAACTGCGCGGCTGCGGGGAGCTTTCCATTTTTTTTTCTGCCCTCTGCGTACTACTTGTTAATTTTTTTTTTGTTATATCTGAAAAAAGGAGGGGCTGAATGGGTTGTACGGGGAAGTGCATCCGTTTGCAGTGTTTCTGGGCGATTTGTTATGTGGGCGATACCGTGGCTGAGTTATCACTGCCCGAGTACATTTAGCAATTAAAAAGGCGAGGGACTCATGCTCTCCGTTTTTTTTAATATATATATTTTTTTTTATGGAAACGGGTATCAGACATTTTGCGCAATTTTTCTTTTTCATGACGTCGGCGCGATTTAAGCCGGTCGTGAGTTTGACGACGGCGCAGCAGACAAGACCCTCTCTCCCGGGCGGAGAGGGGGGGGGGGGGGAGGGGGTCCCTCTGCGACAATAGGGGGTGGTGGGCATGGGCAGGGGGCTGGGCTGGGCTGGCGAGAGATAGTCACCGTTATGGCTTCCCTGGACATGCAAACCTGCAGTATGCCCCCTCCCCTCTTCCACGGACCATGAGCTCATGTCGACCTGACATTGCTCGGCCGACCAGTGAACGATCCAAAGATAAAGGTATGACCCCGCCCGCGCCCATACGTGGGAATGAATGACGGGGGTTTAACGTCCTGTGCTATATTGCGCACTCGCTGAGGGGCTGAACTAACTTTGGATCTGTTAGAAGTAAGGGCTGCGCTCTGAGGAGACTTTAGCTTGAGGCGTTATTCATATCGAGACCGCCAGGAAGAAGTAATATTTAGAAAATTACTTCAGTATTTAGTTTTAATTCTGGCAAGGAGTTCACTGTCCATTTTGCTCTGTCATTAGCAATCAGGTAACGCGCTGCAACGGCATTGGCGCGCTAGGGACCCAACATTACTCGTCGCTATTCGTATCGTTAGTTTTTCCTCAATATCTTTTTCAATCGCTCATGGAGATGACCCCTTCGAACCCCCCTGCGTGACTCGTGACTGGCTGTTTGTCGCGGCTATTCTGTGGGGGCAGTTGAGGAGTTTTTAGGGCCAATGTGTCGCATGTTTGGTCAGTGATAGAAAAAAAAGGAAGGGTTGGATGAAAAAAAAAGAGAGCAATCGATACGGGGGTGCTTTTCACCATCGCAAACACAGGTCTGTCCGCCCCTAATGACTGCCGGTGACGCCCACCCCATACCGCGTCTGCCCTTACGTCCCGCACACTGCTAAAAAAAAGTAAAACCAAAAATTTCCTGAAAAAACGCTAAACGCGATTCCGCAAATCCCTGGTTCTCTCTCCTTCTCTCTCTCTCTCTCTCTCTCTCTCTCTCTCTCTCTCTCTCTCTCTCTTTCTCCCTCTCTCTCCCTCTCCCTCTCTCTCTTTCTCTCTCCCTCTCTCTCTCTCTCTCTCTCTCTCTCTCTCTCTCTCTCTCTCCCCCTCTCCCTCCCTCTCTCTCTCTCTCTCTCTCTCTCTCTCTCTCTCTCTCTCTCTCTCTCTCTCTCTCTCTCTCTCTCTCTCTCTCTCTCTTTCTCCCTCCCTCCCCCTCTCTCTCCCTCTCCTATCTGCGCAATGCGCGCGGCGCGGCAGGGCACGCGACCTCAATTATAAAATGAAAACAGATTCGTTTAACGGTAAACACGATATCCCTGGCCGCCCCCCCCGCACTGAGGCCGGGTGGGGGTTATACCTCGCGTGATAACGTCTCTCCGGCTTAAGCTCGGAGGCTGCAGTGCTAGGGCCTGCACTGTGGTCAGGCTGAGAGCGGCCGTCGGGGACGCATTGGCAGTCCTCTCTCGCAAAAAGGAAACGTTACTCCAACACGGCTGACTCTCACAGCAGAATACCCCACTCGCTGTGAAAAATATCCTCGTAAATTTACGACATTTTTTTGTAATTTCGATTTACAAAATATTTCGTAAATTTACGACAGCCCATTCTTGCTCGTCGGTCAATTCAAAGTCGATGGGAGTGCTTGTAAATTTACAATTTCAAATTTTAATTTTACGACTTTTATCATGGAAAATTTTTCCGTAACCCTTACGAGTATTTTTCACAGTGCTGTTTATTCATACTCTTATCTAAGTTAATCTAAATCTTTTCATTTTCTTGTAGAGCGAGCTCTTTTGGAATGAAGATTGTCGCACATGAAGCTCTGTGTAGTTTTCAAGAGCGCGGTCGGGCGGTTTCAAATCATTTAAGATCGTGTTGGAATCGCGTCTCTCAGGTTTCAGCGTGACGCCGTTGCTTCTGCTTATTTCACCGATTAGCCGCCCTCTTCCCTCCCACTGTCCCTTCCCCGCCGGCAGCCGCCGCGATTAACCGAAATGAAAGCGAAATAATTGATAAGCTGCGCTGGGGGGACAGTGGCACTGTAATTACCCCGCTACATCAGACTGCCCCCTTTCCCTTTGCCGTCGCCCTCCGCCGCTCGATCAAAGATGCAACGCCGCCGCCCGCGCTACTGTAGTTATCAATGACTTTGCCACCACCAGTCTTTTAATCTGATATTTTAAAATAGTAAAAAACATGCGTGCTGGTTGTGTTCGATGGCGTGCGCGTTCCCTGATGGGCCGCTATGGATGCGACCTGGATTATCCATTTTGGCCGTTTTGGATATCCACATCATCCGGGTCCTTTTGCATCCATATGACGTCCTAAGCGTCCAAGCCATGGATGCCACGTACATCCAGACGAAACCAGGTGCATCTAAACACATCCAAGGTCCATCCAATGATATCCAGCCGCGTCCGAATGCCTCCACACGAATCCAGACGCGTCCGCATGCATACAGGGCCATCCAAAGTTATCCCGCCGCATCCGAATGCCTCCACACGCATCCAGACGCGTCCGCATGCATCCAGGGCCATCCAAAGTTATCCAGCCGCGTCCAAATGCCTCCACACGGATCCAGACGCGTCCGCATGCATCCATGGCTATCCAAAGTCATCCCGGTGCGTCTGCATGCATCCAAGGCTATCCAAATTAATCCAGCCGCGTCCAAATGCCTCCATACGCATCCAGACGCGTCCGCATGCATCCAGGGCCATCCAAAGTTATCCAGCCGTGTCCGAATGCCTCCACACGCATCCAGACGCGTCCGCATGCATCCAGGGCCATCCAAAGTTATCCAGCCGCGTCCAAATGCCTCCACACGGATCCAGACGCGTCCGCATGCATCCATGGCTATCCAAAGTCATCCCGGTGCGTCTGCATGCATCCAAGGCTATCCAAATTAATCCAGCCGCGTCCAAATGCCTCCATACGCATCCAGACGCGTCCGCATGCATCCAGGGCCATCCAAAGTTATCCAGCCGTGTCCGAATGCCTCCACACGCATCCAGACGCGTCCGCATGCATCCAGGGCCATCCAAATTAATCCAGCCGCGTCCAAATGCCTCCATACGCATCCAGAAGCGTCCGCATGCATCCAAGGCTATCCAAAGTCATCTCGGTGCGTCTGCATGCATCCAAGGCTATCCAAATTAATCCAGCTGCGTCCAAATGCCTCCACACGCATCCAGACGCGTCCGCATGCATCCAGGGCCATCCAAAGTTATCCAGCCGCGTCCAAATGCCTCCACAAGCATCCAGACGCGTCCGCATGCATCCAGGGCCATCCAAATTAATCCAGCTGCGTCCAAATGCCTCCACACGCATCCAGACGCGTCCGCATGCATCCAGGGCCATCCAAAGTTATCCAGCTGCGTCCAAATGCATCCACACGCATCCAGACGCGTCCGCATGCATCCAGGGCCATCCAAAGTTATCCAGCCGCGTCCAAATGCCTCCACACGCATCCAGACGCGTCCGCATGCATCCAGGGCCATCCAAAGTTATCCAGCCGCGTCCAAATGCCTCCACACGCATCCAGACGCGTCCGCATGCATCCAGGGCCATCCAAAGTTATCCAGTAGCGTCTAAATGCCTCCAGACGCATCCAGACGCGTCCGCATGCATCCAAGGCTATCCAAAAGTATTCAGCCGCGTCCGAATGCCTCTACACGCAACCAAACGCATCCGGATGCGTCCGAATGCTTTTGGGGCTATGCGGATGCAGCGGGATGCGTGTGAATAATTCGTGTGGAGGCATTTGGACGCGGCTGGATAACTTTGAATAGCCCTGGATGCATGCGGACGCGTCTTGATGCGTGTGAAGGCATTTAGAAACGGCTGTTTAACTTTTGTTGGCCCTGGATGCATGCGGACGCGTCTGGATGCGTATGGAGGTATTTAGACGTTACTGGATAACTTTGGATGGCCCTGGATTCATGCGGACGCGTCTGGATGCGTGTGGAGGCATTTGGACGCGGCTGGATAACCTTGGATGGCCCTGGATGCATGCGGACGCGTCTGGATGCGTATGGAGGCATTTAGACGCTACTGGATAACTTTGGATGGCCCTGGATTCATGCGGACGCGTCTGGATGCGACTGGAGGCATTTAGACGCTACTGGATAACTTTGGATGGCCCTGGATGCATGCGGACGCGTCTGGATGCGTGTGGAGGCATTTGGACGCGGCTGGATAACTTTGGATGGCCCTGGATGCATGCGGACGCGTCTGGATGCGTATGGAGGTATTTAGACGTTACTGGATAACTTTGGATGGCCCTGGATTCATGCGGACGCGTCTGGATGCGTGTGGAGGCATTTGGACGCGGCTGGATAACTTTCGATGGCCCCGGATGCATGCGGACGCGTCTGGATGCGTGTGGAGGCATTTGGAAACGGCTGGATATTTTTGGATGGCCCTGGATGCATACGGGCGCGTCTGGATGCGTGTGGAGGCATTTGGACGCGGCTGGATAACTTTGGATGGCCCTGGATGCATGCGGACGCGTCTGGATGCGTGTGGAGGCATTTGGACACGGCTGGATAACTTTGGATGGCCCTGGATGCATGCGAACGCGTCCGGATGCGTGTGGAGGCATTTGGACGCGGCTGGATAACTTTGGATGGCCCTGGATGCATGCGGACGCGTCTGGATGCGTATGGAGGCATTTGGACGCGACTGGATATTTCTGGATGGCCCTGGATTCATGCGGACGCGTCTGGATGCGTGTGGAGGCATCCGGACGCGGCTGGATATCATGGATGGACTTTGGATGTGTTTAGATGCACCTGGTTTCGTCTGGATGTACCTGGCATCTATGGCTTGGATGCTTAGGACGTCATTTTGGATGCAAAATTTCACCTGGATGCTTTGGATATCCAAATTGGCCAAAATGGATAATCCAGGCCGCATCCAGCGGCCCATCAGGGTTGTGGGTGTGGGCGCGCGCCCCTTGTTAGCCCGGGTGTGGTGATACGCCTGGGGCGGACCCGGGTGGGGCGGGGATGACGCGTCGGCCAGGCTACTTTTTTGGGGGGCAAAGCAAACAAATCTGGTCTGGGAGGAGTGGTTTATCGGTCGCGGCACGGAACTCAGTCCGTCTCGCTTGCACCCCCCCCGCCCGACCGCCTCTGTCTCTGTCGCACCGCTGCGGCGGGACCCGCCGTGCGACAGAGCGCGGAGCCACCACCTTGGCGGTGCCTTCATCGTAGCTACCACCCCTCCCTCCGCCACCCGCCGCACTGCCACCAATTTCATTTCCGGATTCGATTCCCGGCGAGCGAAGACCATTAAAATTGGTGTGAACTATCCCATCTGGTGGACCTGCGCTGCCTGCCGGGCTGCCTGCCTGCCGGGGGCTCAGGAATTATATTGCGGCGAAGCACGCAGTCCGACCCAGACCGTCTCTGTCGCACTGCTGGCGCCGCTCGGGGCGCGGAGGGGGGAGCAAGAGAGAGAGAGAGAGGGGGGAGGCGAGGCAACGCAGTCCGCGGGACACTTTCACGGAGAAATGAACGGGGAGAGAGAGAGATAGGAAAGGAGGGGTTCGAATCAGTGTCGCTCAGAGTCATTGTAGTCGGCCTGCCGGCCTGCCGGCGCTATAGACTTTTACCCCTGGGCCGTGACCGAAACAACGCTCTCAAAGTTTACTCATAACGACGCGTCGCTTTTGATCCGGATTTGTCTTATTTGTTCTGTGCTATGGATTGTTTATGACAGCGTCCTACGGGAAGTGATATTTAGAATCGCGACGAGGACGCGTGGTTTTGTGTGTTGCAGGTAGGTGTGATCAGGCTCTGCACAGCCCCGCCCCACCCGTCCGTTCGGAGGTGGATTGTTTTCCTATAGGGCCGGGACCGTGTTTATCTGAACTGATCGTGAGGAGAGAGGAGCGGGAGTGCAATGGCACGTAAAGAGATATCGAAACCACTCACACCAGGGGAGAGAGATATAGATGCGCAGCGAGAGAGAGAGAATATTCACGTCTCTTCCTTTATACCACTTATTTGCTTCGCGTTCCTTTGCATGCTGTTTAATTGGACTATTTAAGAGCAACGCATCTTATGGTTGACGTCTGTCTCGGGAATCTACTATTTAATATATACATACACACACACACACACACACATATATATATATATATATATATATATATATATATATATATATATATATATATATATATATATATATATATAATATATATATATATATATATATATATATATGAGACACCTCTACTGGACCATAGTGAAGCCTCCTGTCTGTGTGACGAGGCCGTTGTTCCTTTTACACTCGCGGGCCGTTTGACCCCCCGCTGCGCGCAGCGAGGTGCTACCACGCCCCGCCCCGCCACGCCACGCCACGCCCCCAGGTGCCTGCTGCCACGGGCCGTAAAGGCCCCGCTGGTGCCACTGGCGCCGCTGGCGCTGCAGTTTGGCCCTCCCCTCCCTTCCCCTCGCCGTCAGTAATTAGGGGCAACAAGCGCCACAGAGATTCCGCAATACTGCTCACGAACGACGTGCATACGCCACACTGCCCCTTATCCTCCTATCCCCCCCCCCCCCCCCTAATTTTTAAGCAACGGAGTTGTCTTCTAAAATTGCTTGAAATCGTGCGTGTTTTGTTTCTCTCTCAGCCCACTAATGACTTATTCTTTCGTAGACGACTAAAAATGTTAAACTTTGGAAAATATTTAGTAATTTCTTAGTATTCCTTACAAATTCTTAAGTATTTTACGAACTTTTTTTCTAAGTAATTAAATAGTTAATATTATTGGTAATCGCTAAATAAATAACTAAGAAATTGTGCTTATTACTTAGTAATTTCCTAAGTATTACTACTGCACAAAATTTTTAGTCGGCTGGTGGACAAGTGGACCGGAATTGGCGCTTCAGTGCTCGGATCGCCCCGGTCTTCTAGTGCTTCTCGCCCCTTGAGGGACCGGGCGGTGCAGGCGAGACGAGGGGGAAACAACTTTGAATTTTGGTGTTCAAATTTTGTAAAATTTCGTGGATTCTTATGGCCTTTTTGAGAATTTTTGCTTGAATTTTACCCAAATTTTACTGTTTTTTTCTCTCGTTTTTTTAAAACATGATTTTATTAACAATTTTTTTTTCTGAATTCCTCTGATTTTTTTCTAAATTACGAGGTGTACACAAATTTCAGAGTTTGTTTCCCCCTCGAGGCAAGAGGAATCATTTGAAGTCGGTAACATATCCGACTACCTGACGTCCGGGTTCGTTCGGGTCGGTCTGCTCGGGCCAGCTCTAGAGGCTTCGTTTAAGCGGTGTCTTTTTGTTTTTGCTTAATATTTGACAGTGTACCGTCCTAACTACACCACTACACCGCACCTCTCTTAATTTTCTTCCCTCTGCCGTAACCTTCTCCTCGTCTACCTTTCCTCTCTCCACGCCGCATAACGAACGTTCAAAAAAGAAACTTGCCTCGCAGAAAGAAAAAGAATTACGGATGTAAATAACAAGGTGGCGCTTTAATATCCAGAGGCAGCGGGGGGACATTTAAGCCCTCCGTTTGATGAGTCGTACGGCGTGGGTCGTCCGCACGGCTCGGCGTAGCGGGGCGGAGCTCGCTAGGAATTAGGTTTCGTGTAGGCGCCTAAGTGACGTCGTCGTAAAGCGAAGGGCATGCAGCTGCTTTTAATCCTTCCGTTTTGATTCGCTGTGCCCCGGGGCGGGGCAGGGCGGGGCCGGGCAGGGTGGGGCGGGGAGGTTTAACGAGGGTCCTGGCCCGGTCCGGTCCAGCCCGACCTGCCTGCGAGGAGAGAGATGACTTGGTGTATGCGTGAAAGCGGGGGGAGAAAAAGCACTCCTGTGACTGTTTTTACCATCTGCGTTAAAAAAAGGGAGAGAAAAAAAGTGAGAGCAGAAAAGGAAAAACCTTGGGAAACGCGGTAACGACTCGCGTGTATTCTTAACATGGGAATCCTGGCGTTTTGTTCATTGTTCATTCAGATGTTACGTTTGTATGTTTGTGTCAAGGGAATAGTCCCCTCACTGCCCCGGGTGGCCTGTATAAAGTAAAAATGTTATTTGACGCATGTTTTTTTTTTCGCTTGCTTTTAACAAAAGAAAAAGGGAAGAAAAAAGCTTTACAATACTTTTCATACGGCAGTGCACGGTAAACGAAAACCTCCGAATCCGAGAACGCACCTTGGTTTTGGGTGCGCTGTCTTTTTCTATCCGTATTTGAAAGAAAAGGACAGCGCATCCGAAACCGAGGTACGCTCTCGGATTCCGAGGTTTTCGTTTACCGTGTGTTTGATGGGGTCGGCAGGTTGCCGTGTAAATAGAGTCGCCGCTGCAATTACCATTCAATCAGTCGCTGATTGCATGTTCCCGCAGTAATCAACCTAATCTCTCTTTTGATTACTGTTTACAATTTTTTTTCTGATCACCTCCGGCTGCTGTCGCGGGTATTCGTGCTCTCATGCAACCGTGTAGTCGCGCACACTGTTTACAGCAAACGGTGAATACCACCGTAGGCTACAGTGAATATCAGTGTAGGTTACAGTGCTGCACCGTGGATCACTGCAGCTTACAGTGAAATTCACTGTGGCTTTCGGTTAAAGTCACCGTAGCTGACGGTGAAATTCACCAGAAAGCATGCAGGGTTCACTGAAGCTTACAGTGATTTTCACTGTAAAAAGCTTTTAAGAGTGCCATCTCATGACTACTCACTGGCTTTGCCGGAGAGTCTCCTGCCTGTTTATATTTTGGTGCCAAATGCGGTGCGTCGCGAAAAAATAATAGTCGATCGCTGCCGTGTAAAAGAATGGGAACAGGAAAAATAGGAAGGTAGTTTGGTATCCGACAGCCCTCGCTGCCGCGTGTGCACGCCCGCTCCGCCCCCACCGCTGCTGCGCGTATGACACAAATTTCCCAATCACGTTTGGCGCGTTTTTCATGTATACGACGTCATAAATTGCACATTCCCGTAGAGCGCCCATCTCCCACAAACGGTGTCTGCTGATTCGCACCGGGAAGCGCGCAAGCCTGGTCGGTCTGGCCTCGAAACAGGAGGCCAAAGCGGATGGATCAGGGAAAATATCCGCTTCAATCTGGGCCTTGTTGATGTGCGATGATTAATATTATTCTAGGTTAGGTTTAGCACGATCGGAAAGCAAGCAAACCTGACACAATTTAATGTGAACATGCCTTCAAATTCCGATTGCGTTCAAGCTGTGCGCAATCATTCCTAAACTTTTCTTTGCGAGAGAAACCTTCTTTAAACTTGCTTTTCATTTCTGTATTTTTTTAAATTTCTTTTTTCTGCAAAACGATAATATGTAAGAAATCCTATCCTCCTCTTCTATCCCCCCTGAAAAAAAGAAAAACGAAATTTGAAAAGGCTTTCTCGTAACAGCGAAGCAAAGCGAAGCAGTCCGGCCCAGCAGTCCTCGGCGTCATTCTGCCCACATGGCGCTATCCCCCGGCCAGACGCCCCACCCCACTCCGCCACGCCCCGCCACGCCCCGCCACGCCCCGCCCCACCACGCCTTGCCACGCCCGGACGCGCCCGGCCGCGCCCAGACATTTCCCCCATATTACGTCGGTAAGGCAGAATCGGATCGCCAATTCTTATACACAGCCAGCCCCGCGGCTGCACGGCTGGGCTCGGCTACCTACTGGTGGTGGCGCATGGGGCGTGCTGTGGGGCCCGGCGGGGCCCGGGGGCGGGGTGGGGGGTGAGGCGGGGCGCGGCGGGGCGCGGCGGGGTGAGGTGGGGTGAGGCGGTATCACATTTCCGCGAGCAATTTGGAACACCCTGCTACTGTTGTTACAGCCAGTCAGACACAACCATCGCGGGTAGGAAGGACCCCCGGGTCAAGACGCTTCATTGCACGGGGGGAATCTCATGTGACATCTTCGGACGCCTTCCTGGCTACAGTTCATTCGCATTTACCCTCGAGAGCAAACGACTATCTCAATTTCCCCCCCCCCCCCAAAAAAAAAAAAAATCTGCAGAATATTCACCCCCCCGGTCTTCGCCGAGACTCTCTGGGTGAGAGGGGGAGAGGTATAAAAGCGCCAGTCGGCTCGGCAGTCGCGCAGATCCACTGCAGTGCAGCATAGGCCGGGCAGGGCACTGTGAATCAGTACTGCGGCACCGCGCCACCTGTTGGTCAAAAAATATGTAAATATCTTCGGGGCGCTGACTTGGCGTCGGAATGGGATGGAGTCCCCTTCTTCTCTCTCTCTCTTTTCCACTTTCCACTCTCCCCCGAGATGCTTATCCTAGCCTTCGAATTGAGAAAAAGACTCGATTTTACCCTCCTGAAAGCTGAAAGCGCAGCCCGGCCGCCGGACGGCGGGCGTTCGGGGTAGGATGGGATGGCACCCTCTCCGGGAGAGCCTTCATTACAGACCCACGCTCCTCTCACTCTCTCTCTCTCTCTTCCTTACTCTCTATCCAATCTGTTTGCCTTCTCCGTCGCACTCGTCCTCTTCGGCGCTGCTTGGCCCGGCTCGGCCGGCCCGCCTCAGTCGGATAGATAATAGGGAAATTCCAGATCACGTCAAGCGATCGCGCCGCGCCACGCCGAATTATGCCATAAAATTTTATGTGTTCACTTCGTTAGCACAGAAATGGTTGTTCGATAGAAGCCGCCATAACCCCCCGGCCGCCGCGCCCCGCCGCGCCCCGCCGCGCCCCGCCGCGCCCCGCCGCGCCCTGCCGCGCCCTGCCGCGCTCCGCCGCGCCCCGCCGCGCCCCGCCACGCCCCGCCGCGCCCCGCCGCGCCCCGCCGCGCCAGCATGCTCGCGGGAGACGACGATGGAGGGTGGGTGTGGCTGATGCGCACCTCAGCGCGCTGTAGCGCTCGCCGCGCGGGACTACTGGAGGCCTAACCTGCGGCCGGTGGTGCACGCACTGCCGGCTCTGTCTCACTCACTCTCGAGGAGTCCGCCGAGGCTGCGAGAGCGCTCTGGCTCACTCGCACTCGAGGAGTGGGCCTATACGAGTGCGTGCACTGGAATCGCTCTGCAGCAGTCTGAGCAGCACACAGACCTATGTCCCGGCCTCCCGGCGCCTGCGAGGAGCGACACTCGGGGCTGCAACAACGCATTCGCGTAGCTCAGTTGCCAGTTGTGAGTTCTAGTGAGTGCCTCTCGTCGCTCTGCAAAAGACAAATAGCCGTCAGTGCGCGGCGCGGCGGCGCGGGGTGGGGTTGGCGCGCGCAGGCACTACAAAACTACAAAAGGCCCTCCCTACCCGCAGCCGTGTGCCCTTGGCGCGCCGTCCAAACCCCTCCAGTTAAAACTTCCGATGGTGGTAAACAAACTCGTTTCAGGGATCCTAGGGAGAGGTCGGCCTCTCCTGCTCCCGCCCTGCCCCGCCCTGCGCTCCCTTCCCCTCCAGCTCCCCTGCCCCGCTCGCTCACTCTATACCCTTCGCCCTTCGTACTCTACCCTCGTCTCCTCCTCTTTCCTTATGCTGCACTCCCCGGCATTTGTATTCATCGCACTCGCGCCTGCACCGGCCCGGCCGGGCGCGGCAGGACCAACCTTTTCGCGTTCAAAACTTTCATTCCTCTCCCTCTGCTCGGTGCAAACCATGGTTTGTTCACCGACTTTTTTTCTCGTGGTGAGCGTTTTTTTATTATTTTTATTATGAATGAAATTTGTTCAAATTACTCTCCGACGCGCGCAGCGCGCACCCTTCCCCTCCCACACACAAACACATACCTCATTTCGCAACCCTCACATTTTAACCCCCCCCCCTCTTTCTCTCTCTCTCTCTCTCTCTCTCTCTCTCTCTCTCTCTCTCTCCGTATTTTGGCTTTGCGAAAGAACCCCGGCGGCCTCTGCTACCTGTAAATAAGGAGCCGGTGGCGTGGCAGCAGGAAGCGCACTCCCAAAGAGTAAGAGGCTCGCAGTGTCGTCCCCGCGGGACCGTCCTGGCCGTAGTTGTCCTTTTAAAACGCTCCGCCACGCCCCGCCACGCCCCGCCACTCCGTACAACAATCTGCGACCCACATTTTTATCGCCGTGACCCACCCTACTACGTGCCCCCCTTCTCTCCTCCTCCTCGTCTGTTCTCCCACATTACCCACGACTACGCCTCCTCCCTCTCTCTCGTCCTCCCACGCCCCTCACTACATAACCCGCCACCACTGCCGCCTTACGGCCCCAGCAGCTGCGGGCAACGCGTCTCGCGCCATTCCGCGCCACAACGGCCTCAAGTTATCACACTGACTGGGAATGTTCGCAATTTTGGAGGACGAGGACGATTTTTATAATGTCAATTCGGTTGGCATGCTGCTACATCCCACGGCTAACGTCGTTCGACTCGGTGCAAATCAGGCGGTATGACAAGGCTTTTATGTCACCGAGGACTAGGGTTCGTATTTTTCCGGAAAAATAAAATTGTTGAAAAAAAGCGGATTTTTTTCTGGTTTTGGAAAATTTGGAAAAATTGGAAAAATTGCTTATTCCATGAAATCTGCGATTGTGATGACTAATTACAATCCTTCAGCCTCTGGCAGTATGCGGTATATAAAAGATGTAAAACGGGTCAGGATCGTGGAAATTTCAAGACTCTATACAAAATTTTAATAAACATCGAAATTTGACAATGTAAAGCAGAGGAGTTTTTGTGAATTTTGAATATCTTCACATTTTTCACACCCACAGAAAGCGTTTGCCATCGTTCTGAACGTTACATACGAACAAAAAAGTGTATTTTAACACAATTTTAGCTTTTTTATTTTTCCAATTTTTCCGACCCCCAGGATTTTTTTTTCCGAAAAAAAAAAAAGCGGATTTTTTCCCCAATATTTCCGGAAAAGTTTACTAGCTGCCGAACCCTACCGAGGACTCGCAAGTTTCTTATTGCGTCACTGCGTTCTGTAGGGGGGAAAAAAATCATGTTGTGAACTGCAAGCGTGCGTGGCCTCCAGTGCTCGCTCGGCTGTTACATCGAAATGACTGAGTGGTTTACGCCAGGGGGATGCGACGGCCTAGCGCGCGCGTGAAGCTATGCGTTCACCTCGGGTCGAGACGGGCCGCGCGCGCCGCCGACCTACCCGCTGTCCTTTAAATTGTCATTGCACTTTCAATTTCCACTTTACAGCAAAAACCCGGACAGTTTCGGATTCGTCGTGAAATTTCCTGTAAGACGATGTAAGCCAACAATAGTTTTTAAACGGATTTGTGGGTTTTAATACGCGATAAGCGTGTCGGTAGTCGAAGCGACACGGAGCCTCCGTATCTCCCTTTCACGATTTCACCCATTTCCGTTCAATTTAGCCCCATACACGCAGCGAGCCGATTTTTCCTTACAGTTTTTGTGAGAAACTGAGACATGGTTTTCGTGAGTACGATTATTATTTATGAAATGGCAACACAAAATGTGAAACGGTCATTTGAGGGTTAGGTTACAACATCCACATTGCAAAGCTTTGAAAAACTACTTTTCGTTCGAATCATGAACGCGGACTTGTCTCAGTTTACCCCAAATTTGATATTCAATGATCGAAAGACAAGAATCCCACTCAAAAACACTTTGTTTCCTGTAATTCGAAAAAGATCTGAACCCTTGTCAAAACAGCCGTTTCCGCACCCGTAACTTGTGCAAGTTAATGTGAGAAAAGGACTCACCTTTAGCGAGAAACCTTCTTAGAACAGAATCTTGACACTATTTTGCATCTGTATTGTGAGTGACACATCGACTCCTAAGGAAAATAAGTCGCAATATTACATTTTGTGACGACATGTAGTTCTGCTCGGCGCCCGAGCCCGACCGAGCCGCTCCGGTATGGCAAATTTCCATGCGCTCGACCAGAACTACATGTCGTCACAAAATGTAATATTGCGACTTATTTTCCTTAGGAGTCGATGTGTCACTCACAATACAGATGCAAAATAGTGTCAAGATTCTGTTCTAAGAAGGTTTCTCGCTAAAGGTGAGTCCTTTTCTCACATTAACTTGCACAAGTTACGGGTGCGGAAACGGCTGTTTTGACAAGGGTTCAGATCTTTTTCGAATTACAGGAAACAAAGTGTTTTTGAGTGGGATTCTTGTCTTTCGATCATAGACTATCAAATTTGGGGTAAACTGAGACAAGTCCGCGTTCATGATTCGAACGAAAAGTAGTTTTTCAAAGCTTTGCAATGTGGATGTTGTAACCTAACCCTCAAATGACCGTTTCACATTTTGTGTTGCCATTTCATAAATAATAATCGTACTCACGAAAACCATGTCTCAGTTTCTCACAAAAACTGTAAGGAAAAATCGGCTCGCTGCGTGTATGGGGCTAAATTGAACGGAAATGGGTGAAATCGTGAAAGGGAGATACGGAGGCTCCGTGTCGCTTCGACTACCGACACGCTTATCGCGTATTAAAACCCACAAATCCGTTTAAAAACTATTGTTGGCTTACATCGTCTTACAGGAAATTTCACGACGAATCCGAAACTGTCCGGGTTTTTGCTGTAAAGTGGAAATTGAAAGTGCAATGACAATTTAAAGGACAGCGGGTAGGTCGGCGGCGCGCGCGGCTCGTCCCGACCCGAGGTGAACGCATAGCTTCACGCGCTCGCTAGGCCGTCGCATCCCCCTGTTTACGCCCTGCCGAAAAGGGATCCGGTGGGTCTGGCTGGGCGGGCTGCGGGCGGAGTAGGCCCCACACAGCCCAGCCAAGCGCGAGGCATGGCGGGGACTTTAAACCCGCGCCGCGGCCCGGGCTGTTCCAGCTCCTTCCTGATGGCGCAGGGCCGGGCGAGGCGGGGCGGGGGCCGCGGGGTTTACACGCATAAACCCCTCAATCCCTCTGCCCGGCCCCCGGGCCCATCACGCTCACCTAACCTCTTCATTTTTAAAACCACATTTCCTCGTGCCGAGTACTCTCGCTTAGTAAGCACCACCGGCAGCAGCAGCGGGACGCTGCCTACTAGGGCGCGGTGGGGTGGGGTGGGGGTGGGGTTGGACAGGGCGGGGGCTGGGCGTGGCTTTGCGGGGGTGCTACGAGGCGTGGTGGTGGTGGTGGTGGCGGCGGAGGCCTTACGATGCATGCGCCCTGACTTTTAAATACCTCGGGGAGCATTCTGTTTTACGGGCAACAAACTAAAGGACATGTCAAGTGGCGGCGCGCGGGCGGAGGAGCGGGGAATGCTTTTGGAGGCCACGAGGACGTCATCCGGGGGTCGTCGAAACGGTCGTAGTTGAATGCAGCATTCATGGAGGAGAGAGGGCCGTGCCGGGTTCCGGAGCGTTTGCCGCTGGTGGCGCCTGCTCGCTCGTTCTAGTGCTGCTGTTCCGCTAGTTCGCTTGTGCTCTCGCCTTCCCGCACCGGATCGGTTCGAAAATTTTCACTTGCGGAGATGAGAAATTGTGTGTGGACGAATATTTGTGTTTACCCGACCATCATGTCCCCACCTCGGCTCCTCCGTATTTCTGCCGGAGAGACGAGAGGTTTCGCTCCAAATCTCTTTAGGGCCGCCAGCAGCGTGGCGCATCGTTCAGATTCAGAGGTGAAGACCGCTAGAGAAAGTATAAAGACGAGGAGCTGTGCGGAGTGAGAAAGCAAAACAAGCGGGTGTGATCTCCACGCCCAACAGTTGTATCGGTATTCATAGGATTCTAAATAACGTTGTTTGTGTTGTTTATTTATTTTACTTGTTCTGTATGTAGATTTTGGACGGTGTATATGTGCGCTCTGGAAGACAAACGGTCCCGTGTTCACGGCTGGCTCCTTCTCTCTTTTTTTTCTCCCTCTCACTCCTTCTTTATCGCGCCTCCTCTCTCGCTCCCCCCGTGGACCGTATGAGAATCCATCACCCGGCAACAAACATGAGATTGCAGGGGGCTTTTCCAAAAGAGCTGGCGCGAAAGAGCTAGAGCAAGAAGGGGGGGGGGGGGCGTGGCGTGCGCAGGGTGAGAGAGAGAGAGAGAGAGAGAGAGAGAGAGAGAGAGAGAGAGAGATGGAGGGGTAAGGTACAGGGAGTGAAGGGGAGAGAGAGAGTTGGTAACAGCCCGAGAAGTTTGACGGCCCTCGTGGCGGGCGCGCCTCTGTGCTGTAGGGGGCTCGACCGGGCCGGGGGTGCTGCTAGATGCCTCCCTGCGCCCGCCCCGCCGCAACGCCGTCGCTGGAGTTGCTCAAAGAAAGTGACAAACGTATCAAATTCCTCTTTGCTACCCCTTGTCGTTTGGAAGAGGGGAGGGGGTGGGGGTTAGGGTAAGGGTGTGACCTTCCGGCGAGGAGGGTGGCGCGCGCGCAGCCGCTGCGGGGGCATGCAGGCAGGCGCCGGCTACATCACGCATGCTTCACCCACCTCCTCCTCCTCAGCCCGGCTGCCGACCTCGCCCCACTCGGCCTCGCCGCGCGCCCTAGACCCCCTTTAGCCCAAGTGTCCGCCTCGCCTGCCTGCCTGGCCACGGTGCGGTTGTAATCTGCATTCGACGGCGCGGCACGCTACGCCTGAGCCGTGTGCACCCGAGGGTTAGCAACCTCCGGCCCACCGACAAAGACGTCAGCGCCCCTCGTGATTTGTGGTTGGGAACCGGAGAGAGAGAGAGAGAGAGAGAGAGAGAGAGAGAGAGAGAGAGAGAGAGAGAGAGAGAGAGAAAAGGGGAGGGGGGCAGCAGATTAAAGGGATCCGTGCACCGTACTTACGGTCCGGTCCGGTTGTAGTCGCTTTCCGTTTCCCTCGGTTTCTCGCCCGGTGTGGTCGCGAGTGGCACTATATCGGTATTCTGGCTGCCAGACTGTCGGCAGGGTGGGGGTGGCCTCCTCTCTCGTAAACCGCGTAGCGTTAGCGATTACGGCAAATTTACTGTAAGCTACAGTGAATCCCGCAGCCCTGGTACACTGTGAGAAAAAACTACAATTTAACTACAATTTTTTACCGTAATTTCGAAGTACAATAAAATATAAATATTGTACTAAAATTTTACCCGGTAAAGAGTAAATTAGTGATTTACGGCAACGAAAACCGTAAACCGTTAATTCAAAATATCAAAAGTTGTCTGAAAGCTACAGAAATTTTCCTTGTAAAATGTGAAGAGAAATAAAAACAACAAATTTAAAAATATCAAAAGTTAAATGAATCATGGTAGACATTTTGTATGATCCCCCCCCCTCGGGAGCGCCTGCGCGTCGGCTGACCCGCCGTCCCGTCGCGCCTGGGAGTGTGGCGGGTCTGCCTACCCCGGGGCTGGCAGGCGCCGTGCGCCGCGCTGCGGGCGGCTGCGGCGGGGGGGATTACTGACCTGCTGATCGGGACGGCGTGTCGTTTGGGGCGGGCTGGTTATCGCTGGCGGGCCGGGGGAGGGGGGAGGTCCCCCATGTAGTGTCTGTGGGGCCGATCGCGCCCCGTGCGTGCGTGTGTGTGTGTGTGAACCATATATCGTACCTGCAGTAATGATGCCGTCCATTTCATGAGGTGCTCGCTCGCGCGTGTGTTTGTGTGTGTGTGTGTGTGTGTGTGTGTGTGTGTGTGTGTGTCCTGCGCGTCAGGGTGATGGGAGAGCGGGTAGTTTTAGTGCAGCTATGATGGCACGGCGGTCGGTCAGCCAGGGGTGCTAGACCAGGTGAGAGGGCTGTGCCACCGACCCCACCTCTCTCTCTCTCTCTCTCTCTCTCTCTCTCTCTCTCTCTCTCTGTGATAGCCCAGTCGCTTGCTGAAATGTGTGCGCTCGCTTGTCGACATGTCCCTGAAAAAGTTACCCCTCGTGGATTTACGATTTTATTAATAACATTTTTTCCAAAGTATCTGTTGTGTGTGTGAGACCGTAGAATTTAACACATTTCGGTACGCTGCCTGCAGTTGGCAGCCGTGTCGTGAAACTGTATTTTCCTGTGAGATGTATTTCTCGAGTATTTCCTTGTGAAAGAGTGACAGCCAGTCACGACGCGACGCGGGCCCCGTGAGCCCCCTCCCCTTCGGCAAGGCTGAGAGGAAGTCGGGCTGGGGAGTCCAAATAAATTCAACTGCTGGACGTGCCAGTTTTATTCTTCTCCCCGCTGCTTTGCTGCCTTTGCGGTGCACCCGCATCCCGCAGCGCTACTTCAACAAGGAGCGTAGGAAGGGGGAGAGTGGGAGAGGAGCGGGTGCTAACAAAGGCAATAGATAGATGTTAAACACCAAACACGCCGCGCGCTAAGCAATCAATGTTCAGAGGGGAGTCGCCCTTTTTTTTTCCTTTCTTCCCCCCTTCACCCGCCCGGTCTCCTGCTCGCCTTCGGTAGCGCCCCGCCCCGCCCCTGCCACACTCTGCATCGCGCGTGGCTTATAGCATCGGGGCAGGCGAGGCTCGACCGGGCTGCCTGCCTGCCTGGAATTATTCAAAGCACATCACCCCAGCACTGTGCTCTCAGCCTGCACGCCCCACCCCACCACGACCCGCCCTGTTCTAGGACGCCCCGCGCTGCCCAGTTAAATTTTCATCTCCCCACGGTGAATTTTGTGGATTCGAGGCCGGCGGGAAGGCGGAGCTGGAGCGGCGGGCAGCGCGGACGGGCGCGGCCAGCCCGAGCTGGCAGGCAGCGGGAGCGGGACACAGTGTTCCGCCCCGCTCCGCCGCCCTCCTTTATGCATGGGATCAGTAATTTGTTTTCGTCAGGACCTCATCGTGAGGTCGGCATTAAGTCTGAACGGGCCGGAGGCTGTTGCCAAGAGACTACCAGCGCTAGCCTCGCCTCTCGTTCTCTCCCTCTCGTCGTGCATCTCACTCTATCTTCGCGAAGAGCGCGCTCCTCTGTCTAACTATCTCCCTCTCCCTCTCTCTTCCCATCCTTCTCCATCCCCCTCTCCCTCAGTCCCTTGCTCCAGCTCCCCACTCGAACGCGGCCGCGCGGATCGGAAACCACGGCAACCTTCCTTACCCAACTCACTTCCCGATTCTTCTCACGAGAAGGGTGGGCGGCCGCCCGGGAGAAGGACCTTCTCGTTCTGCCACTCTCCGTGCACCTCTCTCTCCCTCTCTCTATCTCTCTCTCTCTCTCTCTCTCCCTCTCCCTCTTCCTCTCTCCCTCTCTCTCTCTCCCTTTCTCTCTCTCTCTCCCTCCCTCCCTCCCTTCCTCCCTCCCTCCCTCCCTCCCTCCCTCCCTCCCTCCCTCCCTCCCTCCCTCCCTCCCTCCCTCCCTCCCTCACTCGCGTACTATGCCTGTCCCCTCTTTCTCCTTTTGCCCGTTCTTTGTAAAGAAAAAAAAAACAAATAGAAAAAAATAAAACCTTCAAAAAAAATTACAGCAGTTATGCCTAGAAAAAAATTATGTCTTTGTGCTCAATGTCCGTGTCTTATCCAGCCCGTGTGTTCTTGTTGCAGGTGGCGCCACATGTGAGGCGGCGGGGAGTTCTGCTCGGCTGCGCACACCACCGCGCTATGTGGGAATGAGGCACCGCCACAGAATGGGCCACCGGAGGACGGCGGGGACCTCGTCCTCCTCCGGGTCGTCATCGTCCTCCTCCTCGTCCTCGGCGTCGTCCTGGTCGGCGACCTCGTCGTGGCACGGGCCGCTGGCCGCGTACGCGGGCGTGGCCACGCTCGCCCTCGGCTGCTACGCCAACGGCCTGCACGGCGAGTTCGTGCACGATGACGTGCCCGCCGTCGTGCGCAACCGGGACGTGCTCGGCCTCACGCCGCTGCACAGCCTCCTCGCCAACGACTTCTGGGGCACCAGCATGGCCGACCCGCACTCGCACAAGAGCTACCGGCCCCTCACCGTGCTGACCTTCAGGTGAGTCGAGGTCCAGCCGAGACCAGCGGCCGATTCGGACCGGGGTGAGCGTGAGTCTCCCGCTGCTCAAGTTCCTCCTTTGCACGGCCGCCGCACCGCCCGGCGGCCCGGCACGGACCCTATCTCGCCTCCCGCCCCCGTTCCCTTTCATCCTCTCTATCTGCCCCTGGGCCGTCCCCTCAAGGGGGTAGCTGTGGCCGAGCGGCCGCCGGGCGGGGTGCGGCGCCGCGCGCAGAGTCAAACCGGGGAGTCGGGAAATTTGGCACAGTGCTGCGCTCCCTGAGGTCAACGGCCATACCCCAAAGCGGGGGCCCGGGACGGGGAGCGGCGGCGCCTGTGGCGGCTCGTACAACTCGGGCGCTGAGAGAGAAGCCTGCAGTGCGCTGCGGGAGCCTTGTGCAGCGCAGTGCCGGCCCGGCCTGTGTGTTGTCCTCACCATTTCAAGAGCGAAAGAGTAAGGGATGTGAGGGAGAGGAGGAGTGGAAGTCGGGGGGAGCAGCCAAAGGTTGGAAAAGGAGAGGTGGGAGGGAAAAAAAAGGGATTAAGTAGAAAGGGTCGTGGAGAGAGAGAGAGAGAGAGAGAGAGAGAGAGAGAGAGAGGGAGAGAGAGAGAGAGAGAGAGAGAGAGAGAGAGAGAGAGAGAGAGAGAGAGAGAGATGGAGGGAGGTGGTAGCAGTAGGCAAGTGTGTGTGTGTGTGTGCGGGGGGGGGGGGGGAGGCCGTGTTTGTGTGTGCGTGTGTGTGCGTGTAAATACATGTGGTGGTGTGGGTTGTATGTTTACGCTTATTTCCGGGCTTTTAATTTTGTAAACGGTTTGTGCTCGCCCGGGATTTCCTTTCTCGGTCCGTACCGTGGGGGCTCGGCAGCTTAGTGCTGTGTACTCTCAGGAGGACAGGGAGAATGCACCTTCTGCTGTCTCTCTTTTTGCCTGCCTGTCTGTCTGTCTGTCTGTCTGTTTGTCTGTCTGTCTGTCTGTCTGTCTGCCTGTCTGTGTGTATATGTCTGTGTGTGTATGTGTGAGCGCCGTCTCCAGCCGCGCTGCTGTACGCGTGACGAGCAACACTTCTAAACAATCAGCCTGCAGAGTGCAGAGGGTGTGTCTGTCTGTAAAGGGGGGGGGGGGGTACACCACACAGCAGTATTTCACTCCCATCACATGCGAGCAGGCCCGTCTGATTTGCTCAGCCAAGAACGCGGGCTCAATTTGCACTTGTAATGCTGGTGCGGTCGGGGAGGGGGGGGGGGGGAGGAGAGAGGGGGAGGGTAGGAGAGGAGGGGTTGCAGCTCGTTGATATTCCGGGGATTCACTGCCCGAGATATTATTCACCGACAGTAGAGGCGGCGGAACCAGTTGGGGTACGTCAGGGGGTGGAGCACGTGTAGAGCATGCACCACTGCCTGGCGGGGCGGGGCGGGGCGGGGCGGGGTGGGGTGGGCTGGAGGTTAGGGCGGGGCCGGGCCGGGCCAGGGGCTGTGTGGCCCCATGCATGCATTCTCTTTGAGACGCGCGGCTCGGCGAGGCGGCGAGAAAGACTACTGGCGCTGCTGCCGCTGCTGCCGCGGCTGCCGCTGCTGTTAGCAGTAGCAGCACTGTGCTCCGCCCCGCCACGCCTATCCCTGCCGCCGCCACTTTGGCGCAGGCATTGTGATCCTGGCTGCCATGTGGCCTATATGTGCTGTGCTAGGCGACGAGGCAGACGACCGTATCACATCCCCACGGTTAGATCTTCTCTCAAAATTTCAATATTATTATTTTTCTTTTTTCATTTTTATCGTAATCTCCATTTTATTTACGAAGATTCGAATGATTTTTCTGCGCATTATCTCAAAGGCTTGCTAATGAAAAAAATTAATTTCAGTCTCAGGGGTATTGATATGCAGCATATTATATATCCGCTATTTCCATTTCCTCTTCAGTAATGATTTGCATTTGAACTTCCTTGTGTTGTGTCCACAGTTTTAAAAATTCACATTAGATTGAATGTAAAATGTAATGTTGTACGGTTTCAACGTTCACTTATTACAATACATTTGAAATATGGTATCCTGCGTTTTGAGGAAAAAAGAAGGCAGCGCCCGCATTGCTCTGGCTGCATTTTAATTTGTCTTCTCCCCGTCAAAACACTACAGATACTACCTAAATAGGAAGGGACAATTTTGTCTCCAGAAATGTTGAGATTTTGTGCACATCACCGGCTTGGGACAAATTTGTCTGAGGCAACTTTTCCAAGTTTAGATATAAGTATTGAACCGTTACATGTGAACAACTTGTCCCAAGCAGGTGATGTGCACAAAATCTTAATATTTTTGGGGACAAAATTGCCTTTTCCTATTTAGTGTGTACTCTCGTGCCCTTTGGTGATTTTTACGTTGGTAAGCTTCTAACGGATTTGGGCAAGGTTAGGTATTCAAAATTCCGTTTTGGAAAATGAACAGTTTGTTTTATTCCTTACCATTTTTTTAAAGAAGAAATGTTTATAACTAGGCTACAATCAAAGTTGTTGATATGCCTTTTCATACTATTGTTGTTACGTATCCCTTTGGAGAACATTTTGGATGGCTAAAAGTGAAAATATTCGGAAGGAACCTGAGCGTGTGGTATATCGCACGACACTGTTTCTCAATTAACCTCTAGTACACACTCCCGGCTTATGTACTTTTTTGTACGAAAATTACCTGTTGTTACGATGTCAAAAGTGACATAACTTGGTAATTCAGGTATAGGTATTTCAGCATGCATTTTTCAAATATAGAGATATGGCATCTCTACTTCGTTTGAAATAGACAATGTGCATTCGGAAACAGGATGAATGTGAAACATTTCACAATAGTTACTGTTTGATACTTTTCCTTTGATGGCGTACCTCGTGTACCTGCGTTCACTCGTCTTGTCCGTTAGGTGACCCCACCCCACCCCGCCCCGCCCCGTGCCGCCGCGCGCTTGGCAAAACGGCCCAGCCCATAAAAGCAATATGTTTGCTCGTACACTGCGAACAATTGATCGCGCCCTGTACGGCACGCCCACGCGTCCCGTCCCGTCCGCACAACCGCCCGCGCCGCCCCTCGAACGACTGGCATAAAAGTTGTGGCCGCCACGCCGCGCCACGCCGCGCCACGCCGCGCCACGCAGGGCGTATAGCGTGGCTCGCCGCAGTGCAGTGCTGGTGGGCCTAACTTGGTGGAATGGGCGCGCAGTATTGGCTCGGGCTGGTCGTCGAAATAAAATTAGGAACGGCTGGCCTTCTGTTTGGAATTTCTCAGTGAGAGAGAGAGAGAGAAAGAGAGAGAGAGAGAGAGAGAGAGAGAGAGAGAGAGAGAGAGAGAGAGAGAGAGAGAGAGCAAATGAATGAATGGTGGGGGTAGAGGGCGTGGGTATGAAAGGGGTTGGTCGGAGGCAGCTAATCAGTGGTTCTTGGTTACACTCTTAGAAAATACTGCCTCTTGACCGTGTTATTCCTGATGACTTGTTCCTTTATAAACAAGAGAACCCGCTTTATAATTCAAACTTGACAGGGAGGGGTGAACTTGGTTGGATATGGACCTCTGCTCCTGCACCCCTTGAACCGCGCGCAAAGCTCATGTTCGCGTTGATTTGACCAGCCGATATGCCGCCAGTATTTCTGCCTCCAACTCGCACCGTCAGCGCAACTGGGACCTGACACGTTGACGTGAGTTCGCGGGATGTACCCGAGTGAGGCATTTCCAATTCAAGGGGATAGCTTTCGTACTGCCATGGCGCACGGTGGACGAACGTCGGAGGGGAGGCAGGGAGGAAAAGAGAGGAAGAGACAGACAGAAAGAGATAGCGTGGCTGATAAAAGTTTGAAAAGGAAGAGAGCGAAGAAAGAGCGAAGCGTAAAAAGACAACTTTGAAAAGGACGTCGCAGTAAGGTTAAATTTAAATGGAAGTACCGGAAGCAGAGCGAAATACCTGCTCAGCTGTGCCGAGAGGCGCGCGTTGGGGTGGCGGGGAGCGAGGTGAGTGCGGCGGAGGGGAGATGAACGGCCAGCAGGCATGAACCCATTTATACTTTCGTGATTAGAGATGAAGAGGCGAGGAAGAGGAGAGAGTTCCGTACCGCGTACAGCTGCGAGTGGGCCGAGCCTAGCCTGGCCCAGCCCGGCCCAGCCCGGCCCAGCCCGGCCCAGCCCAGCCGAGGGTCAACATATTTCAAAGGAGTCTTCACCATCAACTTCGAAGGAAAGGGCTTCTGGGTGCGGGCGGGCCGGGCCGGGCGCGCTCACGGGGGCGAGCTGGGCCGCGGGGCAGTGGAGGGGAGGGGGTAATCTAATCTGTTTGTCCGACATGCCGCGAGCACCGCGCGCCGCGCGCCGCGCAGCGCAGCGCAGCCACGACCTTGTTCTCACTATGGAAGGAACATTTTGAAATACCACCGCGTGGCCCCTGTGTTTTTGTGGCACAAAACTGTTTCCGCTCCCGCCCCTTATTGCACTGGAACAATCGCCTCTCTTCTATCCGTATAGTGCGCCCCCCTTTTTTACCTGCCCCTCACTCGGAATAGAATCGGGAGTGGATCGTTTCTTAGGGATACAGTTGATCAAAACAAAAAAAAAGAAGATTGAAGCAATGCTGTTTTAATAGTTTAAGCCCATGGCAAAAATCCTCTAAATTTAAGTTTACACATTTGGAGAATTTTTGTAAATTTTGGTAATTTGGTGGATATTTTTTTTCAATTTTTCTGAAGTTTTGCTGGAATTATACCTTTTTGTAAATTTTCCTAATTTTCCAATTTTTTTTTCTTGGAATTTTTCGTTTTTTTCAGAATTTTCCTGGTTTTGCCGCGAGAAAGCTGTACGCTTGATCAAAAACTCAACACTGTAAATTGGTTTGCGTCTTTAGACGCCAAAATTTTTGCGTCCTCTGAGAACGCCAAATTTTGGCGTTGAAAGACGCCAATATTTGGCGTTCTTCTTCTCAGAACGCCAAATATTGGCGTCTTTGAAGCCAAGATTTGGCGTTCTCAGAGGACGCCAATATTTTGGCGTCTAAAGACGCCAACCAGTTTACAGTGAAGCGTGCAAAATAAATTGTTCATGACCAATTTATCCCTAAGAACGATGCCATCTCATAGAATCGAGTCTAGTTAATGCGCTGCGGAGCGCAGAAGTCTTAGCGCCGAGAGGAGCTTTAGGGAAAACGGATTTTTAGCAAGAACCTGTCTTAAAAAAACAAATAAATTGCGACAGTGAGTCCCCCTGCCTGTCTGATTCGGCAGTAGTTCGGTATTTCCTTCCCGTGTACCCTCGCCCAACTCCGCCTGCCTCCCCCCCCCGAACCGCACACGACGGGTTGACCTTTTGATCGGCACCTTGTAGTTACCGCTGGGGCCTTTGCGTTCCCTGGGGACTCGGTCCGCCCGCTGGGGGACTTAGTAGGAGGGTAAACACACTGCCGTCCCGTGCCCCCTGGTGTGTGGCGCAGCGGCGGCGCTGCCAGCGGCCTACGAGTAGCGTAGCACGACGAGAGCAAGTTTTGGAGCGCTGTGCGGCTGCGCGCGTGCAACCCAGCCCAGAGAGAGAGACAGAGACAGAGGTCGGTGTGTGGATAAGGCGCGTGTCCTCGTCCTTTTTGGCGAGGCCCGCTAGAGAGGGGGGCGGGGGGAGGTGGCTGTGAGATAACGCGTGGCGGAGCGTGGTGGTGCTGGTGGAAAAAAAGGGGGGGGGGTGAACCCAGCCGCACCTGGGATTTCTTTTATAGCGACCTGGTTTCGCTTCATTTGTTTGCACACTGCTCGGCCCGGTGCGGCCGTTCTCTCACTCTCTCTCTCACTCTCCCTCCCCCTCTCCCCGTCCATCCCTTCCTCTCTCTCCCTTCCCCCTTCCTATCTGCCTCTCTCTCTCGGTCGCTCTCCTCCCGTCCCCTCCCAGGGGGGATAGGTTTGGACTGGGGCCGCCCGCCTCGGTCCCCGTAACGTGTACCCGGCCGCACCACTCACAGCCCGTCCCTGCCTGTCCCCGGGGTCAAGCGGGCAGCGCAGCGAGGGCCCAACGACCTTGCTTTGTTCGGCCCCTCTCTCTCTCTCTCTCTCTCTCTCTCTCTCTCTCTCTCTCTCTCTCTCTCTCTCTCTCTCTCGCTCTCTCTCTCTCTCTCTCTCTCTCTCTCTCTCTCTCTCTCTCTCTCTCTCTCTCTCTCTCTCTCTCTTTTCTGCTCCCCTCCGTCCTGTTCCTCTCCGTAGTCCCTCTCACTCTTGCGGCAGGTATACACTCATACACTCACACCACTCATAAACACTCACACACACACACACTCTCTCGCGCGCGCGTGCTAGAGACCGATGTGCATGAGAGTTAACGCTGGAATGAAAATGAATCAAATCTGGGTCAGCAGGACGAACGTGGGGGAGCAAGATGTATTTCACGAAAATCGCTGGTTCGAGTTGAACACGAGAGCCCTTGCGGTGGGCGCGCTGGTGACGGCGGCGGGGGTTCATGCCAGCCCCGTGCTCTTGCAAGCGCTCGGGTCCTGGTGACGCGTCCTCGCACCCTGTGCTCCCCCCCCCCCCCCTTCCCTCCCGCTCTTTTTAAATCCCACCGCTGCCCCGGCCGACGCTCGCTTTCCCATCCCATGCCCCCGTTCCGGGTCACCCCTCGCTAACTACTGTCCGCTCCAGTTGTTACTGAGCCGACGTTTTTGCCGCGGGGTGGCGTGGCGTAGCAGCGGGCCGGGCCAGACCGGGAGCAAAAGAGGAACGGAACAGCTGTTCGTCCGAAACAGCAGCAAGGAAAAGCGACGGCTTTCGGATTGGCGTAGGTCGCGGGGGGGATGGGAGGGGATCGAATGGGATCCAGCACGCCGCGTGGATGGCGAGATGGATAGTTGGATGGCACCCCTAACCGCACAGCGCGCTCCCCCCCCCCTCCCCTTCCCCTCACATCCCCACGCTCCAGCCCGCCCCGCTCCACGAGGCAGTGGGTGGGCGCGCAACGGAATTTATCTTCTTGTCTGAAAGTCGGGTAGACTCTGAATAAGAAGACCCAGTTTGGTGTGTTTGGGTTTTATGGAGGGGAAGCGCGCGGGGCGGGGCGGGGCGGGCGCGCGTGGGTGTCGCGGATGGAGGCGGGCCAATGGCCCATCCCAGTCAACTTGTTCGTCCTTGGCCGTGGAGGGCATGGGGAACTCGAGCCCTATATACCCCGCATACACCGATGGACAAAAAAAGAAAAAAAAAAAACTTTGGCGTCTCGAAAGCTTTTCTCCCGTGTGAGTTTCATTTGTACGCGTTCGGCCGACCCTGAGGGTTCTTACGCGCGCTGCTGCTGCTGCGGGGCTGATCCTCCTCTGCCCCCTAAGGGGCGCCCGCCGCCCCGCCCACCCCGCCCCGCTCCTGACCACTCTGACGCCCCGCGTAAGTGGGTCAGCCCCGTAGCAGTGGGGCCTCGCCGTGCCCCCTCCGGCCGGAGCGCCCTCCCGCGGAGCCCGCAGGGAGGAAGCATCGGGATTTATAGACGTTCCCCCCGAAAGGGGGGGGGGGGTGCGGGGGGGCGTGGGCGTGGCGCGCGGTGGAGGGGCCCGAGGGGCGCGCTGGACGCTGTCCAGACGTCTCTGTGTGAAGCCACAGGGAACGCGGTCTGCTCTCTTCCGCTTGTCGGCACACCTGGGCTGAGCCTGCGGGGCGGGGCGGGGCGCCACCCTCCGCGAACACGTTTACCTGCTCATACGGCGAGGGGGCTGCCCTGTAACTCATGCTGGCGCATAGACCCCGCTCGCTCGCGCCCTAACGCACGCTCACGCTGCTCCCCCCCTGTGTGTGCGAGCGCAAGCCTTGGAGGTGGCCCGGACGGGTCCAGTAACGATATCATATGCAGATGGCCACTCTGTGATAACGCGTTCCACGAAAGGAGGAAAAGGAGAGAAAGGGAAGGGGCATTAGGGGAATAAATAAGGGATGTTTTTTGACAGTGGAGGTCGCTCCCAGTGCGCCCCTCGCGATGCGGCCCGGTCACGCGAGCGGTACACTGTCAAATAACTTATAAAGCGCCTAGCAGTGCGCCAGATTTTTTTTTGTTCCGCGCTGCATTGAGCGAGGAGGAGGGGTAGCGGAATTAAGAAGTGGCACCGCAGTGGTGAGCGCAGGGAGAGGGGAGGAGAAGAACCGTGGGAAAAGATAGGGGGCGTGCCTAAAAAAGGACAAGACAAATTGCGGTAAAATTTAGGAAGATGGGTTGAGCTCTGTAACACAACAAAGTGGTCAACACAACAGAACAAAAGAGCCAGCCATGCTTACCATGGGTTAAAATGGCGCGGGGGTCTGTGGAGGGGTGGTGGTGGAGGGGTTGCTGTGGGGGTAGCGGTAGGGGGTTGGTGGTCCCCCGCGTCCAGCCCGCCCCAGCGCTCGCCCTCGCATACATTAACGTGTCGGTTCACGGTAAAAACTATGTCTGATTTTTTAAGGAAAAAGAAAAAAACCTTGAGGAACCACACAAAGTGTGATTTTGAGGAAAGTCCCATAAACTTTAAATATATTTTTATTTAAAATTGGTGGACTTAACCTCATTTTTGAGGGGACTTTCTTAAAGTAAGGGAGTTCGTATAACTATTTTTCCTCTAAAAAGGAGACAAAATTTTTACCGTATTGGCTGCGGCCTCTCCACTCTTCAAAATACTGTAGGATTCACGTTATGCCTGGTCCTAGCTCGTAGTTTTCGTGCACGCCGGTCAGACCGTAACGTACTCTTACGGTACGGACTGCTTCTTCATTGTGGATGGAATATGCTCCCAAGAACTTATTCAACGCATTTGCAGGCTATTGTGTGTACCATAAGATACAGACCGTACTTAAAATTTACGATCCAGGACCAGACATCAATTAGCGGCGTGTACTATGGTCATTCACCGTGATATTTTCCTACTGTGTCGCCAGCGAGGCCAGACTGGACTGCGGCCTAGACTTACGGCAGTTTTGTGCTCGTCTACTTGCTGATGGTCCTTGTGGTATGGAAGTCGGCAGTGTAGAGCTGTATGTCGTCATTTCTTCAAGGTTTAAAAAGTGTGGTGATGACTCTGCCTCGGCCGAGGGAAAAATAACTCTGAAGTAGTTTTGTACACCCAGTATTTCAGAAAAAAAAGGAAAAATCAGTTAATTTCAGGAAAATTTAGAAAAAATCAGGAAAATTAGGAGAAATTTAGGAAAATTCTGAAAAAAGACTGACAAATTCTCGAAAATTCAATCATACAGGTTCAACAAAAATTCACAAAATTCACAAAATTGCACCCCAAAATTCAGAGTTGTTTCCCCCTCGGCCTCGGCTTTATCGCGGATCTCGAGTCCAAACTTGACTGTGTAGACACTCTGGCACTGGCATTCTTTACCGCAGGGTTGGGCTGACCTGCGAATTCCTTCATTAACTTGCAGCGGCAGCAGAGCTGCAGGAGCACATGCGAACTTGACTAGCGAGAACTGGCGGCGGAACTTCGCCCTTTGTGACCTGCGCTGGGCAGGCAGGCAGGCAGGCAGGCGAGCGAGCGGGAAGGCAGGCAGGCAGGCAGGCAGGCATCTCTCGCCGCCCTGGGAGAACCCCTTCCCCAACCCCTCTCGTGCCCACCCCGCTTCGCGCCCTTGGGGCTGGATGCTACACGTGGAGTGCTCTCCCTGTCTCTCTCTTCCTGTCTTGCGCGCGCGCACACACATTCATACACACACTCACTCACACACACTCACTCACACACACTCACTCACACACACTCACTCACACACAGTCACTCACTCACACATACACAGAGCTCAAGCGGGAAATAACGCCGTAAAAACATTTCGCTATGAACTTGACCCGGACCTGTATTCTGCTTGGCGCTCTTTTTCCCTCGCGTTCTTTCTCTCATTTCAGTGTTTTTTCTCCAGCCCTTTCACTGCTTTCTCCTTGTTCTTCTTCCTCTCCCCTCTCTTCCTGTTCCAGGCGCCCACAGTTATTCTCACCCCCCACCCAGACTCTTCTCCATGTGCCTCTCCTCGTCTTATTCTTCTCCTTCCCTGCACCGCGCAGCGTTCCCCATCTCCCTCTATCGCTCCGACACTTCTCTCTTTCTCCTCCTAATTCGGACACAATCGTCTGAAATCTACCGCAGCCAGCACTGCCCGTCCGTCCAAGCCCTCCCCCGGGATCTCATCAGCCAGACCGGATGGATAGACCTCCCTGGAAAACAGTCGTAAAAGTCAAGGTAAAAGTACTATTGCCGCGATCAGAGAGTCAGTGTTAGGTGCACTGGTAAAACGAGTGTTTAGTGACTAAAAACTTAAGTGCGCTTCTATATACATGTCATGGTGTATAGCAGGAACTAAGCGTTAATTAAGATCCTGTACACAATGAAAAAAAGTAGCTGCTATTCACTTAGTAGTATAGACCTATACATTTGTTTCAGGTGCCACTTAGCACAAGGAAGATTCCAAGTCTTAAGTTCATAGTCAACTAACGCCGAAATGTGAGAATACTACACATTTGGTAATGTTTAGTTGAACTAAACATGACGACCTGCCTATATATTATACATAAGCAGCTCTACATCAAATGACGTATATACTTTTATTTTATCAGCACTGTGAAAAACATTTCCGTAGCTGTACAATATATTTTGTACTTCGCTATGTACAACATATCTCGTACATGCACGACTTTACACTTTTCGACTTTGTTGGCTCACCAATCGATTCTGAGTTGATACGTATAGTTATAAAAAATTTACAATATGAATCGTAACTGTACAAGACCTCTCATGGAAAATTTTCTCGTACTGGTACAAGAATTTCTCACAGTGAGTGTGACGCTCCCTCCAGTTACTTTTTTTTAAAGAGATCGGATAACTATCTGGCTTCAGCTTTGCCCACGGTGAGGGAGATCTCCTTCCACTGTGGTTTTGCCTCTGGCCTCATACTGCCGATTTTATTTACTTTAAACAGGTCTTTATGGAAATAAAAATAATCCCTGTCGTTTCATCAACAAACAGAAAATCCAAGAGACATATAAATCTTTTCGAAATTTTTGATTTTCTTCTTCTAGTTTAGTTATAAGAGGTCCCCTCCCGCTCTGACACTGAAGTGACGTAGAGTCGAGCAAAGGATCGAGCCTAGCCGCCCCAACCCGCCCCGCCTCTTCCCACCCCGCCCCATGCATCATCATACATCAGAGTGTCTTTCCCCGGCAGACTGACTGCTGGGCTGGGTTAGGGGTGGTTGCAGGGCAGGGCAGGGGGCAGGGTAGGGGCACCCCTTCTGTGTAGTAGCGGGCGGGAGCGGGCGGCAGCCGTCCTGTTTGCTTCTTGTTACCCGACGAGCGAAAAGGGGGGGGGGGGGGTAGTTCAGCGGGCCTGGGGGTGCGGTGCGGGCTGAAAAGAGGAATGGGGAGGGGGTTCGACCAGGTGAACCACGGCATGCAATTTGAGGGGAACAGGGAAGTTGGGCAACGACTGCAGTAGTGTCTCCTAGGAAGGGCGAGGCGGGAACACGGTGCGCTGAGCTTTCGTTCTCCCCCCCCTCCTCCCCCCTGCCCAGGAGCGCACTTCTCCCTCCTCTCTATCTACTTCCCTTCCCTGCTTTTCGGCCCCCTTCTCAAATATGACTCAAAATGCATTTCTTTGTAATGATGTTACTGCTATTTTGTTCATGATTCTTGCAATAAAACTAGAACTCTTTACTGTAAAATGCATGCGAAGAATTGATAAGTAATGCGAACTATTTTCTTTGCTTTTTTTAGATTTATTATTTTTTTGCTGTTGGTGTTGGTGGTAGTATTTGGTTGCATCGTCTGCCACTGCGATTCCAGATTTTACATTTAGGTCAATCTGGGTACGTACAAACATCGCCACGAGCGCACACGCTTTTACAATTCTGACGGCGATCGGCCGTATGAAACCATTACTTAGCAAAGAAATAATATTTAAGAGGGGGAAAAATACCGTACAGAAAAGCAACCGCTGGTCACAACACAACGTCTCGGTGCGGTGCGGCGTGCAGTGCAGAGGTCGGAGCTACGGACCGGGCGGGGCCGGCAAGGGAAGGGAAGGGTCTCTCTCGACCAGGCCACTCGAACTGAGTTATGGAAGGGGCAGCCGTCCAGCCGGCCGGGCCGGGCAGGGCAGGGCGCGGCAGGGCGCGGCAGGGCGCCTACCTTACCGTATGTCAGCCCCGGGCGCGGCCCGGCCACCTCCCCCCTCCCCCCACCCCTCCGCTGCCCGCACCGTCTCGCTCCCGCTGTCTTGAATATCCATCTTTCCCTGTCGTCAGTCGGTCTCCCCCTCACTCCCCCCTCCCCCCTCCCCCAACCCCCCCGCCTCCCTCCCCTCCCAACCTGATACGGGTCAACTGGACTGGCCAGAGACCGCAGCCCAGTCGCAATCTGTGTCCAATCTGGACGCGCGGCTCAATATTTGGACAGGAGCCAAATCCCGGCTCCTGGTCTGGTCCGCGCCTCCCCGGCCCCTGGCCCCTCAGAGGTGGGCCGCCCCCCGCCCGCCCCCCGCCCGGGCCGTCCTGGTGAGGTGAGAGGCGCCACAGGCAGCGAGGGGCTGGGCTGGGCTGCACTCCGTCACGCTTATGAGTCGCGTCCGCACCCTTCTCCTCCTCGTCCTCATCGTCCTCCTCGTCACACTCTTGCTATCCCCGTCCTCTTTCTCCTCCTCGCCGCCCTTCTCCCCCTCCCCCACGTCCTTGTCCTCCCCACCTCCCTTGCCCTCCCCCCTCACCTCCTCGTCCTACTATTCCTCGTCCTCCTCTTCCTTCTCCTCCCCCGTCCCCTCCTCCTCCTCCTCCTCCTCCTCCTCCTCGTCCTCCTCGTCCTCGTCCTCGTCCTCCTCCTCCTCCTCCTCCTCCTCGTCCTCCTCCTCCTCCTCCTCCTCCTCCTCCTCCTCCTCCTCCTCCTCCTCCTCCTCTTCCTCTTCCTCCTCCTCCTCTTCCTCCTCCTCCTCCTCCTCCTCCTCCTCCTCCTCCTCCTCCTCCTCCTCCTCCTCGTCCTCCTCCTCCTTCTCCTCCTCCTCCTCCTCCTCCTCCTGGTGTACAGGGGCATAGGCTTCGTTGGGGTGGATGCCGTCCTTCACTTCCGAGCAGACCCCGTCGTGCGACCCGGGCCCCTGGTTGGTTTCCTGCTTCGCACCGGAAGCCTCTCTCTCTCTCTCTCTCTCTCTCTCTCTCTCTCTCTCTCTCTCTCTCTCTCTCTCTCTCTCTCTCTCTCTCTCTCTCTCTCTCCTTCTTTCTCCAGCTGCGGTTGGAAAGAAGGGCGTCGACAGTAAACCTCTGTTTCTCCCCTCAAAAAAACACCAAGGGGCACTCCATACTGCGCCTCACCGGCCCAACCCTTGCGATATGTATCCGTGGCGGTGCGGCCCTGGTAGTGGTGGTAGGGGGGGAGGGGGCGTGAAATGCTAGACGGTTGCAGAGCGGGGCGGCGGGTGGGGCCCGGGGGTGCCGGCGTGCTTAGCGCGTCCACCCCCGCTCTCCTGTTGATAAGGGTCAGTCCACCTGGGGCCTTATCAAACGACATAAAACCACCTCATCCTCTCACTTCCCCTTTCACCATATCTACTATCCCTTTGTCTCTCTCACTCTCTGCCTCCCTCGTCTCTCTTTCTCTCTGTCTCTCCCGAGCCACCGCCACACATTACGCCGTCGTCAGCTCGGTTACATTAATAAAGCGAGCTCTCGGCGCCCCCTGCCTGCTCCTGCTTGTGCCGCTGATGGCGGCACACCCATAAAAAAGGCGCCGCGGGAGTTGCGATCGTCTGTAGCATATTTCGGAACGCGCCTGTCGCGCCTTTAGCAGTGGCGTTAAATAGTTTGCTCGTCCCCGCCGTTAATATAGCCCGCCTCCCTTGTGCTACCGTGAAAGTTCTCTCGAATCCTCTGTGTTCCTTTTATAAAATGATTCTGTTTCGATGTTCAAAGCACTCAACCTTTATTTCTGCAAGTCGATATACTGGAAGGTAGCTTGATATAAACTCAAATCCTCAATCGAAAAAGGTAAAAATCACAACCTACGGAAAAGAAAAACGCGAGTTCTTTTACAGGAGCGCAGGGGAGTTGAAGAGTGTACTGACGGGGACAAGCGAGTTAGGAAACGGGGACCCGACCAAATATATTTAGAAGCTCAAAGGAATTCCCTTGTACGAGTTTAGCGTTATGCTGCTTTGCTAGCGGTGCTGAGCTCAAACTTCCGGTTCGCCCCGCCCGCTCAGACGCGTGGGGCAGCTTAACTCTTAATAATGCGCCTCTGTTTTTGTTGAGGCAATGAGTACGTACAGTGTGCATTTGCGTGTGCCTCCGAGCACAACATTGGTAGAATAAATGTTCACTGTTAAAAATTAATCGTGATTTCCCAGCACTTCCTCGATACGGAACGATTGTGAAATCCCAACATTTCTCTGTAATAAAAAAAAAAAGAACCCTTTTGCTCGAGGGGTCCCCCACTCCTTCAAGTAGTGCACTATGAAAAATAGTCGTAAGTTTACGGGAAAATTTTCCACGAAGTGCAGTTGTAAAATTACAATTGCAAATCGTAAAATTACAATTGCAAATCGTAAAATTACAATTGCAAATCGTAAAATTACAATTGCAAACCGTAAAATTACAAGCACTACATATCGGCTTGAAATTCATTCACGTGCAAAAAAGGTCCGTCGTAAATTTATAACTTATTTCGTAAATCACGATTTACAAAATTTATCGTAAATCTACAAAGATATTTTTCACAGTGTGTGCACGCGAGTATCTTGAGTAAAGGCGAGTATTGGCGAGTGATGTGTGAGTGTTAGTGAGAATGAGAATGAGCGAGTATTTCGCGAGTAATTTGAAGGAAAAAAAAAAAAAGAAAAAAATACGATTTCACGAAATCCTGGTAGACAACGGAGTTTCTATAACTAAAATAAAATATTGTGAGTGTTGAATAAGACTGTTTTGTTTAGTTTACGATAGTCAAGATAGTGGCTAAATAATTCTAAGTTTGAATTGATAAGGCGGGTTTCAAGTAATGAATACTCTCCGACAGTTCGGTCGACATTTTATCGACAGAAGCAGGAGGATAGAAGGCTCCCCTTCTAACGGCAAAAATAGGGCGGCGAGGTCACGGTCGGAGGAAAACGTCAACAATAACCCCCTGTCCATCGGGCGCACGGAAGGGGCGAACCGGGGCCCTACCTAATACCGCTGGTACGCGAAGGACCAGCGGGCAAGCGCGCCGCGGCCGCGACGCGGGGGTGCGCTCTATTGGGAAAACGCGGAGTTAAGGCGTTGTTTACACAAAATGGTACACGTAAATGTACATCATTTCAAGAATTCTGCTCACCAGATCGAAGTCAAACTTACCAAACCGTTTTCCGCAGGTATAAAACTACTATTTACGCATTCAGTTCGCCTTGTCAACGTTTCCATAACTTTAAAAAATGATTTAAAGTCGCGAGGTGGGCACATCAGCCACCGGCAATGGCGGACATGCTTGGCCTGCTTTCGCGTTGTTGACACAACATGCCAACCAAATAAAATGAAAAAAATCACTGCTCTCATAACGTTACGATTGGAACTCATTCTTTGAGGCACACATTTAGTTGGCAGAACCGGGGCAAGTTTCAGTAAAACTGAAGTAGTTTTAAAGAAGGCAGTACGGTGGTCACGTGCGAATTTCAGTGGTGTTATCTCATTCTTGCGCTCGAAACTAAAGGCTGGCTTTGTTTGAACGCAGACTTTAGAAGTTTCTCTTTCGCTCCGTGTTGGCTCGTCTCGGCCTACCCCCTCCACGAAAAAATATCCCCTTCCCCTGTTCATTTTGCCTGACGAGTCGAGCATTACCATAGAAACTCGAATTTCAATTCAAATTTACAAAATTTCTGCAATACAGATTTCAACTAGACTTCAGAATCGAATGTACTAGATTACATTCTAAATGTATGCTTAATATCATCGAATTCCCTTCAGTAGATTTTTTTCTGTCGTAAGGGGCCATATGAAACAAAACACGCACGTTTTCCAGCGATTTTAGAAGGCAACTCCGTTGCCTAAAAAAGAGCGTGAGAAATTGTGTTGGTTAGTAATGCCGAGTAATATTGAGTTGGGCGCGAGTAATTTTCTTTTTGTACACACGAGTAACGAATTGCCGGACCCCTCGCTTTTGCTGCCTCAAAATGAAATATTTTGTCGGTCAGTCGACCATATTTTTGAAGCCAGTCTATTTTAGATACAGAGGACAGTTGTAATTTCTCGAAGAGTTCTGGTCTGGTTAAAATACAGAGGACAGTTGTAATTTAACGAAGAGTTCTGGTTACTGTTTTCACAACAGATGTGCTGTGAATTTCCAACATTTTTTAACAGTGTTTAATTCTATACATCATTGGTGTTTAGTTCCAAACCGTTAAAAAACCCAGCTGGTGTATAGAACTTACTACACGCCAATTGATGTCTGGTTGGTCCAACTACACACCAGCAGATGTATAGCTTTCGAACGTTTGGAACTAAGCACCACTTGACGTATAGAACTAAACCTTCGTTTTGCCAGTGAAGCTTGTTGTGAACACCGTTGTGTTTGCAGTGTACTCGGCCGGTGCGTTGCACGGGCCCACCTCGAGTGGAGCGGGCGTAGCGCGCCGCATAATGTGCGCCGACTTTTGATGAACCACGGCGAACTTGTGATGGCGGCCTAAATGACCTCATGAAGATTTAACCGGAGCCGCAATGCAGGCGGAGGGAGGAGACGGGGATGGGGAGGGGTCAGGCCAGGCCGGCTTTAATGTGAAGCGGGGTATGATCATTTTGACGCCGTCTGGCTGGGGCCTCGGGCCGCGTCACCGCGCTCTGCAGGTGATAGTAAACAAGACGCCACACTGTGCGGTGAAACGAGCGCGCGGTCTCGTGAGAAGCGTGTGTCGCGGCCTGTTTTGTGAATGAAGCCTGCCGAGTTGAGGTTCCTGTAGAATTGTCGTATTTACTGAAAACAGTGCCGCCTGCTGTGAATACTTAAAACAAACCGGCTAGCTCGGAAACTGATGAATGCGTTTATTCCTGACGTCACTTCTGCTGGCCCGCGGCCAGCTGAGTTGTGCGAGGTCGGGATCAGATTAGTTAAGCCGTCGAGATAATTATCAGACTCGTGTTGAACGAGCGCGACATTGTTTGCTAGTAGATCCCAGCAACCAAGAATTAAATTTTTCGTCTTTCTCTCTTCCTCCTTTTCTTTCTCTCTCCTCTCTGACTCTCTCATTCCCCACCCGACGCGAGTCCAATGCCCCCGCGCACGGAGGACGACGAACAGTAAATTAAAAACAAAAGACGGGAGTGTTGCAGATTTGCACGCCATTAGACTTTCTCTCCCCTCCCCCGCCTCCTTTCTCTCTTGATTTACTAATAACCATCTCTCCCCTCCCCCACCCCCTTCTCCACCCGTCTGCCCTCCTCTCTTTCCCACTCCACCTGATTTCGTCTCGAGATGCAAGTTTCTCATATCCGGAGTTCCCCTCGGAATAGGTCCTGGCTCGTAATAAAGCAATAACAATCGGGTGGGGGCGGATCACTACAGTGGTCTTGGCAATAGTTAACAGTGGAGGCAAGACTGAGTGAAGCAGCGGTACAAAATTATTTGTACCAGACAGTCGCACTCTCCATAAGTTGCTTCGTTAATGATTTTCACACCCCCATGCGCCCGTATTGTACGCTCACTTATTTGTTTATTCAGTTTGTTTTTGTTTCTAGAAATTTGAAAAACCTTTGCCATTTTTTTTTCTCCTTCGTTCCCGGCGCTCCCGGCGCTTAGGGCTTTCATGCGCGGGTCTGTGTAGGGCCCGTCAAAGTGCTGTATTCATCCGAGGAAATCGCTCGCTCACAGCCGCTCTACACCCGGCCACGCTCGGGTAACGCCCGCACCCCGCCGCACCCCGCCGCACCCCGCCCCGCCCCGCCCCGCCCCGCCCCGCCCCACCCGCTCATTCACCTGCAGCGACTCAACCAGATCACTGGGGTATTTCCGACAAAGGAGGCGAAGGCGGGACGTATCGGTCTCTGCCGTTTGCTGCCCCATTCACACAGCCGCCCCGCCACGCCCGTACAAGCCAAAAATAAAGTATTGGCGTAGGGCGCAGCCTGGTGCCCACTGCGAGAAACAGCGCGGTAGGTTTTTGCGGTAAGATTTTTCCTTAAAGCGTTTTGCGGCATGCTCTGTTGTAAAATTGGAAGCTCTGTGTATCGTCTCGGTATCGTCTTGGAACTTATTTACGTGACCGTGTATTAGAATGTAGTAAATTTACAATGCAACAAACGAAAACATTTTTCACGGTGGGCTGATAAAGCTTTTCCTTTATTACTGGACGGATGCTTCACCATCGGGCACCCATGGACAGAGTGGGTAGTTAATGGTCCATAAACGTTTTATAATTTTGTTTAGAAGAACGCTTCCCTATTTAATACGACTCTACTGACTGAGGGGCCTGCGCCGCGCCCGTGCCTCCACGCGCTTGTAATTATTGTCGTAAAGTTGTGCGCATTTGAAGGGCGAATAGACCGTAGACGCCTTTTGGAGGCCGCAGAAGGAACTTGGCGCCCTTCCCTCCCACTAGGCTTCCTCCCCGCCCGGCGTGCCGCGCGCTCTCGATTATGCAGAGTGTTTGATGCTGAAAGTGAAATTGTTCGCATTGTGGAATCTGGGTCGCGCAGTGCGGTAAAAAGTCTGCAAAAGTCTCCCCGCTCCGCGCCCCGCTCTCTCTAATCGCGAAACTTTTATCTTCTGTTACAGGTGAGAACCCCTCGGCGCCGCTCGCATTACCCGCGAGTGAAAGTGATTTTCACTTCCGTGCGGTTCCGGCTGTTCCGCTTCCGGTAAGCCTCGACGGCAGCAACGCGGCGTCACGACAAATGTTGTCGGGGGCACAGATTGCGTACATCACAAGGGTAGGGGGCATGCACCCGGGGAATGATAGAGAAACCCCAAAACAGGCCAAAGTCTCAAAGTCTTAAGTTACGACAGACGTAGGGGGGGGGGGGGGGCTAGGGAAAAGGGGTGAGTGGGAGGAAGACGAAGTGGGTCGACAGCAGGCCGCTCGGGGGTGGGTCTAGGGTTGAAAGACCGGCGGGGAGGGGTTGGTGTGTGCGAACAACCCCTTACTGCGAGTATACGGAGCAGAAAACTGAAGCAGGAATGGATCGAGTAGGCCTCTGTGCAGCGCCCCCCTGCCTGCCTCGCCCCGCCCCGCCCCTCTGACGGCCTCGGAAAGTAAGTTACGTGCGACGCTCGGGGCCTAAACGGAAGGGGGAGGGGGAGCGCGGCCTTGCCACCGTCTGCCAAAAGGATTTCGGCGAGAGGCAAAGAGCGCGGGAAAGGTAAAAGAGAGTAGCAGCAAATGGGGGAGAGTCATGCACACGTGAGATTATTATTTTTTTCTGGAGTGTACAGACAAGAGATCGAGTGAGCGGTTTTGCCCGAAAACTAGGCAAAAATATCTACGAGTACGTCTGTGGTGAGGCAGACGGCTATAATCATTGCCTGCGCCTCCTACGAGACAAAAGTTATTCGGAGAGTTTGCCTACTAGGCAGGCGTCTTCCTTTCACACAAGTGTCTTCGTCGGACTTTTGTTTTTTGCTTACTTATAGTATTGGCAACTCTACTTGCCCGGCGCCGGGGACTAGGACGTGAGCCCCTGCGAGGTAGGCCGCCGTGAGGCGCCGCTGCAGTGCGGGTCTGCCTACCCGGCCTCCCGCAGGCGCCCGCAGGGCAGCAGAGCGACTCCAGCGCAGGCACTCCTCCCCGCTCTCTCTTTCTCACTCTCAAGAAGTCTCGAACGCTCTCCCTGGCTCTCTCGCACTCGAGGAGAGCGCCGACGAGTGTGAGCACCGGAGTCGCTCTGCAGGTCTGCTCGCCCGCTCCCCTTTTTTTTTGCGTGCGGTGCTGCGCGGCGCGGAATGGCCCGGCCCGGCCCGGCCCGGCCCGGCCCGGCCCGGCCTGCAACCTCGGAGCAAGTCAAGCAAACAAGGGCGACCGAAAAGTCCAATATTGTCCGAGGCGACACGCGGTGCCCTCGAGCCGTCAGTGGAGCCGGCAGGGAGGAGGAGGGGCAGGGGCTTGTGTGTCTGCAGTCAGCTCGTGCCTCGCGCCCTGTCGGCGCCAGTCAGTGGCAGCAGTCAGCTCGCCCGCTGCGGCCGCCACCAGCCCTTCTAATAAAAGAGGCCCTCAAATTAGTGTGGATGTTAGGACGGTTAGAAATAACCCGTATACTGTTCACCTCCCTGCCCCCTGTGAGAGGAAATACCCCGCACTCTTCAGCTCCCTGCCCTCTCCTATCTATCTATCTATCTATCTATCTATCTATCTATCTATCTATCTATCTATCTATCTATCTATCTATCTGCCATGTATCTCACCCTCTCTCGCTCTTCTCGATCGACCGCACCGCACCGCTGTTTCAAATAATAGTCCGGTCCGGTGTACACGGTTACTGTGCCCAGACGTACTCTCTGCGCCCAGCCACGCCCCTGCCCGGGCGCCATGTTCTCATCAGAGAGTGCACATGTTGTCCTAAGTGTAACGCGGCTCGGTAATAATTAAAAGCCAATCAGAGCGCTCTTGACAGGAGCCCATGTACTCCCCCCGCCCGCCTGCCCGCCCCGCCGTCACTCGTCTGTTTAGTGCAAGAGGTACCCATAACAACCTTGCAAATCGTGATAAAAGCAACAGATTTTAACCATAGGCTCTCAAGACCATTTAGAAACTTTTGGTCCGCAGCCCATTTCGATACCTTCGTGTGGAGCCGAGATATTGAACAGTTTTTGAACACCTTGTATACAATGTGTTTTATCGGGTCTGGGCAAGGAAAAGGGAGCGTAGACGGTCCGCGGTCATTAATTTTCAGCCTCTAACGTATGCACAAGGTCCACAGAGGTCAACACCAACGCCGGAAAGACCCTGCACCAACTATGTTCAAGGTTTGAACACTTTTTGAACGGAATGCAAAATTAATTCTAGAGCGTCGTAGAAAGGTCATTTCCGACTAATTTGACCTCGCTGATCTCGATTCTGGCATCAGATTTTCATTTCAATGCCACGGTGACCCTCGGGTGGGACCGTGGTGGCCCCGCGGGAGGGGATCTAGGCAGGTTGCCTACCCACCAGGCGCCACACGCCGTGAAAGGGGCTATTTTCAGGTTACTGAAGAATGGAAAAAAGTTTTACGTAACAGGACATAGCGGGGGGATCACCTGCATCGTGATCCTCAAAGTCCTCTTGTTGCTGCTGCTGCTGCTGCAGTAGGCTGCAACAACAACAATAACAAAAACACATCCCAGTCCAAAACTCCCATGGATCGAGAAATGGTCTATGGTGTCCCGTGGGGCTCTATAGCAGTCCATGGTGTGGCATTTTACTGTGGCTTCCAAACGAGGGGGAAATTACTCGCGTAATCCCTCGTACACCCTGACGCGTAATCAATGCGTAAACACTTGTAATCAAGTCGTAGAAACCTGTATTTAAGGCCTATTATCGATAAATTGTCAATTGTTATAACCTAATTATTTATTTTAAGATGTAATACAACTGAAAATAACAAAAATGAGGTGTAAACGTGTATTACAACGGGCGAAATCGCGTTATCACCGAGGGGTACCTCACTTTCTCCATTCAGTGTACACCCTGCGTTCTAATCATTTTGAAATCACTATCCAGTCACGAAAATTTTCGACACAAATCTTCTTTAAGCACATTAAAATTGCAAAATATCGAATTAGTACCAAAAATTTATAGCTTTCCTCAAAGTTTGGTCAAATTTTCCTTCCAATCACGATACAACCCTCCAATCAGTGTACACCCATTCAAAGAGTGAGGTACCCCTCGGTTATCACTCGTACACTTTATACTATAGTAACCCCCTCGCTTCCAATGGCAGGAAGTTTTTTGCCGTTTCATGCATGGTATGCATGGTGTTGATTGTCATGGCGCTGCTTCATACCGTGGGAAAAGCGTTGTCAGCACCATAGCATCAAGTTGCCATGGCGCTCTTTAACAACCATGCAAGAAGCACCTGCCACCATGAAGAAAGTCTTGTCCATGGGTATCTTTATCATGGTACAGTTAACGGTACATAATTTGACAAAGTCTACAGTACAAGTCTGACAAAGTCTACAGTACAAGTCTGACAGGGCGATACAGAGCACGAGTTTACGCTGTCGAAACCGAAGGAGGAGCTGAATCTGCACTGGAAAAACAAAGGTAGGACGAGAAGGGTTTTAATGCTTTTACCAAGGTATCAAAAATTAGCACCCCTGCAGAGGCATTAAAACTGCCCAAAGGTGTTAAATTTTAATGCCTTTGGACAATTTCGTGCCTTTGCAAAGGCATTAAAATTTCACACCCCTAGAAAGGCATGAAGTCCTACCTTTGTTTTTCCAGTGTGCAGTCCGTTTTTCTAGCTCTGACCGTTTCCGAGATAGCAGAAAAAAGTGCTCGGATTTCAACAGAATAAAAGTGGCCCCACTAAAATTAAGCGCAGAAGCTCCATGCCAAATTTCAGAGAGGTATTCAAATAAATACATGTTTTATTGGCATCTTTCTTAATTCTTCATTGGACATAGATCAATTTGTCATGGGGCACGCCTAACTCATCATGGTGACAAAAAACCAAACCATAGTAACATGCACTGTTGCCATGTGGATTTTTGGACTGGAATTAGCCCTAAAATATTAAAAATTCGTAAGGAGGGAAAGTTTCAATAACATATTACCTGCTGTTTGCACAGTTTAATTCGCATCCTTTGCAACCAGCTCACACTGTAAAAAAAAAAATCACGGTCGCACATACGGAAATATACCGTTTATTTAGATTACGGTGTCTCCGTAAATTCGGTTCCGTACCCACTTTCCATGAGATCCCAAGTTAAATAAAGTGAGTACGGTGCCAAGGTACGGTAAAGTTACCGCTAATTTTTCTCCGGCGCTTTCCGTTTTGGGTATTGACTGTGCACGGCGTTCCGAACCCCTTTAGCCCATGTAAAAATGGTAGATACGGTGGCCAGGTACGGTAAATTTCCGACCTCGAGGGCGGCTGCGGCCTCCAGCGCATGTTGCTCAGCCTCAAGCAGCTTCAGGATCGCGTGGAGGGCTTGTATAAACTCGCACACAATTTGTGGCACCGCTCCTCCCGCGCGATCAGAGTGGCCTGTGCGAACAAAACCTGATGGCAGCAAGAACGTCACTAATCAGAGGGCCTCCAGGTGAAGGGTCAGGCTCATTTAGCCCTTGTTGCGCTGGCTTGCGACGGCATTCTAAGCCGGCCACACCATCTCTCCCTTTCCTTTCTAGCAAAAGCAGCATTTTGACCCGAAAAAAAGTATGTCGTCAGATTTTTCTGGGGAACGACCGTCTTCATTTCTCTCTGGAAGTTGCTGTCAACAGCGCCCCAGCCGGCTGGCCACCAGTCCAGCCACAACCACCTCGACAACAAAGCTGCGCGCGGAGAGCGCCTGGGGGCTAGGCAACCCACCGAGACCCTCTCCCACGGGCCACTACGGTCCCACCCGAGGGTCACCTTGGCATTGAAATGAAAATCTGATGCCAGAATCGAGATCAGCGAGGTCAAATTAGTCGGAAATGACCTTTCTACGACGCTCTAGAATTAATTTTGCATTCCGTTCAAAAAGTGTTCAAACCTTGAACATAGTTGGTGCAGGGTCTTTCCGGCGTTGGTGTTGACCTCTGTGGACCTTGTGCATACGTTAGAGGCTGAAAATTAATGACCGCGGACCGTCTACGCTCCCTTTTCCTTGCCCAGACCCGATAAAACACATTGTATACAAGGTGTTCAAAAACTGTTCAATATCTCGGCTCCACACGAAGGTATCGAAATGGGCTGCGGACCAAAAGTTTCTAAATGGTCTTGAGAGCCTATGGTTAAAATCTGTTGCTTTTATCACGATTTGCAAGATTGTTAGAGAATTTTTTGTGTACCTCTTGCACTAGTTGTCCGACCAGGCAAGTTGTCCTGCACTACGGAGCCCTTTTTATTTTATGACCCTTTCACTCGCGTGTAGGTTAAAATAATTTGAAGGCGCGGTTGATTTTATTGTGTCGTATGCGTAGTTACACTATAGCGCGAGTGACCCGTTCTGATTCCAGGTAGGGTGTGCTGAGGCTGTACGTTGTCTTTTTTTCCCCCATTTTTTTTAAAAAATTTCCTTTTCTGTGTGATCTTTTTTTTTCTTTCGGCGAGGTCAGCCACCTTCCGGCCTCCGCGCCGCAAAACTGGCCGCCGCAAACTAATAAAAATTGACTTGTAATCCATCACGTGGTCCTTTCCCGCCGCCTCGCGCCTCGCTTTAAAATGCATTGTTTCTGCCATCATTCCTACAACGGTGGCCTGGCCGGGGACATACTTCCATGCATATTAATTTGGTTCGGCATGGTGGGGTAGGGTGGAGTAGTGGAGCGAGGCGGGGTGGGGCAGTAGGGCGGGGTGGGGTGGGGCGGGGCGTGCCCGACGCAGCGCGCTTATGAAATACATCAGCAGCGCGGCGGACGCAAAGGCGGAGGGCTGAATCATGCACGTGCAGAGCGCCCCGCCTGGCCCCGTCTGGCCCCGCCCCACCGTGCCCACCTCCGCGCTGCTTCCGGTAGAGGTCTGCCTCCCCGCTGTGCAGATAGGTGGAAAAAAAAAGCTAAAAGAAACTTAAAAAAAAACCTTTAAAAGATAACATTAAAAAAAGAACATAATAAACGTGTCTGATTGGTCTGCAGGCCGCGACGCGGCGCGGCAGCGCCAGCATCCCGGACATATTGGCTTTATATATATTTAATATGACGGAACTGTCTTTGCCTCGCGGCCTGTTTGCACGTCCAGTCCGTGTTGCGCGTTCCTGCGCACGACCCGGGATCTCCCGTGTTTGAGTAGGAGCCTTATAGTAATGTCGGCGGATCCGATTTTGGGGCACGGCCTCTTATGCAAAACTGAATTTATCTATGTGTGATTTTGATTAAATTCGGAAGAGATGCAGAACTAAATCTTCTTAGTTCACTGCTGAAATGCCATTCAAAAGAAAGCGGCCAGTTTTGAGAAATTTTCGATCTGAAATCTACGTTTGGTAATGCTTGACTTGAATTTCTTGAAATCGTATTTTTGTTTTATCTTGGCTCGTCTTCATTTCTATTTATTTATCAGCGAGCTCGTGGAACTGGGACGACGACCTGCCCCACATGGTGAGGCGGGGTGGCCAGACTTCCTCCTCCACCCACTTTGTCCTCATTCTCCTCGTCCTTCTCCCCGCAACGTCGCGCCGCTCCTCACGCACCCGGCCCGGCCCGGCCCGGCTCAGTGGCGCGGGCGGCAGTCACTTCGACATGCAGACAGTTAGAATCCATATACATTGAAGATATCTGAAGATATCTGCAGTACATGTACTTATTTTCTTTCTTTTTTTCCCTTTCAAATATTTAGGCTGAACGCCTCTGCTTATTACACTGGAATCGCAAGTGTGTGAATGTCGCACACTTGTAGGTGTGCGAGGATTCATTCGTACACTTGGCCACTTAAACGTGTGAATTTTCCTAGGATATTCACACGTTTGAGTGGCCAAGTGTACAAATGAATCCTCGCACACCTACAAGTGTGCGACATTCGTACACTTGGATTTCCAGAGTAGTCGTGATTAGGCTCAAAAACACTGGGGCTGTCTTTTCGAAAAATGTATTAAGCCCCGAAAAATAATTTTTTTTAAAAAAATATTTGTGATTTTTTTTCAAATTGCGCAGTTATTCTACAGTCATATTTTGCAGGCGGGAAAAGTATATTTCTCTTGCTGACTATGTTCTGTGGGATTTATGTTATTTCTGGGGTGGAAAGAATTAACATACATATACAGTATTTACTGCACTAGTGAAGTTTTCTGAATTTTCTAGAGGAATGAGTACTTTATCATTACCAAGAGAACTTGTTGATTCTATAACATGCGTGTGAACACGTAGGTTACGTTTCGGGTTCCTAATGCATTTTGCACTGCAATGCATCACCCTATGTTAAGCCTGCCTCACAACTATAGTTGGGATTTGGCTGTCCTTAACGAGGTGCTGGGTGTTGGATGCTTCTCAGAGTGAAAGGGAGTAAGGGAGAGAGAGAGAGAGCAGACAAGGTAGCAGGGAGGAGCTGGATTAGCCGGACAGGGGTTAGCTGGGGCGCGGTCTTGGTGCCTAGGCCGCAGAGTGGAGTGGCTGGCTGCTCGACCTGCCCAGCCCACCCCGCCCCGCTCGGCTGCCAGGTGCGACGTTGGAATTAGGGTGAAGGTGGCACGCCTGGCATGTGGATAAGGAGGTGGCAGGGAAGAATGCAAGGGCCTCACCCCCCGCCTCCCCGCACGGAACACCTTGCGGTGCGGTGCCGTGGGACACAGCAATGCGTTATATTCGCACGGTGGCCGTGTCTCTTATGCATCTCTTGTAGCGGAGCAATTAGTTTTTTCTGACATTACGCGGAAAGCGACTCAAGTCAAGAAAGTGTAGAACGATGTCGCAGTGTAACTGAGTTTCGCTAGTTTCCGCGAAGCATGTTACGTCTGGCGTGCATCTACCTAGTGACTAACTCGTTACCACGTATTATCCTTATTCCCATCCCAGTGTAAGACTTCTGGAGCCTGCCTGGTCTGAGCGCCAAAGAATGATGTCTCTCTCACCCCCACGCTCTCTCTCTCTCTCTCTCTCTCTCTCTCTCTCTCTCTCTCTCTCTCTCTCTCTCTCTCTCTCTCTCTCTCTCTCTCTCTCTCTCTCTCTCTCTCACGCACACTGTTTGTTGCTGAAGCGGGAGGAGAGAGACGAGAAACATGAGAGCTGCTGCGCGAGCAATGAAAAAAGTGTTACGTTGTAAGTGGACGTCCCCTAAACGCATACCATCGCCTAGTCTGCGCGTTGGGACAGTTGAAAACGAATTCCACCAGCGGTCTCCCCCTCCCCCTCCCACGCTTCCCTCTTTGTTTTCTCCTCTCCCTGTTTCGTCTCTCTCAGTTTCGTCTTGCTGGCTGGGCCGCCCACACGAGGCTAGGCTCAGCTCGGTGCGTAGCGCTGAAGACGGACGGAGGCGCAGAGCAGTGGAGACAGTGACAAAAGGAGAGCTGGCGCGGGCGAGAGAAAGAGAGCGAGAGAGAGAGAGAGGGAGGGGGGGGGGTTAGGAACGGGCTGCGTAGCCAGCCAGGCCCCGCGGGCGAATGAGCTAATAAAATTTCACACGTTGGGCGGCGTCGACGTCGGGGGCGCCTCGGGAACGAGCCCGTGACGTGTTCGTGACGTGTTCGTGACGTGTCCGTGACGTGTCCGTAACGTGTCCGTGACGGGTCCACGTGTCACTAGAGTTACGCACAGCGAGACGCAGAGGGCATGTTGCGCTGAGCCGGCTGCGCGCGCGCGCCTCTCTCAGAAGACTGGGTGACAGGAGACGGAGACACGGAACTGAACTGCTGTTTACCGCTTTCACGGCGATTTCACCCCGTACCGTTGTGCAATGAAAATCAATTGTCTCGGGATGTCGCTCATTTGCAACATACTTGCAGGTGTGGGACATTCTTCCGCACGGTTTCCATTGTGAGGGGGTGGGACGTCTGGAATGACAGGTGTGTTTTTCTTTCACGGCAAATGCGTGGGAGTGTCGTTGATAACACTTCGAATATCTTGAGAATTAGCATCAGTGCCACCTGAGATTCGTCCGGATTCGTCTCCTCTGCTTTGGCTATCGAGCTTATACTCTCTCCTAGGGGAAAACATTACTCTGAAATTGTTGTGCATACCTTGTAATTCAAAAAAATTCCGAAAACTTCAGGAAAATTTAGAACAATTCAGAAAAAAATAGAAAATTCTGGAAATTAAAATAAAATGAAATTTTTTAAAAAATTTGCTATATTTTAATTTTAGTATAAATTCACAAAATTTTTAAAAAATGCAAAATTTCAGCATAAATTCACAAAAACTCACAACAATACACAAAAATTCACATAATCTGTTCACCAAAACTCAAAGTTTGTTTCCCTCTCTACTCTCTCCCTCTTACTCTTCGCGCAGTGTATCCCCCTCTCTCTCTCTGCTCTCCTCGGAAGGCCAGCCCGCCCCATAGCTGACGGGTCGGGCAGGCAGACCTCGCCCCGCCTCGCGGCAAGGGTTGTCTTGTCCCCCCCACCCGCAACACCTTGCTTACCAGGGGTCTGCGGTGGCGCATGGCGCGCCCCGTGGGGAGAGAGGGACAGACAGAGAGAGAGCGAGAGAAGAGATGGAGGCGGAGAGAAGAGGAAAGAGGAACCTGCAGGCAGGTTGAAGGGATTCAGTGTAGTACAGCCGAGCCGAGCCGAGTCGAGGCTGGTGGGCTGACCACTTCTCACGAGGGTCTCTCTTCCTCCCACCCCCACCCCCACCCCGCCTCATCAGTCAGTTCCCGCCCCGTCAGTACCGTAGGAATGCCCCGGCTGCTGGGTTTCCAGTGTGCCGCACAGGCTCGCACAATCACTCACACACACGCACGCGCACACACACACACTCGCACAAGCGTGCGCACTTGCCGCGCCCTGAATGAAGTGGAGAATGGAGAGGTTAGGTTACGCCCCGACGCCGGCAGCCCGCCCCGCCCTACCCCGCTGCCATACCCTCGCTGGCGCACAGACACAAACTAGGCTGGAAGTTGGCCGTAATCACTGGGCCGTGCAGGCGGACCCCTGCGGCCCCGGGCCCGGCCCCGGCCCTTCGCTCCCGCACACCAGCCGCTGTAAGTTTACAGTGATTTCCAGGATTACCTGGCAATATCGACCGCGTCGTGTGGAGGGCACGGGGCCCCTGCTGCTCGCGGCGTTGTGCGTGTCGTAACACGGCTCGGTTCTTCCTCTGCTCCGCCACGTGGAGGGGGAGGCGGGGGAGGACAGGGGAAAGAACTCGTACACCTCGTATTTCAGGAAAATTCAGAAAAAAATAGAAAGGTTTATAAAACCTCACCAAAATTTCGGTAAAATTCAAGTAAAAAATCACAAAAGTTCTATAAAATTTCAGGAAAATTCACAAAAATTCAGAAAAATTTACAAATAAAATTCACAAAATGTGTACACTAAAATTCAGGATTGTTTTCCCCTTGGGCACATTTCTGTGCTTTAACTGTCCCGCCATCCAGCTTGGGGGCCCCTTTCCTTTTCCGACCTGCGGGTTCGAGTACCCTCGCGGACCGTCTGAATATTTCATATAATTATTTTTCAAAAGGACCGGGCCGACTGGGCTGGGCCGAGCCGGGCTGGGGCGGTCGCTCTTGGTTTTGCATTATTCATGATTGTTGTTTGTTTTTATCCAATTCCTTGTCGTATTCAGATGGTCGGGGCCACACTCAGTCCCAGTCACTGTTGCTCAAGGACCCCTCTGTCCTGATGCGAGCGAGCCGCCGTATAGTGCTCTCTAAGATCCACTGGACGCATTAATGTGTGAATGTCGCTCATTTCCATACGCACACTTATCCCTTCCCGACCGTGGAGCTCATGAGAAAATTCACCACTGAAAAAGCCGTAATGACGCATATCTATCACAAAAAGATGATGCGCGTTATTATGCAGTTTTTGCGGAATATTATCTGAGCAGGTTCTTGAAATTCATTTCCGATAAAACCATCAGATTTTTCGTAAAATTTCCGATCGAACGAGCTTCCGCATGTCATTGTAGGGTTCTGTTCTGATCCAGTGCAGTGAAGCTCTACTTATAACCCTCTCAATTCGAGTACAGAACCCTATGTCATGTATCACCTCGTCCCATCGGAAATTTCACGGGGAATCTTATGGTTTCATCGAAGATGAATTTCAAGAGCTTGCTAGGATCATATTCCACAACAACTGCAAAATAAGGCACGTCATCCCTTTGTAATAGATATGCGTCATGACGGCGTTTTCAGTGACGTCATTCAAGTGTCTGATCGGAAATTCACTCTGTACAAGTCCACCCCTTTGGGTTGCCTGCCGCGGCCCCTCCCCTCCGGCCGCTGTGATGTACGCGCGCGGCCCTGAGCCCGATATACTCGGAGCCAATCGTTGCATACACAACAAGGGGCTAAGACAGCTGCAATATGGAGGGAAAATATATATAAGCCAGTGGCGCTCTATCACGCCCCTGGGCTCTCGCTCCGCGCCCCGCCACGCCCCGCCACGCCTCGCCATGCCACGCCGCTAAAACATCCCTCAACCCCCTCCCGACCCCTCCTCTTCCTCCTCCTTCTCCAAGACCCCAGCTCCGATCTCTTTTCCAAACACCCCGGGGGCGAGGGGGTGCTACACGATGGTTTAATGAAACAAGACACGCTGCGCAAATTTAAATTTTATGTGTGTGTGAGAGAGAGATAACGAGACATCTGGCAAGAGAGATGAGATTGAATATGTAACATATCATCGCTTTTCGAATGGATTTAAAAATTCACGAAGAAATTGTATTGCAGGTACAATACAAAAAAAAATCGAGAAATTGCTCCAATAAAATCACACGAAAAACCCCCATTCAAAGAAACGACTGGGTATTTCGTTCCTCATATATCTCTGTTAACGCCTAACGGACAGATTTCTGTACGTTATTTTTAACAATCGGCAACGGCGCTCATAAAACGCTGGGAAGAGGAGAGGCGACAGTCGAGACATAAAGAGAAGAAAGAAAAAGAGAAAAACACAGAGCCTCGATGCCTTATACGTCTTCCATACGGCGGAAACCGAGTCTTTTTTTCCATTTTCTCCGCTGAATGGCTGCTGTGAGTCGCGCAAGCACTATTACTGTCTGAGCCTCGCTAGGAGATGAGACGACACCCCCCCTCCCACGCCTCTCTCTTCCTCCCCTTTCTCTCACTGTATATTCTGCCTGCTCTCCATTTTTCTTAGTTTTTTACCTTTCTCCTTTTTTTTAAGCTTTCACTTATAAAATATTAAATAACTTGTTGAGAAAGTTTTATTTCCCGCGGCCCGTCCTTCCCTTTGTGCCAAACGTTCCGACTTTGAGGTGAGCTCATCTCCAGGAGCGCCGCGTTCGAGCGAAGTCCTGTTCGAACGGCACAAACCCGGGCTGAGCTTGAAGTGCAGTCCGCGATGCAGGTGTTCCGCGGGCTTATGAACCCCAAACCCTATTCCACCTGCCTGCTCGGCCTGGCCTGGCCTGGCCCGGCTCAGCTTCCAGTCTACCCTACCACTGCAGCCGGAGCCGGATAGCGCTTCGTGTCTTAGCCAACTTTAGGTGAGCAAATTAAGGCTAACTTAGCCAATTTCACGGTCTGGAGGAATGTTCGCACGCTCGGCCCTGCAGGCTATGCGTCGCCGGAGAGGTCCCGCGGCCGGGAGATGGAGAGAGAACGGCAGAGTTGGGAGAGAGGAGGAGAAGAGTAGGAGAGGGAGACGAGGTGACTCGATGGTCCGCAATGTGCCTGATTTTCGATCCTTTCCGCCTTTGCTTTTCTCCTACTTCTCCAGCTGCCCCCCCCCCTCTCTCTCTCTCGTTCTTTTTCTCTCCATCTACTCCCCCTCTCTCTTCCACTCCGTACCTGCCACAACCACAAGAATTCAAAATAATAAAGGAAACTAAGGAGCGGCAAGGAGGACAAAAAAAAAAAAAGTCCGGAAAGATATGTATAAATTTCCGATTATAGTTATAGCTACATAATCGACTTTTTATCATCACCTTTCTTCTCCTGCCACCCCCTCCCCTTTTCACTCCACCCACCTACTACTTCTTTCCCCAAACTTATTCTTCTCCCGGGCGACTCTAAAGAAAAGCCATTCCATAAGAATATAAAAGGGTCGCGCCTGTCAAAAAGCCGTGGCTTAGTCCCTTTTGATGGGGTGATATCTCATTAGGTGGAACTCAGCCGCCCCCAGCCCAGCCGCTCTCACTCTCTCGACTCTACCCCCTCAAAGCGGCTTTCCCCTTCCTTTTGCGACCACCACAAGGTTGAGCAGGGCTTGAGGAGGTCGCCCCCGGGCGCGCGCTGCATACCGGAGCGAGGGGTGCTAATGCAGCCTCCCTCTTTCTCTCGCTTGCTCCCGGACGTGCGGGATATCCTCTTGGGGTAACCCATTCATATTGGCATGATTCCCACCAGGAAAGCGACACAGTGGAGGAATAAAAAAAAAGAGAGGGAGACACGTGCGGGAGGGAGGAGAGGGAGAGACACACAGACAGACAGACTGACAGGACAGACTCCTCTGCAGAAGAAGGGTAAGGGAACCGTGAGGCAGAGGATATAGGAAAAGAGGCAGGCGTCATTTATCTAAAAAAAAAGAAAAAGAAAAAAGGAAGCTGGCAGCCGTGCTGTGTATATGAGGGGTGGAAGGCAGTGAGGGGGGGGGGTGCGATCATATTAGCATAAAACACGATGTTCGCTTGCCTGGTAATTTATATTTGCGAGCAATGCTTCGCGGTCGGTCTGTGCGCTACGCGTCGCGTTCCATCGCCCCCTGGTTGGATGTGTGTGTGTGTACGTGTGTGCGTGCGCGCTCGTCTGCGCGTCAGCCCCGCCGCCTGCCTGTGCTTCCGAATCTGCTCTCTCTCTGTGTGTGCCTTTCAGTCGGTGCGGATTAGAGTCGAGCTCGGCAAGCGGAGCGGTAATGCGTGGGGACACACGAAAAGGCCGGTTCGGAGACAGTGGTGCGTCTCTTTTCGAACGCGCGCGCGCGCGTCATGGTCTGCAGCTCGGGGGAGTGCTGCCGCAAACACCCGCCCGCCCCCCCGTCTGTCTCTGTGAGCGCAGCGCGGTGTTTCACTTTATGTCTCCGGCTGCGGGCTTCTTAGTGCTGAAGGTCCCCGCGCCTTGTGTGTTTGCGCTAAGCCCCCTTTAGTGTCTCCTTGTCTCGCCAATGTCTGAGCCAGGTGTGGCTGGCCGGCGAGGGTGCTGGGCGTGTCTCCGCCGGAAGTGTCTCCGGGCCGCGCTATCAGGCTCGCAGGCCGCAAGAAGCGGGTAGGCTGCGCTGTGCCGCGTTGTGCGGTGGTGTGGTGTGTTGTGGGGGGGGGGGGGGGGGGTTAATGGGCCCCTGGCGTCCTGTCGGCCGTGGGATGGGGCTAGGGCTAGGGGGGAAGGGAAGGGGGAGGGGCTTTTACCAAATGATTGCTCATGTCTTATTTTAGGTCCGACCGGCGGCCTCGCCTGCGGGGGCAGTAGGGACAGCACTAACAGGGCATTTTAGTTCCATTTCGGGGACGCAGCGCGATTAAGCACCCAACGAAAAGGCCCACTGAATTTAGTGTGTGCTCTTACCTCCAGGCGTTAAAATGATCAGAGGTCTCTTCAGTTTGTGCACTATTTTGTTTTCATGGGGAAAGTACCTAGCCTACTTATAGCAGGTGATACATTTTAGACATTTCAGCATGTCAACTTATGTGTCAATAAATGTGTCATCTTGCTTTACGGTCGTGTTCAACGAGTGGAGAGGCGAAAGGCATAAGGCTGGCCATTAGCTTAGGTGGGCCGAAATTTCTGGTTCGTGCGTCGTGAACGCGTGGCTCCCTATAATACCTACAGGGCCGTGTCCCGCGGGAGCGCGCTCACTCCACTTCGCCGTGGGTGGGGGCACGCTGATTCAAGTCTTGCAAAGCACTCAGAACGATAAAAATTGAAAAAAAAAAAAAACTGTAAGAATGAAGATGTCAATTGAGTGTTCGCATGACCATTTTACAGTAAGTCTACAGTTCAAAAATTAAGTCGATCATACACTTCTTTACTGAGAATGTAATATATCGATAGCTTTCTCTAGAAAGCTTAAGCTTGGCAAGTGACCAATACTAATGACACTGATCAAACACTGAGGGAAAACAAAGAAATCAGTAACTTCATCAAAAAGGTTGAAAATTTTTAGCTCAATTTCTCTATAGCATCCACTTAAGTATAATATCACATATCACTTCGAAAGTATTAACAAATCTACCACTATCATAATTTTTTAACAATTATTAGATTTCAGAATGATCTGCTTTCATTTCCGATCTTGACTGGCATGGAACTTATTTTTTTAACTCTTTTTTCCTGCTTTGTGGGTGTCTGCGGGTGTCTGTCTTGTGATCCCTACTGGTGGCTTTGGTGGACTGGCACCCATGCCAGCACGCATTAAGTTGGACTATAGTCACCTCAAAGGCTGAGGGGTTGGTGGTGGAGCTGCGCGGGCGGGGCGGGTTGGCGCTCAAACCCGACCCAACCCTCTTACCGAACCTTCGTCGCTGGCGAGCGGACGCTTGAGGACCCCAGGACCGCCCTGGGCTCGGCCTGCATGAGGGGGTAATCCTGTTTGGAGCGACCATGTCCTTTGCTAGCCATGCGCCCCGCCCATCACCAGGCACCATCATCACCAACTAAAAGTGATTTCACCATGGCCCACCAGTCTGTCTCTCTCACCAGCCGTGCTTTGAGCTCGTTAGGGCCAGCTGGGCCCTTCGTGGTTTGCGCTCGGGTTTTCGCCCTTCACTCCCCACGCTCTTTCCCTCCCTCTGCTTCTCTCTCTCTCTCTCTCTCTCTCTCTCACTCTCTCACTCTCTCTCTCTCTCTCTCTCTCTCATTCTCCCTCTTCCATTCACTGTTCTCCTCCGTCCCCCTGTCTGCCTCCTCCTCCTCCTCCTCCCCCGCCGCTCACCGCAACAGGCATCCAGCTGGCGACGACAGGACCGCGGTGGGTGAAGTGTTTTCCACGGAGTGGACGGTCGTGGCGTGGGGCGGCGTGGCGCCAGGTGCGTGTAGCAGGGCTCCGAGGGGACCTGCAACCCTAAGGGGGAAGCGGAGACCCTCCCTATCTGCCTCCTGCACCGCCCCTACCGTCGCCATGCTCACAGCGCCTCTGTCCCTCTCACTCTCTCCTGTACTGTAACCGAATTGGTTAAGAAGGCGTCGCACGTTGCAGCTCCAGCCGACTCATTCCGAAGAGCGTTCTTCTCGCTCTGTCTCTCTCGCGACCTTTACGGCGAAGCCCATGAGTGCGAGAGGAGACTGGGCGAGGAAAGCGCTCTTCGGAATAAGTTGGCGGGGAGCTCGTGGTACGTACCGCGCAGTGCCGCTGGTGTCGTGGGGTCGAGGCTGGCGCCGCACTGGAAAACTACAGTGGCGTGCGTCACACATGCACACACTAAATGGAAAGAGGGACACTTTTGTCCCAAGAGATGTTGCGTTTTTGTGCACACCAATCTCTTTTGACAAATTTGTGTAATAATTTGGAACGATTTGTAATATTTCGGATGCAAATTGTCTCAATTTAGTGGGAAAATTTGTCCCAAGAAAATAATGTGTACAAAAACGCAACATTTTCTGGGACAAAATTGTCCTTTATCATTTAGGGTGCAAGTGTCACGCATGGAGAGGTTGCACGATGTAATGTGACTGTAATTTTGGTCGCGTTTTGTGATGCGACCTCCTGTGTGGAATGCCGTATACCGCCGTTTACCCTGGAGCTGGCGTCGTCACATCACAGACTTTGACGTAAATTAAGGTCGCATTATACGAAGTGTGACCTAAACTGGTCGCACCGAGAAATTGTGATGCATGTCAGATTAGTTTTTTCCAGTGCGCGAGGGTTAGCAAAATCATTGTGTTGAAGACGATACGGGAAGCCTCCTCAGCCGGAAGGTGTAATCAGCGCGCGCGCTTGTGTGTGTGAGAGAGATAGAGAGAGAAGAGTTTGTCTGTGTGTGTGTGTGGGGAGGTTGACAGTACTGTCTAGTAAAGCGGGGGGGGGGGGGGCGCTATCGGGCGCTGGTTGGCGGTACTGCAGCTCGGTCGGTCGCGGCTGTAACTAAGGTCGAGGGTGTACTGTACGGGGGGGTTGGTGGCGCACTACACTCGCAGAGACTAGCCTGGTCCCCCGCGCCCCGCGTGTCCCCCTGCCCCCTCTTCCCTCCCTCCCTCGTCCCTCTCTACCCGACCCCGACACGCCTGCCCGCCCGGTCAGGCCTAGTGTTGTCACTGCGAGAGAACTCCCAAATCCAATTCTGTCCTGGTGACAGCGGCGCGCTCGCGGGGGCCGTGTGCTCGCGTCTGCGCGCGCGCGCGTGTGTGTGTTAGAGAGAGCGAGAGGGAGAGAGAGAGAGAGAGAGAGAGAGAGAGAGAGAGAGAGAGAGAGGGGGGGGGGTGAGTTTGTGTTGGTCGACGTGGTGTAGGTGAGGAGGCACAGGTACAGGCACCACCAGAGCTCGGCTAAGGCTGCTCCGTACTCAGGGCCGTAGTGTTTGAATCCACGACAGGGATTGAGGCCCCGTCATAATGTATTCTGGGCCGAGGCTGGGTCGAGGCTGCTGGGCCGGGCCAGGCTGAGGCCGGGCTGAGGCCGGGCTGACCCTTGTTCAACTCGGCCCACCGCTGGACAAGGGTCCCTGCCGACCCGCGCGGCGGCCCCGCCCGGCCCCGACCGGCCCCGACCGGCCCCGCCTCGGCTCGGTGGCCTCAACTCGTTTGCCTCGGCTCGGCTCGGGACAGCGGGCTGCTGCTGCTGCTGCTGCGGCCGGATATGGGGAGCAGCGGGTGGGTCTGAATTATGTAGCGGGATTTATCAGACATCGCAGCAGTTAGCGGAGGAGTGAGATGAGAGGCGGGGCGGGGGCGTGGGCGGCCCGCGGGCGGGCAGACGGCCGCTGGTCGCTGCGGTGCGGATGGCACGGAACAGCTCTCTCTCTCTCTCTCTCTCTCTCTCTCTCTCTCTCTCTCTCTCTCTCTCTCTCTCTCTCTCTCTCTCTCTCTCTCTCTCTCTCTCTCTGCCCCTCCCTTCCTCTCTCGCTCTCCCTTCCCTCTTTCGCCCTGCTCTCCCTCTGAGGTTGTCCCCTGTTTCGGCGACATGCTGGTCCTGGTACGTGTGAGCAGCAGAACCCCTGCCGCCCCGCCTCCGCTCTCCTAAAATGCACAGCCTGACCGCAGAGCGCAAGACAAATATTTTGCCTGCGTCCCTCTGCACGCCGCTCATTCATAAAACATGTTGCCTGTGCGGCGCTGCGGCGCGCGTGGAGATCTCCGCCTCGTGTCTACCTCCGTCTCCCAGGGACTGGAGGGAGAGCTGCGTGCTCCCCTAATGTTCTCCTGCACTCCTGTTGAAGGACACTCTACATTCGGTATAATCGTTGCAGTGTTAGAATTGTGGAACACCCGTTTAAACGCGAATCGAGGCTCAATGGCGCCGTGCTTAGCCGGGTCACGATCATACTGAAGTGACAATATTCCAACAAGCGTGACACGGTGCCCGATAAAACGAATGTGACACAATATTCCAACAAACTTGACTGAAACAGTTCACGTTTGAACGAATGGCAGGTCACATACCTTATTGAACAAATGCGATCGAGGTAGGTGTAACGCGCGATAGCAACTTTTGCTTGGAAGTGTTGGAATCTTGTGTGCAATGCCTGCGCTCTATTACGTGGTTGAGTGCTCAGCACAAAGTTACCCGTTTCCCCCCAACGAGTGGGTGGCTCTGCCCGTCAGGGGCGCTGAGGTACCTGCCAACAGTGACAGCTAAGTACTTACTAGTGGGTAAGTCGCCCCCCCCCCCCCCCAAGCACGACCGTCGTCTGCTGGTTCTTGTTTTTGTTAGTCTCGCGGCAATGTTACAAGAGTCTAGTTTGCCAGTTTGATTGGGACGTCTTGTGGGAAAGATTTTCCGAGAAATGTAGTTAGTTGTGTCCTGAAATCGAGTGAACTCTGGGACGATGCCTTTCACGCCAGAGTGCGGCGTGTTCCCCCTCGGTTCCCCAGGGGACATGGTGTGGCGCCAGGCCCGGCCCTGCCGCTTGTAGTGCGTCATCAGACGCTCTGTCCGGCGTGGCGCCCCCCGGCAGAAACGCGGCAGCGGCAGCACCACCGACATGTGCGAAAAAGTTGGAGATGACTTTTTCTTTGGCGCTCGTCGACGCACATCCTACACGACGACGACTAGAGGGCTGGCCGGGGCTGCTGCTGCTGCCTCGCCTTTGGCACGTCGCTCCCCGCCCCGCCCCGCCCCGGGCGCCCCGCCCCGCCCCGCCCGGGCTGGCGCTACAGCATGATCGTTTGCTGCGGTGGTCGCCGCCTACACCCCGCCGCGTGTTGAGTTCCCACATGCGATGTCGCTGCAGTGCGTCGGGTCCATAGTGCAACGGCCCCCTACCCTACCCCCATCTACCCCTGCGGCAGGGGGGAAAGCACGCTGAGCGCATGGAAGCAGTATTGTGTGCGCAACCCTCGCTTATTGGTGCGTGGGCTGATCGGGGATTTCACTTCGAAAAATTAGGGTTCGGCAGCTCGGAAACTTTTCTAGAAAAATTGGAGAAAATCTTTAACTTTCTTTTTTCGAAAAAAAAATCCTGGGCGTTGGAAAAATTGGATAAATTCGAAAAGATAAAGAAGGTAAAGTTTTGTGAAAACACACTTTTTGGTACGTGTTCGTGTTCATGGTCCAGCACGATGGCAAACGCTTCCTGCGGATGTAAAAAATGTGTAGATCATCAAAATTCACTGAAAATGTTATTTTCTTTGTCAAATTTCGATATTTATTAACGTTATCTATCGAATCTTGAAATTTCCACGATTTTGACCCGTTTTACAACTTCTTTTATATACCGCATACTAGAGGCTGAAGGAACGTTATTAGACAGTTTCGTATCGTTGTTATCACAAACGCAGATTTCATGGAATTAACAATTGTATCAGTTTTCCAAATAACATCATTTAACGAATAAAGTCAAAAACATCAAAATAAAATCAAGAAGAAAGATACAGAAAAATCGAAAAAAAGAACAAAAGATCGAAATATAATTGGGAAAAAAAATCAGAAAAGATCAAATTTGATCAAAAAGTGACAGAAATTTTCCTTGAAAATTCAAAGAAAAAATCGAAATAAAAAACCAAATGCAAAAAATCACGGTACACATTTATTCGTATGAGTGATCCCCCCCCCCCTCGGCATATTGTAGAGGAAATTTAGGTCCGGGGCGTGGGGGTAGGGGGTAGGTTTTTAGTCGGAATTTGACAAGCCATGGTCTTTTTTACATGCAGGAGCTGACAATACCTTCAATGTGGGGGCTATAAAGGCAGGCAGCAAGGGATGGGCGGGGCAGCCAGCCAGTATGCGATGTGATCGTCAAACACGGACCACACACAACAATACTATTTGCATCATTGGACTAAGTCCTCTGTGAGTCAGTTTGTGTGTCCAACCAAGTGTGCAACTGCAAAACGCCCGGGAATGTGCAACTCCCCGGCTATCATATGCAAGTGTTCAACGCAGCAGCAGCTGTGCAATTGCAACTGTTCAACGTAACGGTTGTGCACTTGTAGACGTGTCCTGTTGGGTATGTACTGGTAGTGGGCACCCCGTGGGCAGAGCGGGGCCTGCTCGCTCCGCACACCAACGTCCACCATTGTGGCTCCACGCGCTAGGGTCCTACTGGTCGCTGAGCGTGCGCGTGCACCGCATCTACCCGCCCCGCCCGCCGCGCCCCAACCCGCCTCGCCCCGCTCGAGTTGACCGCGACGCGCCCCGCTGAAGTGCACCCCGTCCTGCACGTGCCCAAGTGGACAGTCTGGCGGCGCCAACTTGCAGCATGGCGTCATTATTTTGACCAGGAGCACCCAAGAAAGGGGGGAGTGGGGAGGTGGCCTCAACGCACACAACACAAAAACAATACTTACATTTTAGGTTACATGAGCCGTGCGCCGGGTTATATTGTGCGTTCGATTCCAGTACCAGCTCGGCCCTTTCACCACAGATGTAATCACTATGATGTTCGGTTTGAAACACGTCCTTATTTTGTTTGCATTCCTGCCATTTCGAAGAAAAACGGATGCCATGAGTTTCTGCAGCCACGAGAACGTTTAAAATGAAATTTAGGCCACTATTCTGCCCTATTCTCGCCCTCTCCTTCCTATCCATCCCCCCTCCCCTCTCTCTCCCCTTTCCGTCTGGATAGCCTAAAGGCAATTAAGGCACTCTCTCGCGTCCTCCTGTTGCGGGGCCGACCGTTCAGCTGCCATTATGACTCGACGACTGCTATTGTATTGTTTGAGAAGAAAAGTTTGCTTTATACGAGAAGCGCGCGCGCGCGCGTGTGTGTGTGTGTGTGTGTGTGTGCTAGTCTGTGAGAGCGAGAGAGAGGGAGGTATTGAAGCGATGTGAGATTGGCGGCCGCTGGCTGCCTGGGATCTTTGTTGACGCGAGCATCACGTCCTCTCCTCTCCTCCTCCTCTCCTTTCTCTTTCGCCTCCCTTTTATATTTCCATCTTGCGCGAGACGAAGAGCAACAGCCGCGCAACCGCAGCCCAAAGGCGCAGAGCAGCGTTTTTTTTTTTTTTTTTGCGTCGAATGCCGGCTTGCATATTGCTTCCGGACCCTGCTGCCCCACGCCGCGTTGAGTGCCTTTACGCCTTGGAAAGGAGGCATACATACACACATACGTTGCAGTATCGTGCGTCTCGTTGGGTGTATGTGTGGACTACTCCTTTGGCTGCGGGGAGCTGCCGGCTCGGCTGGCCCAGCCGGGCTGGGACCCGCTGCCGCGGGGTACTCGGTGCGGGTAAACACCTAAGCCCGTCCCACCCCACCCATAGAGCCCGAATCGCCCAAAAATATTCCTGGCGCAGCAAAAACTAAATAATTAGTCCGAGAAGTTTCCTGTTGAATCGGGCAAGCACGTTTTCATTAGCTGGCAAACAGCATAACGTGAATGTGAATAGGTGGGGGTGGGGGGGAATAGCTTTACCGAAAAGTGCTTCCGCCCTGATTCGACCGGGAACCTACCGGTAAAATGTTAGCTGATGATTAACTAATGGATTCTGACTAAAAATTGCCTAAACCAGACTAAGAACTGACCTAAATTCCCCGGATCACCGGATTGCCGCCAGTAATACGACTAGCAGTTCTTGTCAGCGTTCTGCCCTTCGCCCGCGGCTCCGCCGTGCAGCACCTCCATACGTAGGTTGCCTCACCCCCGCCCCGCCCCGCCCCGCCCCGGCGCAGCGTTCGGGTTGTCGGTCAGAGTTGTTGGCCTCCTGTGCCGTGCAGCGCCAGTAGAGCCTCCATGCCTGCGCTGCAAGCCCTTTGTAAACATGATGTGTGTTGGGGCTCAAATACCCGTGCGCACGCTCTTCTTGCCCTCGGGCCGGGCGGCCCGGGCTGGCGCGCGCGGCCTCCACGGGGCGGAGCAGAGAAGATAGCGCGTGAGGCGGGGCGGGCGGGGCGGGGGGTTTACTGTTATTGCACTGAAATTGGGGCGTCTGATACCCGTTGGCTGCGAGCAGACGAGCGTTAAGGAGCGCTCCGGGCCGGGGCGGAGGGAAAAAAATATGTACAAGAAAAGGGAGGAGAGGTGAGCGCAGGGCTGCAAAAGTAGGAACCTCCTCGTCAAGTCGGGCCGTTTTCGAAACGAACGGAATCGCCAGAGTATTTATTAGTGAGTGGCAGTGACAGGGGAGCATCGACCGACCACATATGTCTAGTCCGCCCGCTCTCTCTCTCCCCCCCCCCAACCTATGTCCCTCTTCCATCTCCCTCCCGCATCCTGCTCCGCCCCCCTGCCTCCCTTCTCCCCCCGCGCTTCGCGCACCACTGCAGCAGGACTCTGCTCACTGGAGCCGAAAATCGCCATCCCCATACCGTCCCGTTGGTGTAGGGCTGCTGCGCTCTCCTGCAGGCCGAGCATCATTTGTCGTACCCACCCCATCCCGCTCGACCCCGCCCCACCCCGCCCCGCCCCGCCCCACCCCGCCCCACCCCGCCCCACCCCACCCCGCCCCGCCTCGACCGCACGCCACCCTCCAGTCCAGAAGGCAATCGCCTCCTGCGCAGCACCATACGCACTATGTTTGCTTTGTTTTTGCTTCATTCGTTGTTTTAGCCAACGGCGTAGCTGAGGCGATTGCCTATAAGAGTGAAAAGGAAATCAAGCAGAGGAGTGGATCACTCCTGTACTCATGTATATGAACACATCTAGTTGTACTTATCTATACTCAGCGACAATTTTCAAACGGAATTAAACCAGCTTTTTTTAAAAGTTTTTTTTTTAAATAATAATTTTATTTATGGAAAGTTTACACTAAAATAGACTCTAATTCAGCCCTTGAAATCTCAGATGTCGAGGATGTACTCCTGTACCCCTATGTACTGATGTGTCCTCTCCAGCTTTAACTGATTAACCCCTCGGGTCAAGCAATATGCCGTTGGCAGCTTTCAGGTCACCTAAACTAATGTCAACAGAGAGCGAGAGATTCAGAGAGAGAGAGAGAGAGAGAGAGAGAGAGAGAGAGAGAGAGAGAGAGAGAGAGAGAGAGAGAGAGAGAGAGAGAGAGAAAAGAACACGGTAAAAATAGTTTCTTGTATTCCAAGATCTGTCTTGGATGTCCATCGGTATTCTCCATAAGATCTAAGAAAGATATTGAAATACAAAAAACTATTTTTACCGATCTGTCTTGGATGTCCATTGGTATTCTCCATAAGATCCAAGAAAGATATTGAAATACAAGAAACTATTTTTACCGTGGAGAGAGAGAGAGAGAGGGAGAGGAGAGAGCTTAACGTTGCCGCACTACTCGGCGGCTCATCCCCGCCCCTGACTGCGGGCCCCACCCCCACCGTCACACCGCGACCCAAATCAAGACACCACAGCAGAGGATTCGTCTTGTCTCTATCCTCCACCCTTCCCTCCAAGCTAGATACACTCTTCTGAGTGACGCGACTCCGCTTGCGTCACCCTTTGTTTTCCGAGCTCGAGCAGGTTAATGATTGCTTCCTTTAGAAACAAGAATTCTTGCAATATAATTTTTTGAAACTGTCAAGGAGTGATACCACATTTACATTAACAGTAAATAGTGATAGTAAAAGGGTTGCCCTTTAATTTTCTCTAAGTAAGAGAGTGTATATTAACAATTGGTTTGATCAGGTTTACGTGTATACGACCCAGAGATAAAAGAGAAGGTGGATGGAAGAATGGTGGAGCTCAGTTCCGCTCGTGACTAACCCATTTCAGCCCATTGCTCAACGCGTCCCCACAACATTTCACTTCTAGCAGAGTGGACTTGCACGGCCGTTAGATTACCGGCAGTAATTTAATGCGCCACCTAATAAAGAAATTGCGGCCCGAGAGAAAGGCAAAGGAATAATAATAAAAAAAGAGACGTAAATAGACAAAAGGGACGCACGAGTGGGACAGATGGTTAGGAGGAAAGTGAGAGAGATTGCTAACTGAGGACACACGCGCGGAGGAAGAGGGAGAGGGAGAGAGAAAGCTGGGATTGAGCCAGTGAATGAGCGTGGTGCCCGCTGCGAGAGAAACATCATCAGACAGTAACCGTATTTCCTACTAAAGTTTTCACGTCCGCTAAGAATGTGCTCTCAGTAGCCCTGCTCTCTCTCCCTCTCTCTTTTTCTGTCTCTTTTTCTCTCTTTCTCTCTCTCACTCCTCAGCCGCGCCCTGTGCTTCTCTCTCCCTGGAAGAGGGCGGCCGGCAGCGGCGCTACTCTCAGTGGCCGGGGATGAGCGCGAATGTGTGCTGTTGAAGAAAAAGAATCGAGCAGGAAGGTATCTGCGAAAGTAAATCGGTTTCAATGGTGTTTTCTCTCCTGTTTCAGGTACGTCCCGCGATTAGGCTGAACGCGTATACCCTCTCTGCGTTGGTGAGTTTAAAACATTGAAAATAGGCAATAATGTGCATGGCGTCAGATTTTTGGACCGCGTTCTGAACAGCTAGGAATTTTTGCTCCCTGAGACCGGCACATTATTGTAAAGCCACATTTTCTTTGTAATACGGTAAGGGCCCTATGAAACAGAACACGGACGTTTTCCAGCGATTTTAGAAGGCAATGCCTAAAACTCAAATGTCAAAAATGCACTATAGACATTTTCTATGAGTGATTTCCCCTCTCCACCTCGCTTTTAAGCATCTTGGGCAATAAAATAAAAAAAGCTCTGTGATGAGATTTATTTAAAAATTCGGCCTTGATAATTTGGTGTTTCAATTTTCCAGTGCCCCACTGATAAACCAATGGCCTCCTCCTACAGAACGCCAATTTGCGGCCACTTTTAATGCCGAGAATTGGCATTCTCACTGGAGAAGGCTAATTTTTGGCATTAAAAGTGGCCAGAAAACTGGCATTCCTCGGAGAAAGCCAATTTTTGGCATTAAAAGTGTCCAGAAAACTGGCATTCCTCGGAGGCGCACTGTAAAAAATATTAGTGATTTTACATGAAAAACCTGTAATATTTTACAGTTTTTTAATGTAAAATTACAGAGTATGGTATTTTTCAGCGTATTTTAATGTAGATTTACAAGTTACTGGTAAAATTCCAAAAATCTTGTAATATTCCGTAAGAAAGTGTGGTAATTTTACAAGTTGTGGTAATTTTAAGGCGTAGAGTAGTGTAATTTTACCATGCCTCTGGTAATTTTACAGAGCGAAGTATGTAACTTTTCCCGGACAAGACGTGATTTTACAAGTACTGGATTTTTTTTTTGTTTATTTGCGCATTATTGTGTGTGGTATGGTAAATTTATGGTGATATTGTTCGAAAATTATGTTATTTTTATGCCGAGGGGAATGGAAGACCCAAGACTAATAGTTGGCTCGTCAACCTTTGTTGCAATTTTGGCGGAGCAGCCGACCGAGATGCTTGAAAACAAATCAAATTTTGTTTTAACCTGTGTTAGTTATGCTTGTGTCACCGAGTTATCATTGCGACCTGCAACCTGGTCTGCTCGTCTGTAGCGGCGGCGCGGCGGCGCTAATCCTGTCGCCCGCTGAGGGGTGAGCAGGTTTCTGGGAAACTCCAGCCTGCCGCCCGCCAGTCGGCGTGCTGCAGGTAGTGGAGGGGTAGGGCGGCGAGACCCGGGGCGGGGCGGGGCTGCCCCAGGTAGTCCTGGGGACCGTGCTCCTGGGGGACGCCTCGGTGTGTAGGGAGCCGTCGGCGGACAGCCCGGGCGGCGGCCTGCCCCGGGCCCGGGCCCGGCCCGAGCGGGCTGGCTGGACGGTTGGACGCTCCGCTCTCCGCTGGACTCGTCAGTCGGTCGGCGAGCGTCACACTGTCAAGATGCGTGCAGTGCGTGTAATGAGCGACGCGCTGCACACTTAGTAAAACTCATCGGCCACTCGCTCTCCTCTGCAGCGGGCAGCGAACATGTTTTCTACTTGTGGGTTCGTAACCGATGGTATGTCTGTGTACTGATTCTTAATTTGGAACGGTTGAGGTGAGCGATGTTTTAAAACAAATACAGTGCAATCTGCTATGTGTAGGTCTCTTGTTGTCAGAGCAGCAGTATGAAAGCGGCGAAGTGCAGTAAGATGACCACCACGGACGCGGCACAACCCTCCCTGGCCTCCACCCTCTTCATACCGGTTTCATCCGCGCGCCCCGGGTCCCTCACGCTTCTCTCCTTTCATCCTTCAGCAGCTCTCTTTTCCCCACGATTTTACTAAGCAAAGCAAAGTACAAAATACTACATCATGAGAAGTCCTGACTCTAACACCGGCTGTTTTGCATAATAAATGACACCAATACCCACAAGATTTTCCTCACACCTAGTATACGATAAAACAAAGTATGGTAATTTTACCTAAAATCAAAGCATTAAGTAATTACAAGCTATGGCAAATCACTTTACAAAACACTTGTAATTTTACAAGTAAAATTATGGTAAAAAAATTACCATACTTTCTATGGAAAAATATTACCAGAGGTTACTTGTAAAAGTTTTACAATAGGTGACTTGTAAAAATAATTACCAAGTATTGTAAAATTACAACTCCTTGTAATTTTACAAGAGAAAGTCTTGGCAACTAGTATTCCAAGACATTGTCTTGTAAAAACTCTCCGAGATTTTTTACAGTGCGGCCAAAATTTGGCAATAGGAGCGAATTTTTGGCATCACTGTGAAAAATATCTTTGTAGATTTACGATAAATTTTGTAAATCGTGATTTACGAAATATGTTGTAAATTTACGACGGACCTGTTTTGCTCGCGAATGAATTTCAAGCCGATATGAGATGCCCGTAATTTTACGATTTGCAATTGTAATTTTACAACTGCACTTCGTGGAAAATTTTCCCGTAAACTTACGACTATTTTTCACAGTGATTCGAAAAAGAAAAAGTAAAAATGGCCACTGCGTTTACAGTGCCTGCGCCTTACTATGTCACACTCTGAATTGTTTTCAGCCGAGGGGTCCTTCACTCAAAAAAATCAGTGTAGACTGTAAGATAGAATCAGAAGATAAACAGCCAAATATCAAGAAAAAATCAGAATAAATCAGAAAAACAATCAGTAAATCTCAAGAAAAATTGCAAAAAAACTAGAAACATTGTAAAAATCTGTGTACGCTTGAAGTAATAGTGGAGGACCCCTCGGTTTCAACCCCCAGGCGTGTGTGGCGTGGCCGAGCCGCCGGCCTCCTGCTCCTGCTCGCGACCTGGTCGCGTGGATCTTGACATACTGTCGGAGAGGGAGGAGGAGGTGCAACTCGTTCGCACCGCATTTTCATAATGCCACTCACGGTGCCACTTGCGCGGTTGAAATACGAGCACGGGCAGGCGCCGGTTTTTAACAACGCCTCGCCTCCTCCCGCCCCTCGCGCTCCTTGCAGCACTGCTGTGCGCTGCTTACGCACTTTGCCACCGCCACGCCGCGCCACGCCCCCCGCTCCGTGCGTTAGTCCGCTCCACACCTCGGCTATCCCGGCTTCAATTACACCCACGCAACCCCTGCGCGCGGCCCGGCCCGGCCCGGCCCGGTCACGTGTTATTACGGCTGCCTACCTGCCAGGGGCTGGCTGGTGCGCTCACTCCCGCGGCCCTGTCGGCCCGGATTGCACTGCCACCGCGGAGCTCGGCGGGCTGCCCTTGCGAGTCACAGACACTGTATGCAAAGTGCTCACGTCTTGCGGTGGTAAAGATATGGAGGGTGACTATATCTTCGTTAAGTAATTTTGGGAGTGCAGCAAGTGTCCATGGCAAACGAAATATCACGCCATGATAAAATTACCATGGCCATATGAGAGTCGCCGTTAATGGGCGCGATAAGGGCCTGACTTGCTAACCGGTTTGTCATTAGCTTTTCCCCCCCGCGGGGCTCGCCTGCCTGCCGGGGCGGGGCGGGGCGGGCTGAGCTGGGCTGGTGGCTGGGTGGTGTGGTGGTTAGGGTGGGGCGGGGTGGGTCCCACAGCTCGTGGAAATAATCATGAGGTGAATGTCGCTCGTGGTGCGCGAGAGAGAAGAAGGGGAGAGAGAGAGGGATATAGGGTGGGGCGGCGCTGGGCTGTTATGAGCCTCCATCGCCGCGCAGCGTCAAGATGGAAACAAATACGACACGGTGACGTTGTTTTCATGACTGCAGGGTGTATCTGTGTCGCTGTGCGAGAGAGAGAGAGAGAGAGAGAGAGAGAGAGAGAGAGAGAGAGAGAGAGAGAGAGAGAGAGAGAGAGAGGGGGGGGGGGGGCGGAGGGGGCAGGAGAGAAACTTTTTTTCTTCTTTCAATATTAACGAGAACGAGATCGCCTTGGCCCTTTCGTCTTCCTCAAATACCGTATAATTATAATTAAGTTATCGAAATATTTGTTAACATTATATGAATCAGAATAAATTGTATAAACCTAGTATTTCTTTAAGTGTTTAGAAAATGGCTGTGTCCTATATTGCATAAACTTAAATCATCTGCTTCCAAATCCGATTCGGATTGAGAATTTTTTTTAACGAAAAACAACACAAATATTGTATTTTACCCCCTTTTCTTTTCAATATAAATCATATCACGCATAGACTTCACACTTACTCAGATTTCTCTCTGCTTTTAAGTCGAATTGCACCGTACATTTTGTGCTCTGATACTGTGGCGCGCGTCGTATCGCATCACGGCCTGCAGAGTGCAGACGTCGCCCCGCTCCGCCCCGCCCCGTCCTACTCCGCCCTGCTCCGCCCTGCTCCGCCTCGTCGAATAGTAAAGATGCCGCCGCGCCGTCACTCCCCTTTCCCTCCAGTTACACTGTAAAAAATGGTGCGCGGCGCGTCCGCGACGTAAAGCTGCGCCGGGATAACGGGTCGTATATTCGCTTCCGCCTCCGTCCGACTGGCGCGGCCGCGGGTGGGAGGTGGGTGGATGTATAGATTGGCGTAGAGGGGGAGGGGGCACTTACGCCCCACGTCATGTGAAGAACGAAGACCTCGCCTCGCCCTGACATGAAATACAGCAGCTACCGGTCTCTTCTCTCTCACTCATTCCCTTTCTCTCTTGATCGCTCCTGCTCGCCCCCCCCCCCCCATCGCCCCTCCCCTCCCCCCCCCTCTCTCTCATCTCCCGTCCTCTCTCTGCGCCCTCTCTTACACGTACATTCGGTATTTCCTTGTCCCTCTCACTTTTCCTATACCTATGCACCAATTTTGGTCGAGGAGAATAAGCGAGAGAGGATGCAACACACTTTAAGGGAGAGAGAGAGAGAGAGAGAGAGAGAGAGAGAGAGAGAGAGAGAGAGAGAGAGAGAGAGAGAGAGAGAGAGAGAGAGAGAAAGAGGCCGTCGCTCTTCACCGGTCACTCATGGCCGCGAGGTAATCTCTCTCGCCCAATCAGAGCGCCCCTACCCCGCCCCGCCCCCTTGCGCACACAGTGATTTAGCTCGGCCAGAGATATTCGCCACGGCGTTTACTCCTTTCCCTCACGCCTTATTTATTTTTATTTCTCTTCCTTCGTTTTGCTCCCAGGCGCCACAGATCTCTTCTTGGCGGCACATCAAAAGGCCTCCGGCCTCGTGGCGTGACCTTCACCGCCCCGCCCCGCCTCACTCTGTGTTGATTCTGGCCGGCCTGTGCGGCGCTGTGGTGGACCCGGAGCCAAGCCGAGCCCGGCCTTCAGCTGCATTTCAGACTGTGCTAATATCTGGCTCGGCCACAATGAGGCCCGGCCCGGGCTGGTTCACAGTGCGCTGTTCCGGGTTGGTGGAGTGGCGCACCAGGCGCTGTACGCTGTACGGGGCGCCCTCGGGGCGGGGTGGGGTGAGATGGGGTTGGGCGGGGCGGGGATCCCCTGTTAACTGTTTAAAAACTCCATGGTAAATGCCTTCAATTTGTTAGGCCTACCTTTTCCCGGACCGTAATTTTTGACTACGGTCTGATTCTTACGGTGCACTCCGTAGCCAGAAAACATGTTGGAGAAGTTCAATGGCGCACATATTCCATCCACAAGTGCAGTCCGTACCGTGGAATACGTTACGGTCCACTGTGAAAAATATCCTCGTAAATTTACGACATTTTCCGTAATTTTGATTTACAAAATATGTCGTAAATTTACGACAGCCAATTCTTGCTCGTCGGTTAATTTCAAGTCGATAGGCGGTGCTTGTAAATTTACAATTTCAAATTGTAATTTTACGACTTTTATCATGGAAAATTTTCCCGTAACCCTTACGAGTATTTTTCACAGTGTCTGACCGTGCACGAAAACTACGGTACGGACCGCGTATGCATTCCGTAACTCCTTACAGTAGTTTTTAACAGTGGACGGGCGGGACGGGTCAGGGTGGAGCTCGTGGCTCTCCAGCACTGAGACCGTTGAACGCGTTCCGGAATCGGGTATGACTGTGGAAAAGCTTATCGCGTTGAATGTCACCACAAGCCACAAGTGAGCCCCTGCAGCGCAGTGTAAGTAGGGGCGAACGTCACTGTACGCTACACTGAATTAGCAGAGAGTCGTCACAATGTATAGTGTAGTGACATTCTTTCTAGCCGCGTTCACTGATAAACGAAGTGTTCAACTCGATATTTGTGCACTTTAAAGTATCCAACTCCCCAGTTGGTTACTTCCCCGGTACAGTGCGCCCAAGCTAAGGAAGTGTGCAACTGGGACGTTGAACACTTTTAAGTGCACAACAATTCTGTTTAACACTTTTAAGTGTTTAAATGGTATTTGAACACTTGAAAGTGTTGAAGGGTTGAACACTTTGTTTAACAGTGTTGGCAATACTATAAAATGGTGGCATCATCGTGGTTCCCAAAGCAGCAAAGATTTTTCTTCGAGTGGCGTACCCGCAGTGATCTGCCTACCTACCTCTACCTCGCTTCTCGTCAAGGCCGCATCCTCAACCGTGCGCTACCACTCCGTCCGGCCGGCCGTGATTTCAGCAATATTACTGATCACGTCTATGCAATAACATGCTCCTGAGTGACAGGCCGCGGTGCAGTTTTTATGGACCCGACATTCCCCTGGGCCGGGCGAATATGAGCCGCGGCTGGTCGGGCTGGTGGGCTGCCAACAGGTGCACGGCGGGCAGCGCACAGACCCGGGCACGGGCTGCCCCGCGCTCATCTAGTTTAGGCTGATGCGATGCCCAGCGTGCAAACTCGTTAGGGCTAACCACCCCGGACCCTCCCCTCCCCTCCCCGGCTACTTTAACTTATTTACCCGTGTTCAATGAGTCATGCCGTTGGGATCTGTCGGCCCGCGCCCGCCCGCGTCAAGTTAGTTTGTGTGTCATCAGGTTCATAACGCTTTGATGTGAGCGCAGCCGGGACGCTGTGGCTTAGCGACGCTCGTTTGATCAGCTGCGTCGGGCGCACGTGTGTGTGCGTGTGTGTGTGTAAGAGAGAGAGAGAGAGAGAGAGAGAGAGAGAGAGAGAGAGAGAGAGAGAGCGTGGTCACTGGTCACCCTGTGGGGCGTGGGGCCTGCTCGAGTGCGCCTGTGGTCCTAATTGCACCCCTTCCCCACGGACCCCGTGCACCGCGGTGGCGTACGCTCTCTCTCTCTCTCTCTCTCTCTCTCTCTCTCTCTCTCTCTCTCTCTCTCTCTCTCTCTCTCTCTCTCTCTCTCTCTCTCTCTCGCACACACACTCACACACTCGCGCGCGCTAGCGCAGCAGCAGCGGCAACAACAACTTTCCATTTTAACGTGATATAGCCAAAGTTTGGACCGGCCTTATCAAATGTTGATGTGCGGCCCGGCGGCCCCATCCATGACCAAAGTTTAACCGTACCGACCTGGGCAGGCGCAGGCGGGCACGCCCGCCGGGGCACAGCCCGCCATGCCCGGCCTGGATTGGGTGCCAAGTACACTGCCACGAGTGCGAGGGGCGGCGAGCTCATTACGCCTCCCCCCTTCTTGATTTCTTACGTATTATGTTAAAAAAATCATGCAAAAGATACGCATTTGCATAGACGTCCATAAGATATGTACAAAATAATGCATACAATTTCAGTGTATACCTATATGTACGAAGCTTAAAGGAGCAGGAACTGCTTGGCTTGGGCTTTATTTTTGTTTTGTGTTTCTTTCTGCGCTGAAAGACTGACGAGTAGCTAAGTTTGACGGTGCAATCGCGCGGGAGCTTAACGGTGCCGTGCCGACGGCGATGGACAGAAGCCCCCCCCCCCCCCCCCTTTCCATCCTCTCCCACGGCATCTCTCGCCCTGCCCCGCCCCACACGCCGTGCAAACATTGGCGGGCGGGGCGGGCACATTGGACCGAGGCGGCCTTAATGCTACTGACAAGCCGAAGCAAAGCGAAGCGCGGGGAGTAGGACAGGGCGGGCGCGGCAAAGCCGAGAGGCAAGAAGGGGTTGGGGCATTAAAAAGGAATTATATCGCCCGCGGACATCCTTCCCCTCAAATTAGTGGGACTGCCTGCTGCTCGTCGTCCAATTCGTTTATGCAAATTTATTTTAAGAAGTAAAAATGCCTCGCCCCTGCTCCGGCCGCCTGTCCGCTCCCCCGTTTACTTTGCCGTGTAGGCGATATCTGTGGGGGCTGGAGTGAGGCGGAGCGGGGCGGAGCGCGCCTGTCGATTTTGTCGGCCGGAGTCGAGTCGGTCGGGTCCAGTGCCTCACAGAAGGTGTTGGCGGCGGCTGAGTGGCTTTGCGCCGCTCGGATACGGGCTAAACGCGTAATCCCGACGGACCCCTAACTGTCTCAGAAATAAAAGAACGTTTTATTACTATTATTATTATTATTATTATTATTATTATTATTATTATTATTATTATTATTATTATTATTATTATTATTTTTATTTAACGGTCCCGAGTTTGCATTTGGCACCTTGAAAGAGGCAGAGCATACACGAACTTATATTAAAAGTTCCTTGACATCAGTGCGTGCGTTTCGGTGTACAAATGTCCGCTGAAATGCAGTGTGTAATACGTTCTTTTGTACGGATTTTCACTCTGACGTTTCTTACTTTTGCCCTGAAAGAAAAAGATACGCTGAGAATGAGAGGGAGAGGGTTGGGGACAACCCCCGGTACGAAAAGCCCTACAAAAATTTGTGAAAGAGAGAAGAGATAGATAAAAGGTAAAAGCAAAAACAGAATCGCATCGTTCCTTTTGTGCCCCTCTTTTGTTGTCGCTGTAGGTCCGCCCTGCTCCCCTCCCCCCAACCCCCGTAACCCACCCCCACCCTTTTCGACTGTTTTCTCTCTATATTTTCACTGCCCCTCTCTTCCTATTGCCATTGCCCCGCCACCCTTTTTCGCTCTCCTTCTGTCTCCATTACTATTGACGAGAAGCGTCGATGCCCACCTCATTCTACCCCCCCCTCCCTTCCCCTCTTTCTTTCTCTCTCCCTCTCTCCCTCCCTCCCTCCCTCCCTCCCTATCCCTCTCTCCCTTATTAGGAACTGGTTTAATTTCGCACTCACGGACCAGCCCACACGTCCCTATCTTCCCACCGCAAGCAGCAAGCAGCACATCGTCGGATCGACTACCTCGTCTTTTCAGAAACGACAAAAAGGACAAAAAAAAGGTGAAAAAAAGGAGAGTTTTGGAACGGGTTGCAGGAGGTGTAGTCGGCTCTAAGTTGGCAGTAAAATGGCCTGTCTGGGAATATAGTGCACGGGGTGGGGTGGGGGAAGGGCAGGGCAGGGCTGCTGGGGGCTGGCAAGGGCGGGCCAAAGGGTGCCGACCGTTAAACGCTCAATTAACGCCGGCCATTTGATCGTCCGTCACCATGACCGTCACCATGAGCTGCAGCGCCGCCCTGCCGGCGCACTTATCGGCAGAGCGGCGCAATCGGCCCCCGGTCCTGCCAACTGCTGGGGTGAGGCCGGGGTTGGGTCGGGTCGGTCGGGCTGGTGCTGGTCAAGCGGCTGGGGCTGGGGCAGTGGAGGGGAGGGGAGCGCCCGGGAGGCGGGCAGTCCCGCCGCGCACGGGAGGCGGGCGGGCCGGTATACACACCAGGCGCCTCGCACTGCAGACAGTGGCGTGCTATGCCGCGTGTTGCAGCGCGCAGCGAGGTGTCAGCCCGGACACGACACGCTCCTAGGCGCGAACACGTTTCGTTATCTGACCCCCCTCGCTGTTTACCTGCCTCACCTGCCACTCCCCGCCCCGCCCTGCACCGCACCGTCTCGCTGCACGCTCGCAGTTAGTTAACTCTTCAATCGTAGTGTTTTATTAACAGCGGGGGAGTTCTCAATTTTCAGTTCCGTAAATCTTCATTGTCAAAGATTCCGTAGAATATTACGGTTGTGGCTGAGGGTCGCTCTGTCGTGGCTTACTATGCGGAGTGGTCTATTCCTCAGAATGCGCGTAAAACTTAAATTGGAAAAAAAGAGGGGGAAGAAAACGGACGCTTCCAGCTTCCATACCTTAAGTACTGTCGGTTTGCCGGTTGCATGTTAAGTTTTCATGAAGCATGCCCTTGGGAGGAGAAAATATTATAAACGGGACATTTTTGCGCGATACATATGTATCAACTCCAAGTCCATGCGGCACCAAAAGAGTAATTGAGTAGGATAAGAAACTTTACGTACGTCTGCCATTTTTCCTGCGCCTCCGAGCTCTCATGTGATGTGAGTGGCACTGGGACTCTCAGGGAAACTCTGCGCCTATAGCCGCCGGTGCCGGTGCCCCTCTCCTCAACACCTTTCACTAAACAACTTGCCTCGCCCCGCCCCTCGTGACTTCCGGAGGGTTGCGGTGGGAGTGCGGCAGAGGGCGCTGCGCCCGAGAGATGGTAATGACGCGGTGCTTGTTTCTTGGCTTCCGGTGCCATCTCCTGCCGCTTCCGGTCAGAGCGTCCCGCTGCCGTGTCCCACCGTATGCGGTTGAGATATTGCCGCAGCGAGGACACGGGGAGTGGGAGAGGGTACGGGGGTAGGTCATAGAAAGGTTATCAATTGTCTTTTAAAACTTTTGTCACTCGTTGTAATCAAATCTTGTATTGGAGTGTTTTTGATTCATTTCGCTGAGAGGGAAATATTGATTTCCACACTTGTACCTGATGTTTGAAAAAAAAATATCTCACTTATTGTGCTGGTGCTTGAAATCCTATCCGAACCCATCAACAAGTCGTGGGATTCTCCTTGTCGCGCCCCTGCAAGATATTCGTTCACCAACGTCTCAAGTGTAGCACACAGACTGCTATAGAGGGCACGCAGCTCCACAGTCGGACGAAGAATAGACGGAGGGTGATGCGCGTGCAGGTCTCGCGTGTGTGTTGGGGGGGGGGGGAAGGTAGGGGGGCGGGAGGAGGCACTTCTCCCCTTTCTGCCGTCGGCAGCGAAGGCGGAATTTTCTTTGTCCCGAGTTAGTATATAAGGCTCTTCAACAACTATAGTAGCGGGAAAATTACATACGCTGGCAGCGGCGCAATATGTAGCCGAGTTGTGAGTCGGTCACGGGCCGCCCGCGCCGCCCTTTGTGAATACGTAAACCGCTTTCGCTAAGACGTTAAAGGTCCAACTTAATAAGGCTGCGCGAGGAGGCTCGCATCGCATCGTCGGGGCTTCCCTACTCCCTCCCACCCCCCTCCCACCCCTTCCACTTGCCCAGACACGCGCCGCCGTCCGGCAGTCCGAGAAAGCGTTGTGTGGCGCTCGCGGTTTTGTAGTTAGTTCTCGTCTGATGTTTTGGGGGTCTTCGTTAACGAACGTATAATTATACGTAACTATCAATTCGTCACAGTAATTAGTTCATTTTTCATGTCTTTTGACGTTGTGTCTTTGATACAATAGTTTGCACCATGTAGTTTCGAAATGGGTTAGAGTAGAGTCAGTAAATACGCCACTTACCACTATTACCATTGCATTGACACCATGACCATTTTTTTTCATGCCGTTATGGTTTTCTCTCTCGAGGCGGATCGATCCGAACGCGTTTGACGTCGTCATTAGCCTAATTTAGAATGCAATATTGACATACAGCGGGGCTCCTGGTGCGCAATGTGTTTTGGTGACATAGGATTTGTTCGGCACGTGTTTGTGTATGGTAATTGAAACCCCTCTCCCCTCCCCCCTCGCTTCTCTCGGCTCCCGCCTGCTCAATGCTTTTGGAGAGGGCGTTGCGGAGGAGGATGGGGCGATGGGGCGACGCCCGGCGGGAATAGGGGACACGGGGAGAGAGAGAGAGAGAGAAGGGGGGGGGGGAGAAAGACAATCGCTGTCGTCTCATTGCAGCTTTATGGGACGAAAGACGGCGCCAAGCGCGCATTCATTATAAGTGAGAGAGAGAGAGAGAGAGAGAGAGAAAGACGGAGAATCCGGGGTGGGGCCGGGCACTCGGCGGGAATAAGAAAAAGAGCGGTGCTGAATGCGGCGCGCCGGAAGCGAGTGAGTGGGAGAGAGTGAGAGGGAGAGAGAGAGAGAGAGAGAGAGAGAGAGAGAGAGAGAGAGAGAGAGAGAGAGAGAGAGAGAGTGAGGCAGGAGGCGGGAGCTCACCGGAACACCGGCGCTGCGCTGTGCCGCTGCGCCGCTCGGCTCCGGATCGTGTGCCATTGACTTAATTCACGGCGGGAAGGGAAAGAGTCGGGCGGAATGAGAGAACTGGATATGCGAGTGACAATAAGCGCAATTACGGGTCAGACGGGGGCGGCGGCGGGGCGGGGCGGGGCGGGCGACGGTTGGTGTCAAGAGGACGAGGGCCGTTACTCATTGTAAGGGACGGAGCCTCTGTTCTTATATTGTTTGTGATTTTAGCAGCAGCCAGAGGCCTTTCGCAGCTGTGCTGGTAGGAGAGAGAGGGGTGGGGGGAGGGGGGATAATATAAGAGGGAGAGAAGGTAAGAGGGAGTGAAAAAGATATTGATTTGTGCCGGACTATTAATTACTTTAATTGTTTTACAGAACTAAAATGTTCTTCGGGAGTGAGTATGCACAGACATCTGTACAGACAGCTTTACAGCGTATTGCAGAAAATAATGTTGGCGTGACACAAGAGTATGAGTGGACAACTATACTGTAAAAAACATGCCTGATTTTTTGAGGTAAAAGTAAAAGGGAAAACTTTAAACTTTGAAGAACTGGCTTACTTTGTGGAAAAATCCTCCTGTTTAGAAGTCCTCCAAAAGGTCCTCCAAAAATGAGGAAATTTCCTCAAATCAAGTGGGACCTTCAGTTTTCCCTTTCCCGTAAAATGAATCACTGTTTTTACCATGTATAGGTAACAATAACAATAATTAACAATAGGTAAAAGTTGCATGCTTTAAATTTGAAACGCCCCGCGCCACCACCACCGCCGCCCCGCACCACCACCACCGCCGCCCCGCACCACCACCAAGGTCCTTCAGTAGGTTGTGTCATTTGGGGTCTCATGCTCTGATTGGGTGATTGATCGTCACGTCAGCATCAGTCCGATGGCGCCGTATTTCAAATTGCTGATCAAACTTTTTGTCTTTTTTCACCCTCGAAAATCATTTCAATGAAAAATAGTCGATACAACGTCATTATTTTGTCCTCTACTTAGCTATTGCACCAAGTTTAGACTAAGATGGTCGTTCTGTCACTAGATTTGAAACGGATGACATCCGTCATAACCTGCCGGTCGCCGCGTGCGAGAAGCGGGCGGGGATGCTGGATGCGGGTCCCGTCGATTGCGGACATACCTGGGTGACCAAGGCTCGGGTCCCGTCGATTGCGGACATCGAGGGGGAAAAGGGAGGATTTTGCGGGAAAAAAGGGAAATTGTCGATTGCGGACATCCCTAAGCGGGCGCGTTGGGTTGCCTACCTCTCCGGGTCTTGCATCCCACTCTGAACCAGCAGACCTGCCCACTACAACCAACGGGGCTGAAAGCTTTCACGCCGATTTCAATCGGCAGTTTGCAAGCCTTTAGGTCCCGTTGGAAGTTCGGGCCCTAAGCGGTAACAAGCACCTATTATCATTTTTAAAACTTCGTGGATATATATGTCAAAGAACTGAATTTTATATAATGTATTCTGAATTCATTTTTCCTATTTTGGTTAAGTGTTTTATAATAACATATATTGGACTGTTGAACTAATTTCATTTTTTTAAATAATGTTTATATCAAACAATGTCAATACAGTATGCACTTTAGACTACATTGTGTCACTTCTCGCCTTCTTTACCATTTTATACGTTTCATCAAAACATTTTCTAAAAATTGCGCGTCGGGATTCAAGCCCCAGGGAGGTAGGCAACCCAACGCGTTCGCCCGAGGATGTCCGCAATCGACAATTTCCCTTTTTTCCCGCATAATCCTCCCTTTTCCCCCTCGATGTCCGCAATCGACAATCCAGGCGCCTCTCATCCAGGTATGTCCGCAATCGACGTACACTCGCTGGATGAGGGGTTAGGTTAAATGTTATCCATTACTTATCAGGTCGCAAACAGACGATCCATTCTAAGTACGTCGGTCAAAATACTCCCACACCTTGTAAATGCCACTCCGGCAATATATTTTCATAGTCCATTTAGTTAAATACTGGTGAAATAAAATTGAGTTCCCAGCCATTTTTAAAGTTGGCGTAAACGGACTGACGCCGAAGTTACGATCAGTCACTCAATCTGAGCGTGATACCCCTGAGACAGCCTACTGCAGGACCTCGCACCACCACCACCGGCGCCCCGCACCACCACCGTCGCCCTGCACCCTGGCTGCTGCCATCTCCGGCCAAATAACCAACCCCTTGGTTTGTGTTTACACCGCGCTTTGCGCCACTCCCGCGTCCCTGCAGACATTCCTCCGTCCCGGCGAGCAATTGTGTGGCGAAGGGGCGGGGCGGGTTGGGGTGGGCGTGGGGCGGCCTGTCTCGAAATGCAGGTCTTCCCATGGATACTCTCTCCGCTGCGCTCCGCTCCCTGCAAGCCGCACTGTTAAACCAAAATACCGCTGGAAGTTAATACTTGCCTAGGGTTCGCACTGAGGGGCCCACAACTCTGGAATTCAGGTGTACAAGGCCACCGAAATATTTGGAAATCATATTGAAATATCTTTGAAATCAGTGAAATCTTTGAAATCAGTTGAATTCTCTTGAATTCACACGAATTCCGTTGAAATCACTTGAAATCTGTTGAAATCACTTTGAATTCACGTGAAATCACATTGAATTCACATGAAATCACATTGAATTCACATGAAATCACATTGAATTCACATGAAATCACATTTAAAAAGCGTCTCGGGAAACTCACTCAAATCGGTGTGGGGAGACGAGGGGGGCGATGTGCACTAACAGCTGTTCGGCGAATTCGAGATATTTTAAGATTTTTAGATACTTTCATTACAGATTGACATTCCTATTTATTCTTAAAGCCTAGTGCCATTTCAATAAAAGTACTCAATGTATAAACAATTTCTTTTTGTTTAAATTTTTGCCATCGGAGGTATAAATAATAGTCCTACGCAAATCCACTTCCACAAATCTGGTTTGTGAGGGAATATTAATTTATTAACTGGAGCAATAAAACATAGTGAAAGTGCTAGACGACTAAGATTCTTTAAAATACCTTCTTGTTACGGCAGAGTTGAAGTGAAATTCTCAAAATCGTGCAAAAAATACGGGGATTCCCCAGAAAATACACGCACAGCTGATTTAAATTATTCTCTCAATTACATTATTAAATAGGATTTTTCCTAAATTATTGTGAATTATTTCGATTTATTCCAAATTATTGGAAATTAACTTGCAACTGCGCAAAATAATCACAATTATTTTAATGAATTTTTTCAAAAATTCAGAAGCAAATTTTGCTCTGCAATTGAAAGGGTGGCGTGAAAACATGGAAAATTTTTGCGGCAGTAAACCTCCCGAAGGAGGTTGCGGTTCCCGCCAGGCACAGGGCTTTTACCCCCTGTGGCAGCCAACTGCTTCGGTGTTCCATGGGAACCGGCGCTTTGCTGACTGCGATCCTATCGCGCAATTCGACAGATTTGATCCCCGTACCACCATTGGCCTACCCCTAGAGGTACGAGCGGTGTCAAGAGCGTTAGACTTCCTGATCCCAGTTTCAGAGGCCTTACCTCAGAGGGGTACGCGGGATTCGAACCCACAACCCCGAGTGCCGACACGTAGCCAGAACAGGAAGCGACCCAACGCCCAGAGCCACCGAGCCAACGGCGGTGAGACGTGTTTAACTTCTATTTGACCTGCCATCCAGCTGCGGCCAAAGGGAACGTCAAGCGCGAAAAACACTTTCCCGAGTGGGAGTCGAACTTCGGACCACTCAGTTCGGTGTTGCGCGCTCTTCCAACTGAGCCACGACGCCACGATGACTGTACAGTGCGACGGGTTCGAGCCGTATTTGCCGCGTATCCAGCAGCCTCCAGCCAGGAGGACAGGACAAATACAACTCGAACCCGTCGCACTGTACAGTCATCGTGGCGTCGTGGCTCAGTTGGAAGAGCGCGCAACACCGAACTGAGTGGTCCGAAGTTCGACTCCCACTCGGGAAAGTGTTTTTCGCGCTTGACGTTCCCTTTGGCCGCAGCTGGATGGCAGGTCAAATAGAAGTTAAACACGTCTCACCGCCGTTGGCTCGGTGGCTCTGGGCGTTGGGTCGCTTCCTGTTCTGGCTACGTGTCGGCACTCGGGGTTGTGGGTTCGAATCCCGCGTACCCCTCTGAGGTAAGGCCTCTGAAACTGGGATCAGGAAGTCTAACGCTCTTGACACCGCTCGTACCTCTAGGGGTAGGCCAATGGTGGTACGGGGATCAAATCTGTCGAATTGCGCGATAGGATCGCAGTCAGCAAAGCGCCGGTTCCCATGGAACACCGAAGCAGTTGGCTGCCACAGGGGGTAAAAGCCCTGTGCCTGGCGGGAACCGCAACCTCCTTCGGGAGGTTTACTGCCGCAAAAATTTTCCATGTTTTCACGCCACCCTTTCAATTGCAGAGCAAAATTTGCTTCTGAATTTTTGAAAAAAATCATTAAAATAATTGTGATTATTTTGCGCAGTTGCAAGTTAATTTCCAATAATTTGGAATAAATCGAAATAATTCACAAGAATTTAGGGAAAATCCTATTTAATCATGTAATTGAGAGAATAATTTGGATCAGCTGATGCGTGTATTTTCTGAGGTCGTCCCAAAAATACTTGAATTCGTTGGAAATCTCACGAAATCAGTGGAAATCATATGAATTCGGTAGACATTTAACTGAAATCAATGGAAATTATGTGAAATCAATGGAAATCACTTGAAATCATGTGAAATCTCGCGAAATCAGTGAATTCACTTTAAATCTTTGAAATTCGTTGAAATCACCTGAAATCATGTGAAATCTTTGAAATCCGGAAATCAGGTGTACAAAATTTTTCGGAGTTGTGGGCCCCTCGGTTCGCACACTCTACTTTTCATGTACGGGCCAAACCGCAACTGTTCGCACTGTACTTTTTTGTGTGGGATTATTTCTGTACTGATCCTGCGTCAACATATTTGCAAAATTACGCGGTCGTGTAACCCGCAAGGTTCAAAACGCAAGCAAAAATGACGTTACGGGCGAGGATACATTTTCATTTATGGAGTGCGGGCCAAATAAGTCGTTCGCTTCTGGTTTTTCTAACATTTTCGACAGGACTGCCTCGCTGTTCTGGCCTCGTGTCCTCCCCGCCTGTCCCTGCCTCCCTCTCACCCTTCCACCCTTTCAGTCCCTACACACGTTAGCTCTTTTTGTTGTACGCTTATGGTGGTATCTAACATTCCTGTTGTCGCCACGGGCGGAAAAGAAAAAAAGACGATATTTGAAGTTGATGACCTGTTCTGATCTGTGCCTCCTCGCTGTCCCAGAATGCGTGCTGCCTTATTGTACCCCTGGAATCCTGTTGCGTCTCCGCGGCTTCTTTATTTCTTTTGTTGGCCGTATCTTTCTTCTTCGTCTTCTTGTTCTTTTTCTTCTTGCTCTTCTTCTTTCTTGTCGTCGTTCTCCACACGCATAAAAAAAAAGTCTAGAATTTTCGTCAATTGGGGGCCCCTGTGTCCTTCGGTGCCACAGGCTTTTGACGCGAGGGGAGAAATTTCCCTTCATTTGGCAACACTGCCACGTCGTCGTCCTTGGCGTATAGCGTTACGGGGCGTGAGAGAGACAGAGAGAGAACAGGAGAGAGAGAGAGAGAGAGAGAGAGAGAGAGAGAGAGACGATGGGGGCGGGGGAGAGGGTTACAACAACGACCCGCAACAGCGCGAACGTGGTTGGAATATTGCACGGGTGTGGAGCGCTGATGTAGCGAGGGGCTGGGGGGAGTGGGTGTTAAGGTAGCGGTCGGGCATTTTGAAGCGGCACAGCGCAGCAAGGTTGAGGTAGAAGGGTCAATGGTTTCAGGGTTTTAGTCTCGAGGACAGGGCGGCGTTGGTGCGGCGTGGCGCTGCCTACCGTTGTATAGAGCTGGGAGGCGCCGGACCAGTTAGGAGCCAAGTTGAGGTTGTTGGCTCTTAACTACACGAGGGCGCTGCGGTGCGGCCGTGGTCGAGGGGTGCACCTGCCAAAAATATTGTTGCACGAAAGACAAGAAATCAAGAAACACTCGCGGTTACTCGCAAACACCTACTCATACTCAGAAATACTCGCGTAAACTCTAGAAAACTCGCAGGTACTCCTTCTCCACTTTCATGGACCCGGCCGTGGTGCGGCGTGGCGCTAGCTGCCTCCCGCTGTGAAGCGCGGGGACCAGTTTGGAGCCAAGTTGAGGTTGTTAGCTCTTAGCTACACGAGGGCGCTGCGGGGTGGCGTCGCCATGGCGTCGCAGGCGCTTGCGCAGAGCTGCCGGCGCCCGCTCCTCCTCGGGGTGAGGTCAGGAGCAGAGCCGCTGGTCGCGGCTGGGCTGGGCGGGGGCCGCCGGCCCCTCACGCCCCGGTCACGTGACTATTCACTACAGACGCTAACGGACTCCCGACATTGAGGGATGGAGTGAGGCGGGGTGGAGCCGGGAGGGGGAGAGAGAGAGAGCGAGAGAGAGAGAGAGAGAGAGAGAGAGCGGCGCGGTGCGGCGCGGCGGCAGACTCTTGGAGATGGTGCAAGTTAGGGTGACAGGAGAGCCACGGCTCAATCCGTCATATTACCGGGACAGCCCCCCCGGAGTTGAGCGAAGGGTGGTGGGACAACACGGTACCACCCTCCTCCCCCTACCACCACTTCGACCTCCGCTTCTTCCCCTTCCTCCATATACCCCCGCTCCCTGCGCTCGCCGCCTGGAAGTCAGCCAAGTAGCAAGTTGCGTCGGGAGCGGTCGCAGGGGAAGGGGAGGGTATTGAATACAGGGATGGACACAGGGCCGAGAAGTCCAAGTCACAGGCTGGGCTTTAGTGTCAGGCCCAGGAAAAGAAGGAAGAGAGAAAAAATTGTTGGGGTTTTGAACTCGGAGACTTTTCTTCCCCTCTCTGTCTGCATCTGCGCCAGACTCGGATCGATCCCCGATACTTATCGTCCATGCATAAGCGCGGGGTGAGACTTCCATTTGAAACAAGATACAGACGAAGGGGGCCAGGGAGACGTCTCCACCATGTGTCCTCTTCTTTACTCCGAGCCACACGTTTATATATATGTATATATTTGGGGAAAACTTTGTCAATAGCCAGGCGACATGGAAGGTATCAGGGCGCGAGGAAGTGGTGGTGGGGGAGGTGCGGCGCGGCCTCGCCTAGCGTGCCGTCAGGGAGAACGGACGAACTTTCAGCAATCAACTTGGCCTAGGCCACGCCACGTGAGCGGGCCATTTATGTCTCCAACTTAATTACGAGGCGCATCGATGTGCCACTGCTAGTACACTGCTGAAAACTTTGATTTTGATTCTTAGATGAGTCGTAGTCGCATGAAGTAGACACACGAAGTGTTAAAAAATGTGATGAGGATCTAGGCGCCTGCAGATTCTCAATGTTTGCGCGGGTGGGATGTCGCGGTGGCGGGGCAGTGTAGGCGGCGCGGCGGCCGAGTCCGAGCTGAGTCGGACCCACTCTACTCTCAGCTGGACTCCATCATCGCAGATTAGCCCCATTACTACCCCTTGCCCTGAGTTTCTTCCTCCCCCAAGTTCCTATCCTCATCTGTTCGTCTTTTCCACTCCCCCCGCCCTCCTTTATCTCTGCCCAGTGCCACATTTTCTCCACCCCGGTGTGTCAGTGACCTTGATTCCTACTACCCGCCCGTCACTGTTCCACCATCCCTCCCCCTGCTCTCTCTCTCGCTCCCTTTCTGTCTTCGCTTCCTTTCCCTGAGTTCTTTGCTGTTGCTAGGGTGCCCTTCGCCTCCGCCTCGTACTTTTCATGCGAATAGTTGAGCAGCAGCGCTCGCTATCTTTGAGCGTGTATTGCGGTGGGCCCGGGGCCGAGCCTGGCCCGCCGCGGCAGCCGCCTTCTAGTTTATTGCCCAACTCACCTGCAATGTGTCTTGGGGGCAAAGCCCGCCCCGCTGATGACGACTGCAAGGGACTAGGTCCGTCTAATGGGGGAAATAAATCATCACGCAAATCAACAAGAAGCAAGCGCGCGCTGCGCTGTGGGGGGGGGGGGAGGGTTGTCGTCAAACCTCGCGTTTTCCCCCAAGTTTTTATTTCAGCTCCTTACTTCTGTCGTTCTCAAAATTGAGGTGCTAGGTAAAACCTGTCTCACTGTCATAAGAAAGAAAAATCACAGTAAATGGTCTCTGTTAGAGCTAATATTCCCCTTTAGCTTTAGTGGTTTAGAAGGTATTGGCAAAAGAACACTCCGCCGGTCTGGAAAATTCTTTGCGAAATTTTCCGACCTTGTGGTTTTTTTAGCAGCTCTAGAACCCTAGGAAACCCCTGCTTCCTATATGCACCCATCTAATGTCGAAGCTCACTCTTGCTCCAGAAGCGTCCGTATTCGATTTATTCTTTCCCATTGCCCCCCTCCTTTCCGCTCTCTCCGAGTCCCGGTAGTCGGGCTCGCCGCCACAATGAACTGGTAGTAAAGCGGTAGTAAAATGTTGTACACTTGATAAATTGTTATGAATGCGATAGCGATTGCTCTACGGCCCCGCCCGTCCGCCCCCCGGTAATGACCGCCTTATCTTTTGTCTCTTTAACAAGCGTTTTGGTGCCAGTTTTCAAACGCATCCGTGACTTACGAGCTCCGGCGCACCACTTTCCAAAAGCAGAGTGCGACGTTGGGCGTCGCAACGAAATCTCTTTGGGACGGCAACTCCAGCACGCGCGCGCGCGCCGGGGCCCGCGGCGTATCGGCGAGGAAGGGTGTGGTATTATCACATGCTCCTCCCCCTCGCGTCTCTGCCCCAGGTCCCGCCCCTATCCAACAACGCCCGTCAAATGTCCGATCGCCGGATATTAAGGCAAGGCCAGAAACCATAAACACGATTTTTTTCCCCCCATCTCTCCACTCCATGTTCGCAAAGGCGAGGCAAGAGCATGAGGAAGTGGAGGGGAGCGGCGGCCTGTGGAGCGGCCCAGGCCAGGCTTCTGTGCTCCGCCGAGCCCCTGTGGACTACGGTGATATCATAATAAATTTCCTACTGGGCAGCAAGGCCTCCCTTATGCAAGACTCTGCCAGAAAAAAAAAAATATGGTCGTAAAGCCCGCGTCCCTGCGTTCGTTTGCCCAGCAGTGTACGCTGGTCGGGCCGCCCCGCGGGAGAGTGTATCCGCCCTGAACCCTCCATACATTTCAAATTAGCCAAACTTTTAATTGAGTGCGCATTTTTTTTTTCTGTTGTAGGTAAGGGTGCTGCTGCGGTGCCACCGGGGACACACGCACACACACGGCTGTTTGCAGAGCGGACAGAGTTGCAGAAGCGGCTATATATTCTGAATATTAAGTATTCATTCCCCTCACACGCCGCGCACGTGAGTTTTCCCGCCTCCAGGTTTTATTTTTTTATTTTTGGCGGTGTACCTGGGTGTTATTAACCGTAATCTCGCACGGCGCGTTCCGTCATGTGGCCGGGTCGTTAGACCTGCTGTATTTGCCTTCCGTCCCCTCGTCAATCCCAAACGAGCGCTAGCTCGCGTCTATCCGCGGCAAATGGATAGATAGATGGGTGGGCGGATGAGTCCCCGGCGCAGGAGGAGGCGACAGGGAGTCACGCTCGAACTTAAACACGGTTATGGAAATGGCGCACATCAGTGTGGCGGGGCGGAGTATCGCGGCTGACGGCCATCAAGCCACTGAATCCAAATTGTCGCCAATTTAGCCAAGTTTTGACGAGTCTCCGTTTTGATAATTGTGTTTCTGCGGAGGAGCGTGGCGGGTGCGAGGAGGGGGTGGCAACCATTTGGTGGCTCCCCCCCCCCCCCCCGTTCCTTTTTCTCATGGCATCCGTCTTTGGCCTTATTGTCATTAGTTAGACACGCGTCCCCGCTATACTCGCGTGTTTCCTCGTTGTTACCGACTAGTCGTTATAGGTCATGACAAAGGTCGTCAGCAGGGAAATTCCCACGCAGAATATGAAGTCGAAATAAGATGGTCGTAGAGGGAAAAAAAATATGTTTATCCGCTGAAATTATACGTACCGCACGACTTGAGTTGCCAGAAGACCGTGATCCGTGATGAGTCTCCCTCCCAGTCGCAACGTGGTTTTTGAAAGAGATAATGTGTAGCATTTCGTCTCTGTCTGCACTTTCCCCGCAGGTCCTATGATTTGCTGTGGAGGAGTCCGATAGGCTAGGCCTGGGGAGGGTCGGGCGCGGGGGTGCGGCGGGCTAATTGCGTCGCTGTGTCTGTTCGCCGGTCTGGTCAGGTTGGCTGCACTGGTCAGATATGGTGGTCGGGCCGGCTCGCTCGGCCCGGCCGCGCTGCCACCGCCGCCTCCGCCTCGTCAGTTGGCTGCTCTGAGGGGACAAAGCCCTGCGGGGGGGCTGCGTGCGCGACGTGCCGACCAGCCCGGACGCAGCCCGCCAGAACACGGAACAGTGTTGCGGGTCTAGCCATACCCAAGGGGCCTCGCTGCGCCTTACGGCCTCACGGCTGGAGCAGCGGGTAGACGGACACCCGCATACTTTTACGTGTTCTGTGAACCAACCGGGTGCACAGGATGTTGTGCCGCCATCGTGTCCCTCGGATATCACGCGGCAGAACACCGCCGCTGGCAGGAACGCACGCATCTGCACTCTAAACTTTCTACAAAGAAATTTTTCGTAGAATACAAAGAATTATGTGCAACCGTAATATACAAGAAAAATCCTTGTATTACAAAGAGTTTTCCTTTGTACTACAAGGAATTTTCTTTGTATTACAAAGAAAATTTTGCTTTTTTAGTGGCTTTGTATTACGGTTGCACAGAATTCTTTGTAATACAAGGAATTTTCTTTGTAAGAAGTTAAGAGTGTGAGCACGAACGGTAGGGACCTCTGGGTTAGCGATCTTGGTGTTGGTGTTGTACACGGTGAAAAGTATGCCTATTTCTTAAAGAAAGAAGCAAAAATGTTAAAGTCACTAATTTTGTGGAAAACTTCTCAGTTTTGGAGCAAGTGCTATATTTTGTCATACCTCCTAATTTTTTCAGAAAACGTCCTCGAAATTTGAGGATGTTTTCTCAGAATCAGGGAGTCGCTCAAAGTTTTCCTTTTTTCATCAAATAATCAGACACAGTTTTTACCGCGTATCAATTTTAAACGGCGGCTGCTTATGTTAATGAAATCATGCGACGCATTTCTCACTTCACAGGTAAATCACTCATGAGGTGTCTTCCAGAAAGGCTGGTTCCGGTAAGGCGAGAGCCGCCCGTCGAGGAGCCTTTTATAATTGAATGACCCCCGGCGGATTATCAGGGCGTGGCAGCGCGTGGCGGGACGTGGCGGAGCGGGGCCGGGCCGGGCTGAGTCGTTTGTTTAGCGCACCCGTCACGGCCTTGTCGGACGTTCTAACAACTCGGCACGTTCTGCTCTTTTGTGGGGGGGCGCCGGCTCGACCCCGAGCCCCCGCACCGTGCTCGAGGATCACAGGCGGGGGCGGGGCGGGGGCGGGGCGGGGGCGGGGCGGGCTGGGGTGGGGCCAAGGCGAGCAGGGGAGGGCCGCTGTGGATCACCCTTTTCCTTGGCCTTCTCCTACCCAACCCCTTAAAGACGCACGCAAGCTGCCTGGCCGTCCCCTTCTCTCTCTCTCTCTCTCTCTCTCTCTCTCTCTCTCTCTCTCTCTCTCTCTCTCTCTCTCTCTCTCTCTCTTCTTGCCCAGTCACGCGCACTCGCATCCCTCCACTGACTCTCATACTTCGTAGTCGCGTGCACTTTGTACGCAAACCTCACCAAGAGAACGAGTGTCTCTCCCTCCCGCCCCCCTTTCTCTCTCTCTCTCTCCCTCTCTCGTTGTGTGGTGGTATCGCGTGTGCGGATGCGGTTCTGGTGCTGCGGTAGCCCGCAATTGAAATATTATGCAGCTTACTTGACAGTACAGTGTGCAACAAAATTAGCCGGTAATTGCGGAGCGGCGTGTCGGTGCGGTGCAGTCGGCTAATTGAGGAGCTGGGGGCCTTATTAAAGTAATTCGGTTTGTGGCGTCACTGCGGGAAATGAAACAGAAATCGCATCACTGCGACAAAAAATGCATGTTCATTTGACGTAAAATGGGCCTGCCCCCTCCCCCGTTGCGGTAGTCACGATTGAATATTTATTTCCATCATAGCATCCCTTTCCGGTTAGGTCTCATGCTTTAGATATAGGTGCGTTTGTTTGAACAGGAACTCTAGATTTTGCTCGAAGGGAGAGTCGTAAGAGTTAGTGCTACGTGCTACGCCAGGGAACTTTTCATAGAGTTAAATAAGGTTTTCTCTTTCGAAAAATCATCACCGTTATCTCCTTAACGTTTTAATAAGACCCAAGGTGAAGTTAAACACAGACGCCACCGCATGTCTTTGACAAAAAATATTAGGAACTCTTTTGTAGTGCGTACAAACTAGGAAGTCAGGTGACTTCGAAATTCTGCTGGCTACCCCTCCTCAGCAACTGCAGCAACACTCCCCCCCCCCTCCCCCCGGGACGCCCCACCCAGACCCGAGCAGCCCACAGCCCACCCTCCCTCCCGCTTCTACGGGGTCCCAGGCCTTTGTATATCAGGTTTCAAAGGGAAGTGGCCTTTTAAATTTCAAACTTAGAAATTTTGAATTTTTTCCGTTTTAGTTACGGTGTGCTCTCCCTCTGAAGGATTTTTCAATGATTTGAATTTTAGTATAAACCGCATCTTCATCCGACAATTTTAAGATTTTGCAAAATTTTGAGGCATTGTGTGAGCTGCATCAGTTTTCATCAATTTACAGCCTCCTAATTTATTGTTAACTCGGTTCCAATCAATGTCACCTTTTCAACTTTGAGTAAGTATACAATACAGCAAAGACATGGTGGAAACTCATCCCCTCGTAGCTTGTGAGACTGTATATTTAAAGGGACACATTTGCCTGCTATTGCTCCGGGCCTCTCCTCCCTCTCGCGTTTCATGTGTACCTCCTCGACCCTCCGCGGGCCGTATGACCTGCTAGCTACCGCCGTCGCAACGCAAAACACCTTCCTGTTTTAGTCCGACTAAAGGTTTAGAAGTGTCCACGTCCAATGTTTCTCCCCTGACCGTGGGACAGCTGCTGCGTGGGAGCGTTTTGTCGTCGTCGAGAACCTGGTCGCGGCGCGGCCGGGTGGCTGGGTGGGGCCGGGCGGGAGGGGACTCTGCCAACCTCTGCCTCTCCCGGTGCATAATTTAGGAGGAAGTTAGCGGGAGCAGAGCAGACCAGGGTCGGGCCGAGGCCGAGAGACTGGAGGAGTGGCAGACATGATAGCGGTAGTTTTCACCCAATCCGTCGTGTTTCGTGAATGATGCGGAGGCGAGGGAAAATTTCAGAGAAATTCACAAATTCATACAAATTTAGGAAAAGTTCACGAAAATTCGGGAAAATTTGGGAGAATTTACTAAAATTTAGGTGAAATTCTATGAAAACCACCAAAATTCTTTAAAAAGTTAAAAAAATTCTATAAAAATTCACTAAAATTCTATAAAAATTCATAAAATTTACGAACATTTACAAATGTGTACTCCGAAATTCAGAGTTGTTCTCGTTGTTTCCCGTTGTCCTCGTTGTCTTCCTCTCTCTCTCTCTCTCTCTCTCTCTCTCTCTTGTGTACTCTCCTGTAGGATTATCAGTCCTTTTGTATAATACCTAGTAATTTAAATTTCTTATCATTGTCTCTCGCTCATTAAAGAGGCGGGTAAAACTGGTTTACACAACGTGGCAAAATTCTAAGATTTTAGTAAACACGTTTGCAGTTCCCATTTTTGAGCTTTTCGAAGGCTCCGCCCTACTGATGCGCGGTTTGGCCCAAGAGAAGATGGCGCCGAAAAAAAACAGGATAAAAGTCTGGGCGTGAAGAAAAGAGAGAGAGGACGATAGTGGGGCCACACGCTCGGGCAGGCGGGCGTAGTGCGGCGGCGCGCGCGGGGTGGCGTGGCGGGTATTTGAACCCCAGAACAGTCGGTCCCTTGTGGCGCGGGGCGTGGGTCGGCTGGGTGTGGAAACCTCTCCGGTGTGATTGAAAAAGAAATGCAATCGAGGAGAGCGAGCCCATCGCATCCCTTATTCCCCTACCTGCCGGCGGGGCGCGGGGCGCTGTGCGCTGGCCGGGCCGGGCCGAGGCCCGCGGGACTGCGGCGGCGGCGCGGCTCACTGCCTCGGTGGGCCTTTGTGCAGTGCTCCACTTACGCAGCGAGAAGAGGCCACAATACCGAAAGCAAAATGGAAAAAAAAAAAAGCGCGTCAAGATGGCACTTTTTCTGTAGTCGTCCGGAAATCATCGTGGGACCCTGCTTAAAAGCTTCGCGCGTAATACTTCGAGTCGCTACTTTTTACTCGTCCCTTATCAACCACCTCTCTTCTGAGTAGTGAAAAGAACGAGTATTCTTCGTAGTCGAGTGTAACCCTGAACTGATTCCACTCTCATCTCAAATCTCACAATACCTATGATACTTATACTATTCTAAACTGGAAATGCTGCTCTTTACTCCAATAATGAACTTTTTTACTCGTTCTCTACCACCCAACTCCACTTACTTCGTGGTAGTAGAACCCGAGTAGAACGAGTATTGTTCTCAGTGCGGTGTAACACCTCAACATGATTCCATCATCATCTCAGAACACAGAATACCTACAGACATAACACTTACACCATTTGAAACTGGAAATGTTGGTGTTGCTACCAACAATGGCTTTTTATTATTATTATTATTATTATTATTATTATTATTATTATTATTATTATTATTATTATTATTATTATTTTTTTAAAGAACACTTAACAAATTCCGCCGATCTTCATTCTCCTAAGTCCCTAACTTCAGCGTTTTAGTGGAGTTTTCAATCTCAGAATGCACAAACCCTGCGACATGAAACTTGTACTTATCTGAACTACAAACCTTCGTCTGAATTTCAAGAATGAACCTTTCTTCACGTTTTATAGTATTATTTTGAAATCTCTTAACAAATTTTGTTAGTTCTCATTTTAAGTCCCGGGGTCGGCTCGCGCTTCTTTCCGGCTTTGCGCCCCAACAATCTAATCCGAGCGGGGGCACTGGGGCGCGGGGGCACGTCGGGGGAGGGTGGGGGGTGAACCGGGCCCTACTGTACCGAGAAAAAATTCATCTGCACTCTTAAACACAATCTGAGATGAAAATGGCTCAACTTCACACTTCTCTATTTAATGAGACATAGCACCAAATCGACGCTCCCTACGTACAAGCGGCTATCTTTCTAAGCGCTGTAGACACTAAGCTATCTTCTCAGGGCTGGTAGACAGATGGCTATCTTCCCGAGCGCGGTAGACACTAGGCTATCTGTATAGCCGCGGCTATACAGATAGCCTAGTGTCTACCGCGCTCGGGAAGATAGCCATCTGTCTACCAGCCCTGAGAAGATAGCTCAGTGTCTACAGCGCTTAGAAAGATAGCCGCTTGTTCGTAGGGAGCGTCGAAATTATTAAAGAACAAGTCTCATACTAATCACAAAATTAATTTTGTGTTTACTTTGGCGCTTGTTTCAAGTTTAATAGTATTATTTTGACGTAACAAATTTTGTATGTTTTCATTTTAGGTCCATAACCCAGCTTATTAGTGGAGTTTTTAATCTCAGAGAGCACAATACCTACAGACATGAAACTGTACTTATCTGAACTACAAACCTTCGTCTGAATTTCAACAATGCACCTTTTTTTCACGTTTACTAGTATTGTTTTGAGAACTCCCCTACACTTCCCCTACACACACTAACACAATCTGAAATAAAAATGGACTCATTCGACTCACATCACGTTTTACACTTCTACCTCTGTAGCTCCATAATTATGCAAATAACGAGTTCCATATTTATCTCAAAATTCATTTTATGTCCTATTTGGCCTTTGTATTCTAAAACTTACCAAGGGTTACCACCGGTTCCGTGCGAACAGTAGTGGTGCAAGGTGCGTGCGTTCGGAGGGGGGGGGGGGGGGGTTGCCTCGGGGAGGCTGGTTGAGCAGGAGGGGGTGGAAGGTGTAAGGAAGGTACAAGGCGGGTGGGGCGGGGCGCGGCGTCTCCAGGCAAAGCTTGACATGATGGATGGAGCACGGGGGCTGCCAAGGCCAGCAGGCCGACTTGTTCCTCCTCCGCCTTGCTCTGCCTGTCCCTCCCCACCCTCCTGCTCTCCCCTGGTCTTCAGCGATTCCTCTTTTGCCCTCCCTCTCACCGTGTGTGTGTGTGTGTGTGTGTGTGTGTGTGTGTGTGTGTGTGTGTGTGTGTGTGTAAGAGAAGCAAAGGAAACGCAACATAGACCATCCTGCCATGCACACATGTCATGCATCCCAAGCCGCAGCGGTGACTGTCTGTGGGAGAGCCGTAGCGCCACAAGACTCCTGCCCCGCCTGCCCGCCCCCCGCCGGTCCGCCCGGTCGGTTTTATGACCGACGTACCGAAGAGGACTTGCGGCACGCAGCAGGCGGTTGGTAGTCGGGGATACTGCCCGTGTTGGATCGGTGTTTCGAATGAAATAGGCCCGCATCACATTCATGGATATGACAAGCCCACAAACCAACTGCGATTGTGCCGTTGAATATTCGTTACAGCGCTTTGAGGATACTTGTACGACATTCCATTGATGATTGTTTCACATTGACATAGCGGCGGTACGTTTTAGTTGCGTAGGGGGACGAATTTGCACTGGTGAAACTAAGGCATAACCCTACCGACCACCTTTTCCCCTTTTCATGCGTACTGAGACTATACGCTTGAAATGAAGCGAAATTGGTCCTCCCCTATTTCATCTTAATGTACGGGAGAATTTCTGTCCTTTGCCCTATTTTAAGAAAAACCTTTTCAAGCGTAACTGTACACCTCATTCAAGCGTACAGTTACGCCTTTGTTTAACCAGTGTGCTTGTTCTGGGCGCAGCCGCCTGCCCTCTCGTAGCCTCCCCCAGCGCCACCGGTGCAATAAGTCCCTTTTAATCTGATTACAAACTCAATCATCATATTTGCAATTGATTAGTCAAATGGATGTGCTCGTATCGGCTGTCACACTACCCACTGTAAATTTTGTTAACGTTTCTAATTTATTATCTTCATAATTGTGTTTATGAAAGTTTCCTCTCTTTTTTGGCTTAATTTTTGTTTTGTTTAACTAACAGCAGATGTCTGCGGCACCGTAGTCTGCCTGACGTGAATAAGTAAACATAACCAAGTTGCTCACTTTATTCTGTGAAAAAAGAGGGGCAAGCAACAAACTTGTTATTTCAATACTCTGCATACAAAGTGGCTGCTTGGACCGCCTATGGATATTCATGGCGCATATTGACGGAAGCGGGTAAGGAGGAGGCAGTTTCACATGTTCACTTCCCAGCGTTTAGCATACAAGTCTTGATTGTTTAGAATGTATTTTTTTCCCCTGTTTTGCCATTTTCATTATCATTCGCGTAAAAGGCTGAGTCGTTCGGCTGAGAGACCGCTGTCCTCCTGCAGTATATAAATCAGACGCATGTTTTATTCATGGGACACACACAGCAGGGCGACCGAGACAGGCGGACGCTGTCTATAGTGCGAGTGAGAGAGATGGCACATCAAAGGTGTGCCGTGTGGACCTACAGACGGACAGGCGCGCTCTCTCCCTGTTTCTCGCCACCCCCGACTCTCTCTTTCCCTCTCTCTCTCTCTCTCTCTCTCTCTCTCTCTCTCTCTCTCTCTCTCTCTCTCTCTCTCTCCCTCTCTCTCTCTCTCTCTCTCTCTCTCTCTCTCGCTCTCTCTCATTCTTTTCTCTCCCTCTCCGCCTGGCCCGTTCTTTTCACTTTAGAAAGAAAGGCGCGGTCGGACCGAAACGGCTGAGATCCGTCAAATGTAAAAGACACCGCCAACGCTCAGCTCACAAACGTCCATGACATTTGTTTTACCAAGAGTCAAAAATTCGTCAAGTAACTTCGCACGCAGGATATTGGTGTTGCGTATCGTTCGAAATTGCTAGGAAGACGCAAACGACACATCCGTCGTACAGTTGAGTGCACTCTACGCCCCATACCAATCCCCACCAACCGCTATGCCCCGCCACCCCACGCTCTTCTGTTTGCTGACTACATTACGCGCATCGCGAGCTAAGCCACAAACATCGCTTCCATTGATGGAGAGCCGACCGTGTTTACTCGGGTCAATATTGATTCGGATCAAGTAATATGATTGTTAACGCCAATGAGTAGCAACGTGTTTTGCAAGGCTTTTGATAGGAATAAAGAAAGCGCTTGTTGGTACATGTAACACGTTGGCCTGTGATGCTAGGAAAGGACCTCCACGCAGTACAGGACATCATTCAATGTTTTATGAATGCATGTGTGGACATATGCAGCACGCATTCAGACTTATTTTCTTTGCTTGCGGCAGAACATGGGCAATTACTCTGGAGTAAGGAAAATGCATACACACGCATTTTTCGTCATAGAAAATAGACTCGGTGGGGGCGGGGTTGGAACCAAAGTCATAATAAATTATTCTTATCCTCCTCTAAATTCATACTTGCGTCCGTAAGTGTGTGTGTGAGGGGGGGGGGGTGGGAGGAAGCGGTGAGGGTCACACATGCCAGGCTCTAAAGCCCCTTGTAAAGACATGCGCAGAGGAGCACGCTACGAGTACAGTCCGTCTGTCTGAGCCTTTGTGGAGCGGTACGAACTTAATGTCATCACAGAGGATTCCATGCGAAAATGGGTCGCAACGTGTCCTCCACGCATCCGGAGTTCATAGAGAGGCGCAGGACGAGCTCAAAACTGCAGCAGGCGAAAAGGGACTGAGCGAGCGCCATGTTGTGGATTGGCGGGGCTCACAGAAATATTCATGCCTTGCTTTCCTCTCTGCTCTCCCGCCCACCCTCCGGTCGGCATTTGTAACATTGATTCGTACAACGTAATACAATCATATTTTTTGCACAGATTCCTGGGCTGATTTGCACGCTTTTGTGGGCACATATAGAGACGTGTGTTTTTTTGCTTACAAATAAAAGAAGAAGAAAAAAAAAAACATTCTTAACGTTATGACATCTGCTCCTGTCAAAATTAGGCGGTCTTCTTTCCATGCCAAATTTTCGTCCACTTTTAATAATGCGAAGATTGGGCCTTTTTACTGGAAAGTGTCAATCCTAGGCCACTCTTAATTCTAAATAAGTTTCTAGTCCTTAATGTAAATGTGACCGATTCCAAAAGTTTTGGGACCTAACAGTGCTTAATGTAGGCAGCGAGGCGGGGGGTTGCGCACGCGGGTGCGGCGGGTGGTCTATCCTCTCTACCGCAGGGGCGCGCGCGCCTCGCTCGATGCTAGAGGTCCTTCACCCTAAAAAATAAAAATTAAAAAAAAAATCAGTGTGCACCCTAAAACAAGATCGCGCGGGAACAGCATCAAAAAACAGAAAAAATCAAGAAATATCGAGAAAAAAAGTCAGAAAAATAATCAGTAACAATCAAGAAGAATCCCTCCACCACCACCACCACCACCACCAACCCCGCCACGTGTGTGTGTGTGTGTGCGCGCGCGCGTGTGCGTGTGTGTGAACGTGATGCGGGAGAGCGCGAGAGGGATCTGCCTCTATGCAATTACCTCGTGGAAGGTCTGTAGCGGCTGTGACCGATCGCAATGGTCGCGTTAACTTGTTCTGATCCGCTGATTTGGCAACATGGGTCCCGCCACTGCTGGCGCGGTGCTCTCCTCGTGCTCCGCGCGGCGCGCCGCCGGGGCCGAAAAACGACCGTTTGAATGTCTGCCAGCAGAGATGTTCGTACATCCGGCAGCCAGGATCGTAACGGGGCGGGGGAGCGCGGGCGCGCCTGCCTCCCTCCCTCCCTCCCTCCCGCCCCATCTGTCTCGCTGTAACTGCTTGTCCTCGTATGGTTTTGCCCGCTTCCGCGCGAGGCACCGCGGCACCGCGCCCAGACCGCGCACAAAGGAGCAATGACACTTTGCGGTGTCACCCCGCAGGGGCGCCCCGGCCCGGGGCCCCTCCTTACCTGGCCTGCCTGCCATACAAGGAGTGGTAGGCCCCCGCCCGGCCCCTGCCCTGCCCTGCCCGGCCCGGCGCGCTGAGGTGTAGGCAGGTGGAGGCACCTCCTCCGCGCCTCGACATGCTCCGCCACGCCGAGCCACGCCGTGCCACGCCCCGGGAGGGGAGCGACAAATTCTGTCTGGTGCGCGCGGCCCGGCCCGGCCGCCCCCCTCGGGACCGGGGCGGAGGCGGGGGGTGAGGAGGGAGGGGGGGGGGGGCACGGGGGCTGAGGACGGCAGGCAGGCGCGCCCCTGCGCTCAGCGTCGTGGCGAGCCTAATCAGGAGGAACAGGCCGGGGGAGGAGAGAGAGAGAGAGGTCGCCGCGTGCTCAGGGAAATTTACATTTGAAATGTAAAACTCAATCCACCTTACATTAATGCACGGTGCAAAATAACGTGGACTTCGCTTCACGCTGTTTGTCCCTGAAATTTCGGTCTCCTTAAAAAAATAGTAAAAAATAAAAATAATTTGGTGGCTGAATAGAAAGTGCATCCGTACTTACGCCTGTTGTCTCAATAAAGAAGAAAAGCAGAGGGGTGGACTAAAAAACTTCATGCGAAGCCGAAATCCTTAGAGGAAAAGAACATCCGTACCGTACATGGTTCTGCCTCTCAGCCGCCTCTCTTGATTCTATTCGGTCTCCTTCCTTTTCTCCTCGCTCTCCCCCCTCCCCCACTAGTCTCTCTCTCTCTCTCTCTCGCTCTCTCTTCACCCTTCTTTATTTCCCTCGTCTTGTTCGTGTCTCTGTCCTCCGGGGAGTCGCGCCTCCGGCCCCCGGAGGTCTGGCGTGCCATGCCTACGCTCCGGTCGTGGTGGCCGCCTCCGGCCGGAGCCACCATCCCTCAAGGATTTCACGTGCGACATTCAGGACGACACTTTTGGGGAGACCTTGCGCCCTGCTCTACCCGGCCCGGCTCAGCCCCGCCCAGCAGCCCTGCCGCCCAGCCCGGCCCCGCCCAGCCCCACCCAGCCCCGCCCAGCCCAGCCCAGCCCCGCTGCCCAGATCCGCACAGTCCCGACCCTGGACATTGCCGCTATGTACTCTTTTAGACCGCTCCGGGTGGCGGCGAGGAAAGCCCGAAAAGTGTGGTCTGAAGACAAAGTTTTTTGACAGTGTTCCTGCATGGCGGTGACAGGAGACGGCGCGGTGGAACCGCTGACTGGGCCGGTGATTGAGATTCTGCAGCCGTCGTGTACACGGCGCGCCACGCTCCACTACGCCCCGCCACGCCCCGCCACGCCTCGCCACACACCGACGCTCCTGACCGCCCATTTCACGTTTGGCGCTACACTGCAAAGAGCGCCTCAACTCCCACTCCTGCCTCTGGTGGTTGCGCCGGCAGTTTTCGTGCAACCGATCTGGACCCCGCCCTGGCCCTCTGTAGAGCTCCGCCACGCTCCGCCACGCTACGCCACGCCACGCTCAGCCACGCTACGCCACGCTACGCCACGCTCACCCCGACACTGCTCACAGGCGCCCCCTCTCTCCCCGTCTCTCGTCTCGGCCCCAAGAGAACCTCTAATCCTGCATCTTCATGTAAAAAGGCGAAACATCATACTGTGGTCCCGCCGGGCTCTACCGAAGTGAGGGTGATGGGGAGGCCTCCCCCTCCCCCCTTAACCTCTATCCCATTCGCCGCTCCGACCACGCTGGGCCTTCAGGTGGATTACTGTTGGCTTAGCAACACTAAAAACGCCCCGAGCTCGCAGGTATTAGTGGCGGAAGGACGAGCAGCGGGCACCTTTCAGTGTGGTGTCGTCTTCCTTGTATATTTGCAGCGTATACATCAAGTAACGCTTCCCAAGAATCATGATTTATTGCAGTGTGATGTTGAAGATGGTTCAACGGAGCGTCAACAATTCGTAAATCTTTTTCGAACTGTTACTCTTTACGCTTACTCCAGCCAGCACTGCTGATAAGGCTTCACCTGGAGTGGTGGTGGAGCCGCAAGTGTAGCTCTCTAGCTTGCCTCTACAGGCTCGTCACATGCCGTACGCCCCGCCGCGCTCCCGTTTATTCTGCGGAGTGAGGGGGGGGGGGATCAGGCTCCTCCAGGACAGAATGCCGCGAGGCTTCTCTACCGGGAGGGGGGAGGGGCGCCGTCAAAATGAGCCGTATAGGGGCACCGTCCCCCTCCCATGTTTGATTTTAGCGGGCCGACGCTGAGCTATACGAGGCGTCGCACGCAGCGGCCAACGGCAAGGCTGGAGCTCTCTTGAACATCGCGTCTATTCATTAAAATAAAGAGGCGGTAATAAAGGGGGAGCGGGGTCATGGGGTATTGGGAGCAGGGGCGGTGCTTGGCGCTGACTGGCCAAAAGGTTCACAGCTGGCAGCCCCGCCGCACCGGCGGCGTGTCCCGCGCCCCACGCTGGAGGAGTCGAAGGAGGTGCCAATAGTGATTCTAGTCCTGCTAAGCCACCGCGCCTATGCCCGTAATTATTGTCGTGCTCCATTAAAAAAGAAAAGTATTTAATTTTGCCTTGGCCTTTTTTTAAATTTTTACAACGGTGCCACCGCCTTTTTCCGCCCGGACGGACAATCGCTCATCCGCCGCCTTGTCTGATAGTGCGAAACTGTTTCATTCCTGTGCTTTTCTGATTTCTGGCGAGAATCAGCAATTCCTCAGTCGACTGTTAATATTTTTGTTGGGCTAGAATATTAGTTGTATGGTGTACAGAGTAGGATGCCGGCTGGGTTTGAGCCTCCGCCGAGGGGTGAGCGGGAGCGGCGTGGCCCAGTCAGCGAGGAAGGGTCTGGGCCCAAAGTATCAGCAGAAACTCTCGCGGAATACACAATCAGAAGAGCAAAGAGTCACTATATCGAAAGTCTGTCAGTTCTGGAGAGGGCTGATCTCTTTACAGTGACAAAGGGAGAGTCTTGCCCCTCAGTTCAAAACACTGAGCCGACCCAACGCACAAGGAGAATACTGATTATTTACTGATCGACCAGCGCGCGGAGGTCAACGCGTAGACGTTTGAGTTATGGGGTGGGACTGGCGTCTTGAGGGACTCAAAGTGTCAAAAGTTTAGTCTTCTGTCTGGACATTTATTTATAGCGCTGAAAATAAGTTTTATATGCAGTTTGAGCATGAGAAGACGTGTATATGTGAAGCTTTTGTGCAATTTGCACGATGCACCTTCCAACATTACTAAAAATTAATAGCAATATTTATTCTTTTTAAATTCAAGTTTTTGTTGCAAGTCGTGGCCTTCTTTATTACTCGCTGCATACAGCTGCGTTCGTGGTGTCCCCGCCACCGCCTCCGAATAATTAATTTCGCGATTGAATCGAGATGATCTGGCGTTTAATTATTGGCGCCGCTGTGGCTGCGTCCGCCGTCATCCCTGTCACTCGCACTTTCAGGTCCGCTTCCGCGTGGATGGCTGTTGATGCCGCTAATTTTTTTTCGGACGCGTCCTTCATTATACAATCGGCGCTGCCCATCACCATGCATACTAACGCCCCAAAATGGCCAGTTTTCATTCGTCTTGGCTTCGAAAGCCACACCCACTCCTTATCCCTTGCGTTCTGCCACGGCCGTATTTTGGAATTGTATTTGAGTCAACCTAATGGAGAGGAGCCTTTCCCCCTTCGAAAAGTTTCCCCCTTACTTTCTACTTTTCGTCCCTCGTCCTCCCCCCCCTCCCCCTGCCCCTGTGCGCTCTCTCTCTCTCTCTCTCTCTCTCTCTCTCTCTCTCTCTGTCCTTGACACAGCCACTGCACACTTTTTTTTTCGCCACTCCTCGCGCGGTGTGAGTGACGCCCGACACCTCCGCGCAGCGCCAGCTCCCGCTACCCTGAGCCACGCCATTTTAAATGATACAGGAAACAGAACTAACCGAGCTCTGAGGAGACAGGCCTCGTCAACATGTAACAAGTTCTTGGCGTTCCTATGGCGCCTGCTCCTTCCTGTTCACCTGCATTTTTATCAGACCTCTGGCCTGCTTTTTGTACACGGGAGAGGCAGGCAGGGAAGAGAAGAGAGCGCGGTGGGGTATCACAACTACGATCAATCATTCAAACCCAATCGCAAAGGTCTAGAACGCCCCCTCCCTTCCCCCTCAGCCCACAGCCGCCCCCTGCCCGCCCCCTGCCCGCCCCCTGCCCGCCCCCTGCCCGCCCCCTGCCCGCCCCCTGCCCGCCCCCTGCCCGGCCCCAGCCCGCCCGCCGCCCAGCCAGGCTCGGCCCCCCGCCCCCTCCAATCCAAAATGAAAGTCCTCAAGACAGCTCATTTGGGGCCTCCAGACTCCAGTGCTGCAGCCCTGGAGCCTCCAGGCCGCGCAGGCCGCGCAGCCACAATCAATTCAACGGGAGGACATCGAGGACCCCAGTGACGGGCGCAGGGCTCTGGCATCTTCTGGAGCTGGTTGGCAGCAGAGCAGCCGTCCGCGTCCGGCCGGCGCTTATCCGTCCATCTTGCGGAAAACGTACTTGTTGTTCACTGAAAATCTACGAGTCCTAATTCTCGCCCCCATACGAGTGAGAATTTGAGGGCAATTTTATTACTCTCTGGAGAGTAAGAATTATTTTCCTCGCCCTCTTTGAGAAAGAATTTTGAGACCTCGCCCAAATAAAGTGAGGATTCGTGCTCAAATTAAGTGAGGTTAAAAAATCCTTACTCAAATAGAGCGAGGCTAAAAAATATCTCGCTCGAAAAGAGTGAGGTGGAAAATTCTCACTCCAATTAAGCATGGAAAAGTGTCCTCTCCCATTTTGGGTGAGAAATTGGATTCCGGGGTTTGCAGTGTTGCGGGAGCCGCTCGTGTGGCGGTGCTGGCGGCGGGGATTGCTGCACAAATTTTGTGATTTGTTTGTGTAAGCCACGTGCACATCTTGCCTCCGAATGCACGCAGGTGAAACTAGGAGGCGGAACTGTACCGGGTGTTTCTTTGAAAGCGTGACAGTGTTTCGGGATTGCATACTCGCCAGGGCTTCAGGGGCCATGGCGCCTTTCGAGTGAATGGGGTAGGCAAACCCGAATCACTGTTACGCATTCAAATAAACACCCGCGGTACGCTTGAATGAAGCGCACAGTTACGCTTGAAATGAGGTCTTGTTATACGCTTGATTTCAAGGATAATCTCAGTCGTTCACTATGACGCAAACACACCACAGTCACTGTTACTTTGCTTAATCCTCAACATTTCTTTAGCCACTACTTTGATGATAAAATTTAAAATTGTTTAGTTCTACCTCTCTGCCAACTTTCATCAAAATCCTATAGAAAATATCGGTTTTGCTTAAGAAGCCGTGCTTATAAAATAATAATAATAATAATAATAATAATAATAATAATAATAATAATAATAATAATAATAATAATAATAATAATAATAAAAGGATCCTGAGACAAAACCATAAGACTACTTCGTGCCTAAGATACAGAGCAACACGTGAGCACAGAAATACTCGAAAATACATTAATACAGCAAAATATCTGAAATTACACAGATATTCATCGAAGTTCGTCTTTTCTAAAATACAGGAGAAATGCGCAATAATACTAGAAAGATACGAATAGAGCATATCGAAGTAAGAGGGGCTGACCGCCCCCGGCACGCACGCTTCGAGGGGACACGTGCGGGGTCGCTTCCTCCACAGCTGTTTCCTCTCTGCGGGCGACGGCGTCGGCTCCTCGATGCGCCGATGGCGGCCGATGGCGGCGGCTCGGGTGCGTCTGTGATGCACGAATGGCTTGAACGTATTCCAGAGTCTATCGGGGGAAGCGAACGCCTCGCGTCTGCAGCTGAAGCGGCGGCTGAAGTGTCTCTCGAGCGACGCGTCCCCCCCCCCTTCCACCACTCTCCCTCTCCCTCCCCTTCACGAGTGGTCGTCTCAGGGCAGCGTGACGTGACGAGCGCATCTCAGAGTTTTCCCACGTGTCGGTTCCATCCAAAGTCGAGTTTCATGTCGCAAATTCATGTAAAATCGAAATTCTGTGTAGCATTTTTTTCAAATGCGGCAGATAGTAAAAGAGTTATATCGTATAGAGCTCAGGAAAACCAAGAACCGTACAAATATTCATTATTCAGTGCATTTCAGGAAATAGCAGTGTAAATAGACATGGACATTCATGCAGTAAGTAGTGTGCACATGCCTCAGTACACACTACTTCGTTGCGTACAGACCATCGCTCGAATACTTCGACTATGCAGATGCGGTCAGCAATGAACGCATGTACCGACTTGTACAGTATGTGGGAGAAAAAAAGAAAAAGAAAAAACTTTGTCCCGGTTTTCAAGCGGCCCCGGAAACCCTGTGTATTAACTTCTTATAAGAGCTGCTTGTTTTTTCCAAAACTGCTTGGAAACCAAGACGCCGTTTTCTCCGTGTACCGGGTGTTTCTTTGAATGCGTAACAGTGTTGCGGGATTGCATACTCGCCAGGGCTTCAGGGGCCATGGCGCCTTACGAGCGAATGGGGTAGACAAATCTGCAACACTGTTACTCATTTAAAGAAACACCCAGGACATATAGTTTGTTAGTGCGGGCTCCCCTTCCCTCCCTCCCTTCTCTTGGCGCATGCAGTTGTCTGGCCGCACCTCTCTGGCTCTCGACTGGAGCAGTGTGTCTCTCTCAGTGTGTCTCGGCTACGGCATCTCAGGGACAGGGACCGGGAGGCTGGGAGGGGTGCTGGGGGGCGGTGCTTGTGGTCGTCCTGACGGGAGTGGCGCGGCGCGATGGACATACGTCGCTCGTTGGCCGGGGACGGGGCCGGGAGGACCCGGGGGGTTGTGTACGGGGAGACGAGGGGGTAGAAATGTCAGCTGGACGCCCCGCCCCGTCCTGTCCCGCCCTGTCCCGCAACACAAATCCATCATGCCATCCAGCCAATAGCCGGCTTAAAATCGCGGCCAGTGAGGAATTTTGTTTTCCCTCTGATATATCGGCCTTTTACTCGATGGAATATAAATAGGCCTTTTTTTTCTGTCAGCCCGGAGGAACTTTTCACGCTTTTGCTCGCACAAGCTTCTAGTATTTGTGGAAAACATGACCTCCCTCCAAAGGGAGAAGTAATGCATTTCTGTCTCGCGTTCACTTTACGCAAAGAAACGGTTAAGGAACAAGCATCAACTCGTTATTCTCCGCGAGCTGTTGCTAGTGTGGCCTCCTCCCCGGCTCAAATGAGCCAATTACTATGGACGGTCTTAAATATACGATGGCAAGGCTCCGCAGGCCGGCTGGCCGGTCGACAGGTAATTTATGAGAGGGTATCCGTGCTCCGGCCCGCTTCACCCTACCATTCCTCATAGAGTGGACGTCTTGTTAAAGCGGACCTGCTTGAGGAGGGTAATGGTGGAGACGAGTCGCATGTTCACCTCTGGACTCTGCTCCACAGCCACTTCTATCTCTGTCTCTCTCACCCTCTCTCTAACTTCCTCTGCCTCGGGACCTAGCCAATCGCATCTGCCATCCGTCTCTCTCTCTCTCTCTCTCTCTCTCTCTCTCTCTCTCTCTCTCTCTCTCTCTCTCTCTCTCTCTCTCTCTCTCTCTCTCTCTCAGAGCCTTTCACAGTAGGCATGTAATGAGAGAGAGTGAGATTGTGCGAAAGGGATGAGCGCGTGCGGGGGAGAGAAAGGGAGAGAGAGAGAGAGAGAGAGAAAGGGGGGGGGGGAAACCCATGTGAGAGAAGTGATATATAGCGGGACCATTCCGGCTGAATACGGGACATGCAGTCAATTCGGCTGCCAAAGTCCGCCACCGCCCCCACCCCCCTGATTGTGATAGGACCAAAAAGTGATAAAGGCAACGCGGAGAGACGAATGCCCTTGATATCCAACTTTTTTGTCCAAGTCGTCGGCAAGATGGGCCACCCGCCCCCTGGATCTAATTTAAACGTCAGGCGCGACCATCTGCGGCGTGGCGTGGCGTGGCGGCGCTGCTTGGTGCCTGCCTACGCTGTCGCTCCTTCAATGTCTCGGCCACTCGCGCGGAAAGCGATTATGTGTTGCATTTCCGCTGCCCGTCTCCTTATCACTCACGGCGTTACATTACGTTTTTTCTCTTTATTTCCGCCCCTCTTGACGGATTACTGACTACACCGGAAAGCGCTGCCAGCTTGCCTCTCTGTCCTTTTCCAGCTCGGCCGCGCACCCCCGCACCCCGCCGTAATATCTCTCTCGGCCGGCGCGGAGGCAGACCTGCACACCCGGGGGGTCTGCCTCTGGTTCAAACCGAATCACCTTTTTTCCCGCGCGTTAATGACAGGGTAAGGTCAGGTCAGGAGGGACTGGTGCACTCAATTCGGAATTCCAAAGCCAGCGCCTTTCAGGGAGCTTGTGGGGGTGGCGGGGAGACAGGGCCCCGGCCCGAGGCCGACCCGAGGGCTGCAGAGCTCAGGACTCTCCAGCGAGGCCCCTCCGCTCCGGGCCGGGGGCGGCCGGGGCGGCCGGGGGCCCGTGGGGCTCGTGCGGGGACGGGCCTCGGGGGCCGACCGGCCTGCCGCAGGGGAGGGGAGGGGAGGGGCGCGGATCAATTCCGCTGAAAGATGGCAGGACCGTTAAGTAACGCGATATTCACTTTTACAAGAACGGCGAAAGAGAATGAAATGGAAAGTAGCGATAGTAAGATATACGAAAGGGAATTTTGTTGTTTTCCCGTGGGACCCGTCGAAACCGAGCAATAAATCTTTGCGTGCCTGTAGAAGTGGTATCGATCAAAAATATTCCTCATGCCTACCTTCGTCCGGCAGAGAGAGAGAGAGAGAGAGAGAGAGAGAGAGAGAGAGAGAGAGAGAGAGTGGGTGTGTGTTTGTGTAGGTGTGAGCGGGGCGCGCAGTGTCCAGCGCTCGCCGCGTGTCGGGGCGCGGGCCAGATATTGATTGTGGCCGTGGAGTCCGGCCCGGCCCGGCCCGGCCCGCCGCGCACTGCGCTATGCGCCGCGCGCCGCTCTGCCGTTTCATCAAAAAGCTTCATTCGCTATTTCCGGGCGGGGCGGGCGACCCCTGTCATCTTGTGCGCGCCTGATACCCCTAAACCCCTCGGGGGGTTTGCCCCCGCGTCCCCCGCCCCACCCAACCCCACACCTCCCCACCCCACCCTGCCCCGCCCCGCCCCGGCGCGCGAACCCTCGCGACCGCCGACCCCCGCCCGCCCGGCCCATCCTCATCCTCCCTCCTATATTTCCCCTCCCCCTCCTTCCTGCAGGGTTCCGGCCCGGGCGGCCCAAAAGCCGTTCCTGAAATGGATTCTTATGGCTACTTCTGTTCCTCCTCGGTCGACGGGGAAACCTCGGCTGCCTAAGCGTGTGTGCCTCTCTCCCTCTCCCTTCAGCGCTCTCCAAGGCTTACTCGCCTTTGCCCACTTTTGGCGTCTTGCAGAGAGGAAAGAGGAGGGAGAATGGGAGTGGGAGGGAGGGAGGGACAGAGAGAGAGACAGCTTGCTCTCTTGTCTCTCTGGGCTGAATGGCAAACATGCTGAAAGCGACGCCGACTGCACAGGAAGTCTATCGATTGCTGAGAAGGCAAGGCAAGCCTACATGTTTTCTTTTTCTGTCTTCTCATTTTGTGCGACCGGCGAGGCGGAGCGTGGCATGCCGAGAGGGGGTGGGGGAGAGAGAGAGAGAGAGAGAGAGAGAGAGAGAGAGAGAGAGAGAGAGAGAGAGAGAGAGAGAGAGAGAGAGAGAGATCGGATGCTGTCAGGAAAAAAAAAAAGTCTTTGAGACTCACTCCAACCCACCCGCTTTCTTCATCCCACGCCATCTCCTATGAATGAAGCCATGAGCCTGAACAATGCTGGTCGTCTAGTTTATGTTGTTGTTGTTTGCCTGCAGCTCTACCCTACTGGGCTATAGGACAGGCCGACGCCAGCCCGCGGGAAAAACAACAGCCTGGGAAAATGATTGAATCAATATCACGCAGCGCCGAGCGGAACCGAACTGAGCGCGGCTAGAAGCACTTGACCCGGTGCACACAAGCAGTGCACTTGGCTGTGGCCGCCCGGCCGCTCCTCTCCACGCGCGGGCGGAGGGCTGAGCGCCGCGCTAATGCCGCCCTTCCAGCGAGGTGTGGAAGAATCGATCTGTCGCGGTCTTGTTAGGACAACTCCTCAAACAACCCTGAGGTAGTAAGCCGTGCAAAAATTTACGATTTTTAATGGAAAATATGAAATAAAAAGTAACGATTTTGCGAAGAGTCCTGGTTGACAAATGAGATTTTTTTTTACTATGGTAAAATTATTGTGAGGGTATACTAAAATTGAACGAAAAATTGATAATGTCTTTATAAGGAGAATATACTAATTAGAATGAAAGTTTAAACGTAGTCGGCGTGTTTTGTAGTATAATGAAGTATGCTTTAATGAAATGCTTAATATTATCAAATTCCATTCGTTTGTTCATTTTCTGCGGGAAAGGGCCATATATATATAAAAAAAAACGAGAGAAAAAAACAACACGTTTTTCAGAGATTTTCGAAGGCAACTCCGTCGACTAAAATCAAGACTAAGCGGGAGGAAGAGCGAAATAAACACGTCAAAGGGCGGGCCGGGCCGGCTGAACGAGTGAGTCGAGTTTGCGTGAGAGGTGCTAAGGCCAGATAATGTAAAAAGAAGTAGACAAAGCAAGTGTGAAGATAGAGATGGAGATAGACAGAGAAAAGAGATGATAACGACATGCAGCACGGTAAGCACGGCATTCTGAGAGGTGTTGCTCGGTAATCCCAGCTGTAATCTATAGTGTTCTAGTGATTCTCATTTACAAGTGTTTCGTCATACAGCCCACGTATTTCCTTAGGAGCGAAAGTGTCGAACACGTTAGTTGAATTCAGTTTGGTTCGCCAGAATACATTTGGATGGAAAAGGACACTAGGACTAAGAAAAGACCTTGACAGCATGCCTCAACGACATGAATGTTACTGCCCCAAGAACATTTTTCTTATAGGGTCAAGAACAACCGCTGCCAACCGAGCGACACTGTTCTTGACTGTACTGTAGCAAAATGTTCCTGGGGCAGCAACATTCATGTCGTTGAGGCATGTTGTCAAGGCCTGTCCTAAGTCCCAGTTTATTTTTTTCCCCGTCTATCGGTCCGCAACTCTCAATGCCCCATATGGAATTCATTGGCTTTTTAGCTGAGCATCGAGATGATTTCAAGACTGTGTCGAGTACTGTGTGTTGGTTGCACACTGAGAGTGCTCTGTTCGTCAGCGACGCCCTGCCCGCCTTCATTCCTGAAGAGGGGTTGGTGCGGCGCGGCTGCCTCCTGTGACTCGCCCGAAATGGGAACCACAGCGGTCTTGTACTCGGGCTGCGCTGGGAGAGGGGTAACCCGGGGTAACCACCCCCGCCGCCGCCGCCACCGCGTGCGTGTTGTCGGCCTCGCGGGAGCTCAGTCCCACCGGCGATCCCCTTAGGCTGTGCCGGCCAGCTGCAGGCTTACCGGCCGATCCCTTCCAAATCCCGACAGGAGCTCTCAAAAGGTCCACTCGATCCTTTTGATTTCCCGACACATCGGCCAATCGCCCAGGCCGTTTTTCTTCATCCTCGTCGTTCTGGAAGTCTTCCTCAGCCGCTCACTCATGCCGTCTCTCTCTCTCTCTCCCCCCCCCTCGCCCCCCCTCCCTCCTCGGCCCCCCCTTCGGTGGCTAACTGTATTATCGAGGGTCACCTGCTGTCACTTCTGTCTGTTTTGCTGTCATTTTCTTACAGCAGAAGACATTGAATACTGTGAGGTAGAATCCTTAACCGTTTTGTCTTGTTTTATTTTTCCATTTTCTTTTTTCTCCCGTGTGCCTGGACGATTGGCGAAAACTCATGACTCGTAGTCGTCTGAGTGGCTCCTAGTGATTCTTCATTCTGGCTGCCTTCTCTGCTCTTATTGCTCTGAGTTCGCCTCAACCGGCGATGCGTAAGACTCCGTGAGACACTGACATAAATTCGTGCCTCTTGTGCAAGGGTCTTGTAAGGGGTCCCCTCCCCCCCCCCCCTCCCGACTGAAATTCGTTCCTGCGCCCCTGATGTATAAGATGCTAAAACCTGAGAGCAGAGCAGATCTGCATTGACTTCTAGTTCTTTTGCATGAACCAATAAAACCAAAGTCAAAATTCTATCTCTATCTCCCTCTTTCGCTCTTCCTGCCTTTTATACCCGGTTCCGCTTTGTTGCTATGGAGTCACTCACTCGGAGTGCACTGCTCGTTTGCGCGCTGCCACATAAGGTGCATATTTTATAGGGCAAACAAAGGTGGGCGTGTTGAGATGAGGGAGGAGCCGGGCGGAAGGGGATGAAAAATACAGGCGTGGGCCGCCCCGGCCGTGTGAGGCGTCACCGTTACAATGAGAGCGTGCTTATTACCAAAACACCTTTAATAATGAGAAGCCTGTGGGGAGGGCGGGGGCTGGGCGTGCTAGAGAGGAGTCGGCCCATTTGTAGCGGAAGTGTAAACGGAAGTGTAAAGCTGTGTTCCGGAGGATTTCCACGTTGGTCCGCATCGCATATACATACATTCATACATACTCCCGTACAACACTCTGTGGCGCGCGCACACACATTCACACACCAGCGTGAGCGCGCACGCGCATTTACACAAACGCGCTCGAGCAAACGTACGCGAACCGCGGACTCCAACTCTCCCCCTCTATCTCTCCTCCCCTCCCTCCTTTCCTCGCAGTCTCTTTTTCAGACCGGAAGGCAGTCTCTCCCTCCCCCCCTCTCTCTCTCTCTCCTTCTCATATTCTCCGGACGCACCTGCCTCTCGCATGTGTGGCGTTGGCCATTTTTGCCACCACCTCGCGGGACAGCAAGAAATGTTTAGTTTCCCCCGATGCTGTTGTGAATCCCATTCCCATTACATGTTCGTTCCGTGTGCAAGATGTGTATTAACTATTTTCGTAGCAGAAGTAGAAAGAGGAAAATGCGGACGGGCTTTCGTTTTGTCGCTTACCTGTCACTTGCATTTATGTCGCATTAAATTTAATCGTGATTGGCGATTAGAAAAAGAGGAATGAGAGAGAACGCTTGCTAGAGAGCGGGTGCGGGGGAGCTAGCTCGGAATGAATGATTCCGGGCGGTCCTTTCACTCAAGGCATCCAGGCGACCTGCCGGGCGGGGCCAGGCCGGGCAGCCTTTTGCCGGCGCTTTGACGCGTCCATAATCGTCCGGCCACCACGCTCCGCCACGCTCCGCCACGCTCCTGTCGGGTTTATAATTTTTTTTTTGACCGACGGTGGCGGCGCGATTTGCAATTAAAGCCTAAAAATAAGGACGGCGCTGCGGAAAGTTGTTAAATTTAATGAAATGTCGTTCTACGCTGGCTTAATGACCAAGGTATTTTGAGTAACAAAAATAAGAAAAAAGTTGCCCTTAAAGATTTCTAAAAAATAATAAAACCAAATTTTGTGTCTGGTGTTTTATTGCTTTGCCAATTGTTATCAGAAAAAGAAAATCCCCAGATTAGACAACGTCGTTAGAACACGTTGATTTAAAAAATAAACAAAAAACGAGGGCCTCCAAAAACTCAATCCGTCCCTTGTGCATCTAAAACCTAACCGCGTGCTTTTTTTGTCTCTGTTCGCAGGTGGGTTTCCTGTCCGGCTCGACGACGACGTCGGGGTGGCAAGGCGCACCAATCAGGTTCCGATAAATAATTCCAATCGAGTTCCGGGCATGCCCCTCCCCGATCGAGCTGCCCCTCCCTTTTCCCTCCTAGACCCATCAAGGACGACTAGCTCCTCGCCGCGGCCCAAGTATTTCTCAAATCGGAATTCTTGAGAGCCTCGTGTCCCCATGCCAGGCCGCCCTCCCCCCTCCCGGCGAGGCGCCGCGCTGCGCGCAGGGCTCAGGCCCCGCGAGCTACACACCGCGCGAGGCGGCGCGAGGCGAGCAGCCCTGGAAGCAGAGACCGGCATCCGCTCCCGAACGCTGCTCGGTTCGTCCCGGCCAGCCGGCTCTCCCATCTCGGTGCGTCCCGTGCGCGCTCGCTCGTCCCGCTGTCTCCCACCCGGCGGGACCCGCACTAGCGAACGGGTCCCGTTTGCAAAAAAGAGGCGGGGGAAGGGAGGTGGCCGAGCGGCCCCGGCCCGGCCCGGCCGTCACGTCAGGCCGTGCCGAGCCGAGTACCGGACCGGAGCCTCGAGCCGAGCAATGCGCCTGGTGTGTGTGTGTGTGTGTGTGTGTGTGTGTGCGTGTGCGTGTGTGTGCGTGTGTGTGTGTGTGCGTGTGTGCGTGTGTGTGCGCGCGCGCGCGTGCAGACAAGAGGAGGGGGAGGAGAGAGGAGCAGGCGGGCTGTTTCAAAGTACCGAAATCTCAATATTTAATAGATATATATCTCTCTATATGTATATTTATATACCTGGAAAAATGGACCAGGAAGTCAGAAAATTAACATTATATCATCTCTCTATTGACTAGAGAATATAGAAACAAGAGGTCATAAAAATTTAAAAAATCAACATTTTTCTTTTGACTAGAAAACGACACAAAAAAAAACATGAATTATCTGAGACAACGTGTCAACCTAGACTTGCACTTGCACTGCCTTTGCAGGGCGCTTTCCTTGTTTTCTCTTTAAACGGGTTGTTCTTTCCCTAATTTTGTTCCTGCAATTCATGTGGAGAGTAATTAAATCATCCACAACCCCCATTTCCAAGTTTTTACGCCTCTTATTGAGAATCCAGCCCGCATCACTAAAAGTGCGCTCTGTTTCAGCACTTGTTGCAGGAACGCATAAGTAGCGTCTCGCCAACTTTGACAGTCGAGGAAAGCGATCAGCCTAAAAACAGAAATAAATTAATTGTTAGCGTAAATTCAGTAGGGCTCGGAAAAAAATGGACCCGGGGGTACTCGTACCCATACCCGTCCGGGACTCGGACCCGCGTAGGGCGAAGGAGTTTAGCCGTGTGGGTGGGGGTTGTAGAACTGAGCTCAACTTTCACCCGCGCCCTTTTTCCGCGCCCTTACGCATTTCGGTCCTTTCCAAAACTTACTCTGCGCATCCACCAGGAAAGTTGCTTTGTGTGGTCAAAGTCGATACCAAGCGGTTCTCTCAGGTAGGCCTCCACCTCGTCCTCGACTGGGTCCCCCAATGACTCCGCACTCTCGCGAAAAGCGGCATAAGGGTCAAATTTAGTTTTCTTTGGTGGAGGAGGGGTGGGGGCAGCCTGAAGCTCGTCAGCTTGTTGGGGGTCACTGTCACTCTCATTGATGAGGCGCCTAACCATGCCGTGAACCTGTTTTTAGACAATAGTTAATGAAATGACAATGGCGTTAAATTACACTGTGAAAAATATATTTGTAGATTTACGATAAATTTTGTAAATCGTGATTTACGAACTATGTTGTAAATTTACGACGGACCTTTTTTGCTCGTGAATGAATTTCAACCTGATATGTAGTGCTTGTAATTTTACGATTTGCAATTGTAATTTTACAACTGCACTTCGTGGAAAATTTTCCCGTAAACTTACGACTATTTTTCACAGTGTAGCGCTATCACAACAGAACAATATACTGAAAGGTACCTCAGATTTCTCAGTTTCCGAGAGTATATTTCGGAAGCTCCGGAATGAGGGATCAAGAAACGCCGCTATTTTATGGGTGTCCGTTAACTGAACCACGTTCTCCAGCTCCCGGTACAGTCTTGCCCTCATAATACGGATCGGCTCACTATCTGCCTCGTCCGGCGAGTACGCCTGGCGCAAGGTGTGATAGCTCACCAGAGGTAGTGAGGCCGTCACACAGTTCTTAGCTTGCACCCTTTCAGTTTCAAGCTTCAGGGGCTCGAGGAAATTCACAATCTATATTTAAAAAATCAAAATTAAATTTAAAAAGTTAATTTAAAAAAAAATGTGGCATGCAATTTATTGCGTATCAGTGTTACTGATATTAATTTTTTTTTAAAAAAAAAGAGTATTACTTCTGTTAAAAATTCCAGGGGTATTTCGTCAAGCCTTTTGGTTTGACCCTTGCGTTCTAGAACAGCGCGTACCTGTGTAAAATTAAGTCCTTACTAGCGGCATCGTTTTGTTCGAAAAATATTGAGGATTTTGCATACTGTATATAGTGGGTAGTGGGCCGCAAGTGGCCGAAAATAAACTCACTCACCTCTGGATAAACTTTTCTGATGGAGTCTAGCATGCGATAGCAGCTGCTCCAGCGCACCTCCATGTACTGTTTTAAAGAAGTTGGGAGCTCCTCCATTAGCCCCGAGCTCTTAAAGTAGTGGACAAGATCACTGCAGGCGTCCTTGATCTTTAGTACTCTTAGCACGGATATGCATTCATTCTGAGAAAGAAGAATGCGGAGTCCCTTCATAAAATCAGAGTCTGCCTCCCGCAGCTCACACAGACTCAGAACCTCGGGCAGGGCCGACCCGTGCGTATGACCCACGCGTCCCACCGCGCTCTCCAGATCCTTCAGGTACTGTGCAAGTTCAGCCAATTTCCCGGTGTTCATCTCCTCCAGGGCACGCAGTGCGACCTCAGCTTTGGAGAGAGTTAGGATTCTTCTTATCTAGAACAATTTCCGAGACATAATAACGCATAGGCTACATTTATAGTACGAGAGAGAGGCGGAAAAAAAAATCGAAACAGAAAAGAACGGAGAAAGAGAGGTACGGGGAGGAGAGGGCGTGTAAGTAAGGTGTGAGAGGCAAAGGCAGAGAAGGGACGGGAGACGGGGTGAAAGGTATGTAGGGGAGAAGGTGGGACGTTACTTTGGCGAATTTACCTTTTCATAGCTGCCGCAGACAAACGCCACACAGTTCGACGTGTTAAAAAGCTTAGGAAAAGCTAGCTTTTGAGAGTCCAAAATAACTTTGTTTTTAACTGAAGTTTTCATCTTTCTCAACTCCTTGACAACCACGTCCACCTGCTCAGTAATAAATAATGCCTCTGGCGTGAGCTTTTGAAAATTCTTCGGCGCAACTGTCATGGAGTGAGTGTATACAATGTTGTACGCGTGGGCCAAGCAGTACTCTCGCCAAAATCCATTAAGAGCATTTTTTTGTGCCTGCTCACCATCAGTTACAAAGCAAATTTTCTTTAATGTCTCCTCCGAGATTCCTCGTTTTTCAAAGTTTTGAACTATGAATGCCCGAAGGTTTTCCGCAGTTTTTGCGTGGCCGGTAGGAAAACGCTCCGTAAAATATGACTTCGTCTCCACTTCCCACTCGTTGGTCTCAGCATTGAGACTGGGAAAATGGACATTGCAGCCCATTAAGTTTTGTTTTCTTGAGTCCTCGGCCCACATGTCTACAGAGCACGACATTTCTCCCGCCGCCGCCGCTGCAGCAACTCGCGGGTACAACTCGGCGCGTTCGTCCTCCGCTAAGTCGTTAATGCGCCTTTTAATTGTTTTGGAATCACTGAAGAGCGTTTTCACGTCTACCTTTCCAAACTGGTGGCCAGTCAAAACGAGGGTTTGGGCTAGATTCAAAAAGCCAGGGCCTTGCATAAGGGAGAGAGGACGCAAGTCCACAGCCACACACTCTGCTGTTGCGTCTAAAACGGCCTCTTTAGCCGGAGAGGGCGCGCTCAACAGCTCTAAGTCTTTCACCTCCGCAAGCTGACAAACATGTCTGTTTAAAGCGCTAGTCCCTGTATAACAAACAAATTTTCAAACAAATATCAAGCCCGAAGTATGCGCGTCATGTCAACGTTCCCGTCACAGTCCTGGGCATGCCCCGTGGGTAGGGAGGGAGGAGGGGCGCTCAGACAGGCACTATGATAAACATTCTTGTAAATTTACAACATTTGTTGTAAATTTTATTTACGAAAGATGTCGTAAATTTACGACTTCCGATTCTTGCTCTTAGATAAATTCGAAGTCGATAGGAAGTGCTTGTAAATTTACAGTTGTGGATTGTAATTTTACGACTCACATCGTGGAAATTTGTCCCGTAAACCGGGACACGCGGAGCAGCGGGGCGCGAGCCGCGAGGGCGGCGGCGCTGGTGGGCGGGGCGGACACGGGACGGGGACACGCGGAGCAGCGGGGCGCGAGCCGCGGCCGCGAGGGACGGGGACACGCGGAGCAGCGGGGCGCGAGCCGCGGCCGCGAGGGACGGGGACACGCGGAGCAGCGGGGCGCGAGCCGCGGCCGCGAGGGACGGGGACACGCGGAGCAGCGGGGCGCGAGCCGCGAGGGCGGCGGCGCTGGTGGGCGGTGCGGACACGGGACGGGGACACGCGGAGCAGCGGGGCGCGAGCCGCGAGGGCGGCGGCGCTGGTGGGCGGTGCGGACACGGGACGGGGACACGCGGAGCAGCGGGGCGCGAGCCGCGAGGGCGGCGGCGCTGGTGGGCGGTGCGGACACGGGACGGGGACACGCGGAGCAGCGGGGCGCGAGCCGCGAGGGCGGCGGCGCTGGTGGGCGGTGCGGACACGGGACGGGGACACGCGGAGCAGCGGGGCGCGAGCCGCGAGGGCGGCGGCGCTGGTGGGCGGTGCGGATACGGGACGGGGACTCGCGGAGGGCAGGTACGCCTCGGCGCCTGACCCTCGAAATCACGGGGGACGCGGGGCGCCAGGGCGACGATGGCGACAGCGAGACGACCTGTGCGTCGTGCGGCGTACGGGGGGCAGAGAGAAGTTTGATCCGTATGACAGACGAGCCCCCTCCCCCCTGCCCATGTCTTGTGACACACGCTGACATGACGTTAGAATCATAGCGTTTAAACCGTTTTAACGCACCTGTCCATTTGACGTATTCGTCGCAAGTGCGACAGTGCACATAGCCAGTGTTTTCCTCTTCTTCCCCATCCCCAGCCTTTACCACGAGTTCAAATGTTCTCCAGCACTTGGCGTGGCAGTTGCGAGCCTGGGGAATCAATTTAAAGTCGCCGTTCTCTACCTTTTCTTTGACTTCTTTTAGTTGATCCTGCCGCTCTCTCTTGGTCACGCCCTTCTTGTCTTTCTCATTGCCTGCCATTGCCTATCACCGCTCACTCACTAACACTAACCAATAACTCACTACCTATCCTAACTCTTCCTTTCCTCTCGCTTGTCAGAAGGTGTGCGGTGCAGGTGTGTGATGGATGTGTGCTGTGCGGCGATGTTTGTGTCAACAACAATGTCAATATCTCGTCTCGGGGGGAGGTGGAAGTGAGAGGAGAGGAGGAGGCAAGCACCCCGCCCGCCCCCGCCGCCCGCCCGGCCCCGCCCGGCCGGCGAGAGGCGAGCGGCGAGCCGAGCCGGCTGGGCAGTGGGCAGCGCTCGGCTGCCTGGCAGCAGCTCGCCCCGCCGGGACCCGAGTGCGAAACGGGACCCATTTCCTCGTGTGCATTCGGCAGTCATCGGCGCATCGCTAGGCTACTTCGGCTGGATTGTTACCTCTCTCTCGCACACCAGCGCGCAGCGCGCTCGGCTCGAGACGGGACCCGAACGGGAGCGGATGCCGGTCTCTGCCTGGAAGTGCGTGCACTGCGCATACGCCCGCCGTAATCATTCTAATTGATGCCTTTTCTCTCTCTCGCCCTCGCCTCTCTCTCTCTCTCTCTCTCTCTCTCTCTCTCTCTCTCTCTCTCTCTCTCTCCATCTCCCTTTTGCTACTATGCTGCGCACCCCGCGCCTCCTTCTCTTATTCCCCTTAATGAGGGAACAAGGTGATGTTCCCTCTCCTCTCTTCGCCCTCCTCCTCTCTTCGCTCCCCGCCCGTCGCCCGCCGCTCCCCGCTGTCTGTCTGGCAGCGCCTAGGATGGCAGACACACGAGTCGCCTCGCCCGGTGGTTTGGCTTGTCAGACGATAGCAAGACAGAGCACAGAGCAGCAGCCCATTTGATTCTGTCCCTGTCAGAGGGGATGAGGGATGATCATCCGTCTAATTGTCGATGGAGCTCAACTAATTGGCGCATTATCTGGTGTGGTGGCTCCTTTTTTCTTCTTTGTCTCTTTTTTTTCATTTTTTTTTCCAGTGACGCAACGGTGATTTGTTTTTATCTGGCGCGGAAGAGGGCCGCAATGGTTGAGGCGGTATTGTGAAAAGGCTTTCAACATGAAACAGTTTTGCCTAGTCAGCGAGCTGATGACGTTTGTGTGGTCAGGGCTTTCTCTCCCCCACACACGCGCCGCCCACCATCAGGCTCGTATTCATAGTGCCCTGGGCTTCCGGTCCAGCGTAATGTATTTCCATCGCAAGAAGTCGGCCAGATCTCTGCTTTCACCTCATATTATTCCTCCTCTACTCGCTTTCCATCAGCCCTTTCCCTTCATATCTTCCCCCTTATTTCTCCCCTATCCACGCGAAACCTCAAAGCTGTTGGGTTTTTGAACCGCAAAACGCCGTTTATTTTTTAATTCTTAATAAAGGACCAATCATAAAAGCAGATGACACAAATTCAAGGCTAGCGTCGTCGCGTCGTGTTATTTAACTGCATGTCTAGAAAATAGTGTCTTGTATACATCCCATATTTTGTTCAGTTTTTAGGTGAGACCCGTTAAGCTCTTGACTGCCTTTCGTTTGAAGGTTAAAAAATTGTCTACCGAAGGTTAATCCCTGAAGCTTTAGTTATTTTGAAAGCGAATCACGCAGTGGAAAAAATGAAGAAAAGACAGCTCGGAAATTCACAAATAAGTATTCTTTGTGAAAAAAGTTTCCAATATTCTTCGTGATTTGTTTAGAGTATTCACTACTCTGCTTAGCGAAATCACATCTCTGATTCGTTATCAAAAGTTCATAAATTTCAGCAGTATTGTGGCCGGTCTATAACTTTTATCCAGCAATTGCGGGGAAATCACAATATATTTATGACAGTGTGTGCAGTTCTAGCCTGGGCTGAGGCAAGCGCGTCCTGGTAGGTTGGGTGTAGAGTAATGCACATGGACATTGTTCCCCATAGCAAAACGTTCAACCAAACTTGCTGCTCGCGCTGTCTGTGAACTCAGAGCAACTGCTTGATACTTACGTTATATTTCCCTTCAGCTTCACTGAAAATCTACGAGTCATAATTCTCGCCCCCATACGAGTGAGAATTTGAGGGCAATTTTATTACTCTCTGGAGAGTAAGAATTTTTTCCTCGCCCTTTTTGAGAAAGAATTTTGAGACCTCGCCCAAATTAAGTGAGAATTCGTGCTCAAATTAGGTGAGGTTAAGAAATCCTTACTCAAATAGAGCGAATCTAAAAAAATATCTCGCTCGAAAAGAGTGAGGTTAAAAATTCTCACTCCAATTTAGCATGGAAAAGTGTCCTCTCCCATTTTGGGTGAGAAATTGGATTCCAGGGTTTTCAGTGTTTCTTTAGTTATAAATGCATATCGTATGGTAAAAATGAATAAGGCTAGTTTACGCTGTCTACTGTGGGCTGTGTCAGCTGGCTCTGAACATGACGGAGGCCCCCTCCCCCTCCCTCGCCCCCTTTTAACCCCGCTTTAGCCCCGTCCTCTTGCGTCAGCTCGGCGAACAAGCCTTGTATGGCATGGACCATTAAAATGGAACGGTCTATATAGATACGCGCGTGCGCGCGCGTGTGTGTGTGTGTGTGGGGGGGGGGGGGGTGAAATGGACTGCGATATTGTGATATGTTTAGGTGTATAACCGCCAATCCGCCGCCATATCGTGATTCCGCTTTGGCCAGGTGCGCGCAACTAGCTGTTTAAAAGACTCTTTCAAAAGCGCACCGTACTTGCTTTAAATAAAAAAAAAAGTTCTATTTTACGAGACCAACGAAACTATGAGAAAAATATTCGTAAATTAACGAATTTTTTTTCAAACTTTACGATTACGACACAGAGTTATAAATCTACGACGGCACGAAAAAAAAATTAGTTGATAGGACTAAACGTAAACGTGTTTGCTACATATCACCCGAGTAACCCGTTAGCTACTTGAGCTTCGGAGGCACTGCTGAGCTCGAGGGGTAAATAACTCCGAATTTTGATGTACACCACTAATTCAAAATTCACACTAATTCAAACTAATTCACGCGAATTCAAAACTAATTCACGCGAATTCAAAACTAATTCACGCGAATTCAAAACTAATTCAAGCGAATTCAAAACGAATTCAAGTAAATTCACAACAAATTCACAATAATTTCAAAAAACTTCGCAATAAACTCAAAAAATTTAAAGATAATTCAAAACGAATTCAATTTAATTCAGACAAATTCAATTCAAATTCAAGAAATTTGTACACCGAATTCAGAGTTGTTTACCCCTCGGCTGAGCTACGCCAGCGCGACGGTGGTTGGGAAGAACCGGAACCAGTCAGGTGCATTCGTCACCAAATCGAAAATTATTTTCACAAGTTAGCCCACATGATGTAATACATTGCCTTTTGCAGACAAGAGCTTTAGGTACTATAAATAAACGATCTTTAGTCCCAGGATCCATGAAAAATAGGCTATGCCAGCGATGAATTTGTTGTCGCAGCCAATCCAGTTTTACGGAGACCCGTTAGTTGTCGTAACTAACGGACATCAGCTAATGAGGCAAATGACGATTTGTTCGGATAGCCATCTGTAGTTAGTTACCACAGGACTACGGATTTTAATTCTCAGAACTAAAATCATTTTTAACTCACCCAACATTTCTGCTCAAACAATTTAAGTGTCAATGGGGTGACCCTCAACCAACACGTTAGCTCTCAGGGCTAACGCTTAGTAGGGATGATTAATGTGTTTTTTTTTGTTTGTTTGTGTGTGTGTGTGTGTGTGTGTGTGTGTGTGGAAATTTTTTCCGTAACCCCTACGTCTATATTTTTCACAGTGAATCTGAAATATTTGATGATTCTAGAAAAGACTCTTTGTAAACCTTAAATGCTATTGAAAACTTCAGACTGTGCCCCAGTTGTTGTATAATGTATGCATACGCTGTTCGAACACCAGACTCTCCCCGCTCTGCTCGGCTCCTCTCGGGGCGGCGCGGCGGCGTGATGGACAGCTGGCGGTGCATTTTACAGCCGCGCGAGCCCCTCGGGGGGCGCTGCCGGCGCTGCTGGAGAGAGACTGGCCGGGGGCGTGCCCGAGAGGGCCCCCGAATCCCGCTATCAATTCGTCAGTGACCCCGCGGGGCTCCCGGTCCCGGCCCAGCCCGGCCCAGCCCGTGGCGGCGTGACAGGTGCTCCTCCCTCCCCAACCCGCCATTAATGACAGCGAGCCGATTGACCGCCGCCCGCCTATGTCTGCGATGGCTTTTAATGAAGATAGCCCTGGTGGTGCCTCCGCCTTTTCAGTCCTCTCACGCGATGCGCGTATCAGGCAAACAAAGTCGTATTTACTTTTACTCAGGCTTTTTTTTTATTATATATTTTTTTTTATTTTTTTGCTCTCTCTTGATGGTTATTGTGGGTAAAATTCCCTGCAGAAGCGTAAATATTCCGTGGGTTCGAACTATACGGATGCACTTTCCCGCCAAAATAGGATATCTACATCCAGTACTCAGGTCGTATTTCTTAAAGAGGGAAGAGGGGAGCTTTAACATGTGTGATCTCGTTGTAAGCGTTGCTTAATGCCCTTGTAAGAAAAGGATTTTTTTTTTTAAGCAAATGGATATTTCTTAGCAACGAGCCCGTAAACTTTGAAAAGTTTCGGAGCCTGCGCCGCTGTACCCAAAAAGGGCGTAGTGTTCGCGCGATGCGCGGAATAGCCAAACTTGAGTGAGTCGCATGCAGTCTCCACCGCCTGCGGGACCCGTATGTGGGGTGGGAGAGGCGCCACCCGCGGCGCTGGGTCGGGACGTTCCGATATATCGGGGAGTGGTCCGGGTCCGAGTGCGGCCGAGGGGCTGGGCTGGGCCGTGTGAAAATGAGTCGGACTTGACGGACTCTACGGTGCGCCTCCGGGCCTAATGTGTGACGGTCCCTCCCGGCGTGGAGAGGTGGTTGGGGTGGTTCAGGAAGTTTCGACCACTTTTCCTCCGTGTTCCCGTCCTCTTTTTCTCCCGACTGCGGTGGTATCCGCGCGCTCGCTGTTTCCAACTCGGTCGGCCGTACATTTGCGGCCCTGGGCGCAAAATTCCTTCCGCAACATAGTTTCTCTCCTTTCTTCACGATGAAAACGTCCACTCCGCTGCCCTGTGATGCGCCCTGCTGTTTGTCCTGTTGCATGTTCTCATAATCGCCCGCGCATGAGGAAAAACGGAAAAAAAAAGAAGGAAAAAAAAGAGGCGCTGCCGTCGGATCGATGAGCCACATTTCGGTTAGGAATAAACCATAAAGTCTCGGAGCGCGGCGCCGCGGGTCCGCGTCGGGAAATTAACTGTGACATTGATTGTAATGCCTTTGGTGCGGGGCTCGGCGGGGCGCGGCGGGGCGGGGCGGGGCGGCAGTGCGCTGCGCGGCCGGCTCCTCTCGTCGCGTGCGGTGGCTCATTATCCCAGGAAATCGTGGGGACGAATCGAATCGATGAGCGGCAGCGGGCTTCATTACGGGGGGCGATGAGCTGGGGAATGCCCTCCTCGCCCTGTGTGTCGGGCAGTTCGCACCCCCCGATCATTTAAAATAATATTAATCTCGGCTCTATTGTCACATTTGCATCAAGTAAGAGATATTCCAAACGACGCGGAAGAGCTTAATTTTATTTTTAGACGATTCTGCTTGCCCTATCATCGTCTCTTTCTGGACCTGCTTCTGCTTCAACTGTGTCCCTCAAAGTTTATTACGGTCTTCCATTCACACTTCGAGAAAATGTCCAATGTTTTGAGGGTTCTTTACATTATTCTCATAGTCACCGCATAAACGGAGCTTTTCCCGCGTGTTGTCGACATACGTGGGTGCGCTGGGCCCGGCGCCTGGCCAGGGGGTCTCTGCTCAGCTCGGCGCGCTCCTCACACCCCTGCGCACCGGGCTGCACACCGAGAGCGGTATTTTGATGCCCTTCCTGGAACATCGCCTCATCTCTTGGTTGTATTCCAGAAAAAAAATTCAGGGTTGAGAGAGACAGACGAGACGAACACCGTCCTAAAGCTTCAGCATTTGCTTGGTTCGGCTGCCCGGCCCGATTATTCGCATCACTCGACGCCGGACTCTATTCCTTTCGTTTCTACCGGTTTCCACCCCCGTTGTCTCTCTCTCTCCCGCTCTGCCTCTCTCACCTCACCTGCCGCTGCAGATGCGCGTGTGGGGCATGCGTATAAACCTGTCGGCCCCAGTCTTCCATTCACCTTTGTGAGGAAGGGCCGTAAATTCGGTAATAATGCTCTTCCCGCCGCATCGTCGCGCCCTAGGGAATGTTTTGTTACGCTTCTCCCTCTCTTTCACCCGCGCTCCGTCCCTCCCTCTGCTTCAGCCCTCTCCCAAACTCGGCTTCGCTGTCTGTCGGGTGGCACTGTCTCTCCTTTGTGTCGAAGCTTATCTCCCTTTGTCACCATTGTCGGCCGCTGCTCCTAGCGGCCTTTTAAACCTCACATGACTCACTGCGCTCGGACCGGCGCTGCGCTGCGGGGTGGCCGACGATACAGGCTGCGGTCTGACCGGATCTTACTTGCTTTTTTTTCCGACACCCTCTGCCTCTCTCTCTCTCTCTCTCTCTCTCTCTCTCTCTCTCTCTCTCTCTCTCTCTCTCTCTCTCTCTCTCTCTCTCTCCCTCTCCCTCCCTCCTTTTCTTTGCCCCGTCGTCCGTCTTCTATTCTGTTCGGTCGTCTCCGCCGCGCCACGCCCTGCTCTGATGCGCCTCGCCTTAGCCCTCACCCTTCCTTCCGCGAGCTCTCCTAAACTTTCTTCACCCTTTGCACTGCTATGGAATTTTTTTTATTTTTTTTTCAAAGTAAGCAGCGGAGTTGCCTTTTAACATCGGTCGAAACGCTAGTCACTTGTTTTATACATTGCCCGTATGGGACAAAAAAATCTCTGGCCCAAGGGATTCACTGGAAAAACAAAGGTAGGACGGGAAGGGTTTTAATGCCTTTACCAAGGCATTAAAAATTAGCACCCCTGCAAAGGCATTAAAACTGCCCCAAAGGTATTAAATTTTAATGCCTTTGGACAATTTCGTGCCTTTGCAAAGGCATTAAAATTTCACACCCCTAGAAAGGCATTAAGTCCTACCTTTGTTTTTCCGGTGTTTTGATGAAAATTACCTCACTTATAGAATTTTATCGTCTAAATTCAATTTTGAAGCGGCGTGCTCGTGCCCGCCGGTCCCGTGTGTACCAGCGATGTAAAGTGGGGCCGCGGTAACGTACGCGTTGGCCCCGCGCTCCCGTCTCAACCTCGCCCCCGGGCCCCCGGGCTCGCCCTCACTGTCGCCAGGAATGCGCAGAAGCAGCTGGGAGTTATAATACCCAATCATTGAGTATTTTCGCACAGCGTATTCGGGTGTAATCGACGAGAAAATTGCATATAGGCTTCTCGGGATGAGATGCCATCCCGGCTCCTCCAGCCCCTCTCCTCCGTCGCTCCGCGCCACTCCATCGCCACTCCCGAGTCACGGCCGCCCCTCCCTTTCTCTTTCCACATAAAATTCTATTGGTTCTCTTGTGAGCCAACCCATGTGACACAGAGGACGACAGATAATAGTCATAAAGTAAGAGACTGAAATTCGAGTCTATGACTTGCAACTCATTCAGTTGTTACTGATATCATTGTGCCCCTCTGCTGTGCTTTTGGCCAGACGCCTGCCGCCGGTCGATGCCCTGCACATCCCATGATACCGCGTTACGTGTTTCTTGGACAGACGCGCGCATCCCGCCATAAATTCCCTCTCGCAACAGGAGCCCTCTTATGCTTTTGCACGTTCGCCGTGTGGCTGCCCCACCCCCGGCCGGCCCGGCCCTAAATGTCCTGGCTCTGGGTGGACCGCCCGGCCTGGCCCGCCCCGGCCCAGCGCGGCAATGTGTCTTGAGTCTGAGCCGACCACCATCATCAGGGGAGGAGTGTGGGAGATGAGGGAAGGGGTGGCTCAAGGCACCATCTGCGCGGCCAGGTGCGCCTAGCCCGGGATTTGCTGACGGGAAACGCGTACCTGCTCGCTCGGATGGCACCCCCAGTAGGGCAGGCAGTACTGCAACACTGCCCTGCAGGACAAGCCTGCCGGCCACTCCTTAAGATGACCCAACGCCGTATGTATGGGTATGGGTAGACAGGTCCGCAGATCAGCGCCTGCTGACGGGCTTGCCTACCACCTAGGATGATCCAACGCCGTTGGGTAGGCAGTCCCGTAGAACAGCGCTTGCTGGCGGGCTTGCCTACCACCTAGGATGATCCAACGCCGTTGGGTAGGCAGTCCCGTAGAACAGCGCTGTCTGGCGGGCTTGCCTACCACCCAGGATGATCCAACGCCGTTGGGTAGGCAGTCCCGTAGAACAGCGCTGTCTGGCGGGCCTTCCTACCTCACCGGCTCACTGGAGCCAAGCAGCTATCCTAACCACGTGTAATTAAAATATGAAGTCTTTGGAACCGCTAGGTCTTTTTTCTGTGTTTTTTTTCTTTCCTTTTTCTTAGGTGGGCTGCTTGTTCTCATTCGTTCGACCCGCTTTCTGGCCAGCTGACCTCTAGGAAACTCGGAAGAGCGTGGTAGGCGCGCAAGAGCTCTAAAAGTTGGAAGCACACGGTCAACGAGAATGTGTAACCTCCTTTTCTTCTTTTCCTCTTTTCGCACCCTGCATCCCCACCCCTCTCGCCTCCCTTCCTTGCCCCCTCTCTGACCCTCCCTTACCATTAAGGAGGCGCGCATCAGCGAGCGCTGCAGTCTGGATTACGATAACAAGGGAGGCGATTACAAGTGCTAAGTAGCTTCGGGCTTCAGCAAGAGGACCACATTTGTTTGCCGATGTTTAATGCCGTTACCGTAGTTTTCCGAGAGATACTTAGAATTTTATTTTAATTTTTCTTGAAGTCATGCTACAGTATCGAGTCTTCAGCTAAAGGGCGAGAAATTGGACAGACGAATTTAGTTTAGAACATTGCCGCTCCAAAGCCGATTAGCGTCGCGCGCACAACATGGTTTTCTCGGCTGGGACGGGGCGGGGCCCATTAGAAAGAGTTAGCGAAGTTGTACGCGGCTTGCTTGCCTTTCGTTTTTGTCCTCGACGACTCACTCAACTGTCACTGTCCCACCAACCGAAACAAGTTAATTTTTTTAAAGCAAAATTTGAGAGACATCGTCTGGCGCGTATCCTAACGGGGAAGCGTCCCTTTTGACTAACTTATTCGGCACGGTTTGAATCTATTTGAAGTCGTAATGGTATCAGTACATCTCTGCCCCTTTCCCGATGCGTCCTCTCCTTTTTACCGTCATAGTTTGTTCTCACTCTGAAAGATTTGCGAGACTGACGGAATCTGAACGTTGTTTTAAAAATGTTGCTGTATGTGACGGAAGTCAAGGGGTGCATAAGCATCAGGCGGGGCGTTAAGCGAGCAAGATCACTCCCACCTGCACACAGTGAGTGGTTCCCTCTTTTCGTAACTCTCGTAACACTTTGGAGATTGACTTGGGATGCATTTTTCATGCGTGTCAGTTGAGACTCTTTTCAGCGATAAAAGCATAAACAGAGCTGGCAGCAAGCCTCATAAATATGCGAAACCGGACTCGAGATAGCGATAACGCAGGGTGCGGAAAAAAAGTAGCGGACCAAAAAAAAAAGTTGCGGCGCGTTGGCGAAACTGTCGGCATTATTCCCTGATTCATCCCGTTCATGTGATGGGCGGCCGGAACTTGGCCTCGTTTCGTTCGGATCGACTGACTGCTTGCGGTTTACTGTTTGGAACATTCGGCCGGCCCGGCCAGGTCGTTGCGCGGTCCTTTTTACAACCGTGTGCGTGTTTAGGTGTGTGTGCGTGTTTGTGAGAGTGTGAGTGAGTAAGCGAGTGAGGAGTGGACGTGCTTCTCTGATCGATGTTCCGCTGACGTCCGCCGGGTCACCACAACGTGATCCTAGGGCACATGGGCACTCACACACTCTCGCGCGCGCGCTCATACACACACACACACACACACACACACACGCGCGCGCGCTGTTCGACATGGAACATAGAGCTCTTATTGGAAAATTAATGAAATATTTTTATCGAGCCATCATGTGAGCCGCAGTAAAATGGTCCATGCGCGGCCTCGACCCCGCGGCCAGCCACCGTCCCTCCTCGGCGAGGCAATGCTGTTCTGTGCGGGGCAGCCGCCGGCAGCCGCAAGTGGTTTCAGAACACAAGCTCGTCCTGCCCAGGCTGCGCCAGGCTGGGGGTCCTGCTCCTCGGAAGACTAACCTCCCTAGTCTAACCGCGCGGGGCTACAGTGTTGCGCGGCCTTGACTGTCCGCCACGCCCGCAGGCCGAACAAAACTTTAAGCTCCGACGCTGTTATCCCCAGCAGGCAGGCAGCAGCCACCGCAGCCCATCAACTCTCTCTCTCTCTCTCTCTCTCTCTCTCTCTCTCTCTCTCTCTCTCTCTCTCTCTCTCTCTCTCTCTCTCTCTCTCACACACACACTCTCTTGTCTGAGTCGTATCACTCACTCTCCAGCCTCGTCCGCGCCTCGTCCATTGGCCTGGGGACAACGCGCGCACGAGAAAAAGAAGTATGTCTCGAAATGAAAAGGGTAAGTGCTTTTGTCCGAGACCAGAGCAGCCCCAAGGTGACCGCACTCACCCGATGCCCCGTGATAGAGTTTGATTGTGAGTGAGCATTGTACAGCATGAATGCCCGCAGCGTTGTTTAAAAAAAGTCGCATCCCTCGCGTTGTTTTCCAAAGTCGCATCCTGCAGAAAGCAGACATAGGTCCTCAGCTCGCTGGCAGGAGCATCTGTGTCCCCCACGGAGGAGCTCAAGTGGAGGCGCCGACGCTCTCCAGGTGCAGGCAGGCCGCTGGACGCGCTGGGGAATGCTCGCCCCGAGGCTCAACCGCGCGACGTAGCGTATTTCAGGTGCCGTTTACACTTTTTCCTGCTTTTCTGTTTTTTACCAAAAATAACCGATTGTAGCGTATTTTACCAATGTTTCTTACCAGTCTTACGTAATGAAACTAAATTACTTTCAAATTTTAAATCTTAAACGCGGCTGACTGTAGTGAATCAAATTACATCGTGATTGAACAAGAATAGTTCAGTTAATTTTTAACAGCTGAAACTATTTTTTGTTGTTTTTTCGTATTATTGCGCCTCTGTTTCGGCGTGCAAGATACAATAAATCAGTTTTTAAAGCATCTGCACCATTTTGTCTGTAAAAAGGAATATTGTTTCCCCCAAAAAGGGAATGAAATATTGGAAAAGGATTGTTTCAGAGAAAAAAAAGTTTTGCCAAAAAAAAAAAATATTTTCCCTCGGGTTTTCCCTGTTACACGGCACGGTGAAAAATAGTCGTAGGTTTACGGGAAAATTTTCCACGAAGTGAAGTCATAAATTACAATCACGTTTCGTAAAATTAAGCACTACCTATCAACTTAAAATACAATTACAAGCAAGAATGGGCAGTCGTAAATTTACAACATTTTCCGTAAGTCGTAATTTACAAAATAAATCGTAAATCTATGAAGATAAAATATATTTTTTTTAACAGTGGGATTTACTTTAATCGTTAATACTGAGGGCAAATCTCGGCAAACAAGAAATTCTTTCGAGAGGATTTTCTTGAATTGCATTTGCGTTCATCGCACAGAATGTCATCAGGTGGCAACTTTTCTCAACAGTGTAGGGTATGAGGGTTGCGAAGCAGCAGAGAGGCGGAGGTGAGATCAGCCCCGGACACTCACTCTATTCTGTGGAAATAAATATAGCGGCATTATCATATTTGGGCCCTGGCCATGCCGGGCTGCCAAAATGATGTGTCGCTAGGGCGTGACGGTTTTATCTCGTCGGATTAAAGGTACTCTGGGCATAAATATACGTCACACTTCTCCGCCTCCGCCGCAGAGCACTATCGACCAAGTCGGCGGGCATACCTCATGTAATACCTACTGGCGTAATACCTTGTGACGTAATACCCATAACGACCCCTTCCTCCCCCATCCCTCATGTCTCTCCGTCCGGGCCAGGCCGGGAGCGCCCCTTACTGCCTCGCGTGCTCTTTGCAACATGAACAATCAAGTTGGGTGATTCGCCGATACGTATCCCTCCGATGATAGCGTGACCCGGAGGGGGAGCAGTAAAATGCTCAAGTGCTCCTACTCGCGGGAGCGAGGAAGGGAATTTTTTTACGGCGACGGTGGCGGCGCGGGGATTTGAACCGACGGGGAGAAAGTAGGGCACTGGGTGTGCGACGGGATGGACGCGCCAACGCGCGGGGCCCGGCCTGGCCCGGCCCGGCCCGGCCCGCGGCTGTACGAGCCTCGCGGCTGATGGTATCGCGGGTGTTCGGAAACATTCCTAAAGGCTCGGAGAACACTGGAGAGTGAGAGAGAGATAGAGCGAAACACAGAGAGGGAGAAGGAGGCGGGGAGGAAGCGTGTCGGAGGGAGACAGGGAGAGAGGCGGGGGAGGGTGGGGTTCACTGGTGTTGTCCCAGCACCAGGGAGGCCTCGTGATTAATGGTCGAGCTGACGCCCACTCCCCGCCCCGCCCCGCCCCGCCCCGCCCTTCAGCTCCTAACCCACCCTGTCTTGCACCCCAGGCCACTCTGGCGCCCCACGGTTCTACCGGCATTGTGTGACTGTTCTCACACAGACGCACACGCTCCCACACACGCAGACATTAGCACGCATATACACGGCGAGTTAATTCGCGCGGCACAACACTTGACGGGCACCCTATGGTTTTCGAATTGGCGCATTACAGAGCACTCATGGCACGGCTCTGCTGGACCTTTCACCACGGGAGCTCTCCCCCCCCCCTGCCCCCTCCCTCTTTATGGTCGCGCCACCTGGCGAACATTGCCATTCGGACCAGACTATGTACCGAGGCGCCGCCAGGAATGCATCCGAAGGCGAAGCTCCGTGTTAACTTCTCCGTGAACGTAAGTGTATAAATGACGCTCGGGTGCATGTGCGTGAATGTCCATTCGAACTCAGCTATATTTCTTGACCCCCATCTGTTGAAGTGTGCAAATGGAAATTTCTCTCAGCTACAAACGTGTTGCATTAACATACCCGCGTGTTTCCGGTATGTTTGTCTCGCTCCGGCTTTTGCTTTCGGCTCGTTTCCTCTTGTTTGTGTCGGTGTTAAGTTTAGTCTCCGGTGAGGTGACGAGTCGCCCTGTGAAGTCTGATATCTCCGTCAGGCAATTAGTGCTGTGCTGTGTAAGTGGTTCTCTCTTTCGCCGCCACCGCCCTCTGTCCGCACGTTTCTCTCTGCAGTGCGCACACCCTCCGTCCGTCTGCCCCCCCCCCCCCTCCTTTTTTTCCGGGGCGACGGCTTAGACTCCTACGGCGGGAGGGTACTTATTAAAACCTGAGCTCACGGAAGTATTTTTACCTAAGGCCATAATTTCCTCCTCAGATCTCCCCCACCCGGCGGGGCGTGGCGGGGTCGGGCGGGCCCTGGGCTGGGCCTCAGCAGGAGGGTCCCGTGTGTATAATCAGTGCAGCGGTCACGGCTTAAGGCCAATCTGAACAGCCCTTGCCTCGCACCTGAGGCCTGACAGCAGTACAGGGTCAGCGGCTCGGAACGAGGTGGCGCCCTTTAATTGAAAACTAAGCCAGAGGATAGTAGTCTGTTGGTGTTGGAGTGGAACAAGGCGAACGGTCCAGAAATGGAGTAAGGGAGGCGTCGGGGTGCTCTTCTCCCCGTAGATACCCCCTGCTCCACGCCCTGCCGGGTTCTGCCATCCTTCCACTGTATCTCGTGTCGTCATCATACACCTTCGCCTCTTCCCTTCGAGGACCAGACGGGAGGTGGCAGGCAGACCAACTACACACTGCAGCTGATTGTCGCATTGTCCTGGTGGGAAACAACAACGGGCCTCCGCGACACGTTGTCTGTGTATCTCAATTAATATCTTTCAGACGAGTAACCGCAACTCATAGCCCCCGCCCTGCTGGTCTCTCCCCTTTGCCCCCCCTCTTTGCCCCCCCCCCCCCTTGCCACCACCCCCGCGCCCCAGCTCTCTCCGCTGGGACATTCAACATCAAGGTGTCTATTTTCTCACAGTGTTCATGTGGAACTGCGCGACACGGCTCACTATTAATCTACGCGCGCGTCACGCCAAACCACCGGGAACCGTGCACACGATCTCGGGGGGGGGGAGGGGGGAGTGGGGATTGATATCGCGGTGAAAAAAATAAATAGGGACAGGACAAGCTGGTAGCGACAGCGGCCATCAGTTGATCAATAAAAATAATGGGTTGCTGGTCCTGACCTTCCCACCTAACGCCCTCCCCCTACCCCCCACCCCTTCCCTTTTGGTTTGGTACCTGCTCATTGAGGGCACTGTTATCCAGTTAATGTAACGTTATATTTCTGTGAATCGCGTCACATATATGTTGAAAATTTGTGCCAGAACCGGTCAGAACCGTTTTATTTGGCTAAGCCTGGCACCATTGAGCCTCAATTAAATCACGTTCGAACGAACGTGATAAAATGTTCAAACTAGCGTGACACAATTCACATTGCGGTCAACGCTACAAAGCATAGTGCCGAAAACCTCCCTCATACTACGGTTGTGATGTGAACGTCTCAGCTGGGAAGCCCCATTTAAAAAGTTAAAAGTTGTGATTTCTCGATATTTGATTTTTATGTTTTCAATTCGCGTTTTTACATTTTCTTATTTGATGTATCCTTTATTCAGTCTAGGAATTCAAATAACCCGATTAATGTACTTTGCCGTTATCACATAGACAACATATGTCATCATATGACAGCGATTTTTAACAGTGCTCCCACCCTACCTTGCCCACCTCTCTTTCTCTCCTTCCCCTCTCTTTTCCCTCTCTTCTCCCTCTGCTCCGGCACTCTCTTGTTCCCTCGCCATCCCTCTCTCTTTCTCCTCCTACCGCCTGAGCGTAATCTCCGAGCGCTCTCTGCCACTAGCTGCTGGTACCAGCCCGATAAAGTAATGCGTTTTAAGCCGAGTTTTCGCTCTCTTTCTGTTTGGAAAGAGGGGGAGGGGGAGGGGCGGTGACGAACTTGGCCGGTGGTTCGGATCGTCGCTGTAGCGGCCATGTCGTTGCTCTTGAAAGGAAGTGTGTGAAGGAGAAGGCCGTAAAGTGAAAGGAGGAGGAAGAAAGAGAGGGTAGGGGGAGGGTGGGGTGACTTTTCAATCCACTTTGCACAGACCACCACCGTCCGTCCCGGCGGGCCGCGCGGCGGGCTGCAGTGTCGTGCACCAAACCTCCTCGTATATTAGAAATTCATTTTATATGTTAACCAAACAAAATCTGGAAAAAATTAAGTCTTTTGGGGGCATAGCACGGAATATGTCTCTATTTTCGAAACGAGCGCGCGCCGTCCCGATCCATACGGGTAGCGGAGATTTTTGCCGAAGAATACAGGCTCATGAACGTTACCAAACGAATGATATAATATATACCAAATTTATCTGCGTTTAAGCTCTCATTCGTGAGATGCCATTCTTTCTAAAAATAAACGGTGTTGCATTTTTAACTGTGGAGGCCGCACTCGACCGTGCCATCTGCTCCTGCCACCGGCACTCCACCGCTGGGACGGTAGCGTGGAGAGCAAAAGTTCTCTCTTGCAAACTTTCATCAATTGTCCGCGAAACGACGATTATAAGCCGTCGCCAGATAGCACCCATTATCGAGGGTGGCAAAGCATCCGACCCGGCTTTATCTGAGGTCTTAAGGACACGGCTGAGGCAGCTGATATACCTACAATCTGGTAATTAATTTATACGGCCCTAACCGTGAATTTATAAATAAACCGCAGTTTATGCGTACGTGTTAAATGTCCCACCCCCAGGGTTTTTGCTACTTATTGTTACATTTTGAGTTAGTCCTCGTAAGGAAACCACGGGGTGTTCTCTCTTGGTGTTCCAGGGCGGGACTGTGATGAACGCCCGAGGCGGTGGCCGCCTCTGTATCGACCCAGAGAAGCCCCCCTCCCCCGTTACCGCCATGGCCCACCCCGCCCACCCCGCCGCGCCCACCCCGCCCCGCCCCACCCGGCTTCTCCTGCGCACACCTGTTGCGTACACCGCTGTGCTGCTGATGATGGTTAAGATGACGACGCGCCAAAATATTTGGAACGAGAGAAACTCGTTGGCGGCCATTGTACACCGAGAGAGGTTTTTCTCCGCAGAGTTATTATTCCAGAGAAGAAAATCTTCGTCTAGCCCGAGTCCACACCCAGATAATTTTTACTGGGTTGGGTGCCGGGGCATCTCAGAGGGAGAGTAATCCTGCAGTAGGTACCTCAGGCAGAACGATAATTTGAAGTTGGGATGACTTACTTAAAAATAAAACTGTTGCAATAAACTAAAGCGTAGTTGTACGCCTTTCTGGAATCGCACGAGTCCGCACGCCCTTATTCCGCCTTATTCAGGCGTACAAAAGCTCAAGAGTTCCGCAGTTGTACGCTTCAAGAAAGACGTAAGGTCTTGCACGCTTGAAAAAGGCGTTCAACTACGCTTTAGTTTTACCAGTGTTACCACTGTTAAAAAAAAATTTCAAAAGGTTTACAGGAAATGTCTGTGTATGTGTATACTAAGACTTTCTATATGGTAAAATTATCATAGTCTGCAAAATTAAAGAACACTAGTAACATACATTACAGAAATTTCGATATTTTTTCCCCATATGTAATCGGTGAAATTTTTCCAGTATCGGCAAAACTAAGGTACTAATTCGCACTTTGCCTGTGGTGCCAACGAAATTCTGCGGTTACAGCGTGACTTTCTGTACAGGCATTTAAATGTTGCGATGTCATACCTTTGCTATCAAACTAAAACCATGTTTCCTTTTTTAGCAGGACACCTTAAAACGAAAACACCCACTCTCGATATAAGTTTATCTGTAACTAACAACGTTACACTGTGAAAAATATGTACGGAAATGTCCGGCTAATTTTTTTCCGGACACTGCCGTACTTGACGAAAACGGAAACGTCCGTTAAGATGTCCGTAGTATATGGTTCTTTCTGCAGTACCGTAGGAAGAAAAAGTAGATCACGGCTTGGAAGGATTCGTCCGTACCCATCATGGTACGGAATGTTTCCGTCATCGGTTCCGTACTAGTATTCTCATTTTTTACAGTGTAAGGTGTCAGCCAGTTTTATTTCGTTTTAAATTTTCGTTTTGAAAGTACTATGAGACGAAATGAAATGGAGCTTACTTTTTTCTTCAACGGCTGTTTGCAGGGCGACTTACGCGGTGTGGGGCCTGCAGCCGCTCTGGTTCCACGTGGTGAACGTGGCGCTGCACCTGCTGGCCTCGCTGCTCTTCACCCGGGTGTGCGTCTCCGTGGCGGGGTTGCGGACGGCATTCGCCGCGCTGGCCGGCCTCCTGTTCGCCGCGCACCCCATCCATACCGAGGCGGTAAGTCTCCTGTTTTTTTTTTCCCTCTTGTTCCAAAAATTTAAACAGCATATTGGAAAAAAAAATCGCATCTGAGAACAAAAAAATTGCAGGATGATACTCATTTTTTTGTTGTATTGGCGCAGCTAATTTTTAAGCTACCGTGCATATTTTCTAGCTACCCTGCTATTTATTTTTCCACTGTATTAAGTTTTTAGCCGTAGTGCTGATTTTGCTTATCTTATTCCAGCTGAGCGATTTTTTTTCCCCCGTGAACATGAAAATTGCAGTTCGATAGCAATCAGCTCCCAAAGTATGTTCGCGCGGTGATGCTCAAACTTGCGGCTGCTAAACTTTGACCGGTGGTTTGAGCGCGGCGGGCCGGGCCGGGCCGGGCCCGGGCACCTTCTCGACCAAGCTCTTGAATTGGCGTTTATGGCTTGTCGTTTTGGGGTCGTCCTTCGGTGGTGGCGTGACGGGGCACGGCGGGGCAGGGGGTGGAGTGGAGTGGGGTGCGGCAGAGCGGTAAGGGGCAAAAGGGCTTGCTCCACCCGAGTAGAGTACTGCCACTGCCACCCCGCCCCGCCCCGCCCCGCCCCGGCCCCACCCGCCGCCGCTAACAGGTTTGACTCTCCCTTTTATGGGTCGTGAACGCATCGGGCTGATCACTGTCAGTCGGCCGGCCCGGCCCGGCCCACCGCAGCGTACCCAGCACTCCGCACCGCGTCCCGCCACACCCCGCCACGCCCCGCTACGCCACGCCACGCCGCGCCGGCCCCACCCCGGTTCGTCGCGCCCTACTTCGGCCTTTAGCCCCGGCCTGGCCCATCGGACGGCCGGCGGCGCCCTGGCCAATTTCGGGAAAGACCCATTACTGGTTCCCATTCCGCTCTGCTCCGGGCCGGGCCGGGCCGGGCCGGGCCAGGTCGGGCCAGGGTGTCGCTCGTAGTTCTGGTTAGCGCCCTGAGTGCGACCGAAGCGGGGCGCCCCACGACCCGGGCTGTTTCGATCCCTTACCGCTCTGATTGTATCTCCGCCTGCAGCTGATCGTTCTGCTTTGTTCTAATTTGTTCCGTTTGGAGATGGACTGCCCCCCAGGAGCGACCTTTCCCGTATTTTGATCTTTGCACGGCCTCCCTGTCTTCCATCCGCCCCGCGACCAAAAAGCGCCATTACCAGTCCGTGCCAACGACAAATTGTACAAAATTGCTCATCGTAAAATTTTATCGCCAACGCGCCTCCCCCCTCCCTCCGCCCTCTTTCCCTTGCCAGCCGCCGCCCCCACGCCTACACGCCTCTATCTCTCTCTCTCTCTCTCTGGCCGCGATGCCACTTCTAATTTGCTAGTCGCTGCCTGGCGCCGCGCCGCTCCCTCCTCCTATCGTGCGCCAAGTCCTTTGTGATGAGGCGCACCCGCCCCGCGCCGCCCCGCGCCGCCCCGCGCCGCCCCGCGCCGCCCCGCGCCGCCCCGCGCCGCCCCGCGCCGCCCCGCCCGCGGCCTGTAAACATACCGGCACAGCAGCGCGCGCATGCGCGGCCGCCGTAAGTATAGGGCAGCCCGGCCGTACCGCTGTGGTCAGACCACCGGTGATGAGCGAGCGCGGCTGGACACTGTCCCTACCCCCCCCCCCCACACACACACACACACCTCGTGGCCTGACCATATCGAATATCGAACGATGCTGCCCGCTCTGCAAGCCTTATTCCGGATCTTCACCTTTTTCTCAGGAAAATTTTGACCAAGGGACGAATGTCCAAAATGACAAAAGTTACAAGAGAGGGGAAAATAGGCTCGCAAATGATCTGTAAGATAGACAGTTTAACCTACCACTCTAAATTTTACATATTATATTCCTCTTATGATGTGTTACATTTTGTCTTTAACGACGTGTAGTTATCATGCATAGAAAAAGAGATAAGGGACATTCGTCAATTATAATTATAGATAAATTATGACAAAGAGACGAATGTCCACAGAAATTTTGACAAAGGGACGAATGTCCACAGATATTTTGACAAAGGGACGAATGTCCACAGAAATTTTGACAAAAGGGCGAATGTCCACAGAAATTTTGACAAAGGGACGAATGTCCATAAAACATTTTAGCAGCGTACAAAACATCTGTTTTAAGAGACATCTCAATTACCAATCACCAATACTGTGGCGTTTACTCACTAAGAGGAAGCCACAGTATTCGTAAATGGGATGGCTGTTAAAATATATGTTCTCTACGCTGCTAAAATGATTTATGGACATTCGTCCCTTTGTCAAAATTTCTGTGGACATTCGTCCCTTTGTCAAAATTTCTGTGGACATTCGCCCCTTTGTCAAAATTTCTGTGGACATTCGTCCCTTTGTCAAAGTTTTTGTGGACATTCGTCTCTTTGTCAAAACGTACATGGACATACGACATTTTCACCAACATCTATATCTACGGATCTATTTCAGATATTGACGTGCCGTTTGTTTCTACTTAAGTATCACTTAATAATGTATCATTTCTCTAACAAAACTGAATTTGACAAAAATGTGGACATTCGTCCCTTTGTCAAAATTCTCCTGTTCTTGTTCGCAGAAGCACTTTTATTTTATGAATGCATTTATACATTTTCATGCGCGAGGCAAGATTAATGAGGTGCGATGTATGCGATGCGCGCCTGTGGGTTTGTTTGCATGAATTACGTAAGATGTTACACCGACTGTAAGGTCTTGCGTGAATTTGCAAGCAGAACGTGGAGGAGAGACTGACGGAGGTGTTTGCTGGGGAGCGACCTGCGGGTTTGGTCAGCCAAGCAAAAACCTTACTCTTCCGCGCGGATTTTCGACTTATTGTAATGTGGGAAAACAGTCGTTATTATTTCTTTGTGTAGGGCCGGAGGGCGTGGGACGAGGGCCAAGGCGGGCTGGGGGAGGGCTGGGGGTAGGCGGGCGCCCCGCCGCCACCCTCGGGGAGGTGAGCCTGCACCTGCAACAACAAATCTTTAGTGAGCGCTCTTCCACCCGCGACTGTACACGCGTAGAATGGGGAGATGGACGCTTGGCTCGGCACGACGATTCACAGTAATTTTAATTTTTGTACCGTCTATTCCTCCAATACCATCTATTCAACACAATCTAATAATTCAATGCTTTTTTTTAGCAGATGATACTTAAATCAAAATCATATTTTAAAGTAACTATCAACAGTAAGTATCATTGCTTTAACTCTCGAAGCGAATGTTCTCCGAGATCAGTCACTGAGCTCTTTAGACAGTGCGCTATAGGGGGGAATGTAACTGGTTTCTCTCCTTACCACAGTTTCCCAACTCCTCTCTTTTTTCATGCACAACCATCTGAATGCATTACCTCACTTAAATGATTCAACGAGATTTTGTGTACGCAATTGGTGATCTTTTTGTTTGCGGCAAAAAGACAGAAATTTGGCGAGCAGATGTTCAAGAAACAACCCCTAACCCTCTGGGGTCGCCCCTGACTCGCTGTTGCTGTTGCAAGATTCAGATATTTCGTCGCTCTCACAAAGCGGGGCAGCAGACAAAGTTTATCTTACTTGCCAGCAGCCGGCCTCGCCCTCGCCACCTTCTCTACGACCCTCTTCTCTTCCCCCCTCCTGCTTACCCTAGCCATCGAAATGCTGCATTAATTCTTGGATCCCTTATTTCAACGGCTCCAAGAAATCTTGGCCACGGGCTTCCGACGTAGCCTACGGAAATCTTTGTCAAGTGAAAAATGCACTGCTGCATACTCTTCTACTTTTCAGCTTATTCTCCGACTTTCTTAAATCGGTGTACTTGTTTTAAGGCCTCCGTTGGCCGTACCTGTTGCTTTAATTTGGCCCTTACAAATATAGCTTTGATTCATATTTTCGAAATATTTCTCGCGCTTAAAACCTAGGGGCCATTTAACGCGTTAACGTAAAAAAAAATGAAGGCTGTTACCTTACACTACCCGTTCGAAACAAGAGCAGGTCGCCTGTAAACCGAAAACTTTCCGTGCGAATGTATTTCACCTAGGGGGAGGGGTGTGGGGGTGAAACACAGAGACGGGCAGGCTGGCACTCCCGGTCGGAGCGGCCGTAGGCAGGCCCTAGCTTGAGCTTATGAGTGCTAAGCTCTCTGCACAAAAAGACTTTGTTCAAATTCTTTTCACTCCTTATGGAAAGTAAGGTTTATCCTCTGCCTCTGCTGCGTCCCTAACAAGGGTTGCCTCATTAGAGACGGGGTGGGAAATAATTTATGACGAAACGGGCGGGGGCAAGGGGAAGGAAGCGATTTTCGTTCGTTTCGTGAAGAGGAAAGGGGGGGGGGTGACAGACAAAGGGGAACTGGAGAGAAAAAGAGGGAGAAAAATTAGTCATTAAAAGTTGGTGTTGTTCTTTCTCTGCGGCCCCTGACGGTTAGGCAGGCTCGTGGCACGTCGCTACGCGCGCGGTGTGGGCTGACCTGCCTTGCCTACCCTACCCGGTCTTACGTTAGTACAAAGCCAACTCGCGCTACTCGACGGAGGTGTAAGTAGAGGAGGCGGTCAGTGCAGAAAGAGGGGGAAGAAGCACATTTAAAGGTTCCAAGAAAGTGTGTGTGTGCGTGTGTGTTAGAGAGCGAGAGAGAGCGCGTTATTACCCCTCTTTCTCCTCGTCTCGATCTCTCTCCTTACGGCCCAAACTCTAACTTCCTATGGAAACGACCTGCCTCACTGCCCTTCGCGTTCCTGCCCTGCCTCGCCCTGCCCCGCCCGCCCCGCGCCCCAACGCATTCCGCCATACCTTGAAGAGGCTCCGGGCAGGAGCAGCGACGAGTCCCCTGACGCTCGTAGACACGATCACACACACACACACACACACACACGATCTAACACACACGCTCACTCACACACTCGCTCACACACACACACGCGCGCGCGCGCACACAGGCCGCTCCAATCCGAATTATCCGTAAGTACTTTCAGCGTAATTGCAGCATTACGCGGAGTGGCCCGTGTGTGTGCAATAACATTGGGCCGCCTGCCTACGTACACGCCCTAATGGGCTGCAGGAAAGAAGGAAATTAAAAAAGGAAATTCCGTCCGCCGTCTTGTGCCGAGCAGTGGCGAGCAAGTCTTTTTCCCCGTGAAAAAAAAATGTCCGTCCCGTTGTTAAATCTGTCGAAGCGCAGAGTAGAGGAACGAAATCTTCGAAACTCGTTTTGGAAACACACGAACAGAAATGACGCGAGACGCTTTGGAGAAGGAAGAGGCGACAAGGCGTGTCCGTCCGTCGGTTAGCATGCCCTACTTTCGTGGTTGTATAATGTAGGTGATGCTTCGGGGTGTCTGTCAGCCTGTCGGTCGGAGCGAGAGGACGAACAAGAACGAATGGCAAGAAAGGCGGCGTCGTGGGGGAAAGTAGGGCGTAACTGCCGATATTCGGCGTCTGAAAATAATTCATGAGATGCCCTTCGGAAGTGGTGTGAGAGGGTAGTTAGGTGCGAAGAGTGAGGGGCACAGCTCTGAGGTAGAAGTTGTACATGAGGGGCACAAATCGCCGCGGCGTGGCGTGTTTGGGGAGGGAGGGGAGGCTGAGAAATGCCCCGTGTCTGTGGACCTTCTCTCTGTTAGCGTACGCGTCACTGGCGAGCATGGGACTAATGCCTCACCACCACCGCCTCCACCTGGCATCCATCCATCCATCCATCCATCCATCCATCCATCCATCCATCCATCCATCCATCCATCCATCCGACCAACACATCTAGCTCGTCTATCTGACTCCCCACGGCACTGGTCTCATCACATTACGCCTCCCCCTTGTCCCTCTCTCCCTCCACCTTCCGCTCAACCCCGCTGCCCCCCCCCCCCAGCCCCCATTCTTTCAGCACACATCGCCGCCCCTCCCCTCTCCGTCCATACTGCTGCTGCCAATAGTGCTCAAATGACGCTCGTATGTCGGCCGCGCCGCGCGCGTTCCGCACGCACAGGGGCAGGGCCGGGCAGGGCCCCGCGGCCGGCCTCGCCACACTGTCGAGAGGTCAGGCGAGCTAGTTGGGGTAGGTAGCTTGAAGGGGGGGTCTCACTTCGACGACGACGTGAAATTAGAGAGGAGCCCTCTTAACCAACTAATTCTACCTCATCGTCTTCCTTCTATTCTGCTGGAAAGGACCCATCACTCGGTCCAGGAGCGTACTCCAATTACCACAAAATGTTTGGACTTTGGAATGTATTTCATTTTTTGCACATTTTATTGAGGGATAAATCCTGAAAGAGCGCGAAAAACAACGAAAAGAGGAAATAAGTACCGTGGAGTACTCGGTCACCCCCCACCCCCCCCCAGACTATTGTAGAATTAAATCTAATATTCAAGGAATACTCCTAATAGATTACCAAAATTGCTGGTATCCTGATTACCTCGGTCTGATCGCACCTCATTTGCCGTAGGCTTGCATCTCCACTTGAATGGGGACGCAAGTGCACTCTGTCAACCTCAGACCTGACCTTACTGGAAAAGAATAATAACATTGATCCTGAATGATAACCCCGCTCCTCGCCAGATATGTTAAGTAAAGAAACTAACGCCACTAGCTACAAGCTGTGCTGCTCGGAACTTTAGCTTCCTAATATACAACCATCAACACCCATAATCGCAAGATCAAGGACGATGATAATCCCTCCTCAGGTCAAAATTGTCGATTTCCCCTTCGCAAAATCCCCCTCATTCGCAAATGTAGAAGATTCCCCAACCTCGTGCGCCGCTGTTCTCTGCAATGCTCCGCGGTGCTTCACAAGGGCGGCGCTAATGGCCCAAGCCAACCTGATATTGTTTTCCAATTGAGTCGCTTAACCTGCCGCGATGTCTTCTCTCTTTGTCGCTCCCTTCCATATTTCGCGCTCCTTCTCTCTTCGGCCTCCCCGGGGTGTGGGGTGGGGCGGGGCCGGGCGGGGCCGGGCGCGGCACGGCAATCCGAGCGTGGCTGGCGCCGGCATGTACTCCCCACTTACACCAAAACAATACCCCCATTGATGGGGGCGCGGCCCTTTGCTGCAGGACCGTGGCTGTTGGGGCGTGGTGTGGCGGGCGGGCGGGCTTGGCGGGAGGGGGTCGGGGGCGGAGAGGGCGATGAAATGAAGTAGGTCGAGGGTGCGGCGTACCGCCGGCCGTGCCGCCAAACTGAGAGGGTACGGCCCAATGCACACCGCGGCGCGGGTGCACCGCCGACAGAATACATCAGTTGTTGCATCGCGGTAGAAGCAAGCGGCGCCGCTACAGCTGCAGTCGTGTGAACGCGCATCGCAATCGTCCCAGAGAAACCCTCTATTGTCAAGGAGAATATGCGATCGCTGAAAATATTGCAGCCCCCGTAGTACTGATGGAACCATATTGAAACTGCCGTGCGCTATTCGGGGCAAGTTGGCTATCTGTTCCCAAAGTGTGTTGTGATTTTGACTCTCTCCGGTAGGAGGACACCTACTCGGAGTGCGGAAATGGCCGTCAACTCCCCGCCCCGTCAATGTACCACGCGCTCCTTCCATAAAGTACTTGCTTGTCAGACCTGCCAGACTTCAAATGCACCCCTGACAAACACACATCCTGTGACACAGGTACGAAGGCGCGTTTTAGTGAACAAAGGAGCCGCACACACCTACCTGTATTGTTTGGACGCGTGTGTCGCCGTTACACACGACATTTTCCCCTCCTCTCACATACGCACACGTACACTAACACACACAAAATCACAACGCTCGCGCGCGCGTCTTCTTTTCGAGTATATCGCGCTTAATCCGGTAGCAATATTTGTTGGAGGCGTCCTGTCGAGTCCATCATGATCATCTTACGTTTGTCGAGGGCATCGCGTAACGTAACGGAAATTGTTTTGGCCTTTTTCACTCTTTTTTCGTCAATATCTCAAGAATGGTGAGAGGCGTCCTTTACATTTAATTTCGTTATCTTACTACTCAAAGTGATCAAGTGGTCGTAAGCCCTAAAATAATTCTAGATTTTCCTGCATACGAATTAATATTTTTCCCTTCACTAAGAAGGACGAAAATTATTTTAAGGCACAAGACCATCTGATAATTTGTAATGAACTACAGCTTGTCGAGATACTTCGCACCGTTCATGATAGAAAATGGCCAAAACAAATTTCGTTACGTAACGACGCCCTACGTTTTTTCTTCTGCTGGATCATATAAGAGGGTCACCATAGAGCAGCCGTGACTTCTATACAGACCCGAGACTCTCGCACCCTTTTTGTTTGCCCACTGTAATCTGTGTTAACGCTCTACTTGCTCCGTGTGATTAAATCCTTTTCGTTATTACAGTGCAGTGCCGTGCTTTTCCCGTTGCCCGTTGTAAATGAAATTTTAGTCGTCCAGAGCTACGGTAGGCCCCACAATGTGAGGAGAGTTCACTTGAAAATGGCTAACTAGCCACTGTGTGTACTCAGCTTCCAAAAGAGCCTGCTCTCCTTTCACCTCTATCCCATTCTCTTGCTCTCCCAACCTCTCTCACTCTCTCTCTCTCCCACCCTTGCTCTCTCTCTCCCTCTCCCGCCTACTTCCACACACATCCTCTGCTCGGCAACTGAATTAAAACCGAAATGAGCTTGCTGCTCTGTTTCCTTGTCTCACACAAGAGAAGTCCGTGTGCGAATCTCAGTCAAATTAGTAGTGACGACAACGATTCCATGAAGTGCGACCCTCTCTCTCCTCTCTCCCCAAAATTCTACTTATACTTGTCAGCCCCTCCTCCGCCCCTTTTCCCCGGATTCCTCATTGATAATTATACAAAACAAGGCACCCTCGCTGATTGGGTCTGGACGAAAAAGAGGAGAGGCGAGCACTGCAGGCCTCACATTCGAATTCACCTCTCTCTCTCTCTCTCTCTCTCTCTCTCTCTCTCTCTCTCTCTCTCTCTCTCTCTCTCTGTAAAAGTGTGACAATGGTAAGGATATGTGGTCTGTTATCCGTGCTCTTGACTTGAAAGAGAAGGAGTGCAGTAATGATGTAAACGTCCCAGCAGATGAATTAATAAAACATTTCACTAAAGTGTGTACTGTAAAATATGAAAAGATGACAGAAAAAATACTGAAAAATTATGAGAAGCCTAGTCCAAGCCATTGTGATGATAGATTTTATTTCAAGTATGTCACACCAGAAAAAATTGTTGATGCTGTTACTAGCTTTAAGTCTAATTCTACGGGAGTAGACTTAATTTCTGTGAGATTTGTTAAACTGTTCCTACCTCTTATACTCCCTGTCCTTGAGCATATATTTAATTTCAGTCTACAAAGTAGTTGTTTTCCTGATTTGTGGAAAATGGGTAATGTAAGACCTATACCTAAAGTTAAAAAACCTGAAACTTGTCAAGACTATAGACCAGTCAGTATTTTATGCCTTTTATCAAAAGTGTTAGAAAAACTAGTTTACCAGCAGGTTAATGAATTTGCTTGTGAAAAGAACATTCTGCCTGTCTACCAGTCAGGCTTTAGGAAAGGTCATAATACCACAACTGCCTTGATAAAAGTCACTGATGATGTTAGAAGAGCTATTGATAATAGATTGCTATCCATTCTTGTTCTCCTAGATATGAGTAAGGCATTTGATTGTGTCCACCATACTTTACTGTTAACTAAGTTAAAATTTTTAAATTTCTCTGAATCAGTGATACTTTGGTTTGAAGCCTATCTGAAAAGTAGATTAATGAGAGTGTATGCTGGTGAAGATTTTCAGTCAGAATGGACAGAAGTTGAAACGGGTGTGCCACAGGGGAGTGTGTTAGGACCTCTTTTATTTGCAATCTATTTATTTGATCTACCAAGTGTTTTACAATTCTGTAACTATCATATGTATGCTGATGATATCCAGCTATATCTACACTTTCCTCTGGATTTGTATGATACAGCTAAAGAGCAGTTGCAGACTGACCTCTCAAACATTACTGAATATGTAAATAGTCATAATCTTATATTGAATGTTGATAAAACACAAGCCATTGTCATGGGCTCAGCAGCATACATTGGTCAATTCTACCAAAATCATCACCAGCCTCTTAAAGTTGATGAGAATGTTATTCAGTATCAGCAAGTTGTTAAAAACCTTGGTATTTTAATGGACCCTACCCTCAGCTGGAATGAACATTGTAATTATGTAATTAATAAGGTGTTTAGCATATTATCACAGCTCAGAAGGAACTTCTCTTACATACCATTACATGTCAGGCGCTCCTTAGTCCAAGCTCTAATATTTCCTCACTTTGATTACTTGCTACCCTTATGTACAAATATTTCAAAAACTAATCTTACAAAATTACAAAGAGCTCAAAATGCCTGTGTCAGGTTTATCTGTAATGTAAAGAAGTCCCAACATATAACACAATTCTATAATGAGCTGAATTTCCTAAAACTAGAGGGAAGGCAAAGATTTATTATTTCATCTATGGTATTCAAAATAATCTTCAATGGCAACCCATTATACCTCTACAAATCGTATGAGTTTATGTCCTTGCATAAGAAAACTCGGTCAAATAACATGTTACTAAAATACTCCACCCCTAGAACTGAAGCCTTCAAACTGTCTTTTTACATTCAAAGTTGTAATCTCTGGAATTCCCTTGAACTTTATAAAATCTTGTCAATCTATTCTCTTAAGAGATACTTAAGATTCAAACTGTGATTCACTTTGTTTTCTTCATTTACTTTATTTTCTTTATTTATCATTTGTGTTGTACCACTTTAACATTTATTTTCATTGTTATTTTGAGAGCCGGCTTGTACGCTAGCGGGGCCAATAGCCCTATTGTATAAGTCGTCAATAAACCAATTTCAATTTCAATTTCAATTTCTCTCTCTCTCTCTCTCTCTCTCTCTCTCTCTCTCTCTCTCTCTCGTCCCTCTTCCTGGGTGACCGCACCTTTACGCCACTCAAACCTCCGCCCTCCTTTTCCATCTCTCTCGCACTCACGCTGAGAGGCGGCGCGAATTACGAGGACGGTACGAAGTCCGTATTTTATTATTTAATGCACCTTACCTGGGGGTCCAGTGGCGCGCCATGGCGTGGCCTGGCCCCGGCGCGGCCCCTGGCGCGACGTGGCGAGCCGGCATTGAAAGCCTGCCTGCACACAGGCTCACGCGCCGTGGGGGGGCCTGGCGGATGAATAAGTTATACGCCCCGGCCTACCCCACCCCGCCCCGCCACGCCCCGCCACGCCCCTATGTCGGCCCGGTTGGAGGTTCGGCCGGGGGTGGAATGTAGTAGTGTATGGGATGGTATTCCAGCGGCAGCGAGCCTCGTTGAACGAGAACAAGCGGTGGGCACTGCCAAACAACCACTGAGCTCCCCTCCTCCCAGCCCCCGGCGCCCCTGGCGCCCCTGTGCCTTACACCCCTGTCTAACTTATGCCAAGCCGGGCAGGGCCACGCACGTGCAACCATGAACATGCTAATGCACACCTCTGGATCGGCTAATTTAAAGACGTGACTGTGTGATAAAGTGTTTGCCAATGTATTTTTTTTTTAAAAATAATACATTTAAAAAAATTAAAATGACATAACATGGCAGATATTTTCAACCATTTCAACTAAGGTGAACGTCTTCATTTATTGTTATTCGTTGAAATCTGTTTCACCGGCGGGTTTAAAACAGGGCAGCCCTCTTACTTCAGGAATGCCGTTCACGCCTCGGTCTGGGAGAGAGAGGTGCCGCTCCTCCGCAGAGTCTTTCTCCTCCGTACTTCTCTCCCTATCTCTCTCCGTGTCTCTTTCTTTTTCCGTCCCTTCCCCTATCTTTGCTCTCCTCTCCATGTCCATCTCCGTGCCCCTCTCCATGTCCGTCTCCGTGCCCCTATCCGTAACTATCTCCCAGTCCCTCTCCGTACCCTGGGGCGTTTGTAGGTCCGAGCGAAAGGGGTGGGGAGTGGGGGGGGGGGGCACTTCAGGTTGCCTACATACAGGGGTGTTGTCGTGCAATTTGCCTACTTTCCAGGCGGCTATCCAGAGACCTATTGGGGGGGGGGGGGCATTACCCCCAGTACCCCCTACCTAAAACCGCCCCTGTCCGTACCCCTCTCCGTGGTCTCCTCCACGACCCTTTCCGGCTGCACTTTACCCCCCCCCCAACAACAACAAAAAACAAAAACAAAAAAACAACGAGAAACAAATTAACATGTGTCACTGTTAAATCGGGAAACAGATTTTTCATGTAGTTATTCGATGAAAAATTTAGTAGATTAGCAAGAAAAATCCCGAAACAGCAGAAAGTTTGTAAGGTTACGGAATTTGTTTGTCAAGTCACAGATTTCTTCTCTAAAGGAACATGAGTGAAAAGTGAATTCACAGTCTCGTCGTTTAACAAAATTCACAGATATTTCCTGCGTTAATTAACAAAATTGTTTTTTTTTCGCCTTTCCTTGACCTCCAAGCCCCGTGTCCCCCTCCTTGTCCCTCCGTACCCCTATCTGTAACTCTCTCCCTGTCCCTCCGTACCCCTCTCCATGGCGTCCTCCACCTCCCTCCCTCCCTTTCTCCTTGCGACATTCTCCGAGCCTTGTGTTCGTGTCCCTCTCCGTGTCCCGTCCCGTGCACCTATCCGTACCTCCCTCCCTGTACCTCTCCGTCCGTACTCCTCTCAGTTGCCTCCTCCAAGACCCTGCTCCCCCTGCCCCTCTCCTTGACGTTCTGCGTGTCCACCTCCGTACCCCTCTCCGTGTCCCTTCCCGTGTCCCTCTCCGTGTCCCGCGCTCCGGGCCGCGCTGCGAAGCGCCGGTGCTCTCCAGACCCACCAACCGCCAGACCAGACCAGACCAGACCAGACCGTCCCCCCGAGGGAGCCGGAGGCAGCGAGCAGCTGGGTGGTGGCGCTCGGGGGCCGTGCCGCCGTGCCGCCGTGCCTGGCGCGGTGGGGGTGCTTACCGTACTTGTTTGGGCAGGCGGGCAGACAGGCGCCGCGAGGGGATTCGTCCGCGTTGTCTCCTTTTTATTTTTTTGTAAGGCAACGGAGCTGCCTTCTAAAATCACTGGGGAACTTATGTCAATTGTTTTATATGGTCCCTTACGGGAGGAATAAATCTGCACAAGATATTTTGATACTATTACCTAAAGTTGTAGTGTTGAATATTGTAAATTGGCTTTTAAAGTTTCATGTTGAAATTTAAACCTCAGGTTTTCTGTGCTCGGCGTGTCGGCAGTGCGTCTGAAGGAGCGGGTGTGTCACGCGTCTCATCTCTCACTCTCTCTCCCTTCGCCGCTCTCTATACCTCTCACTCCAGTACGCGCACGCCGTTGCCAACCGCTCGTAACACGGCCGGTTTTGAGCCCCGTAATGGATTTTGGGCGTTCTGCTCCAGTAATCTCGTGGGTCCCGGTGTGCCACAGTCTGTTGTAGCCGCGCATAATTACTGCACGTCCCCTGTGGTGTGGCGGGTTGGGGCGGGGCGTGGCGGGGCGGGTCGCGGCTGTCCGGGGGGTTGCGGCCACTGATGGGCCTGTGCGCGATACAGGACGGACAGATGTCAGTAGTCACCGCCGCCCCCGCACCTTTAGCGGCTAATCGTGGCTAATTTACTCCCCTGAAACCGTTTTGCTTGGTCATAAAACAAGGTAAAGTTAACAATTAAGGCTATGAGTCAAAAATTTCACTTTTTTTTAGAAATAAAGCAAATGGAAAAAAGAAATTAATCCAATTTAGTTATATTTTAAAATTTACAATGTAATTTTTTCCCCTGAATTTTCAGTAGTTACTGCCTCAACCAACTAGCTACAGCATTGACGTACCCCAGCGGTGTAAGAAGCCTGATGCTTACAGTCACCACACCCCCCTTGCTTCGAAGCTACCCTCTCGACGCATTACCTTAGGTTTGGTGCCTCAACCTGTCCCGCCCTTAGGCCCGCCCCTTCGTCTTACCCTACAGCGCCCTTATCCTGGGCCTGGCGCCTCTTGTCCCGGCGGCCCTGGGGGGGGCCTCGATGCGGACAAAGGCTGCTGCTGCAGCCCTGGGCCCCCCCGGCGGGCTTAGGGCGCGGCGTGGCGGGGCGTGGCGGAGACCCCGTCCAGGCGCAAAGTGTTTTAGTGGCCATAAACAGGACTTAATGTGCGCGCCTTACCAAGAGCCAAGGAGCCAGCCAGACGTCTCGGTCCGTGCTGCAGGGCCGCCGCGCCGCCGCGCTGCCGGGCTGGCGGGCTGGCGGGCTCCACCGCGGCGGCGGGGTGGCGCGGCGTGGTGCGGCCCGGCCCGACCCGACCCGGCCAAGCGTCGGGGGCGAACCGTCAAATTCCGTTACGACTAGACCGCCGTTCAAAACTTGGCGCGCTGCGCAACATTAGGAGAATGAAATACTTATAAACTGATTGCGCCACTTGAGTTATGTGATGAGGAGCAGGCTCAAACGGCTGCGTTGTGCTGTGCGTAACAAGGCTGACACCGAATACAATTTCACGAGTTGCCTAACCCCACTGTGAAGATAAGACGGGTGTGCGACAGGCGGTTGACGGAAGCCTTCGAGCTGTTCAGGACCAGGACCAAGACCTCAACTTTAAGGGTTATATCCACGGTAAAAGCAATGTCTGATTTTTTGAGGAAAAAGGGAAAACTTTGAGGAACTTCCGTAATTTAAGGGAAACCCCTCAGATTTTTAGGAAGGTTCCTCAAAAAATTAAGGGAAATCGCCACAAATTTTGAGGAGACTTCCTCAAAATCTAAGGAGTTTTACTCAAAGTATCCAAGATCCTCAAAGTTTTCCCCTTTTTCTCAAAAAAATCAGACATCGTTTTCACCGTGTCGGCAGCAGTTCGTAGCGAATTTAAGACACCTATAACTTAAGCATAGCTGCCAGTCCGGCGCGGTGTAAACTGTCACGGACCAACCGGAAAAAACACCCGGGTCTGTTTCTCGGCCTGGTATCGGGCCAGGCCGCCCAGAAAACCAGAAATTCCTGCCCTGAAATAGGTTTTAAACAGCCAGAATTGATTTCTCCTGGGATTTGCCGGACCCCGGCGCCGGGCGCACGAGATTTGGGCGGAGCCGGGGGGGGGGTTCGTAGGCACTTGTGGAAAGGGGGTGGGGGTGGAGGAGAGACGGCACAGCTGCTCTCTCGTAACACATGCGCCTTTCCGCGACCACGGGGAAAAAAAAGTGTGGAATTCATTTGGTGTGCGTGTCGAACTAAACTGGCGCCGGATGGAAAAGCTTTTTTGCGCCCTTTGGTTTTCTCTTCCGCGGTATGTATCCCCTCCCTCCTTTCCCTGCCCCCCAGGCTGCCAGGCTGGCACTGCGTTACCTTTGAGCGACAGCAGACCGTCACCGGAGGGAGGCGGGTCGTGTGATGAAAGTGTCGTCACACGTCAGTGATTGCGGGCGGACCACGAGAGAAGCACGACCAAGAGGGAAAAAATGGTGCAAAGTGATGAAATTTCCTCCCCTCCGAGTTGACTTTTGGCCGGTGGGGCCTCGGGCCACCCCCGGGCCGCCCCCGGGCTGCCTCCAGGCTGCCGCAGCCCGCCCCCCTTAGGCCTGGCAGCGTCGGGATCTTATGAAATATACCCGACTAAATCCGCAAGCAGCATGCTCCAGTCCTCGCTCCAGTGGATTGACCGTGCCTCCAGGGGGCCATAAAACGTGTGAGAGAGAGAAAGAGGGAGGGACGGAAAGAGAGAGCAGGGAAGAGGGTTTGAGATGAGAGCAGGGAAGGCGCGGGTGGGGCGGGCGGGCGTGGCTGGCGGTCAGGTAAGCAGATGCCGGCTGACCGAGGTATAAAGGGTTAGTACAGGGGGAGAGGGTTGGGGAGAGAGTTGGGGAGAGGGGTCAGCGTAGGTAGAGGCGAGAGTAAAAGGAGATGAGAGTAGGGGAGGGCGGGTCACGGTAAGGGGGTTGCACAGCCGCGGTAATGCCATACGCCCTCGTAATGAGGTGGCACAGACCCCCCCCCCCCCTTCCCCACTGGTGACGTATTGCATTTTCAGACAAGGTAAAGCCCAACCCTCTAGGTCACTGTATATGACCCTCCACTCCCGCCCTCCACCCCCCTCGTCCGGAGCGGAAAACGCGTTTTAACGATCCAACACACTAATGGTGTGTCTGGTTTGCTTTGGGGAGCGCCGAGCCGACCCTACACCCGCTGCCGCCCACACCGTGCTTTAGACGAGATTGAATTTTCGGACGCGCTCTGCAGCCGTAGGGGGTGGGTGGTGGGGGGGATGCTGCTGTGTGTGGTCTACACAAGATGGCGACCTTGCAGCTGCAGGACCGTACAAATCACGCCCGTTTTACAACCTTGGAGGGAAAATGAGACGGGAGGCTGATATTGCGAACGGAGCGAGAGAGAGAGAGAGAGAGAGAGAGAGAGAGAGAGAGAGAGAGAGAGAGAGAGAGAGAGAGAGAGAGAGCGTGAGACACAGGGCGAGGGGACGGGGAGAGGGCTGCGGCCGCGCGCAATGCAGTACGTGGTGACGCATAGTAAGGGGCCCTTTGTGAGGGCTGCGCTCGAAATGGCTCCTTCCTCGCTCTCGCACGTGGCGGCAGGCCGACCTTGTCCTCCATGTGTCTGTGTGTGCTGTCCGACTAGTCTCCAAGCCTACTTTTATCCCTCACCGTTGTAAAGGAATAAGCTCATATTAGACTGTGCTGTCTGCTGCATTTGCTCTCATAACTCGTCATGTTTAGTTTTAAGTTTTCCCAGGCTTAATGAAAAGTGTTGTCTTCTACCAGTACTGCTCCTCACATACGATACGCTTTCTCTTTGGTGCACCCCCCCCCCCCTCTCTCTCAAATCCCCCCCGCCCCAAAATCCCTTTCTCCCTCTCATACCCCTCTCCCTTCCATTTTCTCACTCAACTTTGAAAGAAGCCGGCATTTAGCCAAGAAACACAATATGGGTCCAAGTTTTGGTGGTGCTTGCCGGCTCGCGTAGGCGCTCGCTGCCCACCCCGCCCCGCCCCGCCCCGCCCCGCCCGACTCTTTTGAAGGGCCTCTCGGAGCCTGCTCCGCGGTCTCCCCGGCAGGGCTGTGGTCTTTTTAAAGAGCAGCGCTGCACGTCGTCAAGTGCCCCTGCCCGGTCGTGCCCGGCCCGGTAGCTGCGTGTAGCCCCCGGGCACAATCAGGAAGCAGTGGCTGGCCCGGGCTGGCCCCATACCCGGCACCGCCCGGCACCGCCCCCATCCCCAGCTCGCTCATTCTTCTTATTTTTAATTGGGCCTCATTGTCACCTTCCTGGTGTGCCCCTCGTCCCGGGCGGCATGCACAGCAGGGAAGTCGTCTCCGCGTATCTGCCAAGCTTTCGGCAAGAAGATGGACACGCTCGTTGCCGTGTCAGATTTCTTTGTCTTAAGCGAGAAAAAAGGGTGAAAAGAAAGCACACTTTTGGATTTCTGGAAAAGTTTAAAACTAAGGAATGGGCGGAGATATATCACCTCGCGGCTCATCGTAAGTGATGGCCGTTCTTAATCGCATCGCTCGTAATAATAATTGCCATTTCCGTCTCGAACTCACGCGGAAAACTAGGAACGGAGCGATTCTTTGCTCTGCCTGGCTTTCTTTGAGAAATCACCTAATTTGTGAAGTTCTGGCTTTAAAAAATTAAGGAGCCCTGTGGGCTCTGCAGGCACCTGCTCTGCCCAGTCTTGCTTGTGTTGGTGCATGGCAAATAATTTTAGGTGTACCCATACAGTAAAAGCCATCCCGAATAATATTTCGAGTGCACACATGAATTTATTGAGTACCTAGCTAACACCGAGAGGTGTGTCTCCCCCTTTTCTTTGTCGAGCGCCCTCACCCACTCCCTGTGTGCATTTCTTGTTAACTCCCCTGCTCCCCCGCCAGCTCCCCCCCTTTTTTTTTGTGCATAGTTGTTGCATTTGAAGAGTGGCCCATTGTGTATTCAGCGTACATCTAGCATTCGCCACACACATACATAAATAGAAACACACACACACGTGCATTTATGCACACACGCACGCACACACACGTGGAGTGCGAGAGAGTGAAGTGCTGGCAGGAGAGCGTTGCGTCACTCCACCGGCCGGGCTGCTGGGCTGCGATGCACCGCGAAACGTATAGAGCGGGACGGTACGGCACGAGTGTTTATAGTTCCGCCGGAGCCGAGTGGAGCGCGGGGCGGGGCGGGGCCGGGCGTGGCGGGGCCGGGCGGGGCGTGGCGGGGCGGGGCGGGCCGAGGCGAGGCGAGGCGGGCCGTGTAAGCAACTCATAACTCTACCACGCCGGCCCAAATTGTATTACTGTCCAATTTCCAGCGATTCCTCTCATTCAGCAGAGCAAGGCGCGAGGCGGCGTGTTTCGAGCTCCCCGCGCGAGCGAGCCTTTCTCCAAGCCCGAAACATCAATCGTCCATATATTTTTTTACTATTTTTATTTTTTATTTGTTGTTGTTGTTGTTGTTGTTGTTGTTGTTGTTGTTGTTGTTGTTGTTGTTGTTGTCGTCGTCGTTGTTGTTGTTGTTGTTACATTTTTGTCACGTAATTTTAAAAGACGTCTAATAAAATAACATTTAGCAGGAGGCTGAACCGAGCCTATCTGATTCATAAGTTAGGCCCCTATATATATATATATATATATATATATATATATATATATATATATATATATATATATATATATATATATATATATATATATATATATATATATATATAGACACAGCCTCTGCATGGAACGAGACAATTTTTGTCCACGACTTTTATGGGGAGCGTTCTTCGTTTTTTGTTTCGTCAATTTGGCCGAGTGGATTTTTTTTCCCGCCCCGCCGAGCGCCGGTGTGGAGCGAGCCCAGAGGCCTATTGTCCTGGCCGCCTGGACTATTGCTCATTAACTTTCAGCACTTCCGCGGCCATAACCTCTTCGTCAATCTGCCGCCCACGCCACCGGCTATGGCCAAAGTTGTGCCCCCAAGATTTATGCTGCACTGTCTTTCTCGCTCTACCCCCTCCCCACCACGTCTCTGCCTTCGCCATCTCTCTCTCTCTCTCTCTCTCTCTCTCTCTCTCTCTCTCTCTCTCTCTCTCTCTCTCTCTCTCTCTCTCTCACTGTCTCTCTCTCTCACTGTCTCCCTCTCTCTTTCTCCTCCTTCCACTCGCCTTAATGAGTGCGACAGAGAGATACTCGATACCCCTGAAACGGGGTAGACGGCGGTAGAGGGCTATCCTCCAATACTTCCCGGGTGCCTCCCCCCCCCCCCCCCCCACTGTTTCCCCCGCCGCTGCACTATGTCATGGCCGTGTCGGAAGTTGGCGTCGCTGCTCGAGTTTTCCATGTCTATAATCACCGTCGTCGCTGATAGATGGCCGTTAGGTAAACGCGGAGCAAGCACGAAGCCGAATGCATTCGACGGCGCAGCGCGGGGCGCGCGCACGCGCACGCCCCCGCCCGGCAGCGTGGCAGCAGCTCGCGCACCTGGGCTGGAAGTCCTCGATGAGCTACCAGCAGAGCCAGAGTAACTTTTTTCATCTGGCAAATGGGTTTCCACCCAGAGATGTTTCCGCAGGGATATGGAGGGTGTAGGGTTGGGAGCGGCGGAGGAAGCCGGACCGGAGAGAAATAGTTGAGCGTATTGAATTGATGCTCAACACGAAGTGTTGGCAATCTTTCGTTGTCTATCTGGCCCAGTCGCTCGCTTTGCTCACAGCGCCGTGGTGCACGAGTTCGCTCGCGCTCCCTTTTGCTTGTTCTCTCTCTCTCTCTCTCTCTCTCTCTCTCTCTCTCTCTCTCTCTTTCTCTCTCGCTCGCTCGCTCGCTCTCTCATCTCCTGTGTCTACCACTCTCTTTCTGCGATTTCTCCTTCACGCTGGCAGGTTGTTACCCAGCCCCCTCCATTTTATTTTCCACCCCCTACGTTTTCATACATCTTGGCTGCAATTTCTCAAGTGGCGTAACCCTAAAAAAACCAACCACTGCTGTTAGAGTTTCCAACAACAACAACAACAACAACAACAACAACAACAACAGCAGCAACACCGCTCCTCGCTGACCCTGGTGGGGAAAGAACGAGAGAAAATAATGACTTTACAGAATGGGTTTTGCTTCTCTTCCAATTTTCAAACAAGTACAATTTCTTTCAAAAACTCAAATTGTACGTTTAAAGCATAGTTGTGGAGGTGGCGGAACATCCCTTTCTCGTCTGTTGGGTCGGGTGATCCGGGGAGGGGATGGGGGCGGCTGCGAGTCGCAGTGCAGCGGCCCGATGCGATGCGCGACTCACCGTGTGCCTCACTGTGACATTCACATTTGCATTTATATTAAGGTCCACGTCGCCCCGCAACGAACGTGTCAATCACCTTCGGGTCGCCTTCGGGTCGCGCGCGTTCGGGTCACCCCCATAGCCGGCCCCTGCCCCGCCCTGCCCCGCCCTGCCCCGCCCCGACACGCCCCTCACGTCCGCTTCCTCGACTTTTCCGTCAATCCCTTTTGCTTTCCGATCTGATTCTCATTTTCCGCTCCTTGTCCGCGCCTCCATGTCGTCTTGATGGTCTATCGCAGTCACGCAGCCCCCCCCCCCCCCCCCCCCCCCCCACCCCCCGCCTCGCCTCACCACGCCCGTCCACGCCCCGTCACATGTCACGACGCACAGGTGAATGCCGCGAGCTCGCGTAGCCCGGCCGCGTTATTGGACGGATTAAAGCAGCAGCCGGCGACGGATGAGGCGCGGGCGGGGCGGGGCGGGGCGGGGCAGGGTGGGGTGGGGTGGGGCGGGGCGGGGTTGAGGTGGCAGGTGTTCGGCTCCATGTCACCCGGAGTGTCTCCCCCGCATCCACCTGCACACGAAGCTTTCAACCACTCGTTTCGACAGGAAAGGAAAATAAACCGCGAGAGGCGCGAGCACGCCACGTCGCATTTAATAAAAACCTGTCGCTCCCTGTATATATTATACCCGCTTACGATTGTCTGTGTGTGGCGTTCACCCTCCTGTATGTAGAGGTATAGCGAAAGCGCTACATGTACCGATCAAACTAGGACTGGATTCGCTGTCCGTCCTGAAACTGACTGCTAGCAGAGCAAGGTCCCGCCCCCCACCCCTATCCACCGGCAGCCTTTTCTCCCTCCTGTTTGAATCCCCCCGCCCTCACGACTCCCGCCTCCTACCGCCTGCTCTCCTGACATTACCGCCTGCCCCCCCCCCTTCCCCCCCTCTCGTCGGACGAGCCATGTCGGATATCCGAAGAGAATCTGGCCTAGTCAGCGAGCCGCCGTGTACCTTGGCCCCGCCCCGGAGCCCTGGCGCCCTGGCGCGCCGTGACAGTCACGAAGGCGGGCCAGGTGTTAAGGAAGCGCCTTCTTCGCACGCCGAGGACGTTTCCATTACCTTCCGAATAGCACCACCATCAGCAGTAGGGGTGCAGTCGAGCAGACACACGGGCAGAGACGACAGATGGACAGGCGCAAGGCTTAGACGGGCCGGCAACGATCGTAGTTTTTTTCCCCTTTCTTTTGTTTGTTTGTTGTTATCAACAAAACTCAACCTCCCCCCCGCCCCTCGTTACTACGAGGTCAAAGTCGTGTAATAGGTAATAGGACTGCGCCTACTGAAGCAAAGGCAATGCCAAAGAGTACTTCAAACGCTTATCCTTGTATAGAAACGGATGGTCGAGTCGACGTTGACTTCGCGTCGTTTAAAGTGAGTTGACAATTGATCCGTGAAGCGGAAAAAGGGGTTAACTCCAGAACGACTACTTTTCAGGAAACACAAAAAACTGGTTTACAGCGCTAATTCAGAAAAATTTTGAAATATTCTTTTGCCAATATACTCCAGATAGAGGGCATGATAAAGTGACTGGGGTAGACATATCGTCATGTCGGCCCTTCCTGGACATCAAAGAGATGTCTCCTACAAAAAATTGTGTAAAAGGAGACAAGTCAACTTGTCCCCTTGGCATAAAATGGAATTTGGAGACAACTTCTTCCCAACTGTAAAAAGGGAGTTATCTCTAATTAGACTATTTTTTTACTAACAATCATAAGGAGATAAGTTGAGTTAGCTCATTTGGACGCATTCCAGCAGTTTGGTCATGGAAAAAGGAGCCATCTTGAGTTATTTCATTCTGTTATAACTTGGAATAACGAGATAAGTTGAATTGTCTCCATTGCTCACAGGACAGGCCAAAAATGTCGCGGTATAGTTTCTACTGCATTTTCTAGTTGCTGGAAGGTAACCTTCTCACTGTGGCGAAGATAGCTCCTGATAACTTTGCTTAAGAGAAAATAATGGACATCTGATGATTTCCATTTCCTTCCATACATAATGCCGTGAGAATGATGTAAAACTATTGGGAAAACACTTCAAAGTATGAGGGTTTACCACATTTTAAGTTAAAAGAATTGTAACCTGCTCAAACCACACACTCTTGACAAACCGAAAGAAAAGAAAGAAAAAGAAAATAACACACGAGTCCCTGCGCAGTAGGGCCAACTACAAGCATGATGGTACCGTGTGGAAACGTGGAAACGAAGAGAATATCTACATTGACGATTGGTATTATACACAGAGCAGAGTCGTCTACCTGTCTTTCAGACGCGTTGATCAACAAAAACATTACTTTTTTAATTTAAAAAAAAATGCACAAATATATGACATTCATTGATTTTATTGTATCAGTTCTCTCTTTTTTAAGTTCAATACGCTTGTTGTCATACATGTAATCCTTAGATTTGTTTTGCAGGGGCAAGGTACTTAATCTTTCTAGAATATACAATTCTTTAACTGCTGTAAATTTTATCAAAATCCCTTGGGCCAGATTTTTTGGTCCCATAGGGGAAATGTAGAACAACTGACTAACGTTTCGACTGTAATAAATAATTGCATTTTTCAACACTTGCTACACCATATTGTACGGAAGGTCCAAGGCAGAGATGCGTAACGGGCGGGCGCGCTCTACCCGGCTGCTGAGCGCAGGCGACACGAAGCCAAGCAAACGGGATGTCGTCTGCTCGCCAGTGGCCAGCCAGCTCGTCGACCAAACTGTGGCGACTGCCTCCGAGGTTGCGGCGGAGCTTCGCCGGCCTGTTTGCATGGCGGATGCGTCCGAACATAGCGGGTAAAGCGTCTACCCGCCTCTCGGACTGGACCGGGCCGCCGCCCTGCCCGATGACTTCGGGACGGGTCGGGTCGAGCGCCCAGGTGACACAGCTCGGACAGCCAGCGGGTAGAGCCCGCCCACCCGGTGCACATCTCTGGTCCAAGGGATCAGACATACACTTATCTGTTACTAAACGGCACAAGTGGAACTGTCTCTAAATGTTTTCACAATACTATGAGATAAATCAATTTGTCTCCTTTTTCTATTTGGTTGCAAGGAGACATCCTAGCCAGCCCGCAGACCAGAGAGGTTGATCAGAGACATAAAGAAGCCAAGTCAAATGTCTCTAAGCAACAATGTTTTTACACGGGCCAATTTGAACTATCTCCTTAATCTGCTAAAATTGAATGGCAAAATGAGTCAAGTCGACTCAACTCATTTTTCATTAGCTCATATCCTAGAAAGTATTGTACCGAAGTAAACAATTTTTTCTGGAAACGTGTGTTATAAATAGCAGAGTAACCTCCAATCAAAATCTCATTTTGGGTATAAAGTCACTTATCCCCTTCTTCCGCTTCACGGATCAATTATTAATCGGTTTACTTCGTCGATTCGACCTTTGTTGATGGCGTATCGATGGCAGAGGATTTAAATGCTGAGCGGGTAACACATGTTTTGACACTTGCTTTGAGCGCTCGTACATCGGAGTACTCAGTGCTCTCTCCCCCTCTCTCTCTCTCTCTCTCTCTCTCTCTCTCTCTCTCTCTCTCTCTCTCTCTCTGCTCTGCTCTCTTTATTCTTCCATTGCTTGCTTTTTCCTCGCCACTCTCAAATTCGCTGCCTCTTCATGCTCCCTTGTGTGCCCCCCACAACAAGGCTCCAGCTAAATGGTAAATACAAAGGCCCCGTAAAGAGGGCAGGGGGCAAAAAAGTAGACATGAAAGGATTTTCAAAACTTGGCGCCAAAACAACAGCAGTGGAAAAGCAAAGCAGATTGCTCATTTGTTCGGATTTAGTCGGACGGGAGGCGCGGGGACTCTCTCACGCTGCCCCCTCCTCCCCCCACACCCTCGCGCTCCCTCTCTACCGGCGGCGGCCCCAATAAAGCCGAGCCTTTCACATTGGCGACAAGAAGGGCCTAATTTCGGCGTGGCGTGGCGTAGCGCGGCGCTAAGCTCCTGTTTGTCGAGAGTCTTCCCATCAAAACTCCTCATTTGCGACGCTCCGCCTCCCTCGTCCCTCCAATCTATATCCCCTCCTGCAGTTTTCCAATGTGGGAAAAAAAAGAAAAGAAAAATAAAAACACTGAGCAGAATAATAGAAAAGCTTAACTTTGTGTCTTCGTAAAGCGCCAACGCTCTGGTACTGACTACGTTACTCCTTGTTGCTTCCAGGTGACGGGGATCGTCGGGCGAGCGGATGTCCTGGCCTGCGTCTTCTTTCTTCTGTCATTTCTCTCCTACCATGAGTGAGTATAACTGTCAAGCATTCTGAAGGAAAATAATGATAAAAAAACGATTTCGGGGTATCCTGGTAGGCACGAAGTACGTCAATGTTTTTGTTTCACAATAAAATACTTCGGTGGATGATGGTTTTTGTACAAATTTACTTAAAAATTTCTACCGCAACACACAGTTGTGTCGAGCGGTCGGTATTCGCGCCTATGCTTACCAGGCCATTTCTCTGCTCAAGTGTGTGGATGTGGCTGAAAACGCAGGCGTGAATACCGACCGCTCAACGCTGCTGTGTGTTAGGCGGGTTTTGCCCACTTTTCTGACAACACTGGGGGCCACACTTGTAAATAAAAAACCTTAAAAAAATCGGATACGCCGACAGAAGTATAGGGCTACGGCGTGTCTAAAAATCATATCCTAAGACTAAACCATAAGGCTACTTCGTGCCTTTAAAAAAGAAAATGGTATTGCTACGCCACTTTGTCGCGGCGTCGCGCCTGCCTCTGACTTGGGCAGTTACTTCCCTAACGCGCGCAGCGCTGCGTCTGATCAGCGGCCAGGTGCCAGGCGCATCAACATAATCTATTCCACTTTTTATCCTCCCCCTGCTCCTCCCCGCTCGCCCGGCCCGACCCGGCCTGGTGACCTACTGTCTTTAAGGAAAATAGCCGCGCCCCCTCCCCTCCCCCCGAAAACGCGCGAAAGATGAATGATGTCGTCGAGCTGGCGCGGCACCTAGGGGTGGAATTATTTAGCGACGGCCATTCACAACAGTGGCCTGAACTGTTTCGATCGCGAGCCTGTCTATACCGATATAATCTTCGTGCGGTTGTGTTTGGTTATTGCAGTAATTCTGGAATTCCGGAATGTTCCCGAGAATTTCCCTGGATTTTTGGGATCATTTTAAAACCAGTGGCCTCGGCCTTCGGCCTCCCTCTGAAGAACACCAAGTTTTGGCCCTTTTTAATGCCATTATTTCGCATCCGTGCAGGACTAGGTCGAACGTTGGCATTATAATAGTGGTCAAAATTTGGCGTTTCTCAGAAGTGGACCTAATAACAGCATTTAAAAAGATCAAATTTTGCACTGTTATAACATTGTGAAAAATTTGCGAAGAATTTACTTCTTAATTGTGAAGCATTTGGAAGCTTTGTTACACATAGCATTTTCTTTGCAATTTGGGAATAAGCATCTGCTTCGCTCGAGGGACCCACAACTCTGGAATTCAGGTGTACAAGGCCACTGAAATCTTTGGAAATTATATTGAAATCTCATTGAAATCAGTGAAATCTTTGAAATCAGTTGAATTCTCTTGAATTCACACGAATTCCGTTGAAATCACTTGAAATCTGTTGAAATCACTTTGAATTCACTTGAAATCACATTGAATTCACATGAAATCAACATGAATTCACATGAAATCACATTTAAAAAGCGTCTCGGGAAACTCACTCAAATCGGTGTGGGGAGAGGAGGGGGGCGATGTGCACTAACAGCTGTTCGGCGAATTCGAGATATTTTAAGATTTTTAGATACTTTCGTAACAGATTGAGATTCCTATTTATTAGCTTAGTGCCATTTCAATAAGTACTCAATGTATAAACAATTTCTTTTTGTTTAAATTTTTGCCATTGGAGGTATAAATAATAGTCCTACGCAAATCCACTTCCACAAATCTGGTTTGTGAGGGAATATTAATTTATTAACTGGAGCAATAAAACATAGTGAAAGTGCTAGACGACTAAGATTCTTTAAAATACCTTCTTGTTACGGCAGAGTTGAAGTGAAATTCTCAAAATCGTGCAAAAAATACGGGGATTCCCCAGAAAATACACGCACAGCTGATCCAAATTATTCTCTCAATTACATGATTAAATACTATTTTTCTTGTGAATTATTTCGATTTATTCCAAATTATTGGAAATTAACTTGCAACTGCGCAAAATAATCACAATTATTTTAATTAATTTTTGAAAAATTCAGAAGCAAATTTTGCTCTGCAATTGAAAGGGTGTCGTGAAAACATGGAAAATTTTTGCGGCAGTAAACCTCCCGAAGGAGGTTGCGGTTCCCGCCAGGCACAGGGCTTTTACACCCTGTGGCAGCCAACTGCTTCGGTGTTCCATGGGAACCGGCGCTTTGCTGACTGCGATCCTATCGCGCAATTCGACAGATTTGATCCCCGTACCACCATTGGCCTACCCCTAGAGGTACGAGCGGTGTCAAGAGCCTTAGACTTCCTGATCCCAGTTTCAGAGGCCTTACCTCAGAGGGGTACGCGGGATTCGAACCCACAACCCCGAGTGCCGACACGTAGCCAGAACAGGAAGCGACCCAACGCCCAGAGCCACCGAGCCAACGGCGCTGAGACGTGTTTCACTTCTATTTGACCTGCCATCCAGCTGCGGCCAAAGGGAATGTCAAGCGCGAAAAACACTTTCCCGAGTGGGAGTCGAACTTCAGACCACTCAGTTCGGTGTTGCGCGCTCTACCAACTGAGCCACGACGCCATGATGACTGTACAGTGCGACGGGGGTTCGAGCCGTGTTCGCCGCGTATTAGTGTTTTCGATCGGGCGGGTAAGCCTCTCTTCGCTTGCCCGACGCTCAGAGCGTAAGAGTGAGACAGCATGATGCAGTCAACAGCTATCTCTCTCGCACACGTCTCACTCGATGACCACGACTCTGACTTGCCGACCACGCCAAGTAGCACTAGGCGTCACCTGTCCCCGCAACCTCACCTCTCGCCCAGCCGAGCGGGGCTCTGCATCCGAAGAGCGTGCGGAAGCGCGGCGGAGGGCCGGTGATTCGGAGACTGTCCGGCTCACCCGACGTACCCGACTAGCAGTCCGTCGGGTCGGGTCGGGTCGGGTATGGACAACAGCCGGCGTCGGGCAAGCGAAGAGAGGCTAACCCGCCCGATCGAAAACACTACCGCGTATCCTGCAGCCTCCAGCCGGGAGGACAGGGCAAATGCGGCTCGAACCCGTCGCACTGTACAGTCATTGTGGCGTCGTGGCTCGGTTGGTAGAGCACGCAACACCGAACCGAGTGGTCCGAAGTTCGACTCCCACTCGGGAAAGTGTTTTTCGCGCTTGACGTTCCCTTTGGCCGCAGCTGGATGGCAGGTCAAATAGAAGTGAAACACGTCTCAGCGCCGTTGGCTCGGTGGCTCTGGGCGTTGGGTCGCTTCCTGTTCTGGCTACGTGTCGGCACTCGGGGTTGTGGGTTCGAATCCCGCGTACCCCTCTGAGGTAAGGCCTCTGAAACTGGGATCAGGAAGTCTAAGGCTCTTGACACCGCTCGTACCTCTAGGGGTAGGCCAATGGTGGTACGGGGATCAAATCTGTCGAATTGCGCGATAGGATCGCAGTCAGCAAAGCGCCGGTTCCCATGGAACACCGAAGCAGTTGGCTGCCACAGGGTGTAAAAGCCCTGTGCCTGGCGGGAACCGCAACCTCCTTCGGGAGGTTTACTGCCGCAAAAATTTTCCATGTTTTCACGACACCCTTTCAATTGCAGAGCAAAATTTGCTTCTGAATTTTTCAAAAATTAATTAAAATAATTGTGATTATTTTGCGCAGTTGCAAGTTAATTTCCAATAATTTGGAATAAATCGAAATAATTCACAAGAAAAATAGTATTTAATCATGTAATTGAGAGAATAATTTGGATCAGCTGTGCGTGTATTTTCTGAGGTCGTCCCAAAAATACTTGAATTCGTTGGAAATCTCACGAAATCAGTGGAAATCATATGAATTCGGTAGACATTTAACTGAAATCAATGGAAATTATGTGAAATCAATGGAAATCACTTGAAATCATTTGAAATCTCGCGAAATCAGTGAATTCACTTTAAATCTTTAAAATTCTTTGAAATCACCTGAAATCATGTGAAATCTTTGAAATCCGGAAATCAGGTGTACAAAATTTTTCGGAGTTGTGGGCCCCTCGGCTCCGCTGCTTTATACGATCACTTTGTTTGTAATATAAAACAAATGCTTCGCAATTTCAAATCAGCCGATTCCTTCCCTGCGATGCTTTCGCAAGGTTTTAACAGTGCGGAATTCATAAAGAACGCCAAACTGAAGGCAGTAAAAACGGGCAGTGACAGTGATATTGCGGGGAATATCAGCCGCGAGCAGCTTGCGCTGTGGCGGGTGTGCGGCGCGCCTAATCACGCGCTCACCGCCCCGACATTCAGAAGGCGTTATCTTTGCCGCTACATTTTCCCCTTGATCTCCCCCGAGCCGAGAGCGGCGCCTCCTCCAGTCAGTCAGACGTCCCCAGCTGAGGAGGTGGCCCCGGCCTACCCCGCACCCGGCGGGGACCGGCGGGGACCGGCGGGGACGGGCGTGCCGCGGCGGTCTCATCGTCGGAGCAGAGAAAATGTGAGGTTCCCTTCACTCAAGCCTCAAGGACCTCAATTTGAAGCTTGGCTGCCCCGAGGCGTTTTCTAGCAGATCAGGCTGAGTCATGCCCTTTCTCTCTTGCCCACTCTTCGCTCCCCTTTCTCTCGTCGACTCTCTGTTTCTCTCTCCCTGCCCTCTCTCTGCCTCTGGGATCCTACTGCTTGACTGGCACCCGCCTCCTTCGAAACACAACAAGGAGACAGTATGGCACTTCTGTCCACTAGAAGCCATTATCAAACTCGCAAAGTAATCAGGACCGGCCCACCTCTACCCCCCCCCCTCTCTCTCTCTCTCTCTCTCTCTCTCTCTCTCTCTCTCTCTCTCTCTCTCTCTCTCTCTCTCTCTCTCTCCTTTCTCTCCTCTCCCTCTTTCTCTCTCTGTAGCTCTCGTGCAATGACCCGCCACCCCACAGTTTCAAATCATGACTCCCGCAGTTCTGCTCAGTCCGCATGATCATTTTGTTTCCCCCGCCGACAGATTTGCACATTCATGCAAAGATGAAAAATCTCTGGATGACTAAGTGTTTGCGGTGGTAGGGAAGGCGCGGCGGCTTGCGGCGGCTGTCTGCGGCGCTTTGATTCATGGCGGTAACTACTGTTCCCGCCTAGCTCCTCCTGCACCAGTGGGGGCGCGGGCGGGGCGGGGCCGGGCCGGGCCGATCCGATCTGAAATGTCGCGCTCACGACGGCATGGCACTCGTCTGCGTGCCGCGCCGGGCCCGGATCTCACAAAATAAGGTTAGTTGTCCCTCCTGGGCATTAGCGGAAATGTCAGATCGCAACATCAGCGCCCGGCCCGCCTGCGGGGTTGCGGGGCCTGCCCGGGCCTGCCCCGCGGGGCTCAAAGGCTGCCTCCCGCGCCGCGTCCTTTCCCTTTATACGATCTGAGGCTGCACCCCCCCGCCCCCCCCCAAAAAAAAAAATACGATTTCACGAAATCCTGGCAGACAACGGAGTTTTTAGGCACGAAGTAGCCTTCAGTTGGTAGAACTGTGGCAAGTTTCAGTGAAACTGAAGTAGATTTTAATAAGGCAACACGGTGGTCACGTGCGAATTTTTGCGGTGTCATCTCATTCTTCCGCACTGAACGAAAGCCTGGCATTGCTTGAACGCAGACTTTAGAGGTTCCTCTTTCGCTCCGTGTCGGCTCGGCTCGGCCTACCTCGTCCACGAAAACATATCCCCTTCCCTTGTTCATTTTGTGTGACGAGTCGAGCATTACCATAAAATCCAAATTTCAATTCAAATTTACAAAATTCCTACGAGACAGATTTCCACTGAACATCATCGAACGTACAATATTAAATTATACATACAGGAATGCTTAATTTTATCAGCGTCTTTTCCAGCGACTTCGTTTCCTAAAATATAAGAAATAGAACAAACGAACAAATAATAGTTCTAGTCAAAAAATGTTGATACTGTAGTTCAGCTACAGAAGGGCAGCAGTGCCGCCGCCCCATTAGCTGCTCCCGCATCTAAGTGAGTCTTCCCGCGGAGAACGATCCCTTTGCTCGTTCTCTGATTCGCATTTCCGATAATATTAGGAGCTGTCACTCTTTCTGCTCCCCGGGTGGAGCCCAGCGCCACCCTCGGGGGGAGACTCTCTTGGAGACTCTGCTTCCGATTGGGCCCGGTGGCGCTGTATCAGCACGCCCGTACAAGGCCATTCCAACCGCTCGCTATTAGTCATGAGTATCCACACCATATGCGGGTCCACGATTTTAAAATAAAAGGCTAATATTCTAGAGTAATTGAGCGATTCGATCAACAGGAGTCCGTAACTTATCAACAAATTAGATGATAACTGTTGCATTCAATAGTTTAAGTTTTAAAGTATACTTTCGAACAATCATCCGCGCCTGTATCTGAAAGACTTTAACACAAAAATAAAATTAATGTTAAATTTTTATGTTACAAGTTACGTTTGGTGTAATTGTTAGACGGTCTGCTCTTATCAATTTAGTCAACTTTAACATTTTTACCATTTTTTTTTTTTTTTTTTTTTTTTTTTTTTTGTTCGTTAAGCCATATTACAACCTTCGAATAATATAACATAATCATTTCTTACAAGCTAATAATTGTCATGTTAAAAGGTACATATTGTTATGGGTCCACCTTTGGGATCGTTTTTGGGTGGTATTCGTAATTTGCTGAACAACAACTTCGGGTGAATTTATTTGTATTGAGAATAAAACCCTACGTAGGATCTTAAAAATCAGTACTGTGACATTCTTTCACGTTTCGAAGAATTTTCGATATTTGTATTGCAAAGAATTAGGTGGTAATTATATTAATAATCCTCGCAAAGTATTTGTTTGTATTGCAAGGAAATTGTTTGCAATCTCGCAAGAACTAGTTCGAAATAGGATGCTTCTTAATTAATTGAAACTTTACAAAGAAATTCGTTTGCAATTCGAACCTTCTTAGCAAGCAGTTATCAGTGCACCAACAAACTTTTTGCAAAGCGATCAAAACTTTTACGTGCGTTCGCACTGCGATTCGGCCCTTATTTCAAAGGTGTTAATCGGTAAGTGCCCTTGAAAACGCCCTAATGTCTACCAACGTTATTGTGTTTTAACGCCTTTGCAAAGACATTACGATTGGTGTTGTGTGGAGGCCTCTTGAGTTTTAATTAAAAGCTTCGAGCTTCGTCTTCGTCAAGTGTCGCTCGTCTGTTCCAGCCCCGGGTTCGGCGGGCGCATCGGCACGTCGGTGGTGCTGGCCGCGCTCTCCATGCTGGCCAAGGAGACGGGGGTGACGGTGCTGGTGGTGAACCTGCTGCTGGACCTGTACCGCTCGTGGGGCCCGCTGCGCCGCGCGCTCCGCGACGTCCGCTGGAACGAGGAGGCCCAGCTCTTCTCTCGCCGCGCCGCCAAGATCCTCATGTCGGTCAGTACAATACCTCTTTCATTTTCATTGTTTAACTCGGACCGTCAGTTTAGCAAATAAGGTCCAGCGCCAGAATGTTATAGGGGATTTGGGCTCGGAAAAGGCGGACGCCTTTCGTGGTTCTCTCCCTGTCTGGAAGAAACCTACAAGAGCACTATAGAGGATTTTTTTTTTTTTCACTCTCCTAAAACTATGTTGGAAGACTCTATCGACTAGAAGTGAGCGGCACTCACACCGCAGGACTTCCAGTGCAGCGAGCTGCGTCGTCCGTCGCACTGTTTGCGTTCTCCCCCGCCTTTTTAGTCCCATGAAAATAAATTTTTGTCGGGGTGCGGTTTTGATATCCTGCTCAGGTTGGAGGGGGCCGGGCGCCGGGCGGAGCGGGGACCGTGCCTCGCCTTGCGCCCCGGGCTCCTTGTTTGTTGCGCAATACCGTCTGGCATTTGTCATCCGAGAACCCAATACGCCAGGAGCCAGGCGAGGAGGGGAGGTAGGACGTTCTGCGGTAGGCGACTTTGTGAGGTGGAGGTGGTGCGGCGCGGCGGTGGAAATGCGTTATTGGCTGACATCACAATCTAAGACGGCGGAGCGGGGGATGGCGACGGCGACTGCAAAAAGGATTCCAAATTAGTTGGTATCGGTCCAAAACAAGTTGGGCCCGTTGTTTAGAGGGACACGCCTCCTCCACCCCGCCCTGCTGCCCCACCGCCGTGTTCCTCGGATCGAATTAGCAGCCCTCGTTGCCCCGGTCGTCTCAGATTGGGCAGAGAAGTTAGTAGAGAATGAAATTGTGTGCACAGAACGGACGCCAAAGCGCGGCACACCCAGAAAAGGGAGTGCTTGTTTCAAGTCCAGCGCCGCACTTGAATTTTTGCGCTTGAATTTTGGACTTGGTTTAGGGTCAAGCGCGCTCGATAGCCGAACCGGTGCGGCGAGTACATCTCATTCCGAAACATCTCTCAGCCGAAGTCCGCGAACGCCCGTTCCGAACCCGATGCGCTTCGTGCGTTAAAGATAAAATTTCAAATTTCCTTACTTCATTGTATGCCATGCGTTCTGCTTTGAAGTCAGTGGAGATTTCTATGAAATACCGGACCGAACGTACACCCGCAACCCGAAAGGCACGATCTCTCCACCTCCCTCCCGCTTGTCGCCTCCGTGGCGCAGTGGTCTCCGTGCCTGGCGGCTGGATAGTAAGTGCGGGTTCGACTCCGGTCGACGGCCAACCAGTTTCTCCTTGCGCGGTGTACTCTGACACTGCACGAAGTTAACACAAAGCAGGGAGATGGACTGTAGATGAATAAAAGGCTACAGGAAAGGGAGACCACTATTTTCTCTCTCTCTCTCTCTTTATGGAAAAAGGGGGGGGGGGCTGATTGCAGTAACTAACCATTCGGCATGTACGAATGATGTCAGGTCACGTTCGGAAACACTCGGAAAGAGTTCGAATGCAATTGAACAGCGTCTAGAAACGCTCGTACAAACGGGCACTGCCAAAGAGTTTCGGAACCGTACCGATTTAACTGATCCCGAAACTCTATATCGCTGGTTTCACAGAGTTACTTGGTAGACGTACCGGTCTCTGGAAACTTATTCATAGGAGACGTTACTCTCCGGACTTCGTTCCGTAACGCGTTACCTCTTGGTACCGGTACTGTAAGCTGTTACATGGGCACCGTTATCTACCATAACGTTACGCGTGACTTCGTTACTGCCTTGTATCGTTATTCCGAGCTGAGCAGATGGGTAACGGTACAGACGTGTAACACATTTGTATCGTTGCAATCGTAACAGAACGGTGACGTGTAACAGTATGTTTCGGTACTCGTGGAATTTGTAACGTAACGTAACGATGCTGCGTTACGGACCCCTGCTCCCACTGTACCACGTCCGGCCGGGGGTTGAGTTCAGGAGAAGGTACTCACAACAAGTAATACCAGCATCTCAAACCAGTGCATTGTGGCCTCGACTTGATCAAGCACAATACATTCGTATCAAGTACCGATGTGGGAACGCCTATTTCACACGGCTTCAAACTCATGATTTTTAAATACATTTGGCTCTCGTGGGGAAAGCCAAACCTTACTTTGTTCAAGCAAATGCACTTAACTCAAGTCCACAATGGAGTTGAATCGATGCCCCATGGGGTCAATGTTCCTTAGCGCTTGCCCACTCCCAAATGCACTTGTATTGAGTACAAAGTGGTGTCGATCATTTCAAGTGCATTTTGGGCTTGAAATAAGTGCGACGCACTTGAAACAAGAACGCAGTTTTCTGGGTGCACGGCGGCCAAGAAGTCTCCTGTGCGTGCACGTCGCCCCGCTCTCTCATTCCGCTCCCCCTTCTCTCTCTCTCTCTCTCTCTCTCTCTCTCTCTCTCTCTCTCTCTCTCTCTCTCTCTCTCTCTCTCTCTCTCTCCCTCTCTCTCGTACCCCGCCTCCTTCTCCCGCCCGTCCCTTCAGTCCACCTACGCCTAGCCTCGCGGCAGTTCGGTACGCGCGATTGTTTTTCCCGTGAGAATACTAGCCGCCTCGCCTCGCCCCGCCCCGCCCCGCTCGGCCTCTCCCCGCTGGGAAACACATTCGTGATCAGACTGGCGGACCGGAAAATTGCAGGAGAGCCGCGCCGCGCAGGGCTGAGCGGGGGCGGAACGCAAGATCCCGAGCCGAACGGAACAAAAACCGGTATGCGAATGCGAGGCAAGGTTATTGAGCACTACAGGGGTGCGCGTGCGCTCATGGAATCAGCACTTACGCTGCCTTTTATCTGCTCTGCATATCCAAGTTTTTAACCGGATGGCGGTTTGACATGTTAAATACTGCTATGTTAAATACTGCTATATATTTTAAATACGTACAGCTAAAACTGCCATACAGCCCTACGCTTACATTCGCAGAGCTGTAGTGTTACTCGTATTAATCTGCGCGCGTCTTTCAGCGAGCCTCTCGATTAATCTCCCATCTGGTAACAAAGCTCTCCATTATATAAATGTATATATTTTTTATAAAATTTTTCGTTAGCAAGTATTGGTGCCTCCGTCGGAATGGAAAGAATTGCTCGCGCTCCCTCTCATTCGATCGGAACACAGCCACATGCAGGCTGCCCTTGTGGTGCCCAGGGTTTCTTTTCATCCCTCCCCGAATGAGGCTCAAGAGTGAACAGGTGTATCAGGAGGGGGGGGGGGGGGCGCTGAGTGGAGGCACGAAAAAGAGAAGGGAGAAGTGGAAGAGAAAGAGAAGAACGAGAAGGCAAAGAAGAAGAAGAATTGCGTCTCGCAGCGAGTCAGACAGAAAGCCATTCAGTAGGTAGGGAGGCGAAGAGGAATGAGTAACGAAACGAAAAGAGTAGTTGCCAAAAGGGAAGGAGGGCTCGGGCCTGCAGGTGAGGCGAAAGGGGAGCGAGCGAAGCCAGAGCGAGTGACATGGATTGATCTGTGAGCGAGTTGGACAAGGAGGAATGCGCTGTGAAAAGGCGTGGTGGTGGCTTGTTTACCCCTTTCGCAAAGTGATAGCGTGAGGGGGCGAATTTCCACTTTTTCTTCTCTTTTATAGGTGTATTTTATTGTTACTTTTTTCCAAGCAGCACTGCCCCTCTCATCGCGCCGCTCTACTGCCGTCCTGCACGGAAATGAAATGGGAAATTGGACTTTTAGGAGCCAAAAAATAAAAAATACATAGAAAATAAAAGAGAAAGGGGAGAATCCGGAATGAATCTGCGCAGGTTAGACATTTGGAGGCCCACTGGCCCGGCCGGCCGGGCTTTGAACCCTTCACCCTTCCCCCACCTGCGTCACGTCGGCCGGTTTAGGCTGGACGCGTGGCGAGACAAGATACGTGGCAGAAATATGATCAAGTTCTGTGGCGGGCGGCGCGGCGGCCGCCGCTGTCCTCCGAAATGTCCGGACATCCGGGAGCGAAGTAGTTGACCTTCACCACTCACCCTCCCTCTCTCTCTCTCTCTCTCTCTCTCTCTCTCTCTCTCTCTCTCTCTCTCTCTCTCTCTCTCTCTCTCTCTCCCTCACCCACCCTCTCTTTCCTTCTCCAATCCTTTGCCTCAAGGAGCTCTATCAACCAACAAGACCCCTCCCCCACCACTCCTTCCCCGCCGTCCTTCGCAGCTCTTGTGATTTCCGCTTTTGGGGTCGCAACAGATTGTCAGAGCGTGAGGGAGAGACGCGGAAAGGATAACGAAATAAAATCGTGACAAGCCTGGCCGGACGCCCTTTAATCTTGTAATTTTTCTTTCTTCATTATTTCTTCGGTCTTTTCCCATTTTGCACCCTACGCGCGGCTGCGCCTTCTATGCACGTCTTGGTAGAAGTTCTCGACTCGTCAGACTTGGACCCCCGGAGAACGGGGCCGGGGCCCCGCTGAGGGCACAAAGCCACAGAATGAGGCAGGAAAAATGCTAACGCCTCAGCATTCTCCCTAACGTGTATACCTATGTATACGTCTCGAATCGCACATCACTGCTGGACGCTTCGTTCGCAATGATGCTTACAAACACGTGTCAAAGCATTCCGTACGTTTCGCCGAGGCGTATTCTATGGTGCGCGGAGGTGGTCGCTCAATGCTGATGATATAAAACCCTCCTCCGGTCTGAGGTCGAGAAGAGAAAAGAAAAGAAAGAGAAGGTGCTTGGTCTGGCCGTTGAAACAAATTAAGCGCGGGCTCAGAGAGCAGGACCTGATGCCCTGTCCGCTGGTCCGGTGTGGGCCTGCCTGGCCCGCCGCGCCGCGCGGCGCCGGCTGCCGAGACTCCCACGCTCCTGCCGTACCGCTTTCTCATGGAAATCGTCGCCCCTGTCGCCTCGCTTCGTCCACCCGCAGAACAAACACGAAAAAGACAATCCATTTTCCTTGCGGGAGTCCGCCCGGCCCGGCCCTGCGCCCTGCCCCGCCCCGCCCCGCCACCCACCAGCGGGCGCGTGTGTTTAAGGAGACGCTGAGCTAGCCCGGCCACCTTTGTGGGGGCAGGGCTCCCCCGCTCTCCCAATTTGCCCTTTCCTTTTTAGTTGCCCCTCCCCAAGAAATTCCAAGAAACATCCCAAGCCCTTAGCGTCTCGTTACGGATCAAAGGAACGAACAGTTATTGGCGGGACTTAATTTAAATTGAAATTAAACTTAAATATTTGATGCTCAGCCCTGCCAGAATGCGCCATAGGGGAGGACGGAAAACTAGCGTGAGGCATGATAGGTGGGGCGTGGCTATGTCACACTAGTCAACTCAACGTGACTGGACGAATGAGATGGCGCGCATCTCACGTTGAACGCTCTACAGACCAAGGTAGGCGCTTTTTTTTTAGCGCAGGTTTACACGGTTTCGACTTGTTAAATGAGTAGAGTAGTTTTTAACACATTGGGTCAGTGCTCATCAAGGCAGAAGGGGGGATTACATCACAAGGTCAGGTGGAGACAGGAGAGATGGAGTTTTACTGCTCCTCCTTTTATTTATTATTTATGTTCACTCTCCATTTCTACCTGACGAGTCGCTTCTGACGCGCCTGTCCTTGCCCTCTACTTGTGACCCGTCTCTGGGTAAGGGAGGTGAGTGCGTTTCGTTCTGCCGGGATACAGATGGATTGCAGCACGGATTGCCTACTCATCAGGGGCTTCGTTAAAGACCCGAGGGGGGTGGCCGTCCCATCGCCAGTCCCCCGCCTCCCCTCCCACACCCTCCTGTCTAGTTTTGTTTTTGCTGGGGCCAAAGCGCCTGCCGAGGACGCGCTGAGCGGCGTAAGGAAGTTTTCTCCTTTTTTGCTTCGCCGCCCGCCGAGCAAACCGACATCCCTCCTTCTCGCGCTCCATCTCTCGACCGCCACCCTGAACCTTTCTCTCACTTTCTCTCACAATCAGTATCTGTCTCAGTCGCACCCGCCAGGCCGGCATATGGGGTCGTCGGGCAGCGCCACGTGATTGTCGAAATATGTGTGTTTCGGGACCGCTTTGCGTCGTGGGGAACGCTCCAAAGGGGCGGGGGAGTAGGGTGGGGGCGCGGTGGGAGGGGGGAGTGGTCTTCGAAAGCCTCGCGTCTGGCAGTGTCTCGAATAATGGTCTTCCACCACTGCCATTACTCCTACCGACGAGCGTCTCCTGAGACCACTGCAGTGCGCCTGGTGAAAGAGGTGAGGGAAAAGATGGGAAATCTCAGAATGGCAAAATAGCGAAGCGCGTGCTTGCTTTCACCTTATTTTTATATCAATTTTATCGAATCCCTTCATTTCATTCCCCCCGCTTTGAGAAAGATCCGTTCTGGGTCCACGAGGTCAACCGCTTGGGAGCTGACGCGATGAGACCAGGACGCTCGGCTCGCCGTGCCGCAGGGCGGGGTGGGGCGGGGCGGGGCGGGGCGGGCACCCGACCTACCAGCAGGTCTCCATGTGCGGCCAAACTTTTGTGCCACCGCACTGTTTGGGACGAGTTTTTCGTTCGGTTTGTATTGAATTATTGATGTGGACGCAAAGCTCCGCCAGCCGCGGCTCCGGCCTCGGAACGAGCACTGAGCAGGCAGTCGCAGTCGTCAAATATCATACCACCAGCGGATCCAGCCGACTGCTGTGGGTGGGGGAAAGCCGTGCTTTTTGCCTATTTTCAGGCGGATTGTAACTCATATTGCGTACCCATCAGGCGGTTTGTGAAGAACTTATTGGGGGGAGGGGGGGGGGGGGCTATCAAAATCCCCTTTGCCCCCCTTCGACCTGTATCCGCGCTTGGACACCACGTTAGGATGATGCACGGGACGAGTTCTGCTAAATATTAACTCAAGTCCGGCTTCACTGAAAAAAAAATATTCTAACGATAACGCGTTGAACGGCCCCCTGGGTTTTACAAGTCGAAATTGAGAGGGTGCTAGTTTTACATTCGCCATATACTTACCATAAAATGTGAATTTGGACACACAAAATATCGCCCAGCGGGCTAGCTATCAACAACGCCGCCCTGGTGTCCACAAAAAAAAAAAAAAAAAAAAAAAAAAAAAAAAAAAAAAAAAACTTACCAAAAAATAAATAACTGCTAGTTTTACGTTCTTAAATGAAATGAGTGAGCGTTGAGCGTTACTACATTTTCGTAAAAATTTTGTCATTTTCATAAGAACATAAGATGCAAATGCGTTTTAATCAAAAACTGACAGATTGGCATCTCACAGAGGCACGCCTAAAAAGGGCTAATTTTTTTAAAGTCTTTTTTTTTGTTTGTTTTTTGTTCTGTTGTTTCATATGTACGGTCGGTCAGATGGCTGTAACTGTTTACCTCCAAACGATTTCAGAAGAAGTTGTACTGAGTGTAGCGGTATATGCTGCCATTCCGAAGGTGACCATTAGGTGCAGACTCACACTAAAAGTCACAAGCGCCTCCTCTCGCATCCACACGTAGACTGATACTCAGAGGGGAGAGGGGGGCGTGTGCTTAAGTTCCCCCTATGTTTGTCTTCGTGGAGGCACAGTGAGGGGGTGTCTGCAGTCGAATCAGTCAAACTTTTCTCGACTAACTTCTCCCCGCACCCCTTCTATGTTGACAGCTGACCGTCCTCCTTGTCTGCCGACTTGCCCTGCTCCAAGGATCGCTACCCAAATTCTCCCAGCAGGACAACCCGGCTGCCTTCCACCCCTGCCCTCAGGTTCGGTAAGTAAAGGCTGCAGTTCAAAGTTACCTCTAGTTTTGCGGGAGATCCATGGTATCTGCTCTTTGAGGCGTTTCGTCCTGTTTGAATCTAGAATAAGTTCCCCTCGCCGAGGAAGATAGACATATGTGTGCATATTAACACCAACACTGGAGTGGCGCGGCGCCGCGGTGAAGTTTAAAGAAAGGCTTTCGCGGCAATCTACTAGTATGCATTTCCTCCCTCGCACAGCTCGGAGCCTCAGCAGGGACGTCTCCCTCTGCCCCCCCCTCCCCCCTCCCCTCTCTCTCTCTCTCTCTCTCTCTCTCTCTCTCTCTCTCTCTCTCTCTCTCTCTCTCTCTCTCTCTCTCTCTCTCTCTCTCTCGTCGCTTCCCACCGTTTCCTTTCTTTCTCTCTTTGCGTCACGTACAGGCCTTGCTATTCGCCTCACGTGTCTTCAAACACGCACTGCAGCGTACATCAGCGACTCTATGCGACTTTGCGACGCGGACGGGGAGGAGGATTCGGGCAAAGAGGGTCGCGGTGGAGCGGGGAGGAGAGAGAGAGAGAGAGAGAGAGAGAGAGAGAGAGAGAGAGAGAGAGAGACTAGCCGAGAGGGAACTCTATCAACATTCTCTCGAAAAAGGGTGAAGAAAGCAAGAGACCCCTCGTTTTAGCGACTTTGCGGACAGAAGCTTTCCCCTCTATATCCCCCGCTGCAGGGACAGTGCTTCTCTGAAAGGGTGGTCGTCGGTACTCCGCGTCCCGGAGTCCTTTTGAGGGGCGGCCACAATAACGCCAGAAGTGGCTATCGGCCTAGGCGCCGAGGCGCCAAAACCCTTCCCACACATAGAGACCAGACCACCTGAAAGGAGCATGTGTCTCGAGAGCGAGACGGAGGGGGGAGGGAGGGGTGGTGATGCAGAGTTGTGGCTGCGGGCTGAAAATTTAATAGAAATCTTGGTGCACATCTCTCAGGGGCAGTACTCTGCAAACTCAAGCATTTTACTCCAAAGATCGGATAAAGCAGAGTGCCCTACACGATTAACTGTAGAACACAACTGGTCTCAGCCTATTTACTGAACGAACAATGTTTTGACACTTTTTCCTGCATCACTCATCCACTAAACTTGAGTTTGAAGAGTAACAGTAGGTCTAAAACTACCATGCAGCTCTCCATTAGGTTTGTAGTCGGTAGTTTTTCTCGGATTATATTTGTAGAATGTTTGCAAAGACGAGTGTTTATTTAATCATGCCAACTGCTGTTACCATGACCTATTTTATTTCTGCCTCCCTACTCCTGACCCTCCCAGCCACACATCTTTTTCGGGCGCGCGTTTCTCGTCGCTGTGTCGTCTAGGATGATCTAGTGCGGTGCGTGGGGCGGCTGAGAACAGGCTGCCGTGTACCAAAGCGGCGTTAGAAAAGTCTCCCCCCCCCCTCTCTCTCTCTCTCTCTCTCTCTCTCTCTCTCTCTCTCTTGCGCGCGATAGAGGGTGGCGTACGCACTCACCACCACACGCGTCCTTATCTACGTGACTCGTATGTGCAATTCGTAATTACACCTACATGACGTGTGCGTGGTGGGAGTGGAGAGAGAGAGAGAGAGAGAGAGAGAGAGAGAGAGAGAGAGAGAGAGAGGGAGAGAGAGGGAGGGAGAGGGAGGGAGGGAGGGACAGGGATGGAGTTGACAGCCGTTCGGTATTTTTCGCAGTGTGCTGCTGGTGGTTACATCAGCGGCCTAGACCAGCCCGGCACAAAGGCCACATCCTATCATTGGATTGACTGTTGGGCGTGGAGGGGCGTAGTGGGGCGTGGCGGGGCGGGGTGGGGCGGCTGCACTGTAGGGCCCCTACACTTTGGCCGGCACGGCGGCTCTACCGGATGAAGTGGTGGTGGCGCCGGCCGGACGCCGGCCGGCCGCTCTGTGGGAATGAGATTCGACAAGCGGTGCATTCGGGCAGCACGCCCGGCCCGGCCCGCCCGCCCCCGCCGCGCGTCACGTCAGGCCGCCCCAAATGGCCCCGCCGCCCCCGGCCGCCCCCGGCCAGGCTACCTCGAGAGAAGAGCCCGGATGGACGGTGATGGCGGCGGTACTCAGACCCAATAGTAGGGTGGCGAGGCGGGCCTGGGCGGGGCGGGGCGGCGGCGCCGGTGTTTGCGCTGACCAAACGGGAGCGGAATGCAAAATGAGGGCCGACAACAATCTTCCTGGTGGTGTGGCCGTATGGTCATCGCCGGCGAGACGCGCGGTCGTGGCGGGGCGGCGCGGCGCGGCGCTCCTCGGAGGTACTAATCTCTGATCTTCAGGGACGCCGCGTCGCGCCGCGTCGCGCGGACCTGTGCATCGCTCTCGGGTTTGGGAGCGCAGCGCGTGATGCCTACGATGAACCCCTCAAGGAGTTGAGTTTCCAAGTGGGGCGCGAGAAAACACTGGAAAAACAAAGGTGCTATATAGCACCCTTTTTTGGGTGCTATTGAATTTTGTGGGGTGTTACTGCACTAATGCCTTTGTAAAGTCACGAATAAGGCCAAGAATAGCACCTTTGGGAGTCGATAGCGCCTTTCTAAAGGCACTATTTCACTAACGCCTTTGAAAGGCATTAGATAGCACCTTTGTTTTTCCAGTGAAGGCGAGGTGCTCTGGCACCAGAGTTTTCATTCGGGTACCCGACGGGATCCGATCTGAAAACGGCATGAGTGAGTGAGATGCTGTGGAATCGAGTTCCAGCGTCCCGCTTCCACCTGTCAAGTCGTGCGCAGTTCGGGTCCGGGGTCCGGGACCCGACCCGAATGAAAACTGTGGCTGGCACCTCCTGACCAGATGCGCCCCTGTGAATCCAAGGGTAGGCCATCCGCCGAGTGGATCTGCACCAGCATTGCCTAACGAGCATGCGCTAAAACTCCGTAGAACTTTTTCACTTATGCTGTCGATGCTGTATATTTTTTCGGGAACCCGAACATGGAGGTCGAATGAGTCCCTCGCTCTCCCGCAGTCTCCCTCCGCGCCTCCTCTCTGGTGCAGGATGTGAGCCGTCACGGTCGCTGGGGTTGGCGGGCGGCGCCAGGGCCCGGCCCGGCCCGGCCCCAGCCTCTCTGCTTGTGTGTTGACGCTGGACCCAAACTGCACTTCAACATTATGTGTTCAGGGTCGGTTGCGTTCAGTGCATACCCTCCACAATGCAACCCGTCCGGGGCCGCCCCACCCGGCCGCGCACCGCGCCGATGTGTCGCTGGCTCAGCTAACTTCTTTCCCTCTCTCTCTCTCTCTCTCTCTCTCTCTCTCTCTCGTGCCCTCTAAATTTTTACAGAGTAGCGGGTGGGTCGTGTTTGAAAGGCCCTTTAGGAGCTTTCTCGCAGTGATCCTCCTTCGTCACTCCTGTGTACTTTCTCGCAGGCCCTATCCCCTCTCCTCCCCGACCTCCCCCTCCCCTCCCCCTCTTACCCCGACGCCCCGCACGGATCCCTTCCTGGTTTCTCTTTCCATCAATCTCAAACGTCTGGAGTGGCGAGAGCGGCGAGAGCGCTTTCAGGACAGGAAGGTCGTCCAAACATCGCTGAGATGGTTCGACTGCTGAGCTGACCGTCTGGAGGCCTACCAGGCCTACCGAGCGGGGCCCCCGGCCGGCCCACCCCGCCTCGCTTTGCATTATGGGCCAGAGAATAGGCCTGGCGAGGAGACTGCAAAAATTACACACGGATGTAACAGGTGTTGCGTGGAACCTTTACATGCCGCCAGTGTTGTGAACGCCCTCGCAAGTCAAGCTCACGAGCCACACCTGCACCTCGTATCATTGCATAGCCCAGTTTTTGAAGAATTCACAGATGAATCCCTAGTTTGATGTCGTGGTCGAATCTTTTGGTTAAGGTTAACAGTTTGTAACGAATACTAAAATTTATGGTTTTCTTTTACTATCTACCTTTTACAAAGGTCTCGTTTAAAAAAAAATGTATTGGCAGTGTAGAGGCAGGCATTCTGAGCCTTTTAGCCTGGCGGTCACACGCTCAATCGTTATTCCATATGGCACACCAGCCAACGACCACTCACCGGCTGACAGGAGAAAAATTGCAGCGAAAAGCGGTCTCTTAATGGAGGCATTCTGTGTGTGCGTGCGTTTGTGAGTGTGTGTGGCGAGGAAAAAGGAGCGTGGCGAGGAGTAGGGAAAAGTAAAGAGGGCGGGTCTGGGCCGGGCGGTCACCATTCACCACTGGCTGTCATACGGTGTACCGTGTCCAGGCTGCCTCCGCGTAAGGAGCTGAAAGCAGAGGGAGAAAGCGAAGGAGAGCGAGATAGGCAGGGGCAGAGAGAGAGAGAGAGAGAGAGAGAGAGAGAGAGAGAGAGAGAGAGAGACTTAGTACCGAAACTGGTCGGGCGTCTAGATGGTCTTGGCAGTAAATGTGTGTCAAGTGTTGGTGTTTTATGGGTGGCACATTTCATGCGGCTAGGTGACGTGCGGGTGGGAGTGAGAGGGAGATGGGAGTGAGTGAGAGGGAGATGGGAGGGAGTGAGAGGGAGTGAGAGGGAGCGTGAGCGCGCCGTGGCTACTGATGGGTAGGCAGCCCGCAGGCTCTGAGCCCGCTGTCCAGGGCCGCTGTCATCACACATGTGTTGTCTTGCCGTCAGACAGCGACTCTCGCACGTTTATTTATGTTCCGTTTCCCCCCTTTTTTTCCTCTATTCCACGGACCTGCTGGGTCAAGATCTTTTACTTTCCTTTTTCCCCAGACGTCTATCTGTCACTTACGGTGTGGTTTGAACTGTCCAATACGCGGCTCAGAGTAACGGCACTGTGTGACAACGCTAAGTGGCGTTATTTTGTTTCGAGATAGAGGTGGGAGAGAGGGGGCCGCGTGTTATAGGGGCCAGGGCCGGGGGTAGGGTGGGGGGAAGGGGCAGGGGTCACAGCTGTGAATTTGCCTATCCGATAGCTTTTCGGATAAGCCCGTGTCGGCCGTGTTTTTTATTTTTATTTTACACGGGATGGTGCCGTGGGTGCGGCCGAGGTGCGTTACTGTAACTAATTCCTCGCCGGGCCACGCGCTGCCAGGCCGGTGTAACGCTCTGCGAAATGATGATTGCAGTCCGAATAATAACTGCGGCGCGAAAGCGTCCACGCATTAAATTAATTCGTTTTGCAAATTAAAAGAGCGCCGCGCCCACCGCTTTGAGCGCCGCCGCGAGCGAAAGTAATAGACATAACGTCTACAATCATACCGGTGCAATGGAGGGGTGGTAGCCAAAAGCAGAGCGCAAATGTTGGTTTTGTCACTGAAAAACGAGAGTGGCAAAATGAACGGATATTGTATCCTACGTTGACTGGTAGGACAGGACCATGATACGTTATGAGATTTGTTTTGTCGGCTCGACTATGTAGCGCCTCCTGCTGGGGACAGGAGGCCTGACAGCCTGCCCCGGCCCTGCCAAGCCCGGACTCAGGTAGCAGAGCTACTCGCGAAACAAACATTCGCATAAATCTGCACATATGAGGCTCTATGCAAATCGTCCTCGAATGACAAAACTTTAACTTGAGCATTTCACCCAACAACACCCTGGCTCACCCTGTCCCGGCTACAGGCTGTCTCTGCTACTACCGCTGAAACGTCAACTCCCCTCTGCTCTCATAAACTTTCCCTGCAGGCGGGTACCTCATCACTGTGGAAAAAATAATCGTCAGCTAACGACCATTTTTCGTGATTAGTGATTGCGACGCAGAGGAGTAAATTTACGAGCGACAACAAATTATTACTCGTCACGTCAAAGAAAAGCTAATTCGACATGTGGTGTGAAAAAAAGCGTCACCATACAACTGGAAATTGTGACTTTACGACATATACCATGGAAAATTTTCCCGTAACCCTTATTAATATTTTTCACAGTGATCAAAAAACCTACTTAGCCATCAGTTAATCTGTTAATCTCGACACGGAACGGATATAGCGCTCTATTGTGTCGAAAATATTATACTCTTGCCGAACGTTGGTGTGGTGTGACGTATGGTTTTGTTCTGACGGTATGCCCTCCCTCCCTTCCCCGGTCGCGTTGGCACGTTGTTTGACGTTCTCCGCAAGCCCTCCTCCCAATGCCGGTAGTGCCACAGCGGGGAGAGGAGACCACCCTTTGGCTGAGCAAACAGCTCTTATAGGCAGCCCGTGTTAATAACGTGCTATTGACACTCAGCACTCTCTGTGTGTGTGACAGAGCTAGGCGGGCAAAGCGTCTTATAGCGAGCTTGGCCACTCGCTGACAGCAAACAGCACTCGTTTTCATTATGATCAACTTCCACCAGCAGGTTTTCCGAGGAGATGCGTCCCGTTTGCTACTCACGACAATACCTCTTCTGCCTCTCTCCTCTCGCGTTCCTTAGGGATTTGGAAAATGTCGTGGAGTGAAGTGAAGGTGCTCGAGAGGGCGGAGGGCCGGGCCGGGCCGCTGTGGCTGGCGCGCCGGCGGGGTGGGGGATCCGCTTTGCAAACAATCTCTTTGTATGCTGATCAGGAAAGAGAGCGATCGCACGTCTCACCTCTCTTCACCCTCTCTGCCAATAGCCTGTATGGAACTGCAAATAATGCAACCATGTTACCTGTCTGCGCTACGCCTAAAGCGTATCAAACTCAAACGGGGTCGGTGGAAAGATCTGATCTTGTACCTCAAGTTTGAGGTTGTAAAATGTGACTTACAAATTCTACGTTCATTGAGGTGTAATTTAAAAGGCCAGTGTAGAAGGGTTGGCTGAGTTTTGTATGAAGTCCCTTTTTCACCACAGTGCTGTGTCTCCCACCACTTGTACCCACTAACCCCCTGCTGAGAAACTCCTCAACCGACCAATCAAATGCTGGTCTTCCCTCTGCCCAGCGAGCCAATCGGGCGCCGTAGCCCACCTGGGCCATTCCAGAGACCACAAGTATGGCGTAAACGGAGAGCTCTCAAGAGGAAGAAGAAAGTAAGAGGGGGAATGGACTTGGTGAAGTTTCAATTAAAAGAGCCCGGTCGCTGGGGGGCGGACGCACGCCACGCCGCGCCACGCCACACCATACCTGGCAGGCTAGGGTTTAGGACGGCTATCGGAGAAAACTCAGCAAATCAACGGTCTCACCGGGAGAGATATAAAAAGTAAAGGCAGTGGCCAGCTGAGGAGTAGCCGCGGTAGGAAACGGATTTAGAGGCATTATTCGAGCCCACCTTCTCCCTTCCCTTATAGTTACCACTCTCTCTCCCTCTCCCTCGCCCTCTCCCTCTCTCTCTCTCTCTCTCTCTCTCTCTCTCTCTCTCTGCTTGTCTCTCTCTCCCTCCCCCCTCCTCTGCTGTCACTCAAAAGGACACTACTCAGCATCTCAGACCACAAAGCCTGGTCCTTCTTATTGTCCTGGGATGCAGCCAGGCGATCGGAGCACCATGGCGAGGCCTGGCAGGGCGGGGTGGGGACGGACAGACGGAGAGGAGAGGGTCGCTGGTGGCGGCGGCGCGGTCTGCTCTCTCTCTCTCTCTCTCTCTCTCTCTCTCTCTCTCTCTCTCTCTCTCTCTCTCTCTCTCTCTCTCTCTCTCTCTCTTCCCATCCCCCTCGATCCTTTTCACTCTCTCTCCCTCCTCACTCCTTTCACTGTTCAAGTGCCGAGTGTGTCGCCGCTGGTCGAGCACGAGGCTGCAAGTGCTCCGCATTATAGAAAGTGCATATGGCTGAAATAATTCTAACCCGAACGCGTTAAACGGCCCGCTATGTTTTTACACTTACCAGAGAATGAGAAAGTATTTGAAAATATTTAGTTCTATTTTTGTGAGTGCCAAATCATGGATTTTATCCGCTCAGCGGGCCATAGCTGCCTTGACGAGCATTACGTCCAGCCACCAACAAAAAATAAATAGGTTTAGCTTTACTATCGCCATACACTTACCATAGAATGAGAGAAAAATTGAAAAATATTAAATCTGAACTCTTTATGGGAACCAATGATCATGTTTTCTGCGAAGGAGCAACATTAATTAGACTACTTTCCCACAAAAATTAGTGAAGGTTATTACTCATGTGATGATTTTTAAATATATTCTTATCGTACGTGGTGTGGTGAGTTGATAAATTTTCGCTCACAGTAAAGAGAATACGTCCACGTTTTCAATCGTTTTTTGGAAATCCGAGACGGTGCCGTAACTTCTCATCGAGAGTTTTCTGTCTTCTTGGAGATCTGGGCGTAGTGCTTACCGCGCTGGCGATGTCGGTGTTCAGACTCGGCTCGCACCTAGAGGTAGCAGTGTGCTCCAGCGGAGTTTATCGAGCGGACGCGCGTTATAGGTCAGATCAAGTGTCTTATGAAAATGTATACTTTATGGCTGTCAAATCTTCGGTGAATAACTCTCGTGTGGATGGTCCCGCCTCGGCCTCCTCCCTGCCCGCGCGCAAAGTTTACACTTGTCGCTGCGCCCCGCTCCGTCCAACCTTGCTGTCGCCTTTTTGGCATCCTCCTTTGCCCCCGCGCGACGCCCGCGCGCGACCGCCCCGCCCGACCTTGCCCCTCCCCGCCCCACCATGCCACGCCTGGCCACGCCCCAACCCGCGCGCCGCCTCGAGACAGGTTAAAGCAAACAAAAGTTACGTCTTTTCTCGTTCGCGGGAAACTTTGAAATTAATGTTTGTCTTGTGCTTTGCTACATTGTAAAGGGCTAGAGGAGGAGAGCGACAGGTGTGGCGCTCCGGGGGCGCGCGGCGGGTGCAATAACACGCGTGTGGCCGTACGACCACTTAGACCGGGATGTGTCGTATACGCCGCCCCCGGCCTCGCGCCCCGCCCGGCCCTGCCCTGCCTCCACGCCGACGAGTGAGAGGGAGGGGGGAATCACTCATTCAAACTGTGCACAAAGATTTTTTAACTTTCGATTTCTTGTTTTGGTTCTTCTTTTGATTTTCCAAGGAAAATTTCTGTCAGTTTTTGATAAATTCTGACTTTTTTCCCCCCCACTGCCAGAAAAAACTACGGAAAGTATTGTTAATTTTTTCACAGTACTCCTCCGTACTTCAAACCACAGCGATCTCTGTCTTTTGACTACGGAAGTCTTCCGTTATTTCTCTGATAAGCTCTCCGTATGGTGCCAGCTAGTTTTCATGCTGTTTTGACTGTTTAAATTGCACGTCAATTTAGCCTGACAAATGGGATGCATTTAGAGCAGGATCTCAACCAATTTAGGGCTGAACTTTGTCGAGATTCTTGCCAATTCAAACTGCATGAAAACTAGCTGGCATCATACGGAGAGCTTATCAGAAAAATGACGGAAGACTTCCGTTGTCAAAAGACGGAGATCACTGTGGTTTGAAGTACGGAGGAGTACTGTGAAAAAATTAACAGTACTTTCCGTAGTTTTTTCTAGCAGTGCCAGTTTTTTTTTTGTTCACTGGTTCTCGATTTTTCGTAATTTTCTGTACCTTCTTGATTTTTTTTTAAATTTAACAGATTATTTTTTTTTTGGGGGGGGGAGGGGGGCGTACAAGGATTTTTCGAAGTGACTCCCCCCTCGCCCACGAGCTTCCTCGCTCGCAACCTGCTGCGTCTGTCTGAAAAGAGAGGGGGAAAATACAGAACATGAAACCCAGACAAATGAATGAATGGTTGTGGTTGTGGTCCGCAGGCTACTGACGTTCTGCTACCTGGCGGCGCTCAATTGCTGGCTGCTGCTGTGCCCGGCGACGCTCTCCCACGACTGGCAGTTCGGCTCTGTGCCGCTGGTCACCTCTCTCGGTGACGGCCGCAATCTGGCGACCTGCGCCCTCTTCGGCGTCGGCCTGCTCGTCGCCTACCGCTGCGTCATCGACTTTGAGGTACAGATAATTCATGCAACACTTGAAAAATACTGAAAACTGCGATACGCCCTCCTGAATGTTATTCTCACTGGAAAAAAAAAGGTTTAGGACATAATTTTCTTTAAGAAACGCTGCTAGTATTTGTGCCTTTATCACTGCTTTATGAAAATTGCACCCTTACACATCCACCAATGTGCTCGAAAGATCCTAAATTGAATTGTATTTAGGGTCGGTATTGTCTCGTCTCTCTTTCTAAAGGCATAAAAATTTACCCCCTTTGAAATCCATGCCTTCCTCTTTTTTTCAGTGCAGCTAGCTCAATAGGGTATTTCACTCCATTCAAACCGGATTCTAAGGAGAAAAGTGTTGCTTCTTGAATTGTTTCCTCCTTGATGCCGATTGGCTGACGCCGACGAAGTTCTCGGGCACGCCAGTAGGGTGGTCGTAGATCGTAGACCTGGTGGTTCGAGAACTTTGACGGCGTCAGCCAATCAACGTCAAGGAGGAAACAAATCAGGGAGGAATACTTTTCTTCTTTGGATCCGGTTTAAATGAAGTGAAATACCCTTTTGTAATGTTGAAAGCAAAGTATGAGTGGAACCAGTGGAACGCAAAGAGTTCTTCAAAGAACGAAAAATTAACCAACAATTCTGTGGACTCTTTCATCGTACCCGGTCCGTTACTAATCGCAGTTGGGCCTTCCTTTTCAGATCCAGAGACACCCGCCCCTCATCCTCGGGCTGCTACTGCTCTGCATACCGTTCTTGCCCGCCTCCAACCTCCTCGTGACGGTGGGCTTCGTCATAGCAGAGCGCGTGTTGTACATACCCAGGTAAGGTGAATGCACGTCAACAGGCAGCGTGACCACTAATTTATGCTCGATGTCTTCTTCGGTAGAAAGTGTGAAGAGGGAAAAGGGGGGGGGGGGAGAGAGAAATCACTCATACAAAATTTGAACAATGAATATTTTTTTCAAGGACAATTTGTGTCACTTTGTGATAAATTATGATCTTTTACCCCCGTTTCTGATCTGTTTCAATTTTATTTCGTTTTTATTTTGTTTATTTTTCTGTATTTTGTCTTCTTGATTTTTTTAAAATTGATTTTTATTCTTTAAATGTTTTTTTCGTTTTGGAAGCCGAACTGATCCACTACTTGTGTGAAGCCTGCGGTGTGTTTTATAGTTTTATATTTTGGACAGCGTATGCCAGACACTATGTACTCCAAAGGGTCGTCAACTCCGATATTCCTCCGTACACATGACCTAAAATATTACTTTGATATTACCCATACTACAGGTATAATTACGTTGATATTTCCCATTTTCGCAGGATTGTGACGTCAGTGCTGTAAAATTGGTGTAATATTACCAATAATACCTGTAATATTCCATATTCCTCCGTACACGGTCAAGCAGAGTTGACGACCCTTTGAGGTACTCTAATCATTAATGGAGGACACAATGGATCTCACATTCTACTATAGGATCATTGGTCTAAATGCAACACTGTAGATACAAATGCACGAATAAAATTTCACACGTTTCTAGTGTTGAACACTCCAGACTGTGTGTCGAGTGACGCGCCGGGCCCTCCTGACATGACGTGTTGTTCCGCAGCCTGGGGATGGTGCTGCTCGTGGTGTACGGGTCGCAGCTGCTGTGGAACGCACTGTTCGTGCGACAGCGGCACCTCATCCTGGTCGCCACCATGCTCGTGCTCGGGGCCTTCTGCCTCCGCACCGCCGTCCGCAACCGCGACTGGACCACGAGGGAGAGCCTCGCAGTGTGAGTACCAAACACTGCACTTCGCAATTACCAAGCAATGCTTCGTAGGCTACAGTGCGGGCTCAGTTTTATTTCTCGTAGGTTACAAAACAACGCTTCGTAGGCTACAGTGCGGGCTCAGTTTTATTTCTCGTAGGTTACAAAGCAACGCTTCGTAGACTTCTAAGAGTGTAAAGCAGTCGTAGATTGATGGAGGTTCTCAATATCAATTCGCTGCAAGTGGCGCCGCGGAGTAAAGGCGCGCGTTTGGCTTGCACCTCGCCACATTGCGCCGTGCGTCTCTGTCGGGGTAGTGGGGGGCGGGGAAGGCCGAGATAAGAGAGAGCGAGAGAGAGACAATATGTCAAGGGAGGTGTCGCTACTTTGTTTCCACTTGAATGGAGGGGTCAGGCAGGCGCCTGGGAACCCGTAAACATTCAGGGGTAAAAGTGGCCGCCCCGGAGAGGATGGGAGACGAGACTGGGACGGCTTGGGGGGGGCCCAGCCGGGGCCGGGGAGCAGTTCCAGCTCCGTCCCGTCACCCGTCAGACATTAAAATACGGCGTCTCTACCACGCCCCCTCCGGCTGCGAATGGGAGACTTGGAGTGGGCGCAAGGACCCCCCAATGTCATTTCATCCCCGTGCTTGTTCAGATAGGGATGGTGGTGGCAGTGGTGGTGGGGTTGGCTGGTCGAGGCATTTTACAACTCATCTGTATCCGACGTTGCAGAAATGGATACGGTACAAAACTTTCAGCTCCAAGATTCCGCATTCAACTCTGCCTCAATTTTTAGCAGATGATACATCTTAGCAAAAATAAAATAAAAAGAAACTAAAGAGAATTGATGTTTCATCGGCTTGTACTCTCGCAATAGTATAGAGCGGGCCGGGTTGTCACAGTGCCGCGGCGCGCGGCGCGCGGCGGCCGGCGCGTGTGCAGGCCTGGAGAGGGGGAAGCCAGGCGGGCCAGGCGAGGGGGTCGGGAGGGGGAGGTGGGGCCAGCGGGGCCGAGGCAGGGACCAGGCGAGGCTCCAACCCTTGGTATTGTTGCCTTGCGGCGCCCGGCGGCGCCACGCTCGCGGCTCTCCCGAGTGTAACACATTTATAGCAGTATGTGCAAGACTCTGGGTGGGTCGTCCCGCCAAACACATGTGTAACGTTGGCTGACTACCCAAACCCCGTAAGTGCAAAAGGCGCTGAAATAAAATTATTCGTACGCACATTTTCGTAACGTCGCCTTAATACACAAAAGTGCAAGACATAATAAGGTGTCAGCTAGCTTTTACTCCCAAGTTCAAAAACCAAGCGCGTACCCTGGGTATATTGTACCTAGGGGGGACTGATGAATGGCTCAATGGCTCGAAGTCCGCGAGGCGCAACACAGCAAAAAAATAAATAAATAAGTAAATAAATAAATAAAAAAATAAGATTTTAGTATCATCTGCTTTCATTTACAATCTTGATTGAAATTTTTTTTTAAAAAATGATTAAGTAAGAAGGCTGCAAAATAAAAATATCGTAAAAACTCATTAAAATTTTCCAAATTTAGGAAACATTTACGACGTTTGTGTACAAAATTTCAGAGGTCCCCGGGACTTCCCGTCTGTCTTACCCGCGCCCTTTTATGTTTCTTGCCGAAGGGCCCGCTGCATTGATTTTACCCCCTTCTCGCCTCCTTGGCCCTGTACTTGAAGCTGTCACGTCCTGCAACACGCCGCCCTGCGCTGCGCTCTGCGGACAGTTTGCTCGCGGCCCGCGCCGTGTTGGCCAAACACCGGCTAAATTGCTTTGTCAATGCGTCTTATTTTTGTCTTCCCCACTCATCGCGTATTCGTGTCGGCGCAGGTAAACACCTCCCCCCCCCGCCTCCCCCTCTCCCGTCTACACACGCGTAGCCCCGTATCGAGCCGACAAACACCAGTTCAGGGGGCATGGCATGTCCCTTTTATCGGTGCTGAAGCAGTGTGGCGCGAGGCATGTGCAAGGGCTTAGCAGGGTTCTGAAAAGTGTATGTATGTATGTATGTATGTGTGTGTGTGTGTGTGTGTGTGTGCGCGCGCGCGCGCTTGTGCTTGTGATGAGGGCTTACCTTACAGGGGCCTCTTGCAGATTTTTTATTAATCTTTTGGTGTGGAATGCGAAATTTGACCGATTTTAAGGCCAAAGTTCGACCTCCTCCTGCAAGAATGGCAAATAGTAGAATGAAAAAGGGGTCAAAGAATGGCGCTTTTCGGAAAGGCCACTGGCTTAAGCAGTGTGGTGTGTAGGTTGTGCTTGGTATCCGTGATTTCAAAAGGGACATCAAACACATTAAGCTTTGTAGCTGTTCCCAGCTTCAGGTGGGAAATCAAGAACAAATCAAAAACAAAAACAAAACAAAAAAAAAAAAAATCAGTAAAAATTAAAGGAAATCACGAAAAAACAGAAAAATTGGTGTAAGCTTGACTTCATAGCGAAGGACCCCTGGACCCCTCGGGATACGTGCCCCCTTCCCTTAGGCCTCTACTCTACGGCTGTGCGCGCGCGCGCCGCACATCGTGATGGAAATATCCCACGATGGTGCTGGGTACCGGCCGCAGTTTTTCCTGATATTATTTCGCTCAAAGGGCTGTTTCCTCTGCGATTGAACCAATTGGCGCGCGCGTCTGCCGTCGAGTCGTTACGTGCCGCCCCGCCCCGCACCGGCCCTCTTCCGCGCGCAGAGAAGCGGGCGCGCGATGAAAATACAAAATGCTCTCCCGCGTGTTATTTTTCTAAATCACGCGCGCGGCGGGGCGTGAGGGTCTCCCCTATGCCGCGGCGTGACGCCGTTCACGCCGCCATATCTGTCCCTCCGCACGCCCTCGCTCCTCTCCACGCGCACACACTCGCGCGCGCGCAATGCCTTTGTCGCGGCCGCAACTGCAGCGCCCGGTGACGCCCAGTTAAGCGCCGCCTGTCAGCCTACTACTATAAATATTTATTTTTTTAGGATCCGGATAGGGGTGCCTATTGCTCTCGCCAGTGAGACTATGGCCACTTATGGGCGCAGCCGATCCCGTAGAACCAATCTTGACCAAATTCTCATGAAAAATACCACGAAAAAAATAGAAAATTTCTGACGTATGTTCGATGACAAACTATACGTTTTGTTTAAAAACGAGTTTGCATCCCGCGTTTCTATGGTAATTGAGAGCCGAGCACCCTTCGTGCCCAGCCGGGTATCGGTATTAGAGGCTCGGCGCCTCAGCGGGCAGGGGAGAAGGAGCGTGGCTGGGTCGTCAACTGCCTTTAGCCGTGTACGGAGGAATATTGGTATTATCAGTAATATCAGAGTAATATTAGGGTCATATTGCAATATTGGGGTAATACTGTAGGTAATATGGGTCATATTGTAGGTAATATGGGTAATATTGATGTAATCTGAGGGTAATATCGGTAATATTGAAGAAATATCGGGGTAATATCAGTTTCGTGTACGAAGGAATATCAGAGTTGACGGCCCCGGGCTGGGTAGGGGCGGGGCTGTTGATCAACTCGTGCACGGTAGTTTAAAACTAAAAATTGAAAGAACACATTGGAGTAAAAATATCACTTCAGCGTTCGAATGATCATTGCATAATGAGCCTACAGTTCAAAAATCAAGCTGATCGGACATATCTTTACTGAAAAGCTAATTTCTAGTTCGTTTGATCTACAAGGCTGAAATTTGTCATGGTACTTTAACTATAATGACTCTGATCAAAGTATTTCTTATTCTCGAGTAAGTGTTAAAACCTAGGGAGCCGTTTAACGCGTTAGCGTTATAATAATTATTATTTAAATATATATTTTGAACCTATACTTGCTTTGGAAATTGAAGCGTGTCCTTCCATATGGCTTTTGCAGGCAGTACTCCGCTTTGTACTGCTCCCGTAACAGTGTGCAACGCACACTTAGGTTTTCTGAGTAGTAAAATGGAGGGGGGAGGCATGGGGGAGGGGGAGGGGAGGCAGGAATAAGAAGGTGGTTGTGGCCGCACCTTCCTTAGCCGCACCTTCCTTAGCCTCACCTTAGAGCTCAGGCACTCTTTTGGTACCTGCCCCGCCCCCTCTCTCTCTCTCACACACACACACACACACACACGCATTTCTGGAGAGGTTTCGCTTCTTGTTATATGAGGATGAATGAAAGCACGACCCCCATGATGCTGCAATCTTTTCATTGCCCCGTCGCATCGCCCCCCCCCCTCGCCCACACCCCGCGCCCGGCACGCACCACCCCGCTCTCTAATCCCTCCCCTCCCCTCCACCCTCCCTCTCCCGCCCCCGTCGCGGTTCCCCTCGGCCGAGCAGCAACATGGCAAAGCATTTTTCACGCTCCTCCCAGCGAGAGAAGCAGGGCGGGATTCCATGATATTTCGGTCAAGGCCTATACACCCTTGCTCGCGGCGACGCGACCGCCCCACCGCCCCCCACCCCGCGACCGAGGCGGCGGCAGCGTCACCAGCGTCGTCGTCGTCACGAAATGGAATAAGCGGCAAAGGATCGCGCATTTTCTCGGCGCATTCCGGTGAAGCGGAGCGGAGGGCCAACCGAACCGACTGGCTGGTCAAAGGATTTGCCGGAATCACACACATGTATTTTATTACCGGGGAGAGAAAGGGGAAGGGCTCGGTATCTGCCCTGCCGCCGTACTTCTTTGTGGCTCGAGCAGATAAGAAAGACAAAGATATGTATACCGAAGGAAGGGGAGGAGGACAATAACACTCCAACTAAAGCTTGGAATTTTTTTTTATTTTTTTTTATTTTTATGATTGAGAATTTGGACCGAAAATAAGGAAGTGAAAGCAAGCGTTGCGGAGGTTAGTCGCCGAGCAACGAAGCTCCTTGGCGAGGCGGGGCCAGGAGTTTGGGGTTCGGGGCGTCGACTCATTTTTATTACCGTGTACGGAGGAATACTAATAAATGTTACCGGTAATATTCGTAATTTTCAAGCATATTGCCTTTTTTGACACAGTAAACGAAGGGAGATGTGAAATATTTGCGTTATCTTTTAATTTATAAGTGTGATATTACACTGATAAACCAAGTGTGCAACTGCTCAACACTTTTAAGTGTGCAGCTTCCAGTCTGCTCTGCTCTGTGTAACTCATTGAAAGTGTAAAACTCGCCAGTTGTACACTTGAAAGTGTTCAACTAACGAGTTTCACACTTGCAATTGCACAGCTGCCGAGTTACACACTTGCACGTGCAGACTGGAAGTTGCACACTTTCAAGTGTAGAGCAGTTTCACACTTGATTTATCAGTGTACATGTAATATGTGTAATATTCAGGTTGTATTTGATGCGTCATCAGCGTGTGCAGTGTGCACTGCTGTTAAAATAGTTTTCGAAACACAACTATATTAGTGAAGACTGTGTTGAAGAGAAACAGCGATGTTATTCTAGGAGAGCCAAGGTTGTTTAGAAACAGCTGTATTTGTTTCGAATTCAAAATAATACATTTGTTGTTCCTGAACAATTTTTGTCATAACTGGACCACCTTTCCTTCTGTTGTCTTAAACAAGTTTTGCTGCTACTAGACAATCGAGTAGATGATTTTCTACATATATTATTACGTTCCAGGTTAATCTTGCCGTACAGAATTTGCTGTTAATTTACAATAATATTTTTTTTTTTTTTTTTTTTTTTTTTTTTTTTGCGTACGGAGCACTCTTGAAAGCACTGCAAGCTACAGTGAATTTCATTGTCGGCTGCAGTGAGCAGTGATCCATGGTGAAGCCTACGATGATATTAACTATTCAGCTACCGTGAATATTACCGTAAGCTACAATGCTGCATGGTTTACTGTGGCTTACACTGAAAATCACCGCAAGCTTTTCTCAGTGAGGAATATCGGAGTTGACGACCCCTCGCAGCGAGACGACGAAGGTTGGGGGTGAAAAGTGCAAATCGGTGACGGCGTTGGGGAGTTGTCTTCACCTGTCAGCGCGAGTCACGTCCACAACACAACAAGGATTGGGGATGGGGGTGGGAAGGGGGCGAGAGAGACAGGAACCAGAAAACCGGAAGCGGGATGGGAAGGGAGAGGGAAAGAAGTCCTCGGGCCAAAAAAAAAAATAAAAAAAAAAATTAGCACGTCTGTTCGGTCTGTTCTTTCACCAGAGATCGAGGATGGTAGCTGGTCATGTTTCCAGGCTGTTAACTTTTTTTTCTTCTGTTGGCTGTCTTTGGATGTCACGTTAAGTAAAGCGTTCGGTGCTCTGTCGGAAAAAAGCTGGGAGAACAAACTCTCATGGGTGTGATGAGGTCAGACACGTGAGATGGCGTGTCTGTCTGTCTGTGTGTGTGAGAGAGAGAGTGAGCGATTGGGAGAACAGAAGACGCCACTCGTACCTCCCGTCTCGCTACCGACAACATACCCCCTCCCTCCGCGCCCCCAAGCACCCCGCGCCATGCCGCATGTCTTCTATCTTTTTGTTTTCTCCATCCAAAGCGCGCCCATCCCCTCCGACAAAAACAAGGCTCTGTTGTAGGAGCGGCGGCGGCGGCAGAAGCATTCGGCGGCATATTAGGATGTGGACGACGTAGGGGCGGCCCTTGTCGTTCTTTTTGTCTCGGTTATTGTTTCTTTTTTCCCGCCCTCGTTTAGTGCTCTCCCTCTCCCTTCCCCCACCCCTTTTACTATGCCCCCGCTCCGCTCTTTATCTCTTCCTCTCTCGGTCTCTCTCCCTCCTTATCCATATCCCTCTCTCCCTCTCCCTCTCTCTCCTTCGTGGATGAAAAGCGACTGGCTCCGATTTGTCTTTCCCGTTATATTGCTGGTCCAGCGTGGCGCGCCCTAGCCCATCGAGGTAAGGGATTGGCTCTCGGCTGCTCTCTCTCCCCCTCTCTCTCTCTCTCTCTCTCTCTCTCTCTCTCTCTCTCTCTCTCTCTCTCTCTCTCTCTCTCTCTCTCTCTCTCTCTCTCTTTCCCCCTCTCCCCTCTCCCCCCTCCCCCTGCCGTAGTCTCACTGCGGTAGTTCGTCTGCATGCGGTCGTCTGCACTCTTCTAGTGTGAATGTGGATGAAGTGTTTCAACGTTCTTGCGTGAAAGTTACGCATTATAATCGCAGGGATGTCATCTGACGATGGAAATTAGGAGCAAGAGGTCTTTCCGTTACCATTCATCCGATCTAAATGTAACGAACAATTTCTTTCATGCTTTCCATTTTAAGCCTTGCTGTACGGCACACATCATTAAAGCGTACTTTCGTTGTTGAAATTTCTATAGCATATAACCTAATGGCTACGAAATGCACCGCTTTGTAACGGAGCGGTTGGTCCCTGCGCATAAAATATTGGAAAAAAACGTAGCTAGAAGTTACGGGCGCATCCATACCTGTTTAAGAATGGAAGGTTCCGTAAACAGTTTTCATTTCAAGTGACAATGAATGAGAAAGAAAATATACACAACACGGGACTTTTGTGTACGGGCTGGTCCGCATTTCTTAGCTGCGGAAAGGTTCGCAGGTCGGCAAAAACGCGCAAAACCGGCAAAAAAAAAAAAAAAAAAAAATTAATTCCGATCCAAGCCGTCAAAATTTTCATTGTAATTTTGAACAGTGACGCATTTTTACCAGTGTTTCCATGTACCTGATGCCTGTTCTTTTCCGGCCGTGTGTTGCAGGTCAGGAGTTCGCGACATGCCCAACAACGCCAAGCTGCACTACAACATGGGCAACACGCTCCGGGACACGGGGAGGAAGCCCCCCGCCATCTCTCACTACAAGGAGGCTCTCAGGTACGAGAAGGGGCCCCGCTTGGAGGGGAAGGGGATGATGCAGCTGGGCAGCAGCCGCACCACCACCACCCCAAACCCCTGCATGTGATATTAAATGCAATCTTGACGCTCCCGACCAAGAAGCTCTCCCTCCTCCGGCTCTACGGAGAGCAGGCCTGGGCGCTCGGTCTGCGGGGCAGCAATGCTTGGCCTGGTTGTAGGAGTGGCGTGGCTTATACTTAACCACGTCGCCTGTGTGTCTCCCGGGGGGAATAGGTCTGGCAGGAAAAATCCCGCTGAGTCAGTGAGGCATCGTTGGGTCGGAGAACGCCGCCCGCCGCCTTCTGTAGCACACACCGCATCAGGTTCGAACCCTCACCTAGCGTTGTCATTTCGTGTTTCCCTACTTTTTTTCCCCGGTGAGGCAACAAGCCTTTTGGGCCTTGCTCCCCCCCCCTACCCCCCCGATGTCAGGGCGATAACAGATGACAGCAAACGGTTGACAAGGGCGCGGCGCGCGCGTCGCCCTTCGGCCAGGCCGAGCAGCGTTATTGTTTCCCTGTGCTGTGTTGTTCCTCTAGCCCCGCGGGCTTGTGCTCTTGTTGGAGTGTATCGCGTGACCGCACGTTGTCATTGGTGGGGTGGGGTGGGGCGGGGCGCTGCGGGGCGCGGCGGGGCGCGGCGGGGCGCGGCGGGGCGCGGCGGGGCGTACCGTTACTAACGCGGCATGTGACCAATTAAGAGGGCGGCCGGGCAGAGAGAGAGCCGGCGCCCCGTTCAGCAGGGGGTAGCGGCGGGTTACGAGCGCGAGCAGCCTGACAAATATCACGGCGGGGCGCGCGGGGCGCGCGGGGCGCTGTCACCAGACGCTGCTGCCGGCGCTGCCTCCCCTGTCATTACCGCTCGCGCGCCCCGCCCCGCCCCGCCCCGCCCTAGCCCGCCCGCGACCCCGTGTGTGTGTAATGTGGGCCATTACTCCTGTACGTACGTTCACCGCTTCAACATACAAAAGTCCATGTGCCACACACACACGCACACCGTTACCATGCGGCGCCGTGGTTTAAACCATTGTCATTCCATGGTAGACGATGTCCAAATATCAGAGTTTTCGTTCCGGCGGGTAGTGGGACCCTAACGCCTCCGAAAAATGGCAGGTGAGCATGTGCCCCGGCTCGCGGGCATCTCACTCCCCCATCTTGTCGTTTCCGGAATAGGCGACCGCGGGTCTTTTTCCCGATTGAAAACTCTGGTCCAAATGCTCATGGTTTGACCATGAGTAGACCATATGGGTGAAACGTAGAACGCCAGACACACGCTGACCACTCGAACGCGTCCGTTGCCGCGCCCTGTCCCCGGCCCGCCCCGCTCCGCCGACAGAGACGACCGCCGTTGTAAATTGGCTGGGTGACTGCTCGGGCGGGCCGGGTTGGTGTGGGGACCCGTGGGGAGAAGTGGCCCTCGCGGCTGCGTGTTTGACCAACTTTGAATCGGCAATCAGTTTAATTGTGCCCCGAGGAAACTACGCGTTTGTTGCGGTCTCGCTGATCTGACGCAAATTAAGCCCCCCCCCCTCTCTCCCCCGCCCTTTTCCTCCCCCTCCCTCCACTCTAGACTTTGTCATCGTCCTGTTCTGCTTATTTCTCCTCCTGCCGCTCGCTCTTAAATATGAAAAAGAGGTTAATAAACACGCGTTAATTACGCGGAACTATCAGTCGCGGCGGTCGTTGGCGGCGCGTCGCTCTTGCGATTTCCGACTTGCGACGGCGCCGTCCACGACGACTGCAAGCGGGCGTGGCGATGAAGAAAAAAATAAAAACAGGAAAACGAAAGAAAACTATGGTGAGAGAGCGAGGGAGAGAGGGAGAGAGCGAGAGAGGTGCGAGCGGGTAGAGGAGAGCGCCGGTGTGCGCGTGCGCCAAGTTAGTTTCTTCTTGCCCGACGTGCCTCCGCGGCGGGGCGGGGCGGTCTGGTCTGCAAACTTTCCCACCGCCTACCCGGCCCGCGCGCACCCCGCCTGGCCCTCGCCGCAGTCTCCAGCCCTGCCCCGCCTCGCCCCGCTCGGACCCGGCAATAAAAGGCGCATGGGAAGAAAAAAGAGAAAAAAATTAGTCCCCAGAAATAAGTTAATTCTGAGACAGGCAACTCAAATCTTGCTGTGGCAACTGATTATAATAACTAGGTGAGCGTGAGCGAGCCAATAGTTGGCTGAGCAAAGAAGCTTTTCCTTACGTCGTGGCCAACCCGTCGGTTCGGAGAGCCAGTCTGAGGTTTAGTTTTTCAGAACTGGATATCCAGTAGTCAACGCGTTTTTTGTTCTAAAAAAACTCTTCATTGTGGCAACTAACTCTTCGCTCAGACCACTAACTGTGGCAATAACAACTTGATCGGCTGTCTTAACTAATTTCTTTGCTCGACAGTCATTTTTTATCTTTTTTTTTGGGGGGGGGGCACGCTATCAACGCCGCGGCTGCGAAGGGCGGACCCAGCAGCACCGCGAGTACTTCCACGTGTGCGGCTGTAATTACCTGATAAGATAATTCACACAGTTTCGCACGCACCTCTCGCGCCTCCTGTTCGCCCCATCCCCCTCCCTCTCTGTCTCTCTCACTCTCTCAATCCTTCTCCCCCTCTCCCTACCTCTGGCCAGAGATAATGAGTTTTAAATTGCCCGCGCGTGGTGATAAAGGTAATTATCCGAATGGTTTTTGTTCGCGGGACGAGGTGCGCATGCCGAGCTCTTAATTTACGTCCGCGCTGCGCCACGCTGCGCCACGCTGCGCTGCACCTCAGTCTGTCGGGTGTGGCGGGGCGGGGCGGGGAGACGGAGTAAGACAGACACCTCCGTCACTCCCCGTCCTGCTCCTGTTAACGCGCGACGTCCAGCTTCTTACCTCAACATGGTACACATAGAATAAGTAGTATACTACAATAGGACTACCAAAAATAACCTTGATCGGCGGAATTCCGAAAGAGTACTAGCCTAAATGGCGAGAGACACGGCGTATAATACGCGATCTGCGTACGTAATTTTTTCTAGCTAGAGGGAAAACCCTTCGAAACAATCTTGGCTCTACTCGTAGAAAAACTAAATGTGATATGCGTCACGCCGACTGGTTTTGGTCACACATCGTAATGCGACCCAAATTTATGTCACACCGTGAAATGTGACTCTAGCTCCAGGGTATACGGCAGGTCGCATCACAAACCAAAACTACGGTTACATTTCATCGTGCGACCTAGGCGTAACACTTTGCTTGTGCGAGTCATGTCACATTAGTTTCACCACCAGAGTAAATGCTTCTTCTTTTCTTTTTTTAAAATAATATTTAGTTGTGGTATTATGTCGCCCTTCAAACCTTTTCCTTTTGTTCTGCTTGCAGACTGTGGCCGTCATACGCGTCGGCCCACAACAACCTCGGCACGCTGGCGCCCTCCGCCGACGAGGCGGAGCGGTTCTTTCTGTCCGCAATCCACTACCAGCCGGCGCACGTCAACGCGCACTACAACCTGGGCCACGTCTACAAGTGAGTCAGCATCCTCAAGCAAGGGGAACCAAACTCAAGGTTTCGGTGTCAGCCGCAGATCACGCAGATCGCCCAGTTTACTCGGAAAGAACCCTCCGACAACTATTGGTTCATTTGAAACTTGCTTAAATCCCCCCCCCCCCTCAATTTCCTCGGATTGCGGGGTACCACTGGTAATCCGATCGGACTATTTCCGAGGGGAAACAACTCTGAAATTTTTGTACACCTCGTAATTTTGAAAGAATTCAGAATTTTTTGTTACCGAAAAAAAGAAAAATCAGAAAAATCAGGAAAATTCACTAAAATTTTCGAAAATTCACAGAACTCCAGAAGAAACTCAAGCAAAAACTCACAAAATTTGTACATCAAAATTTACAAAAATTATTGTAAATTCAGAATTGTTTCCCTTTCGACCTCTATTTCAGCCGCGTTTCTTTAAAGTCGTTTTTTTCTTCTCTATGTCCCAGTTGTGGTGGACACGTGCACGTCCCCTTATTTGCTGACGGCCTCCTCTTGTGTTTGTGCCCAGGCGGGAGAACAGGACGGAGGACGCGATCCGCATGTGGGAGCGGTGCATCTCGCTGGACCCCGCGTACGGCAGCGCGTACCTGTGGCTGGCGCAGCTGGAGGGCGAGGAGCGCGCGGGCCGGCTGCTGCGGCAGCTCAACCGCCGCACCAGCCCCAACCCCAAGCACCGCGCCGCGCTCGCCGACTGGCTGCTCAAGAAAGGTCAGCCACGCTGCTTGAAAATCTTTTCACGACATCAACTCTTTCCCTTTCTTTTTCACTTCTGATAATCTCTTGGCTAGAAGATATTAACTTTAAAAAATTGACGGAATTAGTTCGCAAATTCGTACACCAAAAATCGTACACTGTGAAAAATAGGCGTAGATTCACAGGAAAATTTTCTACAAAGTGCAGTCGTAAAATTTCAAGCACTAGCTGGACAGACGGGAAAATCGACTACGAGCAGGAATTGTTTGTCGCAAATTTACTAAAATTTTCTTAAGTCGTATTTCAATTTTTTTTCGTAAAACTACAAATATATTTTTCACAGTGTTCCCTAGACAACTGCGGTTAATTGCCAGTTACAATCCCCCTGCAGGCAGAAGTGCGTTGCCGAAGAGTATGAGTCTACCTCCGTAGGTTGTCGCGAGTTCAGCCCGCCCGTGCAGGGGTCTTTCTAGCGTTTTAGCACACGTATGTCCTTTTCATCTCAGTGGGTTGGAGAGAGAGGGACTTTTCAGTAGGGAGGCGGTCGCGCGCGTGCTGGGGTGGGGTGGGATGATGGGAGGGGTAATACTGATCCGCTTATGGGCTCGGCCATGGGATTGGCGCGTTTTGCAAATAAAGCAAAAGAGACACGTCATTGGGTGGGGAACTTGGCCACTAAGCCATGAGCCTCCTGGGCCGGGCCGCGCCGGACACGCTGTGCACCTGGCCCTATGGCGGTTCATGGTAGTGTACTGGAGCAGCCGGCGCCTGGCGAGTGCATTACTCGCACATAAGTGAATTTCTCGCCACCCCGTCCCCCTCCGCCCCACCACCACCGCATTGTTTAGGAACCAATAATCGAATCAGGGCTCCGCCAGATGAGGTCTGCAAAGGCTCTGCTGCTGGCTCTTCGTAAGGGGGAAGAACAGGGGGGGGAGGGGGGGGGGCTAACGAGCGGGGGAGTCGCGAGGGGTTCAGTTCTAATAGGCGTGCTGCGGCGGCGGCCGCGTGATGTGGTCAAGAAGGAAGCTGTGCTGAAACTATTTGCGCCAGCCTTCGGCATACTTCGAATTGGCATATATATCTGGAATATGGAGGCCGCTGAGAGCTAACCAGGAATTCCGTGATTTGTGGTCAGTTTGTAAGGGGGCCTCTGCAAAACCTTGTGTGGGCTTGGCCGTAAATAACACAGCCTAAAGGCAACAACAAAAACATTTTTTGTCGATATAGAATGCATGGTTTCGTTTCCCTGATTTGCCCTGATTGCACTGTGACAAATAGGAAAAGGTTTCACGGCCCGAAAATTCGGTAAAGATATTTTGTAAAATTGACATTTACACTTGTAGGATTAGCACAAGCATTATACTTATTAATTGAAGAGCAAAAGACTCGAGGTCGGAGGGGGAAACAACTCTGATTTTTTTGTGAATTTTAGTGAATTTTGTGGTTTCTTATACAATTTTTGTGAAATTTCACTTAAATTTACCCCAAACTTTTGCAAATTTTCTTTATTTTTTCTGAATTTTCCTAAATGTATTTTAAATACTTTCCTGATTTTTCTTCTAAATTTCAGAATTTTCCTGAATTGCGGGTGTACAAAAATTTCAGAGTTGTTTCCCCCTCGAATAAGAGACCGTTTGCGGCGTATTAGATTTTACTAACTTGAAATGAATTGTGCTGCTCATCGGTTACTTTGAGGCACATTTTTTTAACGACGTCAGGGTTCGTCTGCCAGTGTTCTGTACGTGTGCTTTTCCCGGCAGGCCGGACTCGCGAGGCGCTCTCCTGGTTCCGGCGCGCGCTGAGGCTGGACGCGCGCTACGCCCGCGCCTTCCTGGGCTCGCTGCGGGCGCTCCGGGCGCTGGGGCAGCGCGGCCGCCTGCACCAGGTCACCCTCAGGTCAGAACAACTACCACAGCTTCCTTTTTTTTTCTTTTTTCTTTTAGTTGGGCGAGTTTATGGCTTTTGTTTAGTGCCGCTCTGTCTCGCCCCCCACCCTCCCCCCTCCCGCTTGAGCTTGAGCCAGGAGCCAGGAGCCAGGAGCCTGCGCTGCTGCCGCGCTGGACGGACCCGCATCCTCACATCAGGATCAGGACGCACATCGCCATCAGTGGGATCAGGAACGGTGATCGCCATCTGTTTCGACGGTGTTGTCCGCTGGCTGCGGTCCAGCGCCGTGTCCGTCTCTGGGACGGCGGGGGGGAAAAGAGCGCTGGGGTTGAGGGGGCCTAGTAGATCCGCTGTAATGAGTTTTTACGTTTGATTTAAAATGAAAGAGGCCAATAATCCCCGTGCTGTACGGGCTGTTTTGTTCAGCGGAGGGCGGGGCAGGGCGAGGGAGGGCTCGGCTGTGTGAATCAGGCAAGATTAAGAGTTCAATTCAACGGGTTTGAATGGAGTTCCATCAGCTTTCGCGTGCCATGGTAATGAGTACGCGTAGCTCAACTCCCAGCGACAGTCCTCGCAAATGTTGCGTCCCGCAACTTATGTCTGCCGCGAGAAAAAGGCGAAGAGCGAGACTATATACGCGGTGAACTTGGTCGGTCGTGGCTGTGAGCCGTGTGAAGCGCGCTGCTTCATACTGCAGTGTGTATGCGGCTGCAACATGCAAGGCCTCTCCCTTCAATGACCGTCACCACATCAAGCCCGCCCCGCCCCGCCCCGCCCCGCCCCGTCCTGACGTCAATGCCATCTGTCCTGACCACGTCGCATGCAGCGCGCGGCTGGCACGGCGGAGCGGGCTGGACACACTGCTATTCAAGGAATGTGACGTCACATTCGTTTCAATTTGAAACGTGTCACATTCGTTTAAATGTTGTGTCACATTTATTTGAACGTGACTTCAAGTGAATTGATGCTCAAATAGCGCCAGACTGGGCCAAATCACATTTAAACGAATATGACATCCAAACGCGAACGTGACACGATTCACATTGAAACGAATGTGACGTCACATTCCTTGAATAACAGTGCAGGCACACCACAGGCAGGAGCGTTATGAGAGGGAGCGGGGGAGAGGGGAGGCAGTCCCCGTCGGGCTGTAGTAAACCGCCTGAAAGGTAGGCAATTTGAGCTACAAAACCCGTCCTGTATGGAGGCAGCTTACAGTGCAACAACCCCCCTCCCCCCTCCCCCATCCACAAGATCTTATACCGCGCCTGACCAAAGGACCGCAGTCCTGCTGTGACTGGCAGTGCAAGTCTCTAGAGAGCCGCTCAAAACGAAAGATTGACTCCCGCCACCGTCGGCCCGTCCCCCGTCCCTTCCCCTGTCTCCGGCTCTGTATCAATTACAGGGGTAAGCCGACTGGCGAGATTCCGCGGCTGTAAGGCTCCGCAGTGGGCCAGGCCCCCTCGCGACACCTCCGGGTGGGGCGACGTGGCGCGATTCGTCGGAACTCCTAGCCTAACCCGCCGAGCCGACCCCATTCCTCCGCGATAGACGAATGGCCCAGGCCCGGGCTTCAGGCGATCACTGACAACGAAGCATGAGCCATCTCTGCGTCTCCTCTCAAATGTGAGAGAGAGAGAGAGAGAAAGAGAGAGAGAGAGAGGCGGAGAAAGAAATGAAAGAGCCGTCAATATTGCAGACGGCACGCGGATGGAAGCGGGCCAATCCATCGCTTTCAATCAAAAACCCACCGCTTGTCGGTAGTGAACACGTTCGCTTGTTTTCCGCCGTTCTCGTCTCGCCTACCCCCCGGTCCCCTTCTCTCTCTCTCTCTCTCTCTCTCTTTCACTCACGCTCCGCGCTCGTTTTCGATCTCTCCCTCCCTCCCTCTCTCTCTCTCTCTATCTTCCCCCCGCCGTCTAATTCCTCACTCGTATCCCACACACATGTGCGGTCCTCCCACATGCAGTCTGCCTGCTGCTCAACCCTGATCGCTCTAGTCCATCAATCTTGCTCGCGCTCATGCCCGCTCCGCCCCGCTCTACTCCACTCCGCCACGCCATGCCACGCCCCGTCCCGCCGTGCGTGTTACTACCGGCCGCTGCGTATTTGAAATAATACGTCTTCTTGTCGGCTCTACCGCGGAGCAAAACAGCGACAGCAACAACCCTGACTCGCCCGAAAAAGGGTTAGTCCTGACCGGGCGCTCGCCTCCCGGGCTGGGTTTAAGGCAAGGGAGGAATAGATATCGTTGTTAGATCGTCCCTTAATTTTTTTTCTTTTTGCAGCACTTTGTGTGTAGGTGTACACTCTCAGACAGTTATAGATATTTTTCTCCATAACCATGTAATTTTTTATTTATATGTACTAGTATGATTGTAGACTATTTTTTTTCTGCATGTATGAAGTTTTTCTTTCATGGCTAAGACCTTTTCTAAAAAATATCAATAAGATTATTCAGAAAATTGTACGTATGTGTAGACGAATTAGTCCATATTATACTCGTTCATATAAGTTAATATTGTATTACCAAAATGTCAATTACGGTCTGAGAGTGTAGAATATTTAAGTATGGAATATGCAAGTTTGTAACTCTTCTGCCGAACTCGCCTCGCCGGGCCGCACAGGCTGGTCTCAGAGGTCAGTGTGCGTGAGGGGCGGGTTGGGATGGTATGGGATGGGGCCGGGGCGCGTGTTGGACCGGACCGCGCGGTCTGCCCTGCTCGGCGTCGTTAAAACCCACCCGCGAGTCGTTAGCAGAAATTAACAAACTTTGTCCCTTCCTTTATTTACAGTCGGGCCCACACTATTGGCACCGCGCTCGGGCGGCCCTCTGCGAGTAAAGAGTCTCTGGCTGGCGAGGCGAGGGTCCAGGGGACGCGCGCCGCGCGCGAGTAGCCATGCGTGATTTGGTACCACCATATTTCACACGTACAGACTAGGTTTTTTTTTTCCCAGTGATTTAGGGCCACCCATAAAAGATGCGATTCAACATGTTTTTCATGTCACACCCGATACGATATTCTTGACCAGAATTTCTTTATCTGAGGGGCCGCACTGCTGTAAAAAAAACATTTCATAAATTAACAGGAAATATCTGTGAATTTTGTAAAACGAACTGACTGAATTGACTTTTCCATAATTTTCCAAAACAATTCCGTAACTTTACAAATTGTATCTGTTGTTTCGCGATTTTTCTTGTTAATCTACAAAATGCTTCGTCAAACTACAGGAAAAACCTGTTTACCGATTTAACAGGCGAAACCTGAAAATTTATTTCTCGTTTTTCTAGTGCATTGTTTTGGTTTCCGTGATCCGCGATCTGTGCATTAATAAAGTTTAAGGTCGACGCGCCTCTAGGCAGGCTGCCTTGTGTAGTAGTGTGCCAGTGTGCCCAGGGCCTTTAGGCGCGTGCATAGTGTGTGACTTACACGCCTCTTGCGAGATAAGGTGGAGGGCAGGAGAGAGAGTGTGTGTGTGTGTGTGTGTGTGTGAGAGAGAGAGAGAGAGAGAGAGAGAGAGAGAGAGAGAGAGAGAGAGAGAGAGAGAGAGAGAAAAAGAGAGAGAGAGAGAAGGGGCGGGAGTGAACCGCCAGGGAGGGGCGGACGGAGGGAGAAGCGAAAGAAGAGAGGTGAGGAGGGCGGAGGTCGCACCCCGTGCGTACATTATGTATACAGACGCCGCTGCTGCAGCGCCGCCCCTGGCCGCCTCGAGAGGGGCGGGGCGGGGCGAGGCGGGGCGAAGTGGGGCGGAGGGCTGCGGGGCCAGGCGTAATAGGCGTTTTATATGCCTGCCCTGATCCTGAGATGTTTATGTGGTGTGTGCGGCCACGCTCCCGCCGCACCCGCGTCGCGCCCCACACCGCCCCGATCCACTCCACCCCTGTCCTGCCCCAGCTGCACCACTGCCCCCCTCTAACCCCCTCCCCCCTTTCTCTTTACCTCCCTCCCCCACCCTGTCTATCCCTCTCACACATGTACACTGAGGCGACGCTCTCCCGTCCGTCTCGTGCCAGTCTGGCTGGCTGACTGCGGTGCGGTCAGCGCCCGGCGTCTAGGCAGACCCGCCGCACACATCCGGTCGACGGGACGGCCTACCTCCCAGGCGCTCACACTCTCTCCCCACCTCCCCTCTGGTGGCGGGCGGCCCAGGCCCGGCCCGGCCCAGCTCAGCGACTCCGCTTCGCCGCCCCTCGACCGGGTCGGCCGGCACTATTTGAATATGGCTGGAATGAATGTACTCTCCCCCTCCCCCTCCCCCCCGTCCTGCCCTGCCCTCCTCTCGCAGCCACGTGCAGCACTACCGCTGGGCCCAAAACCTCTCCGCCCCACCCGGCCGCCCCCACCCCGCCCCGCCCCGCCGCGCCGAAGCCTGAACGGTACATTGTTTTGCAGGCCCGCTCGCTAAACGGGCGCCCTTTGTGTGGGGAATGAGGCGCGGGTCCCCTCCCCGCCCGGGGCCCGGGGCCCTGCAAGGGGCGGCGCGGGGCGGGGCGGGGCCGCTCCCCACCGGGGACCCGCACTCCCCCTCCAGCCCCGCGCCACGCCGCGCGCGGTGCTTTTGCCGCAATAAAGTCCCATTCAGGCCGTGTCGATATACGGCGCCGCGTCGTCGCGATGGTATCGGCCGGGCGGGGCCGGGCGGTCCCGGCGACCCCACGACCTTGGGGTAGCAGCGCAGCGGGCCTTGCTGCACATGCACAACAAAGTAGCCTGTACTTCTTGCGCATCTCAAATCAATACACTTTATTATAATTAAATTGAAACTAATAGTTTGAAGTTGCTTCTGGCATCTTTTCCTTCCTTCCTTCGTGAATACTTACATATATATGTATAATTTAACTGAGAAGGAAGAAGAAGTTGCTCGAGTGTGTGTGTGGGTGTGGCGCGCGCTGCTTGCAGCTCAAAAATTCAAAGCTTCTCCTCAAACGCGCCCTTTCCTTTCCCTCTCCCCTTCTCTGTGCGGTTGACGACCCCCCCCCCCACTTTTCCCCCCGCTGCGGGCCGCGCGGCTCGCGGCAGCAGCAGCGCGAATTTATTCAAAACCCCTCCGCTACGAAATCGGGTGGCGCGTCTCGTCCTAGCGCTACTGCCATGCCGCCACCGCCGCTGGCCCGCTACGCCCGCGCGTCCGACTCCAGCAGTCAGAGAGTGTGGCGGGAAGGAATTCAAATTACCGCGTGAGCGCTAGGGGGTGGTGGTGGGGGGTGCACCCGGGTGGGGGCAGTGCTCGCGCCGCTGTACCCTCCGTCCCCGCGATGGTCACGCTTTTTGGTTCATTACTTTCAGTTGCGCGATGCGGCGTGCGGTTTCCTTCCGCAAGGTCGCTGACTCCTAAATCAGCCTTGTGCCGCCGCATAGCAATTGTATTTCAGCATCATCATGGTGCATTTGAAATTGCACACAGGACTCCGAAAAATGATCAGAAGGCAGGCCACGCGGCCAGAGGCGGCAGAGAATTCAATGCGGAAAGAAAAGTGGCAATGATAGTGAGGTTTGTCGTGACGCGGCGTTGTGCTCTGTTGTCTGCAGGTGGATGTCGCTGGTCGGCTCCCGCCCCGCCCGGCTGTACCCGGCCGAGCTGCCCGCCACCCGGCACTGGGGCATCATCCTCGAGTCTGTCACTGTGTCGCTCAAGCCTGCCGACTGTGTAAGTATGAGAAAGAGAGATTGAGAGAATGAGTTTATGAGGGAGCGCGTATATGTGTGCGACTAAGGTAGAGGGGGATCAATTGAATGAGAGGCCTCGCACTCCACAACCTGGCCTGTTTTGTTGGTGTGCCTGTATAATAGCACGTCGCACCTCCGGTCAGCGGTGCGCGCGCCCGCCTCTGTGTGTGTGTGTGTGTATATATATTTCGGCTCCACGCCGCAGTGAGTGACCTTGCCCGAGCCGAGCCGCTCTGCCAAAGCCGTAGAGTGCATGGGCCTAAAGAGCAGCGCTCTGCCAAAGGTCATTCGGGCAGAAACGCGCGCTCGCGCCGCGCCACTCCCGCGGATGGAGTGAAAGAAAGCTAGTCACAGGCCGTGCACTTGCATGACTTCGTAAAGAATATTACTGCCCAGCAATATTGTGAAGCCGGGTGGCCGCCAAATCTCGCAGCCACATACCTTGCGAAGCCTTCCGTGCCTTCTGCACTGACACCGAGCCCAATTCGCCTTCACAAATGGTATCCGCATGTAGGGAGCGTAGCGTATACGGCCGCATAGGATCGGATCTTGAGGAGGGTGGCGAGGCGGAGGGCAGGGCGGAGGGGGGGAGGGGGGGTGGGTAGGCCGACCTGCCGCGCCGAGCTACTGGAGTCAGTCTGCAGAGCAGTGGAAAGGGAAGCCCAACCGAATCATAAAAACTCCATGGAAATAGTGAGCACCATGCGCTCACGTTCCGCTCTCTGTATCACCGTGCGGGAGCGGGGCGGGTAGCGGTCTCCCCGCCGTGTATCACGGAGGCGAGGGCGGGGAGGGGCGATGTTGGTCAGGGACCGACGAGGGGGTAAGAACTTTGAAATTTTTGTACACCTCGTAATTCAGAAAAATTCAGAAAATTTTAGAAAATTTTACGAAAATTCACAAAATTTAAAATTTAGAGTTATGTTTCTCCTCTGGGGAACCGAGATAACGTAGGCTACAGGCTACGACCAGAGCCGCCTAGAGCTGGGCCTGGGCGCGAGGTGAGGCGCTGTGTAGGTGGCACTTTTGTCGGTCGCGTCTACAACACGGCCGTCCATAAAGCTACGGGATTCCCTGCTCACGCCCGCTCCGGCCTTTTCCTGGCGTGTTACAGGGCTTTGGCGCCCCCTGCGCGCTGCCGGGGCTCGGCTCGGGGCTGGGCGCGGGGCTGGGCGCGCCCCTGGAGGACAGGGACTCCAACAAGTCCAGGGGCCAGACGCGCGGCCCGCACGCGCACGCCACGAGGAGGACCACCGCCGCCGCCTCCCCGGCCTGCGCATCCAGGTCAGTCTCTCTTCCATTCCAGACGAAGTGAGTAGTGAATTGGGACGGGGGCGCTGAGCTTGCTGGAGCCTGCGGCCTTATTGCCGCAGCTGCGACCCCCCTTGCCTTGTGTAATCTGTTGGCAATACAGTTGTCTCTGTTTTTCTGCCCGCAGGATGGACGGCCCGTGCTCGGCCAGCCATGGCGCTGGCCACGCCGCCGGCAGCAGCGCCAAGGGGAAGAAGAAGACCACCAAGAAGCAGACGCAGCCGAGCGTGCCCGGGCCGCCCCGCGCTCCCGCGCCCGCACTCGTGGTCGGCAACATCCTGGACACTTGGCACAGCGCCTGTCACTCGATCGGTCAGGCTTGCCTGCACTAGTCCTCCGCCTGCCCCACCTCGCCCCGCCCCGCCCCGCCCCGCACGGCACGGACCATGGAACACGCGAGGGCCTTATGTGCCAAAAACGAATCACAGCGACGGTTGTGGCTCCGAGCGTTTGGTAACACACTCCTGTGAAGTGAATGACTTTCTTGAAGGTATTTTTGTAATAGTTCGTATTTAGCGAGCGGTGTGATGTCTCTTCCCAACCCCTTCAAGAGGATTTTTTTCTTAAGAAATTTCCGCATAGACACTATTGGAAGTTGTATTTTTTGAGGGGTCAAGATTTTTTAAGAAATGTGCTTCGTATTTTTTCACGCTACTTCTGCGAAATTGAGTAGTGCTGCGTAAGTTAGTCTTAGCAATTATGCTTTGAGGGATCAACAATGAACTACGCTGTCGTTGTAGTTTGAAATGTTGATCATTCTCAAAAGTTGTACGACATAAGAAGCCATATGAAAAGTGTGATGGGCCAAATAATCTGATAATAGACTGATGTACAGAGATTATGAAAATAATAATATATTCTAATATTTTATCAGCAAACACACCTCCCTTAAGCTCATACCGAATAGTGACATATAGGTCATAATTGCTTATTATGAAGAAAATTCTTTTCAAAAGAGTGTGATATGAAAATTCCTTTGTATTTAGTGTATATAGTTTCGGGTCATGGACTGTACATATAAAATGTTAAATGCAAAAGTTTGTGCAAGGAGTTAAACTCATACAGTATTAACTGTTTGACGTCTGCACTGAGAAAACTTCGTCTTGGTTTTCAAGCCACCCCTGAAACCCTGTGGATTTTTTCCAAAAGAGCTGCGTGGTTTTTCCAAAACTGCTTGGAAGCCAAGACGTCGCTTTCTCCGTGTGTCTATTGCGATAAAAATTCTGACACTCTTCAGAACCAGAAAGTTCCCTTAAAATCGAAACAAACATCGGAATTGAATTCAGATTTTAAAACAAACTTACCATGAGTTTGGTTCATTTAGCACAAATATAGTTTCAATGCAAAATGTATACTTTGTATATAGAGGGAAAATCTAAAATAGAAATGTAAAACATTTGTATGATTAAATCAAAGTTTTCAAAGCAGTACATTTGATTTATTTTCGAACTCAACAGAGTTCAATTGAATTATTGGACTGCCAGGAGGTTTCCGCAAACCTTCACGCCTCTGTCACTTTCCAGACGGCTAAGCCTTCTTCTCCCGCCCTGAAGCCCCGATCTCGTCCTTGCAGTCCTTTCAAGAGGCAGAAGCGCCCAGCGCCCACCAGCGCAGACCAGCACGGCATAGTCCAGCCCCACCGAGCTCCGCCCTGCCCCACCCCGCCCAGTGCCCTCCCCTCGGATCAGACCGGGGCGGGGGCGGCGGCAGCGGCTGCAGTGCGGGGCAGAAGCATTATTGGAGCCATATACACTTAGCCAACAGGCCCGCTTGGATCGGCAACAACCATCTTAAACGTCTGGCCGGCCTGGGCAGGGAGGGGCGGGGGCGAGACGGCGAGGCCGTGTGGAGCCTGGACGCCTGAACCCTCCCCAGGGAAGCCCTCCGCTCGGCCCAGCCAGGCCCAGCTCGGTCCAGCCCGGCCCAGCTCAGCAGAGGGTTGGAAATAATTTGGCCGGGATTTGAAGTTACTGTCACGGCATGGGCGTCACGCCCCCCACGGGGTCGAGCGGGGAAGGCCAGGGTCACAGGGGCGCACATGCGGAACGCAGGGTGCGGGGAACATACTCACTCCCTAAGGGAAAGGTGACGAAATGTCTGCCAAGGAGTTAAAAGAGAAAGAGTTCAGATGAGCTCACGGGACCATGAAACTACAAATATATTTTTCAGCGCGAAAAGGTGAGAGAAACAGCGAGGGGGAAATCGCATCCACTGAACACCTGATCTATGTATTACGCGGTAATACCCGTCATGTAATACTGAAAATCACAAAAATTTGTAATTCAGTGATGGAATTTTGTGAGTGATACCGCGGTATTATACAGTGTAATACCGAGATATCCCGTACAAGATTTTCGGATGAGAATTCCCCCTCGGGAATCAGCTGAAAGTAAACTAGCATTGTTTTTGACAGGGACTCGAGAATCGGACGGGAACGACCTCTCTTAATTCGCTTCTCGGTCTGGGTCCCGCCCGAGACCTTATGTTTCTCTGTTTTCATTATTAGCCCCTGCCGGGCCGGGCCGGGCCGGCCAGCGGCCAGCCCAGGCCAGCCCCGGTCACAACAAGAGTTTATCGGGCGGGGCGAGGGGCGCTCAGGTGGGGCTGCTGGCCTGAGCCCGCAGCCTCCGCTCCGCTCGCTTCACCGCCAATTCAATTAAATGTACATCGAACGCAATCGAAAAGTGGAGCTATATATTATCTTTTATCGCCGTTGGTCAAGGGCCGTGGCCTGGCACCGTGTGGTGGTTGGGAGGAGGTGGAGGAGTCGACCGCCCCCCTGCTTCCTCCCCCCCCCCCCCCCCTAGCAAACAAAAACAAACAGTAAAAATAAAAAAAATACGATTTCAGGAAATCCTGGTAGGCACGAAGTTCGTTAATGGTTTTGTTTCACTAAATACTTCGGTGAATAATGTTTCATGTAGAAATTTAATTTAAAATTTCTAGCCTAATGGGTCATGTTATTAAATTTGCCTTATCTCAGAGTCACTAGTACAGCGGGTCACATGCCAAATTTTAGATTTCTAGCTTAGAAGTTAGTCTCTCAGTAAAAATTGTCCGATCAGCTTGATTTTTGAACTGTAGGCTCTTTGTGCAATGGGCATTCAGAATCTGCTTTTAATCGTATAGAAAAGTCAGGATTTAGGTAAGGGGCCACACTGATAAAAAAAATAATCGGATCCGCCGACAAAACCATAAGGCTGCTTCGTGCCTAAAAAATAAATTTCTGGTCTGGGTTGCCTATCCCTCAAGCAATCCCACACTCTTAATCCTCTACAAATGATTTTTTTCGTGTAATACAAAGAATGCAGTGCAACCGTAACCCGTAACACACAGGAAATTGAAATGTATTACCAAAAATAAAATTCTTTGTATTACAAATATTTCTCTCTGAATGACAAAGAAAATTTGGCTTGTTTTACGGTTATACAGAATTCTTTGTTATACAAGAGTTTTCTTTGTAAGAACTTGATAGTGCAAGAGGCAACGAAACATTGGTCATACTCGAGCCAACAATAACAGACAAATAAAAAGATCGGCTGGAATTCGAACAGAAAAGCGTCCCGACAGTACATATGGTAAAAGGACGGTGGACACCGGCACGCCACAAGAATGTCGGTTCGCACACTTGCCGGCGATGCGAATGAGAACAGAACAGAACATTGAGAATCTACCCGCCATTTTTTCGGGCAAGCGCCAAGAACAAATTCGGAGCGAATAAGTCGTCTCCGTCGCGCCGTCGGGCCAGTAGACAGGGATTTCAATTCGTATCGCTCACAGGTGTGCGAACCGACAGCCTAGTGATTAGCATAACTCGTTTCGATACCGTTCTTGGTTTGGGAGAAATTCGCATTCTACGCGAGGAATAGTGAATTGTTCAATCGGCGCCTAATGGATAGGCAACCCATTCGACGCCAGCCCGCGCCTGCATGTTTGATAGAAAATCGTGCGAAACGAGCCGTATTCAACCCGGAGTTCAGAAGAGGCGAGGAGGTAACCTCCTAGAAATTAACGCCTGGCACCAGAAGATTTTCGGAAGCTATATGTGGTGCTTGCGGTGTCTCTGACGGCAGAAGTCTGTGGTCTAGTGGTCAGAGCAGCGGGCACCTGCGCAGACGCTCCCGGGTTCGAACCCGAGCGACGCAGACATTTCCCTTTTTCTTTTTTTGTTATTTTTAGCAACGGTCTTGGGAGAGAAGAAGAATACCTGTTTTCCTTCGAGTTGTATGATGCTTTAAATAGCTTACCCACTCGATTGCATCTTTTGGGCCCTAAAAAAGTGACAGGGAAAAGAAAATTCTTCTGCGCCGCGCGGAGCTCGTCCAGGCCGGTAGATAGGGATTCCAATTCGCATCGCCGAGAGGTGTGCGAACCGACAGCGTAGTGGTTAGCATACCCGTCCCCCGTCCCAAACCAACTACGCTGTCGGGACGCTTTTGTCGTGTTCGAATCTCGGTCGATTATCGTTTTTTTTTTTCGATGATTATCGGATGATTTCACCCTCGGGGGTTGGCCTGGGGGTGCACTAGAGTCGACCTGGACACGATACCGTTCTTGGTTTGGGAGAAATTCGCATTTTACGCAAGGAATAGTGAATTGTTTAATCGGCGCCTTATTGGTAGGCAACCCATTCGACGCCAGCCCGCGCCTGCTTGTTTGAGAGAAAATCGTGCGAAACGAGCCGTATTCAACCCGGAGTTCAGAAGAGGCGAGGAGGTAACCTCCTCGAAATCGGCTCCTGGTAACAAGAGATTCCCGGAAGCTATGTGGTGCCTGCAGTGCTGCTGACAGCAGCATTCTGTGGTCTAGTGGTTAGAGCAGCGGGCACCTGTTCAGATGCTCTCGGGTTCGAACCCGAGCGACGCAGACATTTCCCTCTTTTCTTTTTTTTGTTATTTTTAGCAACGGTCTTGGGAGAGAAGAAGAATACCTGTTTTCCTTCGAGTTGTATGATGCGTTAAATAGCTTACCCCCTCGATTGCATCTTTTGGGCCCTAAAAAAGTGACAGGGAAAAGAAAATTCTTCTGCGCCCGCGCGGAGCTCGTCCAGGCCGGTAGATAGGGATTCCAATTCGCATCGCCGGGAGGTGTGCGAACCGACAGCGTAGTGGTTAGCATACCCGTCCCCCGTCCCAAACCAACTACGCTGTCGGGACGCTTTTGTCGTGTTCGACTCTCGGTCGACCTAATAATTTATTTTCGCCGTTTTTCGGATGATTTCACCCTCCGGGGTTGATCTCTGGGTGCACTGGAGCCCCTCTGCACAAACCCCGTCAATTTGGAGGAAAAATATTTTTGGACCAAAACCCCTAAAAATACAAAGGCTATAGCCTTTGAAAATTTGCCCAAAAATCGAAAGTCTCAGATCACGCTGAAATTCACAGGTAATCGTCTGAAGGCACTGCGAAACATATACCAGTAGCCAGAAGCACAATACAGTTCTTGCTTAGGGAGAAATTCGGAATCCTATTCGAAAAGGAAAACTCTTCTGCGCGCGCCGGGCCCGTCCAGGCCGGTAGATACGGAATCCTTTTCGCATCGGCGTGTAGTGTGCGAACCGACAGCGTAGTGGTTAGCATACCCGTCCCCCGTCCCAAACCAACTACGCTGTCGGGACGCTTTTGTCGTGTTCGAATCTCGGTCGATCATCGTTTTTTTTCCGATGATTATCGGATGATTTCACCCTCGGGGTTTGGCCTGGGGGTGCACTAGAGTCGACCTGGACACGATACCGTTCTTGGTTTGGGAGAAATTCGCTTTTTAAGCGAGGAATAGTGAATTGTTCAATCGGCGCCTGATGGATAGGCAACCCATTCGACGCCAGCCCGCGCCTGCATGTTTGATAGAAAATCGTGCGAAACGAGCCGTATTCAACCCGGAGTTCAGAAGAGGCGAGGAGGTAACCTCCTCGAAATCGGCTCCTGGTAACAAGAGATTTCCGGAAGCTACGTGGTGCCTGCAGTGCTGCTGACAGCAGAATTCTGTGGTCTAGTGGTTAGAGCAGCGGGCACCTGTTCAGAAGCTCTCGGGTTCGAACCCGAGCGACGCAGACATTTTCCTCTTTTCTTCTTTTTGTTATTTTTAGCAACGGTCTTGGGAGAGAGGAAGAATACCTGTTTTCCTTCGAGTTGTATGATGCGTTAAATAGCTTACCCCCTCGATTGCATCTTTTGGGCCCTAAAAAAGTGACAGGGAAAAGAAAATTCTTCTGCCCCGCGCGGAGCTCGTCCAGGCCGGTAGATAGGGATTCCAATTCGCATCGCCGGGAGGTGTGCGAACCGACAGCGTAGTGGTTAGCATACCCGTCCCCCGTCCCAAACCAACTACGCTGTCGGGACGCTTTTGTCGTGTTCGACTCTCGGTCGACCTAATAATTTATTTTCGCCGTTTTTCGGATGATTTCACCCTCCGGGGTTGATCTCTGGGTGCACTGGAGCCCCTCTGCACAAACCCCGTCAATTTGGAGGAAAAATATTTTTGGACCAAAATCCCTAAAAATACAAAGCCTATAGCCTTTGAAAATTTGCCCAAAAATCGAAAGTCTCAGATCACGCTGAAATTCACAGGTAATCGTCTGAAGGCACTGCGAAACATATACCAGTAGCCAGAAGCACAATAAAGTTCTTGCTTAGGGAGAAATTCGGAATCCTATTCGAAAAGGAAAACTCTTCTGCGCGCGCCGGGCCCGTCCAGGCCGGTAGATACGGAATCCTTTTCGCATCGGCGAGTAGTGTGCGAACCGACAGCGTAGTGGTTAGCATACCCGTCCCCCGTCCCAAACCAACTACGCTGTCGGGACGCTTTTGTCGTGTTCGAATCTCGGTCGATCATATCGTTTTTTTTTTCGATGATTATCGGATGATTTCACCCTCGGGGTTTGGCCTGGGGGTGCACTAGAGTCGACCTGGACACGATACCGTTCTTGGTTTGGGAGAAATTCGCTTTTTAAGCGAGGAATAGTGAATTGTTCAATCGGCGCCTGATGGATAGGCAACCCATTCGACGCCAGCCCGCGCCTGCATGTTTGATAGAAAATCGTGCGAAACGAGCCGTATTCAACCCGGAGTTCAGAAGAGGCGAGGAGGTAACCTCCTCGAAATCGGCTCCTGGTAACAAGAGATTTCCGGAAGCTATGTGGTGCCTGCAGTGCTGCTGACAGCAGAATTCTGTGGTCTAGTGGTTAGAGCAGCGGGCACCTGTTCAGAAGCTCTCGGGTTCGAACCCGAGCGACGCAGACATTTTCCTCTTTCTTCTTTTGTTATTTTTAGCAACGGTCTTGGGAGAGAGGAAGAATACCTGTTTTCCTTCGAGTTGTATGATGCGTTAAATAGCTTACCCCCTCGTTTGCATCTTTTGGGCCCTAAAAAAGTGACAGGGAAAAGAAAATTCTTCTGCCCCGCGCGGAGCTCGTCCAGGCCGGTAGATAGGGATTCCAATTCGCATCGCCGGGAGGTGTGCGAACCGACAGCGTAGTGGTTAGCATACCCGTCCCCCGTCCCAAACCAACTACGCTGTCGGGACGCTTTTGTCGTGTTCGACTCTCGGTCGACCTAATAATTTATTTTCGCCGTTTTTCGGATGATTTCACCCTCCGGGGTTGATCTCTGGGTGCACTGGAGCCCCTCTGCACAAACCCCGTCAATTTGGAGGAAAAATATTTTTGGACCAAAACCCCTAAAAATACAAAGGCTATAGCCTTTGAAAATTTGCCCAAAAATCGAAAGTCTCAGATCACGCTGAAATTCACAGGTAATCGTCTGAAGGCACTGCGAAACATATACCAGTAGCCAGAAGCACAATAAAGTTCTTGCTTAGGGAGAAATTCGGAATCCTATTCGAAAAGGAAAACTCTTCTGCGCGCGCCGGGCCCGTCCAGGCCGGTAGATACGGAATCCTTTTCGCATCGGCGTGTAGTGTGCGAACCGACAGCGTAGTGGTTAGCATACCCGTCCCCCGTCCCAAACCAACTACGCTGTCGGGACGCTTTTGTCGTGTTCGAATCTCGGTCGATCATCGTTTCTTTTTTTCGATGATTATCGGATGATTTCACCCTCGGGGGTTGGCCTGGGGGTGCACTAGAGTCGACCTGGACACGATACCGTTCTTGGTTTGGGAGAAATTCGCTTTTTAAGCGAGGAATAGTGAATTGTTCAATCGGCGCCTGATGGATAGGCAACCCATTCGACGCCAGCCCGCGCCTGCATGTTTGATAGAAAATCGTGCGAAACGAGCCGTATTCAACCCGGAGTTCAGAAGAGGCGAGGAGGTAACCTCCTCGAAATCGACGCCTGGTACCAGAAGATTTTCGGAAGCTATGTGGTGCTTGCGGTGTCCGTGACGGTAGAATTCTGTGGTCTTGTGGTTACAGCAGCGGGCACCTGCGCAGACGTTTCCGGGTTCGAACCCGAGCGCCGCCGAAATTTTGCTCTATTCCTTTTTTCTCTGTTATTTTTAGCAACGGTCTTGCGAGAGAAGAAGAAGACCTTTTTTTCCCTCGAGTTGTACGATGCTTTAAATAGCTTATCCCCTCGATGCTACTTTTTGGCCGTAAAAGAGTGACACGGAAAAGGTAATTCTTCTGCGCGCGCCGGGCCCGTCCAGGCCGGTACATACGGCATCCTTTTCGCATCGCCGGGAGGTGTGCGAACCGACAGCCTAGTGGTTAGCATACCAGTCCCCCGTCCCAAACCATCTAGGCTGTCGGGACGCTTTTGTCGTGTTCGAATCTCGGTCGACTGCACTTTTTTTTTTCGCCGATTTTCGGATGATTTCACCTTTGGAGGTTGGTCGTGGGGTGCACTAGAGTCCGTCTGCACAACCCCCGTCAGTTTTAAACAAATTATTTTTTTCCATCAAAATCACTAAAAATGCAATGGCTATAGCGTTTGGAAATTTGACCAAAAATCGATAGTCTCAGATCACTCCCATTTTTCTCAAAGTAAGACCGTAAGGGCGCTTCTGACTCATGGTATTTTTTTCGAAGTTTGCAACGAAGGTTACCTGAGAATTTGAAGGCAATCGGAGGGATCCGATGGTTTTCGCCTCAAAAATGGCTTTAGGGTTTTGGATCTTTTACGGGAATCGCAGGGGGTTGTGCCGGGTGTTTTTTGTGACCCCTAGGCCAAGCCTCAAAGGTTGAATCACCCTGCTGCAACACTGTTAATGCAGCAAAATTGCAGTTATTTCTGAAAAAAATTTAGGGTTTATTTTCCTTATTTCTTTTAAAGTAAGACCGTAAGGGCGTTTCTGACCTATGGTATTTTTTCTAAGAGAGTAACGAAGGTTCCTTTCGAATTTGAAGGCAATCGGAGAGATTTGATGATTTTCGCCTTAAAAATGGCAAGGCTATATATCCTTTGCAATTTTAGGATTTTGGGTAAAAAAATGTTTTTTCCGGTATTCGCAGGGGGCTGTGCAGGGTGACTGTTTTTACCCCTTTGACCAAGCCCCGAGTGAAGTATCCCCGGCAAACACTGTTTTTGGAGCAGAAACGCACACTCTTAATGGGAAGGGACTGTTTTTTGTCCATAGAAAGTGACATTTTTGTGCACATCTTGACCAGGTGCAAATCTGCATTTTGCACGCTACAAAATTGTATCCTAGTCATGGACAACATTTTCTTTTGTCCATCGGAGACATGCAAATTCGTCCTTCGCTGGCTTCGAAACTGTCCTTGGTTAAGATGTGCACAAAAATGTCACTTTCTGTGGACAAAAAAAAGTCCCTTCCCATTAGTGTGCAGTTATTTCAGAATTTTGTGTTATGTACCTCAGTTCAGTCAAAGTAAGACCGCAAGGGCGCTTCTGACCTATAGTATCCTTTTCCGAGAGTGTAACGAAGGTTCCCTGTGAATTTGAAGCGATTTGAAAGCAATCGGAGGGATTCTATGATTTTCTCCTCAAAATTGGCAAGGCTATAGCCTTTTCATTTCTAGGATTTCGGGTCATTTTTTTCCGGGAATGGCAGGGTGTTGTACACGGTGACTTTTTATGACTCCTAGACCAACCGTAGACTAGGAAAACAATTTAAGAAGTGGTTTTAAAATCTTTGGTCATGTTGTGTTATTTTTAGCAAAGTAGTCCTTTTTAGCCTTATTTCTGAGGAAGAAACAAAAAAGTATCTAGCCATGTTATACTTGTTATAGCATTTTATTTGATCTGAATTTGTGACGATCTTTTGAAAACTGTTTGTTGTCTTGAATCTTGTAATTGTTTGAGTTCTTCTTCATTCCTCTGCACGGCTGGTAACCGCGCCGCGGTGCGGGGGTCTTCTAACTGGGCATCTTGGGATCCACTGGCTGTCGCTCTTCAACACGAGGACCTGCAGCAAAATCACAAGTTTTTAAATTAAGGTGAGCAATCGAGTTGGTGGTACAGCAATTACTGCTGATACAATTTTTTTTTTGTCTTGTGTAAAGTAACTTATCAGTATCTATATTTATAAAAAAAAATTAGATTATGAATCGTAATAGTACAACATCTCTCATGGAAAATTTTCCCGTACCCGATACAAGAATTTCTCACAGTGACCCACGGCTCGAAGCACAGACCTCTCCAGATGACCCGAGCCCGACCCAACAGATCCAAGGCGGCCCATATCGGGTCCGCTCGACCCAAGCTCGTACCAACGCGTCCCAGCCAAAGAATGGTATAGCTTCTCTCTCGCACCTAAAGGAGATCTCTCGAGAGCAACAAGGAGAGGTGTATCATTCTTTGACTGGGAAGACTACCGCTTCCGCTCTCGAGCAGTAGCCTGGAAGACTGACCCAACGCGAACCGGGCCGGCCCAACCGACCCATGCCCATGCCTGCTGTCGCCTGGCCAGTAGACCTGCTACTGACCCAACAGGCCTTCCCGGTAACACTTTGGGTTGGATAGGACACATCAAATTAATACAGGTCATGCAGGTCTCTCAGTATCATTCCTGGGTTGGGCGGGCGGGTCCGCGCGCTTAAAATGCATGGGTCTGATTTTGGCCCGTGACCTGACTTTCCAGCACCTCTACAGCCCAGGCTGGACCGGATTCCTAACTGGATATAACACATGACACCACGAGAATTGACTGAGGATCAGCAGGAGAGGAGGCGGGAACAGGACCGTCGGAGAACCGCGAACAGGGCATTTCACTTAATTTAAACTGGATTTAAAGAAGAAAAGTATTGCTTCCTGATTTGTTTCCTCCTTAACGATGATTGGCTGATGCCGTCAAAGTTCTCGGACCGCACTGTAATTTAATGCAATAAAAACAACGATTTGAGTGCAATAAATATTTATTGCTCCTGTGGGAGCGATAAAAAAATTATTGCACTTTATTAGTATTCGATATTACACTCAAGTGTGATAATTCTTATACCATTTGAAGCGTTAAATGAATTATCGCTCGTTTGCCGCACTAAACGCAAATTATCGCTTATTTTGAGCAATCATGATTGCATAAAAATGCATTAACTAATGCACTTTTCGAGCAATAACTTTCTTATTGCTCTCCCTGGAACGATATTTTGTGTGTATCGCTTTGAGGAATTATCGCAGCAAATTGTATGATATTTATCGCTTTTCGGATAACAGTGCGACCGCCCTAGTGGCGTGCCCGGGAACTTCGTTGGCGTAGGCCAATCGGCGTCGGCGTCAAGTAGGAAGCAATACTTTTCCTCTTTCGATCCGGTTTGAATGGAGATAGCAGAGAGAACCGAAGCAGAAGCGGAACCGTGATCTTGGAACGCCTCAGAGCAAAAAGCCTAACAGTAGAGGAGCAAGAAAAAAAAGGGAAAAAAAAAAACTACGACTATGTCATGTGACTTTACCTCTCATACCTTCAAACACCCAAATTGTCGCACAAAGCGCACCCCATAACAATGTCTCTTGCAGTGTCACTGCTTTCAATTCCAATCTTGATTGAGATTTTTTCTCTTTTTATTAATATCTTTTCTAATGCCGTGAGTGTGTAATAGTGTAGCAAAAGAACAACCAGTACCCGGAGGCCACATTCGCGTCGGGCTGGGCTGTCTTCCAGCACGGCTGTAAATTACGAGAGCGAGCATCATGGTAACGTGGCTAGCGCGATGCAGCACACCAGCCCATAGGCCACGAGCGAGGGACGCCTGTCCTGTCCGGATAAACCGTTGAAAATATTCTCCCCCGATGATGTAGACCCCAAGCCCAACTTTTTTCATTGTACTTGGTAACAATGTTAGTTCCCACGTATAACTCACCGCTGCGCTGCGGCACCCGAGTCTTGGCTCGCACCTTTCTCAGAAACGCTCGACACTCCACTCCCCCCCAGTAGGCCTATACTTTTCACTCATTCCGCAGTGGTCCAGAGTGACGACGCGGGCAGTAAGTTACTGGCTCGCCCGAAAAGCGGAGTGGACCACGCGGAGGCCCTTGCCCGGACAGTGTGGTGCGAGGCACTGTGGTGTCATATCGTCCTAGAAAGATCTGTACGGTCAGTTGAAACTGCAGTGAATCCTGAGAGCACAAGACCGTTCTTGGCGAGGCGGGTAGGGACAATTTCTCACAAAGTAGGGTTGGTATGGTGCTTCTTTCATACATGTATTCTGGTTGTGCACGCGAGGACTCCGCAGCCTTCTATAGAAGGCCAATCTCGAGGGTTGATTGATATGAAGTAGGGAGGTTTTGCGCCGGAGTCCCTGTTGGGCCTCCTGCGAGAGCTGCTGAGCGGGTCCCTGCGCGGCGCGCCCTACAACTAGATATCTGGTGTCACGCGCGCCGCGACAGCCAGCACCAGTCCCTCGGGTCACACCTGCCACGTCGTCGGCTTACCTTGTTTTCAGCCTGAGCCCGAGACCCGCAAGCTCCCGTGATACCTTTTACCCGAGGGGTCCGGCACTCTGGTAATAATCTTGTGCACACTTTGTCCGATAGTTACAGGTAATCACATCCCCCCCCCCCAAAAAAAAAAAACAACCTCGTTTCGTTGTTATTCACGCTGTTTTGGGGTTTCCCTCGTTAAAATGTAAAAAAATTACATCATTGTCTTTTCGAAAATTTTCCCGAAAACTGTCGGTAGTCAGTAATCGTGTGTGTGTATACACCCATGACCCCTGGTATAGGAAAATGTGGCTGAGGTGGGCATCCTCCTGGGGTCATCCGCACGGCGCATGCTCGGACTGGAAAGACTCGCATCTATGATGGAGCTCTTGTATAGTCGCCTCTATCCAGCCCATCAGGCGCTGATTCCATCTGGTAGGTGGTGATCGTGCGCTTGAAGTAGGTGGGGCATAGCAGGACGGGGCGGGGTAGGGTGGGGCGGGGTAGGGTAGGGCGGGGTAGGGTAGGGCGGGGTAGGGTAGGGTGGGCAGGGTGGGTTGCCTTGCCTTTGTCCAATGTGATGAAGAGGGAGCCCTACCCCGTCTATCGGGACCATCGCATCCATCCCACCCACCCCATTCGAGGTAGCATTCACTCATTGATCGACGTCTCTCCATCGCCGAAGCAGATCATTCATCGCGATAATCGATATCGCTTAAAACTTTGGTGAATTGCATCGAAAATTGTTGAAAAACGAACGACGTCCAAAGTTTGCCGTTCGTTATGATTTTTACTCTGCCGTTTTGGAGATGTTCTGCCAACTATGAAGCGTCACGCGCAAGAAACCGCCGCGGACGCGTGGCCCCTGTGACATATTCGCGACGACATGACGCGGTGCAGTCGGCGCCAGGCCAGCACCCCTGGGTCTGCGCCGGTAGTCCGAAAGGGGCGGGGGGCGAGGCGGATCGGAGTGAGGCGGGGTGCGGGGCCGGGCTGGTAGGTCTCGGAGGTTATCGCTGCGCCGCGCACCGGCCGTGCTCCGCCAGCACAGCGGCGCCTGCACCTCGACAAGCAGCGAGAAAGGGAAGGGGAAGTCCGGGCCGCGCCGGGCCGGGTTGGGCCGGGCAGGGCTGTGGGGCGGGGGAGGCCGCCTCAAATTCTTGCGTTAATTAGATTTATTGCCCCAGTAACGAGGTTCGCCGGACCTGCTCCCTCGCCTCCGTCCCCCGCCCCGCGCAGCCCGGCGGAGCCCGAAGGAGCCGCACGCAGCCGAGATGTGTTGCCTTTAATGCTGGACATTAGTTTTCATTAAAATGCCCGGTAACGACGGCTGACGCGGATATTCAAGGCACTCGACTATCTCACTGCTCCCTCTCTTCCTGGTCGCGCGGCGCCGTGCGGCCTGGACCCACTCAATGAGAACGAAATGGTGACGATCTTCACCAGAAATCAACGAGCAGCGGCCTGCCGGCGGAATAAACTTTTTGGCTGTTGCACGCGTGTTGGGCCAACAGTGTGGGGGACCGCGGCTGCAACTCGACACAGAAATCTGAGCGTCCCCAGAAATAAGCTGCCCATGCCAGGGGAAGGAGGCAGAGGAAGGTGCTTTAATGCGAGGGGTTCATCACCCGGTTTAGGAGCGTACTCGCGATTACTTATTACCAGTGATGTGGTAACCAGCAGTTCAGCAGATCCCCGTGAATTTTTTAAAAGGAAACTTTCAAAATTTTGCCATTTTTTGTACGTTTCCATACGGGTAAACCAAAAACGGTGAAAGACATCGAAAATAGTAATTTCTTGCAATGTGATTTCCGGACGAAGTGCACATGATTACCGGAGTTCCGGACACCTCGTGTAATAGATGCAATATGGTAGGTATCACCAGGCATCGTAGCGAGGTTTCATCATGACAGGTGAACAGAGCAAGGGGGTGCAGTGGGTAAAATAGAAGGGAGGGTTGGAGGGAGATGAAAAATATAAGAATAGAGATATAAAACATGCGATAAAAGAACTTCAATGTTGGAGAAAGTTTGCGGGTCCAAGTCTGGCGCGGAGCTGCGCCGCGCTGAGCGGAGTACACTCTCTCTCTCTCTCTCACCCTCCCTTCGACTCTCTCTCTGCAGCGCAGCGAGGAACCTGACACCGCGCTGACGCCGCTGACGTGGTGCGGATCGCATCGTCCCGGGGCGCCTCCAGCGCCACCCTCTCCTCTCGCGACCTCTTGCGCCACTGGAGCCCTGCTGTTGCGACTTAGTGACCTCGAACATACCGGTAAAGAAAATGGGAGTCAATGAATGAAAAGAGATTTTGTTTTGTGCTTCCTGTGTTCTTCCAGCAGGGCTCAAAGACGCCGGTTTCAGGAATTCTTTTTTTTTTCCCCTTCTTATTTCCTTTCCTTTCTTTTTGTCGGCGTAGAGAAGAAAGCGATCGTGGGTGTCATTACAGTGGGTCGGGCTGTAAGAGGAGAATCCAAAGAAAAGACGAGATAAGAGGGGAAAGACAACCAGTGACTTCATTAAGCAAGTGTTTTTGTTTGGTCGGGGAGCGGCAGTGAAAGGAGACGGGAAAGGGAGGTGGCCAGGACGGACCGGGGAAGGCGAAGGAAGAATAGAAGAATAAGGATTTGGCGGATAAGCGGAAGAAGGGAGGATGAAAGGGATCAGGACGCTGTCCGAAACAGAAGCCTGCTTATCCTCTGTGTGTGTGTGTGTGTGTGTGTGTGTGTGTGTGTGTGTGTGTGTGTGTGTGTGTGTGTGTGCGCGCGCGCGCGCCTATGCACTTGCAAATACACCTATCAGAGCGCGCGGCGCGCAGAGGCCCTCCCCTCCATCTCTTTGTCAGGTGAGTCCCAGCGCGCGCGTACGACGACGACGATGCGGGGTTTGGGCAAAAAGGGGCGCACTGGAGAAAGAAAAGCAGGTAACTACACAGTAAACACTGGAAATATAAAAGTCACATTTCTTGTCAGTAATGAGCGAAGCATTTTATCATTGCCCAGAAAAAGTGACGCTCGCTAAAAACGACTCAAAACAATGTCTTTTCTGATATTTTGAAATCGCTCCAGTACAGTGACTTGACTAAAAAGAGTCAAGCACATTCCAGAAAACGTCATTATAATGACTCTAAGCGATGATAATTCGTCTCTCGCCCTCCCAAGAGCATGAAAATTTGTTACAGAAAGGTCGCTCTCCCAAGAGCGACAAAGTCGATTCCTCAATTTTCAATGAACAACTCAGAGAGAACTGCTTTCGATATTCGAGTAAGCGAGTGAACTCCAACCAGACCATAGTAAGTTTGAAAAGCCAAAGTTTTTGTTTTTGTGGAGTGCGCGTTAACGACGATATGATGGTTTTGTGCAGAGGAGCTCCACGCCCTGCCCCGCTACACTGGTGGTCATCATTGCAGGTAATAAGTATAAGTCTAAATAATACGAAAGCGCGTCGAATAAGAGTGTGCGCCTGTGTGGAAGCGTGTATGAGCACAGTCCACCAAAGTTAAATAAATTTCCCTTTTCGTTTTTGTGAGGCCTCTTCCATGTTTCTCTTTTTGTGTTTACTTGCGCGTGCACCTGAGTGCGCCCTCCCCAGCAGCCCTCATACCCACCTCCCACACCCGCTTCCCCCCATCGCCCCGTGACGCACCCTCTCAAAAGTTGTGGCAAACGATAATTTTCGGAATAAATTGAGTTATTCGAAATTAATCCCCGCGCCGCCCTGAAGCAGCCCTGCCTCCGCCCTGCCCCCGCCGACGTCGCGCTCCCCGGAACCAGAAGTCCCTCAACCCCGTCGGGGTAATTTGTAACAGAGTGGGGCTCTGGGCGAAAAAAAAGGGAAAAAAAAGATGCGCGTGGCCCCTGAGCGGGGCCGGGCGAGGCGGGGCGCGTTGAGAACTGGACTTGAAGCTCGGAGGGGGAAGCACCCTTAGCGCCCGCAGCGGAAGCACGCGACCGATTTCTCCTCGGTGATGGCGCTGGCGGGGACGGGGGTGCGTGCGCTGCCTGGGCCGGCCGCGGCGGGAGAAGCTCTGCCATGGCTCTGCTCTGTGCTTGTCGACGGCAAACGGGGCGGAACAGCGGCCGATACGACGCGGGATTTGAATTTGAAATAAAAAGGAGTATAAACCCACGGCAAATATCATGCAAAGCGATTCCCCGTCGGCAAGGTGCGGCCTGAGCGGACCCTCGGAACCCTAAGGACCCTTAGGAGCCTCAGGAAACCGAGGACCCTTACACGGAGAAAAGTATTTTGTTCTCACAAGAAAAAAAATTGTTAATATAGCCTTAACAATATTTTTTGTTCCAGCAACTGAAAATCTGCTTGCTGAGCAAAGCGTCTGTTACCGCAACAGTGCTTTCTGTTGTAGTAACAGATGTAGAAACCGAGTAACAGTACTTTCTGAAGAAGTTACAGATGCTTTGCTGAGCCAACAGATTTTTATTTGCTCGAAAAAAAAAATAAAAACATTCTTAAGGCTATGTTAACAAATTGTTTGTTGTGAGAACAAAACCCTTTTCTCCGTGTAGGACCCTGGACCCACAGGACCACCAGAATCCTGAGGACCCTCGGAACCCTACCCTAAGGACACTTATGACCTTCAGTAGCCTCAGGGAACGCAGGAGTCGCAGGGCCTTCAGGACCTCCAGGAGCCTCAGGACCCTAAGGACCAGCTCACGTTGGCCCGCGCCCGCGTGTAGGGGGCGGGGGCGGGCTTCTTATTGGAGGGTACCGAGGGAGGGAAGGGGAGGGGAGGGTAAGACATCGCAGGCGAGAGAAAGTTGTTGAAAAAAAATAAGAGGAGTTTACTTGGGCTCGGCGAGCTCCCTGCCCTCCCCCACCTCCGCCCCCGCCCCTTCGACCTCTCGTGGTAAGGTGCGGTGCGGTGTGCTCGTCGCCCCCGCATCGCATGGAGCTGAGCTGCCTTACGACGCCTCGGCGGTTGTGTGTGCCCTCCTCAAGCACCCCGGCCTCTATCACATACCTACAGGCTTAATACGCAAACACACACATACACACACACGCGCGCGCGCGCGCACACACACACACACACACACACACGCATGCACGCATGCACGCACACGCACGCTGCCGCTCCACATACCAACACCGGCTCTCCAAACACCTGAAGCTAAAGTTATAGGCGCGTACGGTACGGGGGTCGGGAAGTGGAGGGGCGGGTGTGGCGGGCGGGTGTAGCGGGCGGGTTGGGCGTCCTGCCTACCCAGCGAGGAGCAGCACGCGGCGCGGGCCCGCAAGTACCTCGCGCCGAGCCGCGCTGCTGTCGACACCAAAACTTTTACGCCTCGAGCGACCGTGCGTCACGAGCGCAACGCTCGTCCAACGCTACGCCGTTCAAAAGGGTTTCACGTCATGTCTGCGGCGAAGAGAGGAAGGATGTCGGAGAGGCAGGGAGGGAGGGAGGGAGGAGAGGGAGGAGAGGGGGGGGGAGGCATATATGGCGGTATGAATCTGAACTCGCTCCTACGGGGGCTGTTTTCGCGTCCAAGCGATTTCAAGTAACGATGTCACTTGGAGCGTCGCGAGGCTAGTGGTACTTGAGCGGCTGCGGCCCCGACTGGCGTGGTGTGGTGTGCTGCATCAAAAAGAGACCACCCCTATTCCCTTCACTCTCCCCCTCCCCTGCGCTCCGACCACCTCCTCCACTACCTCGTCTTTTTAATTTGATCGGAGAAATTTGCATGCTTGGCCTCGAGGCGCTTTAAGGTCCCGAAGTTTCTCAGTATACCGTGCTAAGTGTGCTGTAAAATGCACCGCGCGTGGCGCGGCGGCGTGTGTCGGAGGGCGGGTTCGGGCGGGTTGCGGTGGGGAGGGGTGTGGCGGCAGGGCAGGACTTTACACCCTGTTGAGGAAGAAAGTTGGGGCCTGGGCACGGGCAGCCCGGGGCCTGCAGTGCTGAGTGCAGATGGGTGCAGCGGGCCAGAGGCCCGAGGGCGGATTCGAGCAAGGAGCAGGGGGACTTTCAAGGTGAACCTGTGGGCAATTCAGACCATGCAAATGGTCCTCGAAGATTGGATATGTCCACATGAAAATCAAGAGTCATTCATTTTTAAACATTAAAGACAAGGCCTAGACTCGGGTCCAGAGCCCTCTACAGGTATCCAGACCACAAACTTTTCTCATGTTTCTGGAAGTCTGTCGTACCTGGAATTTGGAATTGAAACGTTACTGTGAGTTCTCAAATAAGTGACTTTGATTACAAAATATCTGAATCTTTGAAACTTTATGCTTTTCATGGTCTTTTTTTTTAACAATAAAGTTGTGAATTTTCAAAACAAGATAGTGATGTCCTGATATTTAAGTTACATAAGTTTGTCAGAGTAAATTCGATTGTAACGCAAAATTTCAAACGTTTTCAACAGTGTATTTTATGTCACCTGATCCATGACAGAAAATTATTTCCACTTCCCCTAGACGGGAGATGCATTGTTTTAGGGCACTCAAACTGTTTTTTTGATTCGAAAGGGAATAAAGGTCACAAAACCGGGAAGTGCGGAAACAGTTGAAACCCGAGTCCAGTTTCAGTATGGCGGGGTGGGAGGGAGCTCGCGCATTTGCAAGTGAGTGCGCGCGCCACAGAGCGAGAGAGAGAGAGAGAGAGAGAGAGAGAGAGAGAGAGAGAGAGAGAGAGAGAGAGAGAGAGAGAGAGAGAGAGAAAGGGAGTGAATAAGTGAGAGGGAGACAGAGCATTTGGGAGGGGCAATGAGTGGTTCAGTGCAACGCGTGGGATAGTGTTACAATAGCGTTTCATATTGCACCACAAAGCCGGCGGCACACGCGCACATTCTCCCGCCTCTCTCCCACGCGCGCGCACACACACACACACACACACACACACATCGCACGTACACACACACACACACACCACGCAAACAATTAAACTCATATTCTGATTAAAACTCGGATTCAAAGGGTATGCTGCTGACTTCTGAGTAAGAGTGGTACGTTAGGTAAGCCCAGAAAAGCATAATTTCATACTACTTTAGGACCCCATTTTTTTCTTTCTGGTACTTTATGAGGAACTCGTCGCATTTCATAAATTACGTGGTCATGGCATATGATGTCTCAGAGAGAGATGACTGCTAGACACGATAGACACGCTTGCGGCACTTAACTCCATGCTGTTTGCTCACACCGGCATCTTCACACCGCACAGAACTCAAGCTGTCAGTAAAAGAGTTTGCAACATTTTCGAACGTACGCGATAGCGTAGACGACGACGAGGGTTGGCGACGGCAGCCGACGCGGCGTCCCGGTCGGGCTGGGCTGCCGCCGGCTGCAGCTGGCACCGGAAGGGCTGAGCCCGGCTGAGCCCCGCCAGCGCCAGAGCGGGTAGGGCCAGGAGGCGAGGCCGGGGCGGGCAGGGCCGGGCCAGGGGCGGGAGAGGAGAGAAATCACCAGCAGAGGTGAGTGACAAGGATAGAATTGACTTTTTTACAGCGCTCGAGCATCATCATTACTCTATGTGGGAGAGCGGGGGAGGGGGGACAGATGGAGAGAGGGAGAGAGAGGAGAGAGAGAGAGAGAGGAGAGAGAGAGAGAGAGAGAGATAGAGAGAGAGAGAGAGAGAGAGAGAGAGAGAGAGAGAAGAGAGAGAGAGAGAGAGAGAGAGAGAGAGAGAGAGAGAGAGATGTTGGGGAGGCTGAGGCATGCCTCATTTCACAAGCAGAGCAGAGACGTCGCGTGAGAGAGACAACGAGCCAAACACCTCCAGTCAACATGGAATGGAAAATAAATGACTGCCATTAATTCAGGGTGGAGGCGGGCTGGAGGGGGTGGGGCTCTCGGTGCGCGCTCGCGAGCAAGCGCTTTGCTGCTCCATCTGGTCGCGGGGGGAGGGCAGGGGGGAGGCTGTCTAAGCCTGGGAGTAGTTTAATGCGCTGGGCGGGATGGTGACGATTGTATTCCGTGCAGATTTAATATCAGCCGGGGCGTCATCAGCGGAGAGAGAGAGAGAGAGAGAGAGAGAGAGAGAGAGAGAGAGAGAGAGAGAGAGAGAGAGAGAGAGAGAGAGAGAGAGAGAGAGAGAGAGACAGACAGAGAGAGAGAGAGACAGAGACAGAGAGAGAGAGAAGGGGGGCGAGGGGAGGAAGGGAGAAAGAAAGAGATGGCGCCGAACAGGGTCGGGGAGGGTCTCCCTGAGTCGCGGTAACGTTGAAGGATGGTGTTGATATCCTTGTCCATGAGTCTTTGGTTTATGGCGACCGCCTTGTGACATTTTTCAATTCCCTCCGCTTGGGCTCGACGACTTAGTTAATACGGGTCGGCCTTTGCCGCAAGGAAACGGCTACGGATAGGTAGCGCAAGTTCGTAGTCTCAAAAGTATCGCCACGAGCCCTGGTGTCGACCAATGCCCAGCGAAACGGAAAGAGACGGGAAGAGCGCACAATGCTCCGTTTCCGCGGTCGTCAACAGACGCACTGTTACAAGTCGACGAAGCACTGCTGACGAGGCGGAGCATTTAAATTCAAAGTAGAATATCAACTTGAATTCAGCTCATCCAACCACGCGGTGGGCCTGCGCAGCGCGGCTCGAGAGATGAACCACTTACAGCACAGCTGGACAAACCTTAACAAACACAGATGATTTACGTTTCGATTGAATATTGTCGCTGAGTACAGGTGAGTACAGCCTGATGTGTACACTAGAGTACATGAGTGATCTACGCCTCGGCTGTACTGCAGGTTGCGGGCCGGCCCGTGACTTCCTCGTTTCAACTGAGATTGACGTCGTCAGACCTCCAGCATAATTATTGTGTCGCGGCAGCAAATCCAGAGCGCGCGTGGGGTCGGGGTATGGGGCCTTGGGATGGCCTGGGAGAGGCCGAGGTGCCGAGGTGTGGGACCGGAACGGGTTCGAAGTGGAACGGAGCGGGGCCGTGGCGGGGCCGGTGGTGTTCGCGCCCGCGGGACTTACTGCATTGCCTTGGTGAGCAGGGTCCTGTTCAGGTGCGGATTCAGATTCACATTGCATTATGCATACCGAACAGCGGAGGGGCTGGGGCTGGCCGGATACCGGCTTACACCGCCCAATCAGGATTGTTTTAAGATACAGCGGCTGAGGCCGGGCCAGCGTATACCCGAGTCCCGTCCCGTCCCTTTGGGGCGCACCACGCACCAACAAGTCGTGCGGCACGGAGCACGGCTGTGGCTCATCTTAGCAGAGTTCTCACATTCAGAGACTAATTTTTTAAAATAATTTCCTTGACTTTTTCGTATGCATTAAAAACAAGAAGGAAAGACATCAATGAATTGATATCGAAGGGAACAGACTCGTTCTTTACCAATCACAGGCATATGAATGTGTTTTGGCAAGTAAAGTTTTAATTTTTCGCAAAAACTCGGTGGATAGTGATCGGGTCGTCAAAACAAAAATTCAACGGCAACTAGATTTACTTAAAAGTTTCCCGCTTACACTACCATTCTAAACTCGAAGGCAAGCGAGATGGGAGCGGAAAACCGCGCGCCACCCATGTCCCGCTGGGGCCGGCCATGTAGCCTAAGAGGTAGGCTACCGGGCGCTCGCAAGCGGGAAATGGCTTTCGGCGCGGGTCGGGTCGGGCCGGGGAATGCCGTCGTGCTGTCTCTACCGCAGAGTGTTAGCTCAGGTAGACTATAGAAAGCCTCCACTACCGCCTTTCAACAATCGCGCAAGAAGTGTTCCGAACCGGCTCCCGGTACAACACTGGTACCTCTTGCCGACCATAGACTGACGACCGATGAACAGCTTTCTGTTCGGTATAACCCTCCTTTTAAAGGCAGAAATCTCCTCTTAAAACATAGTTTTAGCCTAATTACAGGAAATGAAAATTAGTTCATTGTTACTTCTTTATATGATGAAATAAATTGCACCTGCACTCAATATTTCAGTTCATTTTTGTCAGCCCGGAAAAATGAACACATCCTCCACGTGCATGGGTGTTTCTTTTGAGTCTCATTTCTCTAAATTTTACATTGTGAGTAATAAAAAACCATCCACCTTATTTGTTAACTGAAAAATGGTTGTCAGTTTTGTTATATTGAGCTCTTTCTGAACGTTCTTGTTCTGATGATATAAAGAGTTGAAAGGGGGTTAATTTCGCAAAACATGCTCAAATCCAGTTTCTTTCATTTAGATTTTCTCACAATTTTACATTGTAAGTCGAACCCTTACAGAAATGTTTTGTACCGAAATCAGCCCGAAAATCGGGCGATCCTCGGTACAACCCGAAACTACCCGGGTTGTACCGAAAATACATCCGGATTTGCTAAAAATCAGTAAGATCCCGGTACAGCCCGCGGATGAGTTTCGGAGTAGCCCGAACTACGGGTAGCCCGAAATGAATCCGAATGTGAGGCTCGATAATCCCCTCTAATTTTCCGCTCACCCCCTGCTACCCCAGCTTTCCCCCTCCCCTCCTGCTCCCCGCCTCATAAGGGTGGAAGCCTACAAACTGTAAAAAATCTCCATGGCCGATTTCCTATAAATGTATCTTACTTTTCCACCGCTTTTAACACATACACTTATACAACTAATTAGTTTTTTGGAAAGAAAGGCAAGATCAATAGTTCATGGTTGAACACAACAAAAATATTAGAATATCAGGTACACTGCTTGTGAGTTCATGTCGCGAAGCTCTCCCGCCACACTGTGAAAAATACTCGTAAGGGTTACGGGAAAATTTTCCATGATAAAAGTTGTAAAATTACAATTTAAAATGGTAAATTTACAAGCACTCCCTATCGACTTGGAATTGACCGACGAGCAAGAATGGGCAGTCGTAAATTTACGACATATTTTGTAAATCAAAATTACAAAAAATGTCGTAAATTTACGAGGATATTTTTCACAGTGCAGCAAACTTGGGCAGTCCGTCGCGACGTTCTTCCTCTGACATGCTACCATCCTGCACCGTGCCAATAATACGAGGTCACACGTCGTCCGCGATAGCTGCAAAAAGTATGCGTGGTGCCGTGGTCCGTGGTCTCCTCAGGAGACTCTCCTGCTGTGCACATGTACGTCCGCACACAACGGCTGTCAGCAGCACACTGGCACTGGCGAGCGAGCTGTGAGCTGTGCTTGCTTGTTCTGCTCCTTGCTCGCCGAGCACCCACCAGGTAGCCGGAAGCCTACGACTCCTGGTCCAAAGGGAAGCGGGCACCAGGAATTACCCCAAAGCTTAAGGCTACCCTCCGCTTCCCACCTCCACCCAGCGCGCCGGCCGATGCAATTCCTGGAAGGAAAATACCCCGCCGAATCCTGTGCGAGGCAGCGGGGCGGTGGAACAGCCCGAAAACAGCCCTAAATTCTTTCTCTCGGATGGTTGCCGGGCTGTCCGGTAACACCGGGCATATTCCGGACTGCCCTGAGTGCTGCAAGCACGGGCTCGGGCTAATTCCGGGCTGCCCTGGAACATATCTGGTACTGTCCGAACGATTCGGGCCGGTTCCGGTGCTGCCCAGGGCAAGTTTCGGTATGGTTTCTTTTCGTAAGGGAAAAAAACTTCATTTACGTTCTAGCGACTGGATTCTGCTCTTTAACACGATACCATTGGTTTTTCTCTACATTCTGTCAGTTCTTAGATGTACGATACCCCCCCAAAAGTCATTTTTGAGCACAATACTCGTTCTCTCCACTTTGACTTTTCATTTAGAGGAGTGTAAAGAACGAGTAAAAAACTACAAATTTACATTTCAAAATTCTTGGCGCGAAGCGTCTGAAATATCTCCTACTAAGAGTCCCCGTCACCCGAATTTTTCCCATGACCGTCCCTGCAATTTCCATGACTATCCCTGACTTTCCATGACAACTTTTTTTTCCCCATGAGTTTCCAGTTTTTCCAGACTTGTGGAAACCCTACATAGCCTCACTCGGACTTCAGGTAGTGTACAGGCACCGCGCCGGTGGGCGGATCAGTGAAAAGAAACACATTTGTACCACGATCGCGACGCGCGCATTGGATTTCGATCCACCTGCGCAGCCTGCCCTGTCGAGGTGGTCCGGCCCGCCGGATCAGCTGTCCGCTCCATACCTATGCGTCACCTGTCCACCACCTGTCCCTGTACGCGCCAGCGGCAGCCAGTGGCAGCCAGCGGCACGCCTCGGTGGGGTGGGGTGGGGCGGGGCGGGGCGCTGCCAGAGATGAGAGAAGTGACCCAATTGCCTCCTCCTCCGCCCCCACCCCCTTCTTTCATTTCCCCCTTCCCCCTCCCTCACTCAGTCTCCGCTCGGCACGAAATGCGAAATTAGTAAAAGGTTGAGAAATATTAATAAAAGCTAAACGACAGCGCAGCAGGGTAGGAAGGACACTCAGCAGTGTGGCGGAGGCGCGCGCAGCGAGGAATTCCGCTCTGGTCGAAACGGGCGGGGGCGCCCTGTGCCCTGTCTTCCCTTCACGTGGCGCCTTGCGGCCCCCTCCCTGCAGTGGCTGGCCCGAGGGGTGGATCACGACTGTTGTACTCATTTGTACACATCAGGTTCTGTACTCATCTGTACTCAGCGACAATTTTCAAAATGTTTTAAAATTAAGCGTTTTTACTGTGTGAAGTTTTGTTCGATAATTTTATTTAAGAACAGTTATTACACCTATATTGACAAATAAAATGGAATTGTGTCCTTTAAAAACTCAGATCTCAGATGTACTCATGTGCACACTCCAGTGGTCACACTGTGAAAAATATCTTTGTAGATTTACGATAAATTTTGTAAATTGTGATTTACGAAATATGTTGTAAATTTACGACGGACCTTTTTTGCTCGTGAATGAATTTCAAGCCGATATGTAGTGCTTGTAATTTTACGATTTCCAATTGTAATTTTACAACTGCACTTCGTGGAAAATTTTCCCGTAAACTTACGACTATTTTTCACAGTGACCCCTCGGGGCGACCCACGCCTCACAGACGAGGGCCGGGTGTGATGGCGACCTGCACACCGCACACTGCTCACCCCCCGCGTGCGCGTGCGGTAAAGCCTTCGTTCAGTAAAGCGCAAGCGCTCTCTCCTGCCTGATGGTCCCGATAGTCCTAAGTGCGCGGCGCTCCGGTCGAGCGCGTGCGCGCGCGCGGCACTGCTCCTGGCGCTGCACGGCACGGGCGCCACTGCGTGCTGACGCCCGCACCCCACACTCAGATAGCCGTCAACACGTGCTGCTGGGGCGGGCTGGGGCCGAGTGGGGTGGGGTGGCTCTTAATTCACGCTGAATGCTAATGCCCAATGACTAGACGACTGCTCCGCCCCGGCTGCAGCTGACGTGCCGTTGCTCTTGCTACAGCGACAAGCCACTGTCAGCCCACAACCCCACCCTCTCCACTCCGCCCCGCCCCCGGCCCCGCCCCGCACTCCAGAGGCGAGAGGCATAGTCCTTCGGGCGAGGGTGGATATAGAGGAGGACAGTAGTTCAGTGTACAGGGAAAGACGGTTAAATTGTCAATATTGTGGATGGGTGGACATTACTTTGTAAGCAAGTTGCCTTACAAAGGCAACAAAAAGAAATTTTGCTCGGATTTTTTTTCCCTTCTCATGGGTCTTGTATCTGTGAGGCGCTTGGGTAAGAGGCTGGGCGAAAGCTTAGCGGTGCTGAGAGTTGGGAGGGCTGCAAACCAGATAAAGGCTGGCTGGAGCAATCCACGGAGCGGGAGCGGAGGTGGGGGGCGGGGGAAGAATGGGGGAGGGGCAGGGCCCGAGTGGAAGGAGAGGGGTAGGCAGAAGAAGTAGACGACAGAACAGCAGCTCGCCGAGACGATGTACGACTGCTGGTGTTAACCGCTTCTTACCACGACTAACATCCCTGGGTCTACTGGAAGAAATGTATAGTTGAAGAGAAAATCATTAACGTTAGTTTGTTGGTCGTCACTTCGGCATTTACGGATGTACTGCGATCAAAAAGTGTTGTACTGAATACTGTGCTTAGTGTTAGAGAAGCCGGTAATTGTGGGCAGACACGAGCAGCATACATACATACGCACTCTAAATGACCATGGACATTTTTGAAACTTGCACCGAACGATTCTGCACGTCACTAACTAGTTACAATTTTCACCTCTTATTTGTGTGCAGTTAGTTACAAATTGTGTGGAGTTCGTTATAAATTGTAACTATTGGGACACAATATTATATCTTGTCTAGTGACGAACAAAATCGTTCATAGTTAGTTACAAAAAATGTCCATTGACATTTAGAGTTTGTGTTTCGCACGGGGCAACACGGGGTGAACTTCTGAACAATACTTATCAAGTGTTCAGCACAGCGCTTATAACGCTTGCGAATGGTTGTCACAGGCTGACCACGGCGCCGGCGCGGCCCCGCAGCCCCACCGCACAGAGCTGCCCCGCCCAACCCGGCTCGGGCGAAATCATTTGTTTCGGACGACGTTCGCGAGAGGGGCGGCTCGGGGCGGAGTGGGGCGCGACTGCACAGGCTGTGAGCATGCTAATCGGCCGTGTCTGATACCGCGGATAGCAGCCCGCGTTTCCCACGAGCATCCAGCTCTCTCTCTCTCTCTCTCTCTCTCTCTCTCTCTCTCTCTCTCTCTCTCTCTCTCTCTCTCTCTCTCTCTCTCTCATATCACCCTTTCCAGGGCCCACCGGCAGCAGAGGAGTTCTTTTCGTCGAATTTCTAATTTCCCCCCTCTGGGAGTGCCGACTCCACTGACGGTCGGCTAGGATGGGGCGGACCCCTCTGCGCCGTTGGGTCCCTGTAGGAGCGTCAGGCTCCGGCGGTCGCAGCCACAAAATCAGCCGGAGAGTTGTTAGTTTGGAATTCCCTGCAGCAAGACTTGGACGCCCGTAATCGCCTCGCCCTTCTCCGCCCCGCCACGGCCCGCCCCACTAGTGTCGCCCTGCCAGCACCGCACAGTGCCGCTGACTTAAGCACAGCAATTCTTCTTAGGGCGGCTTGCTGTGTTGTCACTCGTGTAGAACCGCTGTCGGCGGTTTTGCTCTGGCTTTGCACAGCCCGGACTCGCTCGCCCACCCCTTCCCGCCTCTGCCTACCCTCACCCACCGAAACCTTCACTCGACTATCAACCACCCTCTACTAAATTACAACCTATTTCTGAACCCACGCTCTCAGACTCCTTAAGCATGTTTTCAGTTTTAGCTATCCACAATTGTGTGCATGGATATTAACAACAATTTTATGAATAGATATCAACAATTTTGATTGTAGTTATACGCATTTCTGACCAACAAAAATTTTTATTGGCAAGGAATTAAAAAGAGATATTGTTTGTGTAGTTCAGAGCAGAACCGTTTTTACGTTCCTTGCACAAAGTCGTTGATAGCTTACCAACGTAAATATCAATAGAGAAATGAGAATGTAGTCAGCAAAACAATTATTCAGGGTGGGTGCAGGGTAAATAGAAAAACCTCACAATACCCTTATTTCTTCTTGTCTAACGGAATTGTCTGGCCCAAAAGAAAACAATTTTCTTACATTTTTTTCCCTCTCTTAAAAGCAGGAAGTATAAACTATTACGTCGGTGCAACAATATTTTTTTTCCCCGAACTGAATCGTCGAGACGAACCCAAGCAGTGGATTGAGGACGGGACCACGTAAATTAATCACATTCCTCGTAATTTGTGGTTCACAGGTGCTGTTTTCAATTTACGATCGGAATCGTTACTAACGAAGCCCCATTTCACCTTTTTAAACAATGACAAAGTCAATAACAAATGTGACGATGCGCACTCGTGATTTTTAAATTCGATTTAGTCGCTTTACGACATTTATACTTATCAAAAAATTTTCCGTGTCCATTTTTTTTTCAGAGTGGGTAAGTTGCGACCCGGTCAGTGCCTGGTCTGCACCCTCTACGCCGCGCCGAGCGCCGGGTCGGCCGGGCTGTCGGAGCGCATCAGCCGGGCCCAGCTGCTCTCGGACGAACGGCTCTCCCTTCATATTGTTGGCCCCAGCATGAACATTTAAGCCCCTCCCGCGAACTGTTTGCTGACCTCTAGGCGGCCCGCCATGCCACACCCTGCTCCCGCGGAAACTGCTTTGAACTAAAGTTAGGCCCGCGCGGGGCGGAGCGGGAAGGCCTGTCTGTCACTAAAGAAGAATTGCTCGAGTTCCGAATGTGATCCTCTCGGCCAGCGTCTGGAGGACTTGTGAAGAGAGGTACCCTACGCACCCAACGAGACGGAGCGTGGGAGGCAAGAAAAAAAAAAGAGGGGGAGGGGGAAAGCGATGGACAGGAGTGAGAGCTTTTTCGTTGGATGAAAGTAAAACACATGTTTCGTGATTCGTCTTGTTGCGTAAGGCGGCCGGCGCCAAGTAGATAGGCAGAACCCTGACGGGCAGAACAGCTCTGCTGAGCGGGTGGACTACCTCAGGATTGACAGGAGTCCTGACTCTCCGGCCAGTCCCGCGCGAAAGGATCTGTAGTTGGGACTCGTCTTTTCAACCAAAGTTTAACTTCATTCATATCTGCAGTTATAATGTATTACATGTGAAGTTCAGAAGCGCTTTAATTGCAGACTGAAGTATATTTCTAAAAGTAGTCCGGTGTCTAATAAATATTCAGTTTAAGTGTAGTTCACCTACTACAGTTCAAGTCGAGTTTTTCTGAGTTTTCTATAGTTAAACTGTAGTCTAACTGCAGAAAACTGTATAAAAACTGTACCTAAACTGTAGTTTTTCTACATCAATTTCGCAGGTCCACAGTTGAAACTATAGTTTTGCACAGTTTGGCGGAGTTCACCACTACAGTCCGAACTACAGTTGTAAAGTACAATTTAAGTGTAGTTTCTAAGGGTAAAAAAATTCAAATTTCTATTTTATTTTATTCGCCCATCCCTTTTCCTCTTTACCTACCTATTTACCTTTGTAATGAACATTGTATTCGATGGAAGTTACCTTACGGAACGTTGACTTTACCTTGGATGCTGATTGGAGTTGAACCTCGGACCTCGGATTTGGGAGCCCGTGACGTTGACCACTGAGCCACTGAGACACCATAGCTCTAGGGCTGCAGTAACCTAGTGTGATGCCCAAGGTTCCAACCTGGCGGCTGACGAGTCCCACTACAGTTTGAATACAGTTGAACTACAGTTTCAATTTAGTTTCACTGTAGATCCCCTGTTTTCTAATTGTTTGCTCTTCCCCACGTCGATAGCCATTCAACTCTCCAGTGCTAGGTGAAAGTACTCAATTATTTTTGTTGTCCTTTTCGAAAACGCTCAACAGTACGGTTGTTCTCAGAATGTAATCAAGGAGTTTTTATTGTATTTTGGGGTTTTTAGCTTATTTGATTGAGATTTTGATTTCACGGTGAACGAGTGTTTCACGAAGCGCAAAGACGCTGAGTACTTCTAAACAAATTTCGTTACGCGATTCCTGACGACCTATATAATCAATCTCTTATATCCCGGAGTTTTTTTTTCGTCACCGGAATGCCCAGGAAGTGTTTCAGAAATTGCAGTTTCTTTCAAGCGTGACCGCAGTTAGAAGTGAAGATGTAATCTTTCATCTCATAAAAGAAACAGTTGTAGTGAATTTCATATTTTTGGCTAATTCAGTTATAGTGTTCACGTAGTGTGTACTGTACTACAAGACCATACCGGACTTGTGGTTCCTGATAGACAATTGGATACACTTTAATTACAGTAACAGTGTAAGAGCAACTCAGTTAAAAAGTATAAATTTCACTAAAGTCTTCGACTGCTGTAAATCTTCATCTAAACTAAATCTCCAACTAGAGTTCCAACAGTCCACAAAAAGTACGCTTTCAATACACAGTCCAACTATAGTTTCAGCAACAGTCTAGGACGCAGTTCAGAGTGCACTATGGCTTGCACTTTTAAATCGCTTTTATGTACTCTTCCAATGCATTTCGGAGTGCATTTTTAAAATGCAGTTCAACCTGTACAGTTTCAACTATAGTTTAAGTACAGATCCTTTCGCGCGGGGTGGTTGAATGGGATAGAAGGAAAAGAAAAAGGGGGCAGGGGGCGAGATGGGAGGGGGGGGGAGGCGAGGGGGCGCTTAGGGGCAAGGCGGAGGTCGGGTAAAAAGAAGGGGGAGGAGGGGATGGGAAGGAGGGGAGGGGACGGACGGAGGGTATGCGGGACCGAGGGTATAAGGAGGAGGGGATGCGATGGGGAGGAGGGGATGGGGGGGGATGGGGAGGGGATGAGGGGAGGGGACCGGGAGGAGGAGAGGAGCACAGCGGAAGAGAGCATCGGCCAGCGGAGTGTGCACTGTATTATACCAAGTGCGACTTGGGTAGGAAAGAGTTGGTGGAAAGGAGGGGAGGGGACGGGTCGCCATACGGAGGCCGCTGGATGGGGAGCTCCGGGTCCGGGTCGGTCTGAGAATGAGCAGCAGAGGGAAGGGGTAATGTATAAAGAGCAATAAAGAGCCAGCCCGGCCCGGCCCGCCAAACAGAGGCATGGTAATAGGCCAGAGAGGCACTATAATGCGATATTATGCAGAAAGCGCGCGCCAAATTTGAAGGGCCGACCATTACCTCCCAATGAGCGAAGGGGTAAGGGAAGGCAAAAGCAGGCCGGGCCGGGCCGGGCCTCGGGGATAGGCGTGGCCACACTGCTCGAGAAACACACGATCAAGGGCGACATTCAAAGGCTCTCTGCCGCTATAAGCGAGAGCCCGCCCGCGGGAGGCGGGGCGGGGCAGACCGTAGTAGAGACCTATGTGGCCAAGCCGAAGGCAACGGCCAAAGGGGCCGCCGCAGGCCGCAGGCACGGAGAGGCTGCTTTTGCTGGTCTGCAGAGGTGCGTGGTGCCATTAGCTGTGCGACATGAACGCAAGAGCGCACACCGCTTTGATCAGGAAAAGTTAAAAATAAAAATAAAAAGGAAAGGGCCAACGAGTGGGAGAGTTAGAGGTGGTGGAAGGGGAGAAGGGGATTCGGGTGGCTCGAGGCACACAAACAGAGCGTCATAAAATCCGATTTCAATGTGGGCCAACATCGGCCAGGCGGATCGCGGCGGGGCGGGGAGGGCCGGCTGCTGCACCCAGCGCCCCGGAGGACCCTTGTGCCTTGCCCCCTTCCCCCTTCCCCCTCCCTTTTCTCCCGCTTCTCTTAACACCCTCCCCCTCCCCCAACCACCACCAATCCACCTAATTGGATGAGAGAGACAATAGAAAAGCTGACCTGGGACAAACACAAGGGATAAGAGGAGAACAGAGCGAGTGATGCTCGACACTTAAGCCGCTCAGCTCCGCCGCACCGGCCTGCACCGTCCTGCCCACGCATTCACAATCGATATGGGACAGCTATGGTCGCACAGAATCCCTTCCCTTCGACGCCATCCACCTCGGATAACACCGAGAGGAAGTATACTCTTTCTCTAGTTCATTCGCAGACTAGACCTCAGAAGTATGGAGAAACACGAGGAAACCTGACTCATGTTACAGGTTTGTGAATTTTCGTCTTATTCCAGATGCAGAGAGTGTTCCGGAAATATTAAAAACGATTTAAAAAAAAACACACGCTAAATGTCTATGGACTTTTCTATGGACAATTTTGAGCATGACCAGAGCTGGTAACAAATTTGCGTACATATGGACAATTTGTCCACAGTTATGGACAAGTTTTGTGTACAATTGGACACAATTTTAATTTGTCCATAGTTCACTGTGAAAAATTGTCGTAGGTTTACGGGAAAATTTTCCACAAAGTGGAGTTGTAAAATTGCGATTACTTATCGAAAAATTACAAGCTGTACCTTTCGACTTGAAATTCCATTACAAGCAAGAATGGGCTGTCGTAAATTTACAACATTTTTCGTAAGTCGTAATTTACAAAATAAATCGTAAATCTACGAACATATTTTTCACAGTGGTGGTAACGTTTAAAAACGTCTGTAGGCTGTCTGCAAAATTGCTGCCAAACAGTCCACTATTATGTCCATAAAGAAATTTTGTGAACGAAGACGAACAAATTTGTTCTTAGTTGTCAACAAAATTGTAGACAACACTTTTAGTACACTGTTAAAAAAAATCTGAAAATTCAGACAATTTGGTTTGAAGTAAAATTACATACTTCGGTCTGAAAATTCAGACTAAACTTAAATTTAGTATGAAAAAATGGTATGAATTTTCAGTGTCAAACTTCATACCACTTAGTATGAATTACAATTCAGTTCATTGTCTGAAAATGAATTTCAGTTTGCAGTCTGAAACAATATAACAATTAAATTGTCACTGAATCTGAGATGAGAACAAAAAAGTCTATAGGAAATGTCCATAGACTTTTAGAGTGAAGACCTTGCTCTGAACACAGTACGCTATCTCCTCAGTCCCATCTACACCTCTCGCCTACCTGCACTACCAAATGTTTTGGACTCTCGACAGCATGAATGAAAAGGTGTAGAACGTGTTCTATGGTTTTAGTCGCGAGAGGCAGCTGTTACAGAGCACCTGCCCGCCACACCCCAGCCCGTCGCGCCGGTGGGAACACCTAACCTGCTGATGAAGTGGTGCTGGGTCCGCAGCACTTCACTCGCACAGGCGGGCGCGTCGCGAGGAGTGGAAGGGGGACTTTGTCATTACATTTCATTTAGCCTCAAGAGCAACATCAACGTAATGAGTGTTCTCTCAACTCTCGAGATTTAGAGATCTTCAGGCACGACTAGAATTACGGAGGGATTCAGACGAAAATCCGGGATGAAGAAAGCAAGACGACGCAGCGTGGCTGAGGTGAGGGGGAGAGAGGGAGGAGAGAGGGAGGAGAAAGGAGGCCAGAGAGGGCCGGAGGAGAGAGGGAGGAGGAGAGAGCTAACCACCTGGCTGCCGCTGGCCTAGCGCATGGCTGCCTTGCGTCCTCGCCCCGAAACCCAATCCCTTAAATCCTCCACAACTGTCCCCTCCCATTGTAATGCGCGTGGCGCGGCGTGGTGGGGCGTGGCGGGGTGGGGTATGGGGTGGGGTATGGGGTGGGGTATGGGGTGGGGTATGGGGTGGGGTATGGGGTGGGGAGTGGCGGCGCGGGGTGGGAGTGTCAGTCCCTGTCCGGTGCGCTCCCCACATAACCGCACAGGACGGATGGGAAGTGTCGTCCTTCCCCGTGAAGTGGCTCCCGCCGGCCCGAGGAGGAGAGGGCGGTGCAGGCAGTTGCAGGGCCGGGACAGCTGGCGGGGCCGAAGTGGGAACCGAAGTGGAACCGAAGAGGGGGGCAGCAGAGGGGTAGAGAGCGTCGCCAGTCAATCTGTCACCTGCGAGTACTGTAGTGCGCTTTGTCCGAACCCTACCTCATCTATCTCTCTCTCGCTCCCACCTCCCCCCCCCTCTCTCTCTTGCGCGCTATAAACTATACGCTTCCCAAACACACTTCCCCACCTCTTCTCTCTCTCTCTCTCTCTCTCTCTCTCTCTCTCTCTCTCTCTCTCTCTCTCTCACTCTCGGCCCCCGGTCTGAGCTTTGCAGAGCTATAGCTAAGCACAGTAGTAACAACTTGGGCAAAACTCGTCAAGAATGAGCCTCGTGCGGGGCTGAGCGGGGCCGGGCGGGGCCGGGCGTCACCGCCAACGCCCCCGTCCAGCCGTCAGCCTGCCGCAGCCTGCCTCAGCCTCGCCTCAGCCCGGGCGGGGCGGGGCGCAGGCTGATGTAAGGCCCTCAGGTGCGGGGAGGCGAGCTACTCAGCTGCGGAGGGTTAATCCCACGTTGCAGCGCCTAGCAGGGCCCAATTACTGAGCAAGTTCTCTTCGAGTTCCTACCATCTCCTCACCCACTCTCCCCATAATCTCTTACTTTCTCTCTCTCTCTCTCTCTCTCTCTCTCTCTCTCTCGCGCGCGCGCGCGCGCGTGTACATACGTATGTATGTGGGAGTTCATCAGCCTTCCCATAATTCTTTTAAGTGTACCTTACGTGTCAAATTAAAAATAAACATTAGTGAAAAATTCATTTAAAAAAAAAATCAAAGTTCTACTAGTGATTGGCACTAGAGCGTTCAGCCCGCAACAACCCGCCCTTTTGGAGGCACTGGTTGACAAGCGCCAGGAAGGCAGGCAGGCAGGCAGGCAGGCAGGCAGGCAGGCAGGCAGGCAGGCAGGCAGGCAGGGGAGAACAACTCTGAAATTTTTGAACACCTCGTAATTCAGAAAAATTCAGAAGAAAACAAATAATTAAAAACAAAATTGAAAAAAATTATTCAGATAATATCCAAAAATTCGAAGCATTCAGAAAAATCAGGAAAATTACCCACCCAAAATTCACAGAACTTTAGACAAATTCAAACGAAAATTCGGGGATGTCCCGGAGAATACACGCACATCTGATCCAAATTATTCTCTCAATTACATGATTAAATAGGATTTTTAGTAAATTATTGTGAATTAATTCTATTCATTCCAAATTATTGGAAATTAACTTGCAATAATGCAAAATAATCACAATTATTTCAATTATTTTTTAAAACTTTTCAGAAACAAATTTTGCTTTGCAAATAAAAGGGTGGCGTAAAAACATAGAAATTTTTTGCGGCAGTAAACCTCCCGAAGGAGGTTGCGGTTCCCGCCAGGCACAGGGCTTTAACCCCCTGTGGCAGCCAACTGCTTCGGTGTTCCATGGGAACCGGCGCTTTGCTGACTGCGATCCTATCGCGCAATTCGACAGATTTGATCCCCGTACCACCATTGGCCTACCCCTAGAGGTACGAGCGGTGTCAAGGGCGTTAGACTTCCTGATCCCAGTTTCAGAGGCCTTACCTCAGAGGGGTACGCGGGATTCGAACCCACAACCCCGAGTGCCGACACGTAGCCAGAACAGGAAGCGACCCAACGCCCAGAGCCACCGAGCCAACGGCGGTGAGACGTGTTTAACTTCTATTTGACCTGCCATCCAGCTGCGGCCAAAGGGAACGTCAAGCGCGAAAAACACTTTCCCGAGTGGGAGTCGAACTTCGGACCACTCAGTTCGGTGTTGCGCGCTCTACCGACTGAGCCACGACGCCACGATGACTGTGCAGTGCGACGGGTTCGAGTTGTATTTGCCCTGTCCTCCTGGCTGGAGGCCGTATTTGACGCGTATCTTGCAGCCTCCAGCCAGGAGGACAGGGCAAATACAACTCGAACCCGTCGCACTGTACAGTCATCGTGGCGTCGTGGCTCAGTCGGTAGAGCGCGCAACACCGAACTGAGTGGTCCGAAGTTCGACTCCCACTCGGGAAAGTGTTTTTCGCGCTTGACGTTCCCTTTGGCCGCAGCTGGATGGCAGGTCAAATAGAAGTTAAACACGTCTCACCGCCGTTGGCTCGGTGGCTCTGGGCGTTGGGTCGCTTCCTGTTCTGGCTACGTGTCGGCACTCGGGGTTGTGGGTTCGAATCCCGCGTACCCCTCTGAGGTAAGGCCTCTGAAACTGGGATCAGGAAGTCTAACGCCCTTGACACCGCTCGTACCTCTAGGGGTAGGCCAATGGTGGTACGGGGATCAAATCTGTCGAATTGCGCGATAGGATCGCAGTCAGCAAAGCGCCGGTTCCCATGGAACACCGAAGCAGTTGGCTGCCACAGGAGGTTAAAGCCCTGAGCCTGGCGGGAACCGCAACCTCCTTCGGGAGGTTTACTGCCGCAAAAATTTTCTATGTTTTTACGCCACCCTTTTAATTGCAAAGCAAAATTTGTTTCTGAAAAGTTTTAAAAAATAATTGAAATAATTGTGATTATTTTGCATTATTGCAAGTTAACTTCCAATAATTTGGAATGAATAGAATTAATTCACAATAATTTACTAAAAATCCTATTTAATCATGTAATTGAGAGAATAATTTGGATCAGATGTGCGTGTATTTTCTGAAGTCATCCCAAAAATTCACTTCAAATTTACAAAAAATCACAACAGTTCGAAAGAATCTCGAAAATTCGCAAATAAATGTGTTCACCAAAATTTAGAGTTGTTTCCCCCAGACACGCAGGCAGGCAGGCAGGCCACACCGAGACGCTCCGGGCGGGTCGAGTCGGCCGCGGCGCGTCAGCGGCAACGCAGGCAACGTCACCGCACACCGGACACCCCGCCTAATGAATTTATAACACAACGCGTTGCTCTGTGTGTGCCCCTCTGTATTGCCTTTGTAATGAGCGCGAGTGAGAGGGAGCGAGGGGTGTGGTGCAGAGAGAGCGGCCGCTCTGTCGCGCAGATTAATGGCCGTTTGTAATGAGTCGGAACGGGATACAGAGGGGGAGATGCCGCACAAAAGAGGAAATGCGGCTAAATTTTCTATTTAAATTCGGCACGTTATGCTCGCGTCGGAGGAAGAGAGGGCACAGCGAGCGAATGGTGGAAAAAAACAGACAACAAAAAACGATTTTCTCGGGGTGCTCGTGTGCGTGCCCGCACGCCAGCACATGGCACCTGCTCCAACAGGTGAGCTAATCGAGATTTATAATACCGTCGTGTAATTATATTACACAACGGTTGAGTTATGCCCGCGCGGCAACACTGGACGAAGGGAAGGGGGTTGGGAGGCGCGGACCAACAATACAGATTACATGCGATTTCCAGGTCTTCCCTCTCGTTACCTTTCGCATCCTTTTCAAACTATGGCTCTATGGCAAAAGCGTAGCATAACGATCACTCACAGCAGAGACGAGTCAAGGAAAGGCTCGGGTTCAGCCCTTCGAACATGACAAACCATTCAGCAAAAAAAAACAACAAAAAAGCCAAATAGGGACAAAAGTGCAAAATAAGAAAAGGCAGGGTGTTGCTACGCAATACTTCAGCAGACGATGATTCAGCTGTTCGCAGTCTTCTAGACTTCCCTTGATTTTTCATAATTCACTTCAGTGCCATACATCACACAAAAAGTTCAACGACACTACCTTGAAACTGTTAACTTACGCTTAGGAACCCAACAGTGCTCTAAGCACTGAAAATCTACAAGTCATAATGCTCCCTCCCATACGAGTGACGAAATGACAAGACAGCCAGCACGTTGCACGTGTGTACCTGACAGGCACACTATTGGTAACAGTCAGCGACGGCAGGTACACCTTCGCTATCAGTCACGCACTTCCTTGCGTCGTAGGCCTGCAAGTACGTACGCTCTAGGAAGAGTGTACTACTTAGTAAACAGTTCGGTTTGCAGTGTAGAAAAACAGTTTAAAACTGTACAATGACGACGATGTCGCGGTTGTAAACGGTAGACCGCACCGCACCAGACGCGCCACGAGCTTGACGCGGGCCGCGTTGGCGTTCCAGAGCGTTGAGCTAGGCGTTGGCGCCATAACTCGCCGTCCTCGCCATGCGCAGGGCGACGGGTATGGCCGCCGAGGTTTCATGGAAACTCGGCGCGCGTTTGCTGGAATGCAGGCCAGGCGGGGCCAGCGGGGCACCTCCTTTGTATCGCCGGATCAGACGAACGGGCGGCCGAGCGCGCGCGCACGGCGCGCACATGCACGCGCGAGCCGGTGACGGAGGACAGGAGGACTGGCCCAGCGGAATGTGGTATATTCACGACTGAATGGTCAGCAGCAGAGAGGCGTGGCGTGGCGGAGCGTGGCCGTGCAGGAGCTGCAATGAGGCTGGAGGTAAAAAACTTGCTGACACTTTCTAAACAAAGGTACCACGCCCGACCTTTACCGTTAAAAGGAGATGCCAGCAGAGGTTCAGAGCATTTGGAAAGGCACTCAAACTGCAAAACAATTTCCGCATCCAAATCGCCTTTTCAACGTTTCTTCAACTTCATGCAATGATTTAAAGTCGCGAGATGGGCGCCATCAGCCGCCGGCCATGGGCCGTGGCGGGCGGAATCGCAGTTCATTTGAAGAGGGCGGTAGGGTGGTCACGTGCGAATTTCAATAGTCTCTTATTCTTGTGCAGTGCAGTAAGGCAGAACATTGCGAACATTGTTCGAACGCAGACTTTAGGAAGGCCTTTCTTATTTTGCTCTTGGCTCGACTCCGCCCACTCCTACCACTGATTATTTTCGCTGATATTTCGAGCATAACCATAAAAACTAGTACTTAAATTCAAGTTTTCAAATTTTCTGTAAGAGCGAATTTAACGAAACTGCAAATTTGAATTTAGAAGATAAAATTCTATTATAGCTATGGTGAATTTAATCAAAATCCTTTGGGCCAGATTTTTCCCTTACATCGGGGAAATGTAAAACAACTAACGTTTCGACTGATTGTAGAAGGCAACCTTATTCCCTAAAAGGAGCATAGGCGCACGATTATTAACATGCCTTTAAAAAACCTTAACTTTCTTGATTCCTTAGACGTACAATAGAAGCAAGCAAATTAAATCGAAAGCTAACGAAATTACTCATTACAAAACAGCGTGTTAAAATTTTGACAGAGCAGGCCGGTGGAGGCAGTAGTAGTTTGCGCCGAGAGACGGCGCGCGCGGGCGAAACACTGGCTGGGCGATGGGAGAGTCAAACAGACTCGAAAACTGTAACTAGGGACAGAAGAAAGGCAGCCCGCCGTGGCGTTGGGGGTAGGGGAGGGGAGGGGTAATATTCAGAGGACCTCGTCTGAATAATAGTAAGTCCAATTGCCCGACGGGGTGAGGCGCGAGAGAGGCAAAAGAGAGAGGGGGGAGGGAGCGCCCGCGCGCCCGCACACCTGATTAGACAAGAGAAACAAAACAAAGAGAGAAACGAAATGAGCGAAGCATTCCAGCTACCCGGCCGGCGAGGCGAGAGGTTTCAACAAACGGTTCGATAGCAGCGATACATCAGCCACTGAGAGTGGGGATGGTGGGATGCAGTCAGAGTCAGCGAGGGACGCCCTCTCTCTCTCTCTCTCTCTCTCTCTCTCTCTCTCTCTCTCTCTCTCTCTCTCTCTCTCTCTCTATTTCTCTCTATCGCTCTGTCTCTCTCTTACTCACTCCCGCGCACTCGCTCTCCCGGATGGATCTGAATAGTTGGACGATCGCGATCAAAGGGATGGGTTGATGGAATTCTCAGTGCCTGCGAATAATACTACCCTCGCCCTCCCCTCCCCCATCCAACTCCGGCGGGCCGGGCCGGCGGTATCCCACGCTGCACGGCGCGGCGGCCACCAGTCCGCCAGTGTGACCACAATAACTGAATGGGGGATTGCAGAGGGAGTCGCGCCGCGGGGCGTGGAGGAGCGTGGCGGTGAGCGTAGGGGAGCGTAATATGAGGGGTCCGCGGGCCGGGGCCGGGGCCGGGGCCGGGGCCGGGGCCGGGGCCGAGGCCGAGCGGGCGAGGCGTCAATAATCACAGAGACCGAGTGCCACAAATGCTCGACAGCGAAAATTTTAAGCGTGAGCGAGCAAGGAGAATAGTTGAACCGAAAATCACTTCGTGTGCTGAGCCACATCCGAAAAGTATGGAAAAATTCTGGGTGTAAGCGCGGGTGTTTCTCTGAATGCGTAAGAAGTGTTGCGGGATTGCATACATCTGCCAGCGCTACAGGGGCCATGCGGTGCCTTAAGGGCGAATGGGGTTTTAGGCAATCCCGCAACACTGTTACGCATTCAAAGAAACACCCGGTTCACGGGGGAGAGAAGGGAATTCGCTGAAATAGCTAAGAGCTACAAGATGCCCTTGGGTAAGAATATTAGCTCTCTTAACCAACGTTACAGTCTATTATTGTAAACTAACAATAAGTCGATTGTCCAGTAACAGCCAAAGTTGTTTAAGAGCAGCAGCACTGGAAAAACTAATGTGACATGAGTCACATCAATTGATGTGACCACTTTATGTCACATTTCAAAACGTTACCAAATTCTCGGTCACGTTTGGTAATGTGACATCCGGTGCCACGTGTTATGTCTGCCTATTCTAATAACATGGAGGATGTCACATTACAAACGTTACCGAAAATATGGTAACATTACGTGATGTTACCTAAACTGGTCACATGTGCACATGTGACATATGTCACATTAGTTTTTCCAGTGAGAGAGCTAGTCCAGTTTCTACATAAGTTGTTTAGGAACATAAAAAATTGAAAGGTACAACAGCAAAATGTGCAGGAGCAACAAAAAAATTTACAGGGACAAGAAACATACTGTTTCGGATTCAATAAAACTAATCGAATTGAGATGTTTTCTAACTAATATTTTTACAGTGCAGTGTATTTTTATTTATTTTTTTTACTGCGGCCTAGGCAGACTCTCTTTCTCTCGCGCGCTATGCGCGGCCTCAGGCAGGCCGGCGCCGCCGGGAGGCCCCTCCGGCTCCGGCCCCTCCGCTCCGGTGCGACAAGGAAAGGCTCCGGGCCTAGCCCGGGCCCAGGGCCCCGGCCCCGCGCTGGCCGCCCCGGAGGCGTCCGCACCAACTGCTGGCAACAACAGCAGCCGGGGCCAAAATGTATTCCGGTGGGCAATAAAATTCTACGGCCCATATCGATATTCCGAAAGTACATGCAAAACAACGCAAGTGAATGCAGACGCCTACCCTCACCTCGACGCACCTCAAATCGACCGGCTTTGGCCACTCACCCGGAAAAATAAAAAAAATTGAAAAGAGGGAAAGAACAAAGCGATCAGGGAACGATGTACAATCGTGTTATAAGGCTCAGCACACCCACGCCCATACAGCCGCAATGGAGAGTTCTGCGTGTGTATCAACGTCAATATTTGGAATCGTTCTGCTTCATTAAGATTTAGGGTGAAAAAGTATGTCGACCAAGGGGTCACCAACTCACCTGAGCCGTGTATAGAGTACATAAGAAAATCGTGGCTTCTTAAAAGCCAGGTCGCACTTCTTTCCGTGAAATATTTCATTACGGTCACTCAAAAAGAAATCCGGGCACTGTGATATAGAAATTTGTATCGATGATACAAGATCTTGTAAAAAGATTTGAAAACTTGTATGTAATGCTAGAATCTAGAATAGTTTCAAAATTTTAAAATTTTCTGTAATTGGAATACAAAATGTTATCATATAGAATAAAAAATCTGTTGTGTTCAAACCTTAGCCGTTTCAACGTTCAACTTGAACATGAGAGTGAATGCGTATACCGCGATAGTGGGGTACCATTTAGTTTTATGCTGTGCGATGGCTCATTATAGAGTAATTTGTGGTGTCTTTTAGGGAATTTTCTCGATCATGAGCTCTGGCTTTTGTTTACGGAGTGGGCGACCCCTCGATGTCGGCGTCGGCCCTGTTAAACAGTTTGGAGTATTGAACTTGTCGCATACCCTTTGCTTTGGGAGGGACGTTGTGGCCTGGGAGGCCGGCGGGCGCCACCACCAGCACCTTCCCCGCAACATGCTCGGCTCGGCCTGGGCGGGCACTACTACCTCATTTCAATATCCAGGGCAGAAATCCACTTCCCTTTCATTTCGCTAAGTGTTCGGCCGGCCTCACCGACTGGCGGCAAACTTTCAAACTGGCATTAGACGCTCGGGCCAGGAGGGCCCCGGCCCGGCCCAAGTAGGCCAGGGCGGAGGTCAGCCAGCCAGAGGCATCGCGTCCCGACAATGCGGGCCGGGCCGGGCACCAGCCGTCTGGTTCCGAAAAGCGTCCTCGCGAGCCTCCCTCCTTGTCGCACTTACAACCTGCCACCCCCAACATAGGGCTACATCGTAGGTGCGACAAGGACGGCTGAACGAGAGCGATCTTTTGAAAAAAGACTGCAGGCGCCTCGTAACCTTGCGAATCGACTCCACGCCATTATTTCCAACAATTTTAGTTTTGCCCGAGTCATGTTTGTCGGCACGCCAACCGCGCCCCGTCCCGCCCCGCCCCGTCGTGCCCTCACGTGAGGGAGAGAGAAATGTTTCTTTGGGCCGAGAGCGACGCTGCGAGCGGCGCTGCGAGCGGCGCCTCGCCCAGATTGTGGAGAAAGAAGCGGGGCGGGATGGGGTGGGGCGTGGCGGGGCGTGGCGTTGTTGGGAGGGAGTGTCATCCCTTTGTGGCGAGGCGAGGCACCGCTCGGCTTGCAGCACACCGACAGTTAAGCCCCTTTTTCGCCTCCAGTGACTAATTGCGAGTCTCGCCGACATGTAAAGGCGAGAACGCGTGCGGCGAGAGGCGGTAAGGGTAAGAAGGCGGCGCGATGCGGCCGGGGCAAGTCTTACCAAAATAGAAGGCCTTGGTAAAACCATGCCGGCCCCGTTTCATTGAACCGAAAAAAATTAGAAAGAATTAAAAAGAAGGAATTCAAAACTATTTAAAAGTGCCAAATCGCGAAACGAAATTTTCGTAAAAAATAATAAATAAAAAATGTAAAAAATAAATAAATAAATAAATAAATAAATAAATAAATAAATAAATAAATAAATAAATAAATAAATAAATAAATAAATCACCAATGTATCACCACTCACTTAAGAAAAGATCCGGGCAAGGTTTGAAAAACCAAGCCGAGGTGCGACATCAGGCCAGGCAACCATCACCAAAACAATAAGACGAGGTACTGCTAAGACAGGTAGAGCTCACATTCATCGGGTAAAGGAATCGTGGGTACGAGGGTAAGCTGCTTCGGAGCGAGCGGTGCGCAGGGCGCGCAGAGCACTTGCGTATCCAGAGGGAGGCGGAACGAGACGGAGCGATCGCCCCTCCCTAGAGAATAGAGGGATGGTGAGTATCTCTTCGCCCTTCTCTTTAGGCAAGGTTTCACCCCCCCCCCTAAAATCCCTCTGGACTCCACCGGATGCACCCCTTGCAGAGAGGGTAAAGTACTCTCAGAGTTCAGTATGAGTCGGGTCAGCTGTCAGGCGCTAGCCGCTCCACGGGCAAACAGGGAGAGGATAGGAAGCACGAGAGAGAGAGAGAGAGAGAGAGAGAGAGAGAGAGAGAGAGAGAGAGAGAGAGAGAGAGAGAGAGAGAGAGAGAGAGAGAGAGAGAGAGAGGGAGAGGGGAGCGGGGGAGAGTGAACGTAATTGATAGTTCCTCTGCCACTCCTCTCGCGCGAGGGGAGTCGGACGACACCGGCCTCGTTAGATTCAGGCCAAACGCGCAGAGGCTGGAAGGGCCGTGGAGGGAGGCATCGAGAGGGAGAGAGAGAGAGAGAGAGAGAGAGAGAGAGAGAGAGAGAGAGAGAGAGAGAGAGAGAGAGAGAGAGAGAGAGAGAGAGAGAGAGAGACGGAGAGAGAGAGACGGAGAGAGAGAGACGGAGAGAGAGAGAGACGGAGAGAGAGAGACGGAGAGAGAGAGAGACTGAGAGAGAGACGCATCCAGCTAGGCGACACTCAATCCCGAGACCAATTACACAATTAACTGTACATCCCGCTGGCCGCCGTACCTGGCCGGCTGGGGTGAGAAGGCCAGTCGAGACTCAGAGGGGCGCCTGAGCCGAGCAGAGCTGAGCAAGGCTGTGCAGGGGAGGGGGGGGGAGGGCGAGGCGGGGGCCAGCTGCTCTCCGCGATGGAGCCCAGGTGAGCAGAAATCACAAGTCGGTATAAGTCGGTTTGCCTGTTGTTCCAACAGCGGCGCTAAGGCGAGAGTGAGGGGTAGCGGGGGTAAATGGGGGGGGAGCTGTCCCCCTGGCCCAAGAGAGCTTGTAGGAAGGTAGGGGTAGAGGGCGGGCGGGGAGGGCGGGGTCCGAGTGTTGAATAGAATGGGGAAAGTTTTTCCATAGCAACCGTAACGTGCCTCGAATGCAGCCGCAGCCGGGTGGAGTGAGGTTGGGCGGGGCGCTGAGTCTAGGCGCTGCTGGAGGCGCTGCTGGAGGCGCTGGCCCCAGGCTCCGCCAGCTCCTTACTCGCCACCCCTGACGACGCCGCCGTCACCTGCTGCAGGCCGCCGGGCCGCCGGTGCGCACTTCCCGCCCTCCTGCACCTGGCGGGGAGCGAGAGGGGAGACAAAGGCAAGTCACGCGATAGACACTTTTCTACCAGACTGCAGCTCTCTCTCTCTCTCTCTCTCTCTCTCTCTCTCTCTCTCTCTCTCTCTCTCTCTCTCTCTCTCACTATTTCTCTTTCTCTGTGCCAGGTACGCCCCCTCCTCCTGCTACCGCTTTGGCCGCCGCGCTCATGTGACCTGTGCAGGACCGGCGGCCCCGTGATGTCCGTCAGCCTGGAGGTAGGCAGCGCCGCCGCGCCGTAGAGCAGGGCTGCGCACCGGAATGCCTACCCTTCCGTTCACAGGGGCACAGGAGGCAGGGCGCAGGGCTCAGGGCTCAGCTCGGCTAGACTGATGATAGCGATGCGACGTGGGGGGGAGGAACTATATGTGGCGATGCGGGCGCCTGCATGTCAACTTTGGGGCCCCGCCCAGCTCCTTGGAGGCCCCAAAGGTTTTGGCAACCCTCGCTCTCCGGATCCCCCTCTGTCTGTCTGTCTGTCTGTCTGTCTGTCTGTCCGTCTCTCTCTCTCTCTCTCTCTCTCTCTCTCTCTCTCTCTCTCTCTCTCTCTCTCTCTCTCTCTCTCTCTCTCTCTCTCTCTCTCTCTAAGGTGTACGCATCGCGGGGGTCTGGTCGGGGCCGGAGCGGGCCTGCTCCCTCGTCAGCCCGCACCTCCTCTCCTTCTCCCGCCTTGACAAGAGCAGGACAGCTCAACATGTTTACTCGAGGGGCCCAGCCCTGGTATGCAAAGATCCTCGCGAATGCAGAACAGTTATTCAAGTAGCGATCTCCCTCTCTGCTACCCTTCTCACTCCCTCGCTGACTCACTCTCCTTCTCACTCTTTCTCCCCCTCTCTCTCGCGTCCCTCCCTCTCCTTCCCCCCTATCTTTATCTCTCTCGCTTACTCCCAGCTGCAACTCTAGTCTCCCGCACACGTTCCCTCCGTGTTGGTTCATCGAAGGGCGGGCAGCGTGCCGAGCGTGGCGGTGCAGCACAAGTTCTCCTATGCGGGTCCACGTCCGAACATCATACTTTTCACTCTCAGCCACTCCACTGCAGGCTGACTAAAACTCAGCAATAGCCAGGAAGATGCAGACAGCGACTCTCTTGTATATTTAATCCCTTGCCAAAGGTTAATTGTATGTCTTGACACCCCTGTAAACGTATAAATTCGTATAAATTCGCCGTTTTTGTTTGTTTGTTTTTTGTTTTAGGCCCCCGTTAAGGGTGTCTATTGCTCACGCCTTCTTTCCTTTCTATTTCTAGTTTAGGCGACAGCGTGAATCAATACGTATGTACGCATTCACTCCTCTACAGTAGCAGCTACTCTAGCGATACAACACGCACAGGCGCGCGCGCACACACACACACACACACACACACACACAAACGCGCGCGCGCGCACGCACACACACTCAACGTCCGGTACAAACTGGCGCGCGTCTAGAGGAAGCACAAGTTCATGTTTCCCCGGCATGAATTCATTCACCAGCAAAATACATCGCTGAATAATTCATCTCCGATGCGGCGCGGAGAGCGAAAGCGGACGGTTTGCATAATTTTATTTACAAGACGGGAGTAAATGGGAGGCTACCGCCCTCAAGTATGAGGAATGTGTGGTAAGAGTGAGAAAGGAGAGGAGAGAGAGGGTGTGTGTGTGTGAGAGAGAGAGAGGGGGGGGGGAGGTCTTTCAAGAAGGGAGAGGAGATCGGAGCACGTGAGGAAGCATGAGAAAATCGTGAATATAATGTCCCTTGCGCTCGCTTGCGCTACGTGTATGGCATATATCCAGTTATTGTTGTCCGAGCGTAGCCGATCGTGGGACGGGAACGGGACCAGGACGAGTTTCACACTCCTCACCACAGTAAGAGACTCTTGGGGCTGAGGCCAGTCAATCAACCTGGACCGCACCCCGCCATCCGCGACCCAGCGGAGGGCTCATCATCGACGCATGCGTCCCAAGCGTGAGCGGAGCGGTCTGGTTCGGATAAAGTTGCGTTGAGCCGAGCATCGGGATGGCTCGGGCTCGTCAACAGTCACAGCTACCTCCTCGGCCATTTCCCACTGCCCCATCCCATCCCTCCTCTCCTGCTCCTCAGGAAGGAGGTCATGATCGCGGCTTTCGCTGTGGACTACTTAAAACTTCGCCATCCCAGCCTGCTTGCCCTTCCCCCTATTTTTAGCACTGTTCCCGTTTTCTCTCCTCCTTTCGTTTAATCGTATTAGAGTGTGGAGGAAGAGAGACGGACGCGTGCGCGAAGGCAAAAGGTCGACATTCGTGCCCTTGACACGATCAGCATAAACAAAATTTATTATCTGTTTGAGCAGGGGGGAAAAACGCTAAACACTTAACTTTCGTATTTTTGTCCTTCCAAAGAATCATATAAAATATCTGGAGAGAAACAGTGTTTGCTGTTAGGACAACGAATACAAGCAATATTGATTCAGCATGATTGAGACAAAGTATTTTAAAATAAACAGTCAGGGTCGAATGACATTTAATTCAAGAACAAGAACTCGCTTCTCGAGATGGGGTCTATGGGATCGCACTCATACGAAATGTGTACAATAATTTTGTTGATTCTTATCTAATAATTTTTTTTATTTTGATTGTTCTTTTGACTTTTAAGATAAGTTGTAGTTATTTGTTGATAAATTTTGATCTAGTTATCCCTATTTCTGATTTATTTTTTGCAATTTTATTTCGGTTTTTAGTTTAAGATTTTTCGAATTGTTTTTCTTGTCTTCTTAATTTTTAAAATTTTTCAAAATGATTTCCAGATCCGTACCATGATTTTTCGAAGTGACTTCCCGCCTCGTGGAGGCTCCAGCTCAGCTGCCTTAGACCCCAAGAAACAAACACACTCTTAATTTAGGCGGGGCCGCCACTGCGTCGTCCCGTCCGGTCACCATGGCGGCCGGCCTACCCTCGTGCTAAACACAGCCAAGCCGAAGTGGTCGAGGAATTCGGTCCCCCAGAATTCTGAATTCCCGCCGAAACAACAACAAAACAGAATTTATCACTTTGTCCACAGGGGCGGGGTGGGCGGGGTGGGCGGGGGGAAGGGGGGCGCGAGCCGTGTTAACGACTCCCGGGCCGGCCGAGAGATGGCGCCGAGACAAACAAACTGCTGAAAGAAATTAGCTCCCGACCGGCCGGCAGCGCCCCGCTGTGACTGGCTGTGCCCCGGGCCGGCCGGGCCACGCTACCGCGCCGTCGAGGACAATACGTAGGCGAGCGCCAGTAATTTGAATATAAACAGTCGCGGAAACGGTTTGTCGCATCACTTTGTTAAGGAAAATAGGGACACAGCTGCGGAAACAAAACAGGTAACGTACCGGGGGAGCGTATCTGCGCGCTGGGAGGGGCGCGGCGGGGTGGGGTGGTGCCGAGGAGGGGCGCGACGGCGCGAGAACAAAAAGGGAGTAAGGTGAAGGGGTGTGCGCGTAAACGGCTGAGCGAGGGGATAAAATGGAATGATCGCAGAATCGTCCGGTCACCAAGTCAGGATGGAGGACCCCGGGGAGAGGAAAGTGGAGGGGGAGGGGGGCAGAGGGCGTAGATAGTCATTGCGGCTCATTTGGAAGGACGTTCGGGCGGTCGTTACTTCACCCAGAGCAGCCGGGGCGGGGTATGAGCGGCAGGGAGGGGGAGAGGAGTCGAGGAGGAAAAGGAAAGAGAGGTGGAAAAAGATTTGACTTTTTTTTGCCAGCACTTTCACGCCCAGAATACACTGTTGTTCAATTCTTGCGGCGTCTCACACGGTTTCTTTTAAAAACACATTCGTATCGACATGAGTCGGCCACGGCAATCATGCATGCTAAATTTCACGGTCATTTTGGACAGAATGTGAAAACCTGGCGTACGATTGAATAATCGGGTAATGATTTTCTCATGCCAAAGCTTGAAAAGATAATTATGAAAATTATGTTTCTTGCACTTTTTGGTGAACTTTTACACTGGAAAAACAAATGTTACTTGTGTCACATGTTATCCTGCATTCTCTGGAGAAAACGTTTTCTGATGCATTCCTCTCCATGCAAAAGGATAGGGGCATCACAAAGAGAATGCAGCACGAAACGTTTTCTCCGGAGAGTGCAGCAAGAAACGTCACACATGTAACGTTAGTTTTTCCAGTGTACTAGCTTATAAGCCGTGTGAGGGAAATATGAGTACAGAAGTCGATAACACTGCTCCACTCATAACGCAGCAAAAAACGTGTGTTTACTTTGGAGGGTTGAAAAGATAATTCAGATGAGCCACGCATGATGACCCCACGGCGAACCGCGATAAACACAGAATATTTAGTGAACTGCTCATTAGCGTATCTCTCACACACGAACGTATAGAATAGGGACACGCAGGCAAAAAGTGGAGCGAATTCGCACACATAGTTTATAATCGTTGGGAAGTGTAACGACAATTTCATGTTTTGTGCGCAAACGGATCGCTCTGTTCTATTATATTTTGTTATTTTGTTATTGTGTTTTTGATGTTTCTAGCAGATGATACCTTAACACCTTTACTTTAAAACATACACGGAAGTACAAGAAACTATAATGTGTCAGCCGGCTTTTACTATCGAGTCCAGAAACCAAGCGCGTACCCTGGGTATATAGTGCCCGGGGGGGGGGGGGGGGGGGGGGGTGCTGGTGAGTGGCTGAAGCGCAGTCCGCGGAAAAAGAGCCGCCCCCGCTCCACCTACCTTACCCTGTACAAGAATTCTGCGCTGCCGAGCAGTGCATGAGAAAGAAATATGAAATACATTTTTATTACTCATCAGATGTATTTCTCCTACTAGCTTTAAAAACAGGACAAGAATACTACACCTACTTCAATATTTTACCCTCCAGCTTGAACACTTCGTATATAATGAAATTAAATACCCCCAGCCACAAAAACGTAAAACTAGCAGCAAAAAGTATCATCCTGCTTCCAATAGCGATCTGGATTTTTTCCCCTACTGTAGATATTTTCGTCACATAGAGCGCAGCAGTTACTCTTTCGGAGAGGGTAGAGTAGAGCTGTGTGCACAACGGCAGTGCCCTGCTATCTGATGAACGAGCACGTCCCCACGCTCTTGGAAATATTTGCAGTCGGCATTCGCAACAAGCGGAGAGGAGAGCTGGGGAGCAGAAGGATTCATGACGCAGGGGGAGAGAGAGAGAGAGAGAGAGAGAGAGAGAGAGAGAGAGAGAGAGAGAGAGAGAGAGAGAGAGAGAGAGAGAGAGAGAGAGAGAGGGGGGGGGGGATATTTCAGAAAGCGCACGTATACTCCATTTCCAAACGGGCTTGTCTCGAGACTCGAGAAGTATTACACCAGTTGATTGGGGCAGCGTGCGCGGACGGGCCTGGCTGGGCCGCGGCGCGGCGGCGGCGGTATTGTCGGCAGAGCGCACAGAGGCCAAGCACCCCGTCCTCTGCTCTGGCCAGAGAAGAGAGGCGGAGGGGGGCCGGGGAGAGCAGAGGAGAGCCCTCTGGAGAGGCCCTCAGCCGCTCTATTGGAGTCTCCTCCGGCGCCGCTGGACCGATGCCCAGGGCACACGCTCAAAAATAATAGGAACTATTTTATGGAATATGGGAGAGACTGACGGTATTGTGTACTCACAGGGATAATCTCAAGATAGACATTACACCCATGAGCCTATTTCTGGAGATGGCTTCTTGGCTGATAACTTTTAATCAGCTCTAGACTCAAACAGACGCAACCTGAAAACAATTTAGCCTTATTGGACTAAAAATTGCAGTACAGTTAACGTAATTTTTTATTCCTAGAGCAACTAGTTGAAAACAGGTGTAGGTGAACCTATTTTCAGGAATTTCAGTTTGTTTCCTTGGACCCTGATTTGGTCCTCAATTGCACCAACTAACTGGGTGCGGGTATATGGGATGGATGGATGGATGGATCCCGCGGGCGAGGCCGGGCCACCGAGGCGAGCACACTGGTACTGCCTCTTTGCCTAATGATGCGGGCATAAGCCGAAACAAGATAGGAACCTGGCACCCATCCAGTAGAGTGGACTCCAAGCGTCCAGGACAAACTCCAAACAGACGCGAGGCGAAATTCGGACCTCAGCTGTAGCGATAAGTTTGTTTATGTGAAAAAAAGTTGCCGTAAAGCGGCTCATATTCCGAGATGGTGGAATTAAAATCCCTAGAAACACTGACTTCTAGCCCCTACGTACACAAGGTGTTAGGCCAGTCCGCAGCGCTTATTACGTCATGATTAAGCCCACCCGCAACCCGCAACCCTTTTGCAGCAAACTTGCCAATTCAATCACGACTAATGGATCCAATTACACCGCGGTATCAAACGGAGCCCGGCTAGCCCGCCAGGCTGAGCAGCGCAGCGCTAGGCAGGTGGGAAGAAAAATAGGGTTTACACTGTTATTCAATTCCTGTGACGTCACATTCTTTTTCATGTGAAAAGTGTCACATTGTTTAAAATGCAGTGTCACATTCTTTTTAATGTGAATCGGCCAAAATATGCGGGCTAAATTTTATTGTCACATTCAAAAGAATGTGAGATTAATATTAAAAGGAATGTGACAGTTTTCACATGAAAAAGAATGTGACGTCACAGTAATTGAATAACAGTGTAATTGTGAGCAGAAACTGTTTCAACATAGATGCCAGCAACACGCGGAGGTTTCGCCAAGCGTCGAAATGCGTTTTCTATCTAATTCGATGGCAATTATAGGAGGAATAAGTATTGATGCAATCTTGAGCCCTCTTAAAATACTGCCTCACAAACGGTCTTAAAGTTTTCTTTAAGTTTAATTGTAACAAGCCAAGATCCGTCGGTGAATATTTTGCTTGCGCAATCTTCCAATGTGTGACGCGATGTGGAATCAATTTTTTTTCTTCCTGGCAAGCGCGGCTCATGGCCACGCTCGTCCTGGCCCGCCCCAGGAGTGTGCTTTGCGATCTCCTCGCTTAAAAGGGCGTCCCACATCTCAACGTCGCACGAGCCTTCCTCCGGGGGGAAGTTAACCGCCACGCTCCGCCACCGCCTCAATCCTCTTTGCGGTGTTTAGGACACAACTACGAGTCCTGATGTATAGCCGTCTCTCTCGCTCCAACGCGAAGATGAACCATCCCCGTTCCGAACTCTCCCCCCCCCCTTTCCCTTTCCCTTCCGACTCCCACTTTACAACAACGCCATAAGTAACGTCAGACAACGCGGATGCCAAGTAATGGCAAACGTTCCTATCGACACAAGCTTTAAATCGGCGTGCACCCTGTTCACATCAAGAAACTTAGGAACATAGGTGTCTCGCAAGTGCAGCGAGGCTTGCCCCCTTTGCTAAGGCGGGGGCTTATGGCCTGAGCCTTCAGCAGCCTCTGTGGGTCAGACTGCAGCCCTCGACCAGCAGCACAGAGGCGTGCATAAAGGTAAGCGGGAAAAGGAGGGGAGAAGGGTGGGGAGGGGGGGGGGTAGGTGAGAGGGGGATGAGGGAGAGAGCCTCCCGTGTTGGTTTACATTGCCGCTGTGGCTGCAAAGTTGACAAGATAGGGATCAAAGAGAATACAGGGTGAACTTGGTGGGCCGAGCCCTGAGCCCTCGCAGCCTCCTAGAGCCCCCCACCTCCCCTCTCTTTCTCTTTCTCTCTCTCTCTCCCTCTCCCTATCTCTCCCTCTCTCGATCTCTCCCTCTCTCTCTCTCTCTCTGGCACGGGTGACGAGGTGAGCAGTGTCACCTGCGAGCAGGTGTGCGCGCCAGGGTGCATGTCCGGAGAGGGCTGGAGAGGGAAAGAGAGGGAGAGGAAGGAAGGAGACTGGAAGGGAGGGGGGAGAGATGCTTGCGATAAGAGGAGAGAAAGAGCGTGGGTGATAGCGTCGCAGTGGCACCGTATCCAAGAAATGCGCCGCTCCGACTATTACGCTATTTGTCAACGAGCAACAACAACAACAGAGCGGCAGGACCCGAGCCAAGTCGTCGTCAGAAGTCACGGGGCCTTGGCCTTGGTCGAGCTTTTTGCACCATCAGATTACACAAAAGATCAGACATCCCTATAGCGCCTATAGTTCATTTATTTTTGCGTTGACTTTAATTGCTAATTCGCCTCAACGTATAAATGTGCGGTTGCGGTTACGGGTTACGGCGCGGCGCAAAGTCACAAATACGCACCCAGAGTTAGGAACGTTACTTTGAAACCGTTATCGAATAACGTTTACGCTACTCAGGACCTTGAGTATTGAAGAACGTTGACGTTATTAGGCTTCAGTAACGTAACGTGATAACGTTACTTGTAACGATGTAACGGCGTTACCGTTACTTCTAGTTTAAGGGTCGCCCAGAAGTGTGAAAAAAAAATCTGAGATGCACAAATGTCACAAGAGGGAAGTGAGTGTTGCTATTGAAATAAGTTCAATATGTTTAAAAATCTGGTTTAATGAGAACGCCCACTCCCATAAAACTTCTTATTGACTCAAAGCAAAACATCACGCTCAATAGTCGAATCACTGATCCGAGTGCGTAGATGACTAAAACTGCGGCCACTCGTGGAGAAAACGCGTTTAACACTAGTACTTGACGGTAAGGCGGTGTTGAACTTCAGAAACAGTGCCGCCAGCCTAGGAAATTGTTTTTCTCTCTGTCCGGACCCGTTGCATAGCAGCACTTCACTGCTTCAGCTGCATGCAAGGGCAGATTAGACAAATATCGCTGCACTTCTTCTTCTGCAGTTTCGAACATTTTGTCGGATGTTGGAACTGGAAGGGGGACAGCGGCTGAGTCCGGCCCGGTCATATCGCGTGGGCGTTGAACGAACGAAACTCCTGCCCGATAAGCGCCTGCAACCCGCAAGTCCAGCCACAAAGTAACGTCAACGACGTTTCGTCGTCACGGAGGTTGAGTGACGCGTTACCGATGACGTTACACGCATCCCAAAATAATAATAATAATAATAATAATAATAATAATAATAATAATAATAATAATAATAATAATTAACGTTGTCGAAAACGCCATAACGGCGTTACCCGTTAAAGTATCGTTCTCGATCGTTCTCAACCCTGCTACGCACCATATATACTTCTACGAGCAGAGTGACGAAAGAGAGTGTCGTTTACCTGTCACTCGCGCAGTGCCTTAGGGAAGGAGGTGTGTGTGTGTGTGTGTGTGTGTGTGTGTGTGTGTGTGTGTGTGTGTGTGTGTGTGAGCGCGTGCGTGCGTGCCAGGAGAAAAGGAGTAACGCCACGAAACACTATAAATCGCCACAACCCCAATATCTCCGCGAATTTAAAGTCGCGTCGTTGGAACAAGCGCGCCCTTCCATCTCCGCCGCCTTCCCCGTTGGTAAAGGGAGGGGGGGGGGGGGTGGAAGTGTCCTTGCACAGCTACGAATCGTTGCTGTCGCTGCTTGTATTGGCAAATCAATAAGATTAACGACCTCGCTCCAACAAGCAGGCTTCGTATCTGGCCCCGCGCAGCACTGCCCCACGAGCTGCTACCGCTCCTCCCGCCGAGTAGGCAATCGGATGCACAAAACTGCAAGGTAGGACGCATGTCACTCACTTGCAGATTAGTGAATTTATTGGTTCAATCGGACACGGAAATAAAGAAGTCATGATTCTCGCTCCTATACGGGTCAGGAATTTGAGGGCAATATGCTTACTCTCTAAAGAGTGGGAAGTTTTAGGCCCCCGTAAGGAGAAAAAGAAATAAGTGTTTTTACTTGGTATTTGAACCCGAAGCAATAGAGGCGCTTGCATTCCGTTTCCCTCCGCCGAGCCGCGCCGGTCTGCAACAGCGCAGAGGAGGCGGGAGGCGGGCCGAGGTCGCGCTGCGCGCGGCAAGTCTAATTCAGCAGAGACAGAAAGAGATTCATCCCTCCTCGGTTTTTTGCTCTCCCTTTTACTCTCACGCTCCTTCCTTATTCTCTCTCTCCCCCTCTTGCTCTCACACACACACACACACACACACACACACACACACACACACACACACACACACATACATACGAACGCCGCGCGCCATTCGCCAACTGGAAGAGGAATTTCCCAATATGTGTTACCCTTTTCCACAAGTGTCCCCCGCGGAGGAGCAGATCCCGCTCGGCCACGTTGAGATTACTTGTACTTCCCCCGCGCCGCCGCGCCGTGCCGTTACGCCTTGCGTCCCGCTGGAGACGGAGGGGAAAGGCATTTTGCTGGTAATTTGGAGGCGTTTTGGACGCGATTTCATGGCTCGGATCTTTCGCTGCGGGTGAGGAGGGAGAGGAAAAGGGGGGGGGGGGGGGGCACATTTGACCTTCGCCGCATCCGCATCCGCGGTCATTTCGTCATCGTCTTCTTTTCTTTTTTTAAATAACCCTTCCGTTTCTGGCTGTTGGCTGTGGGAGGGACGCGGGCAGTAATAAGGAAAGCTCAAGGAAAAGCTGCATTTGGATAAGAGGCGTTTAACGAAGATGTCGAGGTACCATATTAATTTTTATTCACAGTAATGTAAAAGTATGGTTTCAAATTGTAAAATAAGTAAATTGTAATGACACTTGCTATTGAATTGCCATTCTCAGACGAACATAAATTGGCTTTCATAAATTTACGATACCGGTTGTAAATTTGCAGCATCATCTATCGCAAATTCAACAATATGATGTAAATTTCCAATTTTCGGAGAGAGTTACACGGTGAATCCAAGTGTGCAACTCTCAGTTTTAAATGTAGAAGTATTTTATCATATTTCTTTATAAAATGCCTTACATTCTAATCCACTCCATAGGGTTGCCACAAACTTTTCATATCCGTTTTCCCTGAAGTTTCCCTGATTTCCAAGGCCTTATTTTACATTAAATTTCCCTGAGTTTGCAGTGCTCTAGTGAAGTGATTGGAGCGAAACACTTCTATTTCGGCTCAAATACGTGTTCCGTGAATGTTTCAACAGAAAACCGACGTTTCTCCGAATTTTTCCTGATTTTTTTCGTTTTCCCTGAGTTTTTCCTGCATTTCCCTGATACGATTTCTTCCCCCTGAGTTTTCCAGGCTTTCAAGGTTTTCCAGAGTAGTGGCAACCCTTCACTCGACTAGATTCCGTATCACACTGCGAGCTAAACGAAATTGTAGGGAAACTCATAGGAAAATCTAAAAAAAAATATATATATTAAAAAAAAGGGGGGGGGCGAAGGGAACAGGCAGGCGGCTGCCCCTCTCCTCTCAGGCAGACGTACCGCACCGCACCGCACGCCTATTGGGGGTAGGGCTTTCCAGGAAGAAAGGCACAGAGGGGTAGGGCGGGGCGCACGGGCGGGGCGCACGGGCGGGGCGGGGGCTGCAGGCCGTGCCGTTCGATGCGCTGCTGATAAAGAGGCCGTAGAAAGGCACCGCGGCGCCGTCCATCCACTAGTGAAGCTGCGCACGCAATTATCAGATAGCCCAGTCGGAGGGGCGGGGCGGAGCAGGGCAAGACGGGCCCAGCTCGGAGCGCAGCGTGAACAAGGAGCCTAAACCCAACGTTATCAAACGTGTGCCCCGGCGCCTCTCTCGGGAAAGACGTTCGCGCAGGATCCCTTAATTTTACTTTTTTCTCCCGGTAGGATATAAATGGTCAAGTGAGCACATTAGACAATTATTATTGAGCCTTCGCGGGGTGCGCTCTGAACATTAACATTTACCTAGCGGGCGATCCGATTTTTTTTTTGCTCTACGAACTTGAATAACAATGAAGAAAAATTATGGGAGCGTGCTTTTTTGGTGCATTATTACGGCGCGAAGCTGCAATAATGAAACAAGGGGGACTCCAGACTGGACCAACTCGCTGGAGAAACACACGCTCCAGCGGCGCTGGAGCAGGCAGGGGCTGGAGCCGGAGCGAGGCCGCGCTCCTCCATCTCTGTCGCAGTGCGTCTGTTGTTGTTGACTGTACACCGAACCCGCTGCCGGGACGGGGTGGGGCAGGGCGGGCAGGGCGAGGCGGGGAGCACACGACTACTCAGATAAAATTTGGCATCAAGGATTTCTTGGCACACTCAAGACTGAGAGTATGTTCCCGCGGGAGAAAACGGGTGGCAGATAATAATAATAATAATAATAATAATAATAATAATAATAATAATAATAATAATAATAATAATAATAATAATAATAATAATAATATTGTCAGTGTAAAAAGAAACGATTTGCTGAAGAGAATTTAGGTTTTAACTGCAAAACTATAGGAAGAAGATGACCGGTATCATTGCAAAACTTAAGTTCTACAGTTCAAATGTCGGTTTCACACTGAAACTGTAAAAAACCAAAAACCTCGAAAGTTTTACTCTGAGACAGTATAACTAAAAATAAAAAGTTTCTTAGTTAGAATTGTCATCTTGTTGTACCGGGTGTTTCTATGAATGTGTAACAGTGTTGCGGGTTTGCCTACCCCAATCGCCCGTAAGGCGCCATGACCCCCGCAGCCCTGCTGGAGAGTATGCAATCCCGCTACACTGTTACGCATTCAAAGACACACCCGGTACAGATACATTCTCAGAGATGGCCTGGCGTCGCCTTACCGGCCGAGTGAGAAGGCAACCCGCCCACACCCGTACATCTGGTACAGTCTAGCTGCCAGGGGTTTGTCGTGGAGGGCCCACCCCGCGTACTGGGCTGGACTGGAGCATGCCGGTCCCCAAATGACCTCTACGGCCTTCGCGTTGACTCCCAAGAGTCTCGCTCTCGCTGACCCCGTCCTCAGACCTGAACAGTAGTTACCCGTTCAGCAGCGGTTTGCGACTGGCAGAATCAAGCCCTATCTCACCGCGGGCTTTTTACTACCTCCCGGGTGAAACCGGTGAAACGCCGAACAAGCGGGTTTAGTTAAGACATGGGACTTGGGAAACAGTCTCACTCACTCCTCTCTCTGTCTCACCCTCCCTCTCTCTCTCTCTTACACACAGACACGCGCGCGCGCACCCACACACACGCGCGCGCGCGCGCACACACACACACACACACACACACACACACACACACACAGAGAGAGAGAAGCACAGCATGACGCAATAAGGCGAATAGGACGAGGGAAAAGAGTATTGCCAAGTCGTGACGTCACCTCTGCTGCTGGCGCCTCCGCGAACATTTCAAACTCGATTTGCAGCGGGCAGAGGTTGGCAACGCACGGCTGAGCCGAGCTGAGCCGAGCCGAGCCACGCGTACAGCCAGGACCATCTTGGCGCGGCGACAAAATCCCGCGGGGCATGGAAATTAAATTTACAATGGGAGAAACTTGTCCTGTGAGCCTGGCCAGGGCAGCGACGGGCTGGGCTAGGCGGGCGGGCGGGCGCCTCAGCAGCGGCCAGCACCCCGGGCGGGGCGCGGCGGGGTGGGCTCAAAGCACTGTATAGACGGGTCCATAATTCAGCGAATTCTGGCGGCACGGTGCAAACAGGTAACAGGTATGCACTGCCGGTACATTAACCCTCCCAGCGTTGGGCTGGCAGTGTGCACACGCACACCCCTGTTTGCACCGCGCTGCGCGCTGCTTGCGGTAAAATACGTTCAACGAGTCCAACATATCCCGCGGCCCGGCAAGGTGGGGGCAAATTACCTGCGAGATCCGAGCATACGCTCCCGGCACGGCATGGCCCGCCGCGTGGGGCTAAGCGCACTACGGAAAAAATTCCTATTTAGGAGTGGAAATGGAAGTTGATGACACTGAAATATGATTCTAGAGTTGGTGATACATTTGTTTCTTTTGAAGTCTTTTAGTCGTTCACACACGGTTTTATTGGGTACATATTATTTAGTTGCTAGTTAAACAGCAATGAGTCAGCATACACGAAAAAAAAACAATTCGCCTCTGAGCAAAATAAATTAGCAGGTGTACTAATTTGTAAATTGTACAGGCGAAGCTAATTTTCAAGTTACGGTGCTCATTTTCTGGCTACCCTGCTATTTGTTTTTCCACTGTTTTGACTGTTTAGTGGGGCACGGCTCTGTATTTTTGGGTACACCGGGCCGTGGACCAGCAGCAGATAACATTTCGTCCCCTTTACAAAACTAATGGCCTTATGCCTCTCCATCTCCACTCATTGCACACACGACAGGACAAGCAGGATGACACATCAATTAAAATGTAGTTATAAAATCCTGAAATGTCAAAAATAGTATCATCTTCTATCGAAAAATATCACCAAAAAGCTAGAGAGGGAGTCCGCGCCCTAGAAAGGACGTAACCCGGGCTGCTGTGCTCGTCCGCGCGGAGGCGGTGCGCGGAGGGCCGGGGTCGGGGCTGGGGCCGGGGCCGAGGCCGGAGCCGAGGACAGCGGTACAGCAGCACCAACATCAGCCCGGCCCGGCCCCGGCCCGGCCCCGGCCCGGCCCCGGCCCGTGGCTCGTGCCGCGTCTTCCTCTCTCATGCAAAATAAGGGACACGACTACAACCCCTTCGGCGGGGTGGAGTGGGGCGGGGCGGTGAGGAGGAGCTCAGCAGATGAAAGAAAATAAAAACACACGCCGCGCTGCTGGCCAGCCTCGGCCCCGCGAGGCTTGAGACATGCTATGAATTCCCAGTCACGGAGAGGGACGCCGGGGCGTGGGCACTGGAGGCCGCTGGAGGCCACTGGAGGCCACTGGGGAGGCTCCTCCTCGTGCACCTTTCTCATTCAATCCGAGCGCGCGGGCGAGCCGAGGTGCGGCGGGGCGGCAGGGCCGGGCCGGGCCGGAGCGTCGCCCCAGGGCGTCGCGAACAAAATTTCCAACACGTAATAAAAATCGCGGAGGAGGAGAGGCGGGCTGCCCGGCCCGGCCCGGCCCGGGGGCACGGCGGCCCGCGCGGCGTGGCGCGACTAACTTCTGATGTAGTCTTCGCCCCGCGCCCTCGCCCTCGCCCGCGCCACGTACGGGGGACGCGGAGCAGCGGCGCCAAAAAGGAGCCGCAGACGAGAGGAGACGACGCTAGACGGGGCGGGCCGGGCCGGGCCGGGGCGGGAGTTGGTCGAGTTGTCTGACGCCATTATGCAAAAGAAAATCTCTACCCCCAACCCCTTCCATCAGAGGGCACGAGCCGGGCGGCGCGGGACGGTACATCTGCCCATCTGCTTGACGCCATCTGCGCGACAGAAAGGAAAGGCTTCCTTTTTATTTTTTTTCCTTTTTCACTTTTTCCTGCACGACGACTACGGAGGGACTTGTGGCGAAATAGACAAAGTTACAGCCGCCGCCACCCGTCGCCCGGTGCAAGTTGTGGAGGGCGGGAGCGGCAGCATCCCAGTCCTCCCCCGCCGCACGCCCGCCGCGCCCGGCCCGACCCGGCCCAGCCCAAGGCGATTCTGTACACCGCTTTGTAGCTCTCTCTCTCTTCCTCCTGATGGCCGTGCCCAATGAGTGCGACAAGGAAGGAGCGACGAAACCAGTGTGCGGAATCACCATACTGGCCCGGGGTAGTCCAGTCCCTGCCTGCAGCTATGGGGCTGCACGGCACGGCCGCGGGCCGCGGGGGAGGACAGGGTGGCAGTGGAGGGAGGCGCAGCGGCGCGGCGCGGGGTATCGCCGCACCACTGCCCCATGACACAGGCGCGGCATGGCGCGGCGCGGGGTATCGCCGCAGCAGCTCCTGTGCTGCTGCTGCTGCTCTTCAAAACTCTCGCAGTGAACCACACACAAGACACACAGGTCAAGTGACCGGGAGGAAGAAAAGAATTATACTTTTGTAATTAAACTGTATCGGAAAAGCACTAATTGCGGAGCGCAGTACATGCGACTGGCGCGGCATGGAAAACACAACCACACGCTCGCCTCACGTGGTACGGTGCAGTACCTTGTGCTTCAGAGAGGACGTAACAGTATGCGGATTTGCCTCCCCCCCCCCCCCTTCAGCCTCAAAGGCACCGCAGCCGCTTGGGTAGGCAGACCCGCAGCACAGTTTCGCCTTCCCTAAAACGCCCGGTACGACCACTATGGCGCCGACAAGGGAGTCACACTTCACCAGTTCGACAGTCCGGTGACCGAAGACAGAGAAAAAGAAGCCCAATAGACTGCGAGGCAACGCGCGAGGCAACGCGCGAGGCAACGCGAGGCACTGCGAGGGTACTTGCAAGGTACTGCTGGCGCCATGTCCGAGAACGTTGCAAACGCGCTCAGGTCTTCGCCGTTGGACAGATGGCGCGGGAAGTGAGAGCTGGCCCGATGTGACACAGCCGGAATATCAAACGCACTCAGCTATGCCGACATCTTGCCTACTCTTCACTTCCACAGGGGCGTGGCGGGTGACCCGCAGAGCGGTGGCGTTCCGCTCCCGGCTGCGGCGGCGGCGCTGGTGCAGGTGTCTGTCTGCCGTGTCTGCCCGAGCGGGAGAGAGACAGGCACAGGAAGAAAAACAGGCAAAAGTCAGTTTGGTGCGAGGGTCTCTTCACACTTACGCGACTTATAGCGGATGAATACGAAAACAGGAAGGACTCGCGGTGTCAACGCCCCGATCCTGGATGTTTGATTTTTTTCTTCCTCTTTTCATCGTAAACACAGTGAGTTATTCCAAGTACAATCTCCTTTTTTTTTTTTTTTTTTGTAATTTCTTTAAAGAAATGAAATTTAAGGTGAACATTTTCACGTGGTGATGGCAATAAATACAGTGGCCGGCTGGAAGCCCGGATGCCATCACGTGAAATACAAAGTGGCAGCAACGGAGTCGGCAGGCTTGGCGCGGCGCGAGTGCGAGAGAGACAGAGCGACGCGCCGCGCGACGCGATGTGCCTCGCCTCGCATGTAAAGCACCCCGCGCCCCGCCGCGCCCCGCCCCGAGCTCACCCATGAATGGGGCTGTCTCCGTTCTTTCCCGCCCCGCCCCGCTCTGCCCCTTGCCTTGCCCCGGCCCCGCCCGGCGCGGCCGCCAGCCCAGGGCCCAGCCCAGGGCCCAGGGGGCGTTGGGCACGGACGGGCGACGTTTTCGAACGCGTTTACAGACCGAGACGGGCATGCGACGTGCAGGCCGCCCAAAAGGCACGGGGAAAAAATGGGAGGGGACTACAGGAGCGCTAAGTCGCGCCTCTCGCAGACGATAACCCTTTTCACGCGGCGCGTCCATGTAGTGAAGGGCAGCGGTGCCAGTCCGCGAAAGGGCAGGGCTGGGCAGGGCTGGGCAGGGCTGGGCAGTAGGGTGATTCCGAACACTTGTTTCGTTGGGCTTTCCTTGTCGAAATCATGGGGCACAGCCTTACAAGGAGCAACAGAGAGGACACGGTGTTCGGAATCACCTTCCAGAGCTAGACTGGGCTGGGCAGGGCATGGCTGGGCTGTAGACTGATTCCGCACGTCGGTCAAGGGGAGGTAGGCGCGGTCCTCTCTCTTCCACCCAGTGGCAGAGCCTAATGAGTGCGACAAGGACGGAGGTACGAAAGCCCAATGCGTAATAATCAGTCTACTGCGGGCACGGCTGCCGTCTGATTCCGGAAAGCGGTTAGTAGTGTCCTCTCTCTTGCTCCTTGCGGATTCGCCCCGAGAGTGCGACAAGGACAGAGAGACGAAACGCGGACGAAAGCGACTTTTCGGAATCCCACGGCTGGGCAGCTGAGCAGGACGGTGGCGGTATCACTCACGTGCAGGACGCCGAACGGACGGGACGCTACGCTCAGGATGCCTCCGGCCCGGATGGAGCTCCCCTCCCGCACCCGTGCTGCCGGTGCGGACGCCGCGCGCCGTCTGTCGAGCTGGGTGCGCGCCACGGTATGGCGTACCGGTGCCGAGCGGAGAGGAGAGGAGAGGCCTACGGCCAGGCCAGGGCCCAACTCGCACCTCGGACACCCCTCCCCTGCCCGTGCAGAGCCTGCAGGTGGGGGCAGCAGCAGCAGCAGCAGCAGCAGCAGCAGCAGCAGCAGCAGCAGCAGCAGCAGCAGCAGCAGCAGCAGCAGCAGCAGCAGCAGCAGCAGCAGGCACCCTTGACTGTGACTCTCAGGCACCAAACAATTTGCCCCGCTTTATTTGCCTCCACCTGCAGCAAAAATTTGTCGCTATCGCTACTCAAGGGACTCTGCCCGACAACTCTGTTTGCGTCACTCCTCCCCCGAATTTCTTTCATCATGGGCTCAGCTCGCGGGTGGGGTGGGGCGGGGTGGGGCGGGGCGGGGCGGGGCGGGGCGGGGCGGGGCGGGGCGGGGCGGGGCGGGGCTGGGCCGCGTGGACCCTGCGTCCTGCGTTCAGGTTCCTGGCCGCGCGACGAGCGGTGTCACCAGTCTTGGTGAAACCTGCGGGGCACATTTTCCACGTGGCTTTCTCCTGAAATCTGGATCGGGAGTGCGCAGCAAGATACCGAGTGAATGTGCCTGAATCCACAATGGAGGAAATTTGAATCGCCCACTTTTGTGTTTCCTGTGTCACACGAGACACCCCACGTTCGCCTGTGCACGCCGCTTAGAACCATGAGTATTTCATGTTAAAACCAGCCACTTTGGACTTTCCGAACCTGAATAAGTTTCCCAAAGGAAAAAGATGCTGGGGAACATTTTTTTCTTTTGTTTTAAAGTAACTCCGAAGCGTTTGGGCAAAACTAATGGTTAGGCCCATGTGTTAGAAAACAAGAAAGACGGTGAAGGCTTGGATTAGACTACACCTAGGTTACACCTAACTCACGTTCTCGACGGTGTAGTGAACTAGACCAGAGCCCCACGTCTGTGTTGTCTGTTGGTTATTCTGTCACACGTTAGTGCAAACGGCTTCCCCGGTGCGGGGGACTGAGAGGTCCTAGACCGGTGCAGGGAGCTACTCGCTGCTAAAGGGGTGCTAATAGGTTTAGCGCGCCGCCGCGCCGCCGCGCCGCCGCGCCGCCGTGCCCACCGCCGCGCTGCACGGCACGGTCACCATGCATGTCCCCCTCCCTAGCACGAGTGCGACAGAGACAGGACGAGCGGGCCCGGATACTGGTCCCGGTACTGCAGTCGGCCTGCCTGGCTCAAACAGAACCTTACGCTCAGCAACTCAGCACCGCGGCCGTCGAGCCAGGCCGAGCTGACCGGAGCCCGAGCTTGAATGAATGGAACGATAGCGCCGACACAAGGCCCATCGTGCTCTCTTCGCACTCAGGCGGGGCCGAAAGGAAAGGGGGGGGGGGGGGAATAACTTTGAAAATTCATTGTAAGGCCCCCAAAAAATTACTAAAAAATATTAAAATCAAGAAGGAACAGACAGGAAGGAACATCAAAAAAATCGAGAATAAATGAACAAAAACAAAACGAAATAAAATTGGGGAAAAAAATCAGAAATGGGGGTAAAATATCAAAATTTATCAAAGTGACACAAACTTTCCTTGAAAAATAAAGAGAAAAATCATCACAATAGACCATTTCGCCCACAACTTGGCAACACCGCAAGTCGGATTTTATACTTGAGATAAAACGTATTTAGACTGTTTGTCATCAAATTTTATTTTCACTACTCGATTCCTTACAAAATATACTGTGGACAAGTGTTTTTAATATTTTGAAAAGATGCATGGATAACATTTTTACTTAAAATTGGGTTCGTGATCTGCGCTGTTGCCAAGTTGTGGGCGAAAAGGTCTATTCATGACAAAGTCAATAAATTCATCGTACTCATTTTGTATGATGATCTCCCCCTCCTCCTCTCGGGTGGGGCGCCACAGGGGCCTAGGACTAGGGCAGACAGCGCACAGCTAGAGATCACACGCTTGTTACTGTGGAAAGCTCAGTCTTTTGCGGTGTCGCTGTTCTGTTCTGTTCGGTTCTGTTCGGTTACGTCCCTACCAGCCCAGCGCTTGCAGCTGTCCCGTCGCCGGGCCGCTGGTAATTGTCTCGGCACATTAACACCCCTGGACTAAAGCACGCCCCCCGGCGCGACGCGGCCCCCGTCAGGCCCCGCCGCCAGGCCCAGCGGCCCAGCCAGCCGACTGATTCAGAAGATCGCTCTCCTCCATCCGTCCTTGTTGCACCTACATCGGTGCCCTATGCTGGCCATGGTAGTGCTCCATGAGTGCGACGAAGACAGGAGGTATGAAAGCGATCTTCGGAATCGCTCGGCAGGCCCGGCTCGGACACCGTGGACACCGGCAGACGGAACCAGCCGTCAATGAGAGCGTTTGAGAACGGCACAGAGGGCACCGGCATCGTGTGTCCATGTCCACGCCCCACCTCGCGCCGCCCCTCCCGCACCGATCAGCTGCTCCCCATCGTAATGCTGTTGGATCGAACGTCCTAGAACACTACATTCGCACGTGCTGACGTCGAGCATCCAATCGACCGGCGGCAACAATCACCCCCTTCCACCACCAACAGCAAAGACTAAACAGCAGAAAGGCAAGGCTCACCATTCAAAGCTGAACTCCCCGTCGCTGGAGGAAGAGTAGGCAAACTGGCACATAGTCAAGAGGGAGTGAGACTTTTCTGGCGGTCTTGGTCAAACACAACGCGCGATTCACAGGGACGAAGTGTGGAGAGCGGGATGAGCGGGGTTGAGGCGGGTGGAGGCGGGCCGAACAGCACTGCCAAAAGCCAAAAGCCGAGCAAGACGCCGGTGGACGCCGGGGGCGCATGGCCGGGGGCGCCGGGGGACCGGCGACTACGACTCCAGCGGGGGAGGGGGGAGAGGGGGCTTCTTTCGGAAACCGACAACGACTGTGCGGAGGCAGTTTGTCAAACTTCAGCGCCAAAAGGGGTGCCTTGTGAAGTTCGTGCAGCCGTCTACACTCAGTGTCATGACGTTTATTTCCATTTCCCATTAAAAACAAAGGTCACCTTTTTAAGTTCACATACCGATTTCACGTATAATTTATGGTGAAAAAAATCCATACAGACAGCTTTTTGCCTACCGGATGCTGCTGAACGCCTGCCTGGTGCAGCCTCCCTGTGATTCGAAATGCCGAGTGTACCGTTACATTACATTCGTTCGTCCGTTGTATGCAAGAAGACACAAACCGAAAAAAAAAGGAAGACTGGATATTAGCGGAAAACTAGGGCTAGGATGACGTCTACCAGCAGTAACCCGTAAATTTCTCGTTCGATTTAAATGAAAAATGTACAAATGTCAGGTAAAAATTGTCACATCATTTGCTCAGCTTATCACCTGCGGGTCAGGACGAGACCCCTTCAGTGGCCGGGACAAGCGCTTCCGCCAGTGGCCAATTCAACTCGAATGAAAATGGCGATGAATCATCGCCTTTGCTCTCTGAGGGAGCTCCTGGTGAAGATGATTGTGAAGCAGGTGAAAGCTCAGACTCCGACTCGGATAAAGATGAGGTGAGTCGGTACTCCAGTCATGAAATCTCTGATCCTCGAGGAACAAAGTCTCTTCCATCCTAACGGGTCAAAATTTAGGAAGTAGGAGCACAATCCGTTCTCAGAACTTTTTTTTTTCTTCAGGTAATTTTATCAGTGTACTGGAAAAATGGAAAACTAGGAGCGGCTGCATACAGTTTACAGAATCCAGTGGTAAGAGCCCCAAATACGTTTAACAAGTATTGAAGTATGTTTTCATACTGCATAGCCTATTGGTTTTCAGATTTTTGTTGTAAATGATATCGTTGATGATTTCCTTCTTGGGTTCAAAGTGCTTCAGAGTCTCTTCCTCCAAATTCAACCTACGTACAATCATAAGTCATTCAGTTACTATGAGCACTCAGGTGACATTTAAAGTGTCGGGCTTATTGTTATTATTATTGTTTTCAGGCAAGTTGTGACTTGCAAGAATATGCAACCAAAATTTATTCATCTTCTGAACAATCTATTACTTGGAGAGATGGAATCCAGAGATCAGGATCTTCATGCTAACTTGCATCTTTTTCCAGATGCAGAATTCAGTTCGTGTCATGATTTGTTTCAAATTTCAGATAGTTTGGCAAATTAACATATTTCATTTGTTGCAGGGAACGACAACAGTCTTCGACAGGTTTTCACTTTGAGGCTCCCAGGAGAGCCAGATGAGTACCCTGAGGATGAACATAAACAGTTCATCCGCTCTTTAATTGATACAAGTCAGGACTCAATGATCAATGCTTTGGCCCGCCTTCTTAAGTACCTGAATAATAATCTAGCGTGGCTATGCTTGTCTCAACAAGAAAACAAAATACTTGGTATTAGAAATATGTGCATGTAAGCATCCACCTGTGCAAGCACTTTAATCTTCCCAAGATAATTTTACCAGCCTTTAGAAGAATTATTGTTTTGGGTTTCAGCGATCAGCAGGTGTGGATAAACTATGAAACGTATCGTGCCCTGCAAATATTTACCCACACTGCTCATCCATCACTTTTTAAATGGACTCCTGATGCTCATAAGGAAGGACTCAGCATTTTTGGTTTATTTAATCGATGCTGTTCCAAACTTGGCACTAAATTCATGAGGTATATAGGTTTTAGGTATGCTGGTAGGATTTGTTTTTCTTCATCTTTTTTCATTTGCATATTATGTTAATTTCAAGAACAACAATGCTTCAGCCCACAACTAATCTTAGTGAGTTAACAAAGCGACATGAGGTTATTACTTTTTGTATGAATCCTGCACATGAAGATGTTGTTAAAAAAATGCAAGGTTGTATTCGTCAAGTTCAGAGTATTTCGGTAAGAGTAGTTTTCCCTTAGCATCTATCTTTGATGTCCATGCAACAATGCAAAAACTAAGAAAAGCAAACTGCAATAATGATAATAATTACAATTCAGGGAATGCTTCCAAGGCTTCTTGCAGCACAGGCCACAATACCTCAATGGAAGTCACTGAAGAAGGTAAGACTCTTTATAAATTTTTGAATGTTACAGCCATATTCCATTTCTGAAATCGTTTTCTTAAATTTTTCTATGCCAGACGAATCACAATGTGCTTCTTCTTCGTGAGATATGTTGCCAGTTCGCAGATGGTGTGCCATTCTTTCAAGAGGTAAGTTTCCCAGCGCACTTTTATCAATCTAAGCAAAAATAAAACTTCTACTGAACCAAGTATTTTTTCTTCTTTTCTTCCGATAGGCTAAATCAGCTATACCTGAAGCCTTGTATCGAGTTGGACATATAATGGAGAGGATAATAGATTTCCAAACATCAGAACAAATGAAGAGATTTGTTGTCCTTCCTGGAGTGGATAACGACTTGGATAAAAGTAAGAAAGGAATGGTTTAAGTTTTGTTCACAGATTCTCATTCTGTCTCTAACAATTTTTCTTCCAACATAAATAGTGAAGCATACATATGCTAATTTGAGCGAAATGATGATGGAACTGTCACCACTAGAGTTACAAGATTTACCTGATTATATAGAGGAATGTTCAGTTCTGTTTTTACCTGAAATTGGATTTTTAGTTTCGATTCCAATGTGGAAAGATTATCTCACAAAAGAGGAAATGCAAATTCCTGGATTTAAATTTAAAGTAAGCTGTGCTAAAGTATTTTACTCCAAAATTTTAGTTACAATGTAACATTTATTGAACTCACCTTTTTTCTCACTTCCAGTTCATTGCAGACAGATTGATTCATTACAAGAGCCCACGTTGTAGAGGTATTCTTTTTACCATTTTCAAAGAACTGATTTTTAAAAGAACTTAATATTCAAGGTTTTTTTTCTTCCCCGCAGAGCTTGACATGTCTCTTGGCGATATATATCTTAGGATTAGCGAATTAGAGTTGCGAATTATGCTTAGGCTAGTACAGTATATACAGCAACACATAGATTCTTTACTTGATTCATTAAGCTACGTTGGAGAACTAGACTGGTGATCGAGCAAAATATGCTTTTTCTTTGAAGTAAACAAACTTTCACTAACTCACAGTACTTTTTTCTCTCTTTCTCTTTGTTCTAAAGCCTCATATCTTTTGCTGAAGTGGCAAAGGAATTCGGGTACGTCAAACCCACAATGACCTCAGAGCAAGAAATATTAATTGAAAAGGGAAGACATCCCCTTCAGGTAAACTGTTATTTCACATTAATATCATTTGACTTATCACAATCATAATTAACTGGTTAAATTTGGATCAGGAATGTTGTGTCAGTAGCTATGTCCCAAATGACACTTTTTCTGGCAAAACTCATGGTTTAGTCAAAATTCTGACTGGACCCAATGCAAGTGGAAAAAGTGTTTATCTGAAGCAGGTGAGTCAGTTTCTAATTTTTCAAATCTAAGATACCAATAAACTGAAAGATGGAACAAAGAAAGCAACAATTATTATGTGTGTAATTTTATGCAAAAATTTAGGTTGCAGTTATAGCTTACCTTGCGCATACTGGGAGCTTTGTACCTGCTAAGAAGGCAGTGTTAGGTATACTGGATCAAATTCATACTAGAATACAAACTACTGAATCAGCTGCTTCTCAGTTATCAGCATTCCTTATTGATCTAAGACAGGTGATACAGACCAATACTTGTTTCACTTTGAAGATTTTCTATACTTGTTATTTTTGTTATAATTGTGCACTAAATTTTGACTTTCATACATAGATGAACACAGCAGTTTGCATGGCAACAAAGTCTTCCCTTCTTATAGTTGATGAATTCGGAAAAGGAACTTCAGAAGTTGATGGCCTCTCTCTTCTGACTGCCTTTCTCACTCATCTCATCAGAAGGGGCCCTAACAATTGTCCTCATGTTATTCTTTCAACTCATTTTCATCGTCTTGTTGATCTCATAGGGAAAAGTCCCCTAATTAAAACTTATGTATGTTTGGACACTTCTTTTTTCCTTTGTTTAGAAAAATATTATTTTTCAAATCAATGAATTACTGGCATTCTGTGTTTTATTCCAGGTTCTAGAACACATAGTTTCTGAAGGTGAGTTGGTGTATTTGTTCCAACTAAAGGCAGGTCAAATTAGATCAAGTTTAGCCATAGAGGTGGCAAAAGCAAATGGTATCCAGCCAGCACAAGTAAACAGAGCAACTGAGGTGAGATGAGAGAAGTGTGCTAACTAAACGTTGCCTCTTTACAACTATCTAGAGTTACAAATATCTGATATTTTTTGAACTTACAAAAACAAATTTCTTCTCAGATTTTAAATGCTTTAAAAGATGGGTCCTCAATTACGCCAATTTTAAACCACAAGAAAATGCAACCAACAAAAATGTAAGAAGTGCATAGTACATACTGTAGTTACTTTCTCATCTACATTAATATTTCACCAACATAATTACCTTATTTTCAATAGGGAAGAAGACTTCATGAAATTTTTCTGTTCACTTGAACTAGAAAATGATCCCAACATTGTTGAGGTATTGAAAACAAGATTCCTAGAGTTGAAGTGACAAACAGAAATTGCGAGACAAGTGACAAGACTCCACAGTTGAACTAGAAGATCACAATTTTTATTCAACATCTCATATACAACAAGATTTGGGTTTAGAATCAATAGTGACATCTTACCTAACAATGTCATTTAAAAAAAAAGAAAAGAAAATACAATTTTTAAAAAATCAATGTTAGTGTGAAGCAAAACAAACAAAAGGACACTCAGTATGTGACACAGTTGTGCTCTGAATGGTTTCTATTGAAATTTCAACTGTAAACTAAACTAAGAAGTCGCTTGTTTGAAAATTTAGACTAAATGTATATTTTGCCACCAGCTGCCCACAAGACAAGATTTAAGACACTTAATTCTAGATAAGTCACACTTAACAGCCTTGCTAAAAAAAAGTCACCAATGGCCAGGAAGTTACTTAACATTATTTGTAACCTGACAGAATATGAAGAGAGTAAAAAAAATAAATCTTGAATGTAATCTAACATATATTTGAGAGATGCAGTAGGTATTATTACAACTCTATTTCAAGCTCCATCAGTTTTGCTTTTCAATCTCACATTCACTATGTTTCATGTAAAGTACACACATGCCATTTGTAATTTCATTTAATACCGGGAATAGACACCATCTTCCTAAGTAGTAAAAATATGTTTCCCTCCAAATTCATTAGATACACCAAAGGCATATCATAAAACATTAAAAAATCAACTTACCAACAAACACAATGAAACAAAAATACTTTGATACACCAACATAGGTGCTTTTTAAGAGAGTGACAAAATGATTGTAAAGGAACAAAAAGATGGCTAATTGTCAATTGTCCATTGTGCTCATAATTATGATTATCATAGCAATGGTTAGGAATTAAAGTTTTCTTTTTAAAGGTGGTACTAAAGAACAGCACAATTTTGAAGCAAGACTCATGGTCTTCCTAAAATAAAGAAAAAGAAAATACAAGGATATTATAGAACAATTAAAATGTTCAAGATGTCTAGTTTGATTAAAATCTCACCAATGAGGAAAAAAATCTCATTCGATAGAAACATCACAGACTCCTAATTGAGACAATATCTTTCTCGATTGTAAAGCACCCTAGCCTTAATAAGCATTCTGGGGTAAAGAAATCATAAAAATAAATTAATTCAGAAACACAAATTATTAAACTAACTTGTGATACTTAAGGAAAGAATCAAATAGATTCTTCTGCTTTTCCTTTGTAAAATAAAATAAAATGCTTTCTTAAATCAACATATTGCACTGAGTACAAGACTAACACTACACCCAAAAAGGGCAAAAAAAATACATAACAATAATAGAAAAAAATTTCAACAATACATTACAACAACACTGTATGAAAACTTTCCCAAAGAGGCTTCCTTCCAACTCTCGGAGTCACCTCTTTCACAAACAGGTCAACTTCAGCATCAGCTCTGAGAGTGAAAATTCTCCCAGCTGAAGCATCCCTTGGCTCATTAATTTTCAGAGCTACTAAACACATTCCAATTCTGGCATCTGAAAGAATCATAGCAAACACACATGATCTGAAGGCATAACTGGACAGTAAACTCTAAAAGGATGCCTTAATACCCTGATTTGATTATGTAATTCATTCCTCTAACAAAAGAGATGATAGATTATTGTGCTTAAATGCATAAGAACACATTTTTGATATGCCATGTCACATCTGTGTTTCTTAAGCAGAAATTAACTGACCCACCCAAACATTGAGCAAAGTCCATTTAAAAAAAAAACATGAAACTCAAATACAAATAAACAAATCACACTGCATTATTTAAATAATGTACACTCTTCAGGTACATTTCCCCAAAACAGACAAAGATCGTTGTACAATGAGGTATCAATCTCTTGCATGAAACATTTTGCCAACTAGCTGAGATTACATTCTTGATTAAAGGTGCTAGAGTGACACTGGTAACTAGTAAGCATCAATTATGCAACCTCCAATAGTATTACAGTTATGGATTAAAAATTATATTGTATCATGTATCAAACCTACGAAGGCTTATAGCAAAACTATGTAATACGATGTACAGGGTTCTATCACTGCCAGCAAAAGGGTTTGAGCATTATGAAGATAAGAAAAAATTGGTACAGGGAGGGATAGCAAATTATAACAGAAAACAATTACCAGGCCAGGCTATTTCAAACGTCAGCAGGTTTTGCAGGTTGCTGGGGCACAAAGCTGAGTACCTCTTCGTACACCAACTCTGAAATTGGGAACATGAGACATGAGCAGACAACATATGCAGTAGGATCACCTTCAAACAAAGTCTCCCGCATAAAATTAAAAAATTTTAAAAAATAAAATAAAAAGTCTAAAAAACTTACCTTTCCACTTTTCAACAGGAATGTCCATATCCTCAAAGCTCTGGTCGTATGGGGCAGAGATAGGTTCATCTGAAGGGTCTGCATACTGCTTCAAGTAAGGATGAGCAAGGGCTTTCTCTGCAGTTATGCGCTTATCCGCATCAAGTTCCAACATCTTCTCAAGGAGATCAATGGCTGAGCATGGCATAAAATTTTATCTAAGATACTAAAGCAGGCGGTAGGAATAACATGATAAGAGATTAACCTACCAAGAGGATTGGCACCCTGAAACACATCTTTAAACTCCTTTTTCTTCAGTGGAGGTAGAGACTGGATGTAATTACGTGCCTGTCAGAAAATAAGCATAATACAATGGTACTGATCCAAAACTATGATGAAAAAATGATAAAGATGGATAGATGGCTTTAAGTTTACATAAATAACACATACATCAAGAACTTCTGTAATACACTTAGTACCTACAAAACTGTTCAACTGTATGAAAGCGGAAAAAACAGGCAAAAGAAGAACTTGTACACCAAAACTAATGAAATTAATTCATACCTCTTGACTTGTAATTTTGGCTAGAGTTTCCTCAGAAGGTGTTCCACTGAGCACTAGCACTCTTGTTAAATGGTCAATGTCTAAAAGCACAGTTAAGGAATAAAAATCCACAAGGAAGGTCTACCACAGATAAAACACCAGAATAGAAGTTCAAGTTTCTCTCTTCGGTAACTACTTAGGACACCAGGTTTGTTACAGGTCACAAGGTCTTTAATCTTATTAAAAAAGCCAGCAAAATATTAAAATATATATGTATATAAAAAAAATAAACTCCACACCACAACACCACACAAGACATCAAAACAGTACTAACAACACCAACCAAAAAAACAAAAACCACCACCTGCCATGCCACAATAAAGAGGGTCTTCAAAATTTTTAGATGCTAAGTCAGCCTGAGATGCTGCAGAGCCAAAAGATATTGGTCTTTTCTACAAGAATGATTCATGCCAGGATATTTCATATGCTTTGAGAAAGCAAAGGATTTATGACTGTCACTTTAAGGGCAGCAAGATGCACTTAATTTTCAAACCAGAAACTCACACCAAATTCAAAGTAGTTTGTGGCTTGAATCTGAAGAAAAGAGGTGGGCACTTACATGTTCACTGGTGATTTTCTTCATAAATTCATCTTTTGGTGTACCCAGGATCTCCATTATTAAATTCAATTGGTGAATATCTAAACACACAGCTAAGGGAAACACACTGAGACTTTTCATGCGACAACCATTGCCTGCAACCTGACCAGAACAATGGGCCAATAAGGTCTGTTGCAATCGAGCTATACTTCAGTCAACTTCTAAAATTCATTTTGTCAAAAAAATACAAATGTTTTTTTTCTTGAATTTTATGAACTATTATTTTCCCTCTAACTTCTGATAAAGAATTGTTCTGCTCAGCCTCACAGAGCATTTGTTGGGATGCAGATCATTGCATTCTGTATGCATCATGAGCAAAAAGTGCACGGAAATTTGGTAAGACAGAGACAAAGTAAAACTTTAAAGCATATTCACAAACATTAAGTCTCTTCACCACAGACACATAAAATCTATTGACTGTAAAGGATACGGTCTGTTCCAGGGAAGAGTGTTCTGCCAGTCAGCAACTCTGCCATGATACAACCAACTGACCAAATATCCACTGTTGACAGAGAGCAAAATAAAATAAAAATTAGAAGATTGGTGTGAGAATAGCACACAGCAGACTGATCAAACTGAAATGAAATGGCAAATTGCGTAATATTTCACCTGTCTGATTGTATCTCATCCAATTGAGCATGATTTCAGGAGCCCTGTACCATCTTGTTGCCACATATCCAGTCATTTCATTCTCAGTGGGGCGAGCCAAACCAAAGTCAAGGATCTTCAACTCACAATCCTCATTTACAGCAATATTAGATGGTTTCAGGTCCTAAAATTGGAAAGAAAAAAAAATACAAGATAATACAGTAAAAGCTCGTTATAGCGCCACCCGTTGTTGCACGAAAAAAGCGGCGCTATATGCGGCTGGCGCTATAACCGAAAATTGAATTATTTAACGTCATTTGCATGCCTAGCGCCGTTTTTGCCATTTTCCTTAATCAGATATTTAGTGTAAATTATTTGGGATGGAAAAACCTTACAAATTTTGGGAAACTAAAGAAAAGAAAGATGAATGAAAGATAAATACTTGTATTTAAACTAAGAAAACCACTGTACGCGTTCAGAACTTGTAAGCTAGGACTCGTCCAACCCCCTCCCCACCAGAGAATCAAATCAACTGTTTGTACCCAAGTAACAGAGAATTGTCACTGAGACACTAGTCACTGTGACATTTTTCAAAATACTAAAATGTGATGTCATATTGAGGTCATACTGACGTCTATGACCTCACTCTGACGTCATTTTGAGCTCAGTTTTTTGTAAACTATAATATGTCACCGTGACTCGTGGGAGAATGACGTCAAAATTTAATCATTTTGATGTAAAATGACCAATCTCTGCAACTTGGGTACCTTCTTTTGGCAAAAACGGCGCCTTTTTAGGCATAAAATGGCGCTATATCGGAGGGAAATGCAGCGAAATAGCGACGCTAAAAGCGGCGTGACGCTATATGCGGCTATGCGGCTGACGCTATATCCGGGATTTTTTAACACAGAAAAGGCCTAGTTTTCAACGGTGAAACGGAAAAGTGGCGTTATATGCGGCTTGACGCTATAACGGGCTGGCGCTATAACGAGCTTTTACTGTAATAAGATATACAAAACTTCAGAATATATTTAAATTAATATAAAGGCTGGTTCTAATGTTGTACCCTGTGAATAATGCCTGCTGAGTGGATGTATTTCAAACCCCGTAGAATTTGATACACAAGAAATTGAACATGTTCATCAGTCAGCCTCTGAGTGCGCACAATATTGTTCAAATCAGCTCCCATTAGATGGGTGACAAGATACCTGTAATTGAAATATAGATAGATCAGTATGAGATGAGAGAAAAAACAAGAGTCATCCCTAACAAACCCTTTTTTCATTTCTTTCAAAATGCTTACACTTGATTAAAGTCAGCAAGAGATGTTGACGGATGAAATACATCAAGTAAACCAATCACCTAAGAAGAATAGAAAAAAATTAATTCACTGTTTCAAAGTAGCTATTTTTATGTCTTAGGAAGATTGATAAAAAATATATGTTACATTTTCATGGTTCATGTGTTTAAGCATCCGAAGTTCTCGGTAAGTCCGTTTCGCATGAACAGCTGATTGAAATGGGCGAGCTAATTTCTTGATGGCAACTTTGCACCCAAGGACACTATCCACTGCAGAGCTGAAACATAATAGTGAAAATACTTACAAAAGTTGTATTCGAAATTTTCTTCCACGAGAAACAATGTCAGCCTTGAAATGAAAAATCTCACAAATTTTTACAGTAATAAATGCTTTTAATTATATGAAAGACATTCTTCATTTGAGAAACTCTTACACACTACCTCTGCCAAAAATGACACCCTTTTCTTGGATTCAAGGTAATGAAGTCAAATGAGCTCAATGAAGACAAGGTGAGAAGTTTTGTCCCATCAATTCCTTCCACATTACCAAGTACAGGACAGCAAGGTTAAAATTTCCATACAAACTTGTAAAAACAAAAAACTTTAGTGGAGAGACACAAGAAATCGCTATGACGGATTGAAAACAAAGCTGTACTACGAGTTGCATCTCATAACCTCTAAACAAAGTGCGAATCTGACAGCTACACATGACGGCAGAGAGTTGACAGCCCTGAAAAGGTCTGATAACCAGCAAATAAAACCACCCCAAGTCCAAACTGAGACTGCCACGGGTGTCGCTCATGAGGAGAGCTCGCGGGGGTAACTCACCAAACCTGGCCATAGGCTCCCGACCCAACGGGCGTCAGCATTTGATACCGCTCCGGCACTTCCCATTCCGTACGATTGATTTCCACTTTGTAAAATGAAGGCATGGCGCGGCTGTTGTCTGCGGCGCGGCAAAAAGAGTGTCACTGGTGCGTTGCGAACTAAATCACTCCCTGACTCGCTATTCAGACGCCATTAGCCACATTTGTACACACAGACGACGAAGACGACGATGAATCGGAAGGTGAGGAGCGGGGGCGGGGAGGGGAGGAGGGGTGGGGCGGGGCGGCGAGGGGGCGTGGCGGGGGAAGACGTGATTGGCGCCGTCGGATAGAGCAGACGGGAGGACCTGTCGACCTGCAGGGTGATTCCGAACCGTTCCGAACATCCTTCAGGTGTGTCCTCTCACTTGCTCCTTATTGCCGTGCCCGACGAGCTCAACGAGTGCAACAAGGACAGAGAGAAGAAACCATTTTGCGGAATCACTGTACTGTCGCGTCGGCTGCTCGGGCCCCCGGGCCCCTACTGAGAGGCGCCTCACCTTCTCCTCCTCGTCTCTGAGTGTCGGAAGGAATGCGAGGAGGAAGAAAAAATTCCTTTGCAAGACCGGCGAGTTTTGTGTGTGAATAATGAGATCACCGTTGCATCAAACCTGGGGCTAATTTTACCAATAACTATTCCATATTCCACGGCTTGAATCGATACACATGCTGACCGGGCGGAAGTGGAGGTCCTCTGCGCGCGCAGATCCCGGCCCGGCCCGGCCGGGGCCGGGCTCGTCCTCGTCCACGCAAAGGTGGGAAGGCCTGCGGCGCCCCTGGCCTTGTCCTGCTTATGGAGTCCTTAACTGCGCTAAAATCTGGAAACCTTGATGACCAGACAGGCATTGTGTGTGCCTGGTGTGGATAAACAACACCTCGTTAGGCCTCCGAGGCGTGAGACCTCCTGTCCCATTAATGTATTAAGAGAGATGGGGAAGAGAGTGGCGGCGGCAACCTCCAAGCAGAACACCTGCCGCGCTAGCGCGCAAGTTGGGTTGCCTACTTCGCCGGCGCGCCTCCTCATCAGAACTAGTGGTAACACGCTGAAGCGACGCGTCTTAATATTTTCAACTACGCAATAAATCGAAGGGAGCGCTGGAGGCTCGCGAACAGCACAGCAGGGGAAAGTGCGAACCGATGCTTTTAATTTGCATTGCAGATTAATCCGCGGCAGGCCGGATCAGGCTCGTCCTGTTGTGAGGCTGGCAGATGGTATCTGACTAGGTCAGGCGCGTACCGCTGTAAATGGGAGAACAGTGATACCACCCGCGACCTCTGCTGGAGCACACCGGCCTGGAGTTTCTGGACAAAAGGAGGCGTCTCCGTCCCGAGAGTTTGGAAACAGAGCAGGCCGTAAACTGAACCAAGGCGGTGATGCAAGGGGCAGCAGCTCCAAACATGGGGGATATCATCAAAGACTTAGACATAGGTCACCCTATTTTATTTTATTACAAGAAGAACGAATGCCATCAAGACAAGTGCTGATAGGAATTCGTAAAGCAGGCGGCAGGCAAAACAAAGAGAAAATTCCTTCCCCGCCTGAAAAAGTTGGTCCCATAAAAGTACGACATTATAGATTTCGATACCCTTGGCAAAGGCCGAGTGGGCACAGGAAACCTCGCGTTTTCGACGGGTCCCGTTAGCCCCCGAACCTAGTGGCCGTGGTCCTCGGTCCTTCCCTCTCTCTCCCTGGTGCCGCGGATAGTAACGCGAGGCCCTATAACGGGATAAAGTTATCGTCCGCCAAAAAAATTCGGGTGATATATAATAATAAAAAGAGCGTGACGAAGACACGGTCCAGGGTGGGGCGGCTTTGCCCTTGCCCTGCGAGGTGCACGCGAGAGCAGCTCGTCTGAACTGAGCAGGGGGCTCTCGCCTGCTGGCCTTGTCTCACCGAGGGCATCAGATCAAATAGCGGACTGATCGACTATTATTTATTATTACAACAGCGGCATCTCCGGTTTAACTATATGGTATATTTGCCGATTTTTTCCCTCCATCTTTTCAATGCAGCTTGATTGAACAACTCCCAGAACGCTCGAGCATTACAGCAGACACCTTCTCTGAGGGACGGCGCCGGGACAAGTGATAAGAAATAAGCTACCCCTCCGCTGATAAACGCCTCGTGGACAGAGATGAGAACCGACAGGCTCACCTCGGCGCCTTGCCTGCGGCGCACCTGCGCCAGCGCCCGCCCCGCAGGGCGTGCTAACCGAAAATTTTTCACCTCTTCAGCATTATCTTTTCAACGGGAGGACGTATGTGCGTAAAAAGGTGATCATTAGAAAGGTAAAAGTACATTGAATTTTCGCAACACTATTATTGAGAGTGCTGACGACACCACTGCTCCTTGTGACTTAAAATAATTTTCGTAACAAATTGATTTCCATTTAAGTTATTTTGTAACGAAAATTATTTTAGGACATAAAAAGTGGTTTGAGCACTTCCAGTGATGGGGTAACGAAAATTCAGTGTACTTTTACCTTCCTAATGATCACCTGTTTACGCTCTGGCTCATGGGTCCTCCCGTTGAAAAGATAATGCCAAAAAGATGAAAACTATTTCGCTTAAGTTAGCACGCCCTTGCCGGTCCGGCCCTTCAAGTAAGAATTTGGAGATAAGCGATACTCTGGTGTTTTCGTCGTCGCCTCCCCCCCCCCTCCCCGGAACCCCGCCCGCGGTCAAACAGGACAGCACAGGGCCGCCCCTTCCTTGACCTAGGACACAGTAATCGCTCGGTCCGCGAGGCTGATCTAGACCACCAGACCCGGGTGAGCAGCGAGCGGGGGACGGGGCTATAGGCGCCACCACACCGACACGCGATTCTGTGCCGATCACCAAGAGTGGGAGCACCCCCCCACCCCCACCCCCCACCCCCACCCCCCACCCCCACCTCGCCTTCACTACCCCACCCCCTCCATCTCCCTTTCCGCCAAATCTACTGCGAATCACACCGACACGCACACACACTCGTACGATGGCGAGTGTGTGTGAGCGTGTGAACTTGCGCGCGAGTGTGTGTGAGTGTATGCGTGGATGCTGCGGTGGTTATGAAACTGGCCGCTTGCACACGCCGGGGTCCACTGCCGGCCCAGCTCCAGCCCCGCACGGACGGTTTGTCCAGCGTGTCCAGCGACTTGGTCCACTCCACTCCAGTCCGGTCGCGCGCCCTGGGGCGTGAGGGGTGTGATTGAGTGGGAGAGCCTGAGCTGAGTGTTTGCCGCGCGGGTACCACAACGACAGTTAGGACGGCAGGCGACGACACCCGCGAGGCGCAGCGATCTGCCGACAGACAGCCGGAGGATCCGTCATTCTTCAAATTGACTGATTGATTATCAACCGCAGCTCTGAAAATGGTATAAAGAGCGAAAGAAAGAATGGGGTACGTGCGAGGAGGAAACAACTCTGAGTTTTGGTGTATAAATTTTGTGATTTTTTGTGAATTTTCGGGTTTGGGCATTTTTGTAAATTTTTGTGAATTTTCCTGATTTTTTTTCTGAATTTTCATTAATTTTTCTGAATTACGAGATGTACATAAATTTCAGAGTTTTGTTTCCCCTTCGAGTGCGTGCCAGCAGTAAATCGGTTGATTGATGTTCGCCTGGCCTTATTCCGCAGAGAGCCCGCCCCTCGGCAGCCTGCTGCTGCACCCTGCTCCTGGTGGTGTGCGCCGCCGCGCTGCACGACACCGCGCCGAGCACCGCGTCGAGCAACGCGCGCGCCCACCAGGTACTTCCCCGCCCGAATACAGGACCCAGGTTTTTCTTCGCTCAAAGCCTGAATTTCTTCTCCGCCGGTGGGAGTCGAACCCGCGCAAGAGTGTGTTGTGCGTGATTATTACATTGCGGTCATGCCGGTGGAGGAGTGCGGTTCGGCGGCGACGGGAGGCGAGGCGGGGAATGACCGCCCGAGCCGCCCCGCCCACCTCGAGCCACGCTTGGCCGTACGAAACGGGACGAGACGCCTCTCTGTGCACTGCCCGTCTCTCTCGCACTCGCAGCCGACACCGCGACCCCCGCGTCCCGCCGCGCCCCTGCGGCCACGAGTGCGACAGCGATGGAGCGAGGTCACCTCAGAGACGGCCGGGCGGGGAGGTGGGCTCCCCCTCACCTCCGTAAACGGAAGGTTTGCACAAGGGGGCGACGTTTTTCGAAACAATCGACGTCTGGAAACAATGAATATTACATTTTTTGTGGATAATCCCTACTGTATGGACGTATGCTGAGTTTTCACCGGAGTTGTTTTGTTGCCGGGTTATTTCCCAGGACGACGTCGGTCACCGCCGTGTGCGCAGACAGAATGGCGAGGTCGTGGAGAGCATCTTCCAGGTCAGACAGACTCACACAGCTTACATGTTATTAACGAAAGATAATGCACGATTGCGAATAACTGCATATGCATATGGTCAACTGGGGGGCGGATCTAGCCGACTCCTATGGGTGGGACAAAGCAGTGCTTTTTGCCTACATCCAGGCGGATTGTAACTCATGGTGCCAACCCATCAGGCGCCGGTTTGTTAAGAACTTATGGGAAAGGGGGGGGGGAAACCCCCTTCGCCCTCCACCCCCCTGTATCCACGCCTGTGGTCAACCTTTTTTAAACCAAGATGATTTCCATCCGCTGGCGCAACCCAAGCTGTTGCGTCGGCGGCAAGGTGGGCTGATCAAGCACTCGAGACTGTCTTACCACGCCGCTTCCAGATCCCCATCCAGACGCTGATGGCCGTGTCGAAGGTGTTCACGACGGGCATCCAGAGCATCCAGAGGACGCGCGAGCAGTTCTTCCAGGCGACGCGGCCGAGCACGAGCAGCCTGACGTCGAGCGGGGCGGGAGCGGCCCTGCAGCAGCAGTACCAGCAGTACCAGCAGTACCGCCCGCAAAAGCCCTACCGACCCGCCAGGTACACACCGCGGGACAGAAACTGGGCCTCAGCCCCAGCCAGAAATGAACCCTCGACATGGATTTCAAAATGGAAAATTTTAGCCGAATCGATAAGGCTTTCTGTAGCCTTTTGTCCTCACACTTAACGAACGTCGAGTAGACGTCGAGCGTCTAAAAGACGTAGTCTCGACATCGTTTCTTGATCATTTCAACTGTTCGACCAGATCGACAGAGATTCGACGGCGATTTAAGGAACAAAAAGACCATCGATTCGATTAAAAATGGCGAGGGCTCGTTTTCTGACTGCAGTTCGGAGCAGAGCTGGAAACAGTCATTCATTATTCTGAGCCGGCAAAGTGTTGACACTCTGCATCCTCCACCAGGCCGTCGGCGGGTACCTCCTCCTCGTCAGCGTACTCGTCGGCCTACGCCGCCCTGACCCGCCCCAACTACAACTACGTCTACAGCGGCTACGTCTACCCGCGCGGCGGCGGCGCGACGGCGGCGGGGGCGGGGGCGTCCAAGTCGCACGCCGCCAGCGTGGCGGGCGTCGGCACGCAGGGGGACGGCTCCAGCTACCGCATCTAGTGCGGCGCGCCGCGGTCACCGTGTGCATCGTGTACACCGGCTGTTCCTTTGAATGCGTAACAGAGTTGCGGGTTTGGCCCCTGCAGCCCTGAGGAGTATGCAATCCCGCAACACTGTTCCGCATTCAAAGAAACACCCGGTACATCGTGGACGCGCGGTGCTGAGCGGTGGACTCCCCGCGCCCCACCCCGCCACTAACTATAGTTGTTAACACCATAACGCCGTCATCGTCTTCATATTTGCCATTGATAGATCGTTTCGCCCCCAGACAGGACATAAGGTTTCATCCTCTTCTTCTTGTGGTATTGCGGGCGGGCCGCAGTGAGGTGCTGTGGTCTGTTCTCATTTGATCGGGGTGGGTACGGCTGATTGGATCGCGACAGGTGTCCGGGGGGTGCCTTGCCCTCATCCCCTCTCTGCGGGCCGGGCCGGGCCGGGCGCCGGGCGAGGCCAGGCCGAGCGGAGGTCCTGACGGGAAGGGAATAATAGCTAGTGTTGCCAGAAAGTTAGGCAAAAAAAAAAAGCCCAATGTACCTGTGCGTAACGGGACTGTATCTCCGCCTGCCAACTAGGCACCATCTGAGCACGAGTGCAGGGGAGTTGCCTATTAGATACCGCCACATGCACCTAGGTGTATTGCGCGGTTTTTTCGAGGGGTCGACAACTCGTGTTCTCCTGTGTTCCAGGCTAGACGTTCTCCGAATAAACTCCGCGTACTCCGGGTGTGCTCCGTGTTCTCCGGGTGTACTCCGAGCGTTCTCTGAGCGTTCTCTGAGCGTTCTCCGAGTAAAATTTGCCTGTTCTCCGGCTGTTCACCGGTGTTCTCCGAAGAACTCCGACTGAACTCCGGCTGTGCTCTTTGTTCTCTCGCTGTACTCCGTCTTCTCCGGCTGTACTCCGAGTACTCCGACTAAACTCCTGTGTCCCCCAAAAACCCAAGTTGTCGACCCCTCGGGTTTTTTGCCTAACTTTTCTGGAAACAATGAAAACACCAGCCGTAGCCTAGAGATTGAAACTAGACGGGACCTGGGCTGCATCTCATGCCAGCCGAGTTCGCTGCGCACGGGTAACAATCCTGAAATATTAAAACACCTTGTAAATCAGAAAATTCACCCACACATATTTCGAAAGGGGCAGGACAAGAAAGAAAACTTTTCAAACTTTCAGAAACTTTAAAGAAATTCTAAATAATTTTAAAAATTCCACGTTTGTTCACAAGAACTGAGGGTTAATTGTTTTCCCCTCGGGGACAACAGCCACAGCATCACTGAGGCTCGTGCTCGCCGAGCTCGCCGGTGTCCTCCGCTAAGAAACTCATTCCTGTCGTGAGCAAAAAAGAACCCCTCGAGACACTCGCATTCGCATAGGTAATCGCCTGTACTTGCGAAAATCACTGTACACTATTTTGGGAAGTGGCGGACCCCTTGCTTGCGGCCCTGCAAATCCATTGAGTTGTATGAGTCACGCCATGAGTCGCTTTTATTTATTGTCATTAGATCTGTTAAGAATTATCGCATTCATTTCTGTGTTATTTAGTTGTAATAGGGACTAATTTCAATTACGGTAATATTAAAGAAAAATAAAATGAGGAAGTGAAATGAGGATTTCTAAACAATATTGACCCTCCATTACCTTCAACAAAAAGCAACAACAAAAATAAATTTTCAAAATTCTAACGCCAACGCGTTAAAACAGGCCCCGCCTGCCGGCTCAGCTTGCCATTATCATAGAAACACAGGATGCAAACGCGTTTTATACAAATACGTACAGACAGTTTGACATCGAACATACGTCATAAATTTTCTATTTTTTCGTAGTATTTTTAATTGAAATTTGGTGTGAATTGGTTCGGCATCGTGAAGAATAAATAAATAATAAACTCACGGGCATCCATCTCGGGCGGGGGCCTAAAAACAGTGCAGAGTGACGTGGCCGTGGAGGACAAGGACAAGGACGAGGCGTCAGAGAAAGACACGGTGTAGCAGAGGCGGGGGCGTGCCAGTGCCAGAGCCATGGCACCGGCAACGCACGGGACACCTGGGGGCCTGGGGGCCCTCCCTGGGGCCTGGGCTGGGCATGGTGACAAAACGCAACACACGAAAGACTGGGCCGCGTCAAGACACCAGCCTGTTTGCAAAAATGTGAAAAGCAGACGAAAGTCTTACTGCAGGCCGGATAGGGCCCGTCTAGTACACAGTGTGCAACAAAAATGAATCTGACTATAATCAAGGTCATTTTTTGTTTTTTACAAACTTTAATTTGCAGCACACAGCATGGATTCACAGTCCATCCATAGCCTTATTAAGAGATTGACGAGATAAAATCCTTTTCAGCACTAGCTCACATTCCACAGATAAATTGGCAGTTTTTACTTGAGGTAACATTTTCCAGTCAATACATGAGACGTGAAATCACAGGTAAGCTCACTCTCAGAAAGTAGGAAAAAAGACAAGAGCCTGTGCAGAAAACATTATTTTATCCCCTAGACATCAGTACATGTAATAACAAATATTACAAAGAAAGAAAGAAAAGACATCAAATCACTCTTAGAATAAAAATGTTGCAGTCACAGGAAATTTGTTCCAATTGCTATTTACCAAATATGTTATTGTTTTGTATTGCATTCAAATACTGTTATTAGTTCCTGGAAGTAAATGGTTGAAATCTGTCGAACAATAAGTTAGGAATTCATAATATTGAAGACAAATATCAGTCAGTTGACATCCTTAATTGTGCCCTAGGAGAAAATACAAATGCACATATGGTTGACTAGAACACAGATAGCTTCACTTCAGTCCACTTTTTGTAAACAATGAAAGACTACACCCCTCCCTAATACTGAACACAATGATGATGAACACAACACAGATATAACTAAATAAAATTCATTCAATCAGAAAATAAGAAAAATATAATGACGCTCCTCTAGCTAATATCTCATGCATTAAAGGACACTGCTTAACGGGAAAAAAATAAAATAAACGTCTAAAAGAACTACTGCATATAAATGCACAACATATAGCCTTTTTAAACTCTTTTTATCTATGACTAGTAAGTAGGCCACATTTTTCACAACTATCAAAATACGAGACAGAAAACAAGTTGCATTCAGACCACAGAGGATTCAATATTGCTCGACAGGACACACTAATCTGAAGTAAACATTATCTCCTCTTATCGAAAGATTTATTTGGTTTTGAATTACTTGGATCAAGATAGTTGACAAGAGATTCAACACTGGCTGTGATTCTCCCGACAAAAGCAAAGGAAAACAGAACACAGGGAAGAGTAACAAAAAGAGACACTGCCTCAAATATGAATTTTGGGGCAAAAATTGCCCACACCATAAGGTGACGGGCATGAATAGTTGCAGAAAACATGCATGCAAGGCTCTGAAAAAGAAAAGAAAACATTGATACCTTATCATTAAACTTGATAGAATTAAGAATTAAGCAGAATAATAGAAAGTCCTACCCGAACTCCTTGAAGGAGTATATATCTTGCTGTGAGAGTGGTAAGGGAACGGTATGCAAAATCTTCTCTTTGATATATCATCAGTTCACCCTGAGATAAATCGTGATCACCCACCGCTACTGCCGCCCACTGAGGTCGTATTACTCTAAGAGTAAGAGGTACAATCAGGAGTAATGGTAAAAGGAGACCCTGAAAACATTCCAAAGAAAGTTGAAGCCAATCAGCATTAGATTAAAAGGAGTGAATAGATTAATAGGAGTTTCACTAACCATCAAAATATGAGAGCAAAATGTATTCACAATGACCAGTAATCCTGGCACAAATCGACTGCTTGCGACATTCCCACTCGTACCGACCATAGCTGCATCCCACTGGATACTAGAGAATGTTGCCTGGTGTCCAGTACCATAAAAGGCATACTGCGCAAGAAGGGACCAACAAACAACTGCAGGCCAAGATGTGGCAAGAAGTTGAACTGGAGATAGAACAGAAAAATTAATCAGTGCAATACCTGAAGTAGTCATAAAATAAGGATTCAAGGGAGAAAACACCTACCCGAGACAATGACATTTTCAAATCGTAAAATTGAAATAAAAAGAAGCAAACATGTTGCCACACAGGCACAAAGAACTAGTGCTGGTGACCAGCGTGCCCCCAAGAGAAGGCCCATGGCTGGCACCAATATTACAGCCAACACAACAAACGATGCACTGTAGACGGTGGCTAGGCCATATACAACAGGACTGCTGTTTTCTGAACTAGACGTTGAGTCATTTTGGTTGAGGTTTTCTTTTTTTCCACCAATCATCTGCTTCATCTATTTAAATTAAAAAATCTGATTATTCTACATATTATTAAATATAAAAAGAAGAAAAATTAAAATGATATTAAAAATCTACAAACCTGATTATACAATTGAGGAATTGGGTTTTCAGACCGGGTAACAGAAAATGTAGGGGATTGATTTCGAGATTTTACCACAAAAACACATAGTGGACGCCATATCAGACTGGCAAGTGAAACACCCGACAGAGTATAAACAGTCCATGGCAAAATCTGAAGCTGCCATGGTTTGAACAAGCGGCTGCGGGTGTCTCCTGGGAGTCCTAACAGAGAGCAATTCAAGATTACCAATAAAATTGTCTGTTGCTAGTAAAGAGAAGGGTTTAATAAAGTACACAAACCTTGCAGAACCCAAAAACCACCAGAGCAAACTGCCATAACTGTTGGTGTGTAACGAGCGAAGAGAACAGTGATTGAGTACCCAGTCAAGTTCCCACAACTTCTGAGCCACATTCGTGTAAATGTCACCCATAAAGCCATACAAACAAGCATGATGAGACAGTTAGGGTCTGCACCGAGGTCCTTCTTTTTAGGTTCAGACGGCTCGCTTGGTAACTGATTGTTACAACCAGATTCTTCATCTCTGCACTTCCAGAATTGATGAGTGGCTCTCACCAAAATAGCAAGAGCAAAGGCAACAGTAATCGTTCTCAACCGCATAGGATGAATCTGTGACCTTATCCATGCAAAACGAGACTTGCTTATCTTGTTTTTTACAACTCCTGACAATTCCTCCAAAGGAACATTGTAGCAATACACCATTGTTGCAATCAACGAAAGAAGAAAGAATGACAAAATTTGTCCTTCTGCTATGACATAGCTATTTGATGCCATGGCCCAGAGAGATAACATGCATATTGTACGCCAAAAGAGTTCAAGCCAAGATTTGCTCTTGGAAATGTTTCCCCATTTTGAAAGGATTGCACCAGTATTTGCAGCCAACACAATTGCTAAAAATACAAAGGAGGATCCAAAAGTAGATATAAAAAAGACCAACTCGCTATTTTGAATAATACTTAGGTGCCCCAACAAAAGGCTAACAGATGCGCACAACACAAGGCAAACATAAGCAAATGATAGACAAGAACCTGAAACTCCAAATGTTATTTCATCACCTTGGAGAGCTTCAATTACTAGGAAAATGACCATTATAACAACAAATGTAAAAATTAGGCCCCATGTCATACTGTAAGTATCAAATTGGACCCAAACTTTTTCACATAGGACCCGCAATGAAGTAAGAAACTCAGACCCTTCTTCCACTATAACCAGAAATTCCTCCTGGTTTGCAATATTCTTAACTTTTTCGCTGATGCTACTAAATGCTTTACGTAAAGAAAGTAGTTTATCAGAAGTAAACTCATTGTTCCTGCTGGAGTAGGTTTCAATATAAGTCATAGCTTGCCTCACATTAGACCACAAACTTAATAAAGCAAATTGCCAGTTCTGCAAGGTGCTTCCTACATGCTTGAATGCCACTGTTTTTGGCAAAGAGTCAATAATGACTGACCCTAAATTTGAAAATGGGATGGGTATGCCAAGAATGGTAGCAAGGGTCGGGACTAAGTCTACCTGACGCACTACACCCCCTTTGGGAGACCAGCTTTGGGGCAACAAGCCGAGTGGAGAATAAATGAACAATGCTGCTGTTACCTCTGCCTCACTTTCACCACCATGATCTCCTAAAACATGAAGAAAATTGAGTTGAATGTAACACTCTCCTTAAATTAAAGAATACAAACATTGCATAGGCCTCACAATTTACCAGTGTTTGTCATGCCATGATCGCCCAGGACAACCAAAACTGTACTATTATCCATACTTTCCACAATTTCACTGAAATACATGAACAAGAAATTTTAGTAAACATCCATTGAAAAGGAAAAGTGTTTACACACCCTTCTTGTCATCTCCTTACCTGATAACTGTGTTCATTTCATCAAGCTTGCGGGTCATTTCTGGATGAAGCGGTCCATAGCGATGCCCACAGTGATCAACTCCCAGAAAATGAGCAATTAGTAGGTCCCAATCATTTTGTTTTAATTCAGGTTGTAAATGCTTCTTAATACCCTCATCAACAGTGTCCAAGTCCCAAACATTAAAGGAAAGGAAAGGATATTCTCGCTCAAATCTGTGAGGATATAAGCCAACCCATGTATCATCTCCCATGAACACGGCCTTCTTTCCTTTACTCCGCAACTGATCAATTAGGTTGTCTTCATTTATTTCAGTAGAGGCAAAATTTGATCCTATATCAATAAATGTAGGCAAACTACCCGTTGTCAATCCTTTCAGGCGTTGCATTGTGGTAGTTGGGGGATCTGCTATAAATTTATAGAGCCTTGTATTATCAGGTTGCTTCACAATTAGGTCTTTTAGGATGGTAAGTCTATTTTCATAAGCTCGAGGGTTTTGAGTGCTGTGGTAATATGCGAAGTCATACTTCAGTGCATCTACAACAACTAAAACAACTTTGGCTCTTCCCTGAGAGCAGAGGTCTTCATGTCCCACCAGGTGATTCAAAGGGCTTGGTCCAGACACGCAATCTGCCTCTATACCTTGAGAACCCACTTCAGATGAAAAGTTGGAGCAATAAATGTTGCCGATACACCTTGATTTCTCTGGCTGAACTTGACGCCGAAGCAGAAATCCTCGGGAAAATAGCAGCACACCACATACTAGCAAATATGACATCCATGCTAGAAAAAGAAAATATCTCCAAAACTTGGACATGTCGAAATATATCTTCTACATTCAGGTCTACCAGAAACAGCTCTAATAGATGCTATGGCAAAGTTTTCTTGTTTGTTCAGAGCGGACGCTGCTGTGTTCTGCTACGAAGTTTTCTAGGTTATGTTTATTCGTCGAACCAGCTGAGTTGCACCACACATACACAATCACATTGCTTTTCACATCTAGCGTTTGTGCACAATAACAAGGCGACGGCTCAGGTGTAAACAAGGCGGTTTGTTGTGATGCCTCCTAAGGCATAAAATGCAATGGTTTTTGATAAAGAGATCTTGTAATCTTTAAGTATTTTTTTCCAATGCTTTTGGAAATCTTCGTAAGTTCCTCCTTCGTCTAATGAACCGCTCACCCTCAGAGCTTTCATTCAAAGAAAGCTTTGAATTTTCTATAATTTGCGTAGGGTGCTTGGGGCTGGAAGTTGTCAGTTACTTAACCCTTTCATCATTAAGTATTTTCTTAAGATTTCTGACAGAAAACCCCTTATAGACGAAGATTCCACGTTGTGCTTTTGCAGGCCGAAAATGGTTAAACCCATGCCCTCGCGGCGCTGCCCACCTTTCACATCTCAAATGCCAAATTCTGACTTCGTTGACGTTGATATTCAACAAGAAGACCCTCTGAGCACTAATGACCAACAGGAGGCAGGACATGTCTCCCATTCACTGTATGTATGCTTTAAAAAAAATAGGAAAAATAATTGACGTCTTGATGAAAAGGCCTGATATCTGAGCGAGCTTATCTGCAGCTTATCAGTCTCATATCCTTGTCTATTTTTTTTGTTTGTAGATTTAGTCAATCACCAGAGCACCAGACATACTCACAGTTTTTCCACTCCTATGATGGTTCTTGGACTCATCGTTTCTCTACTCCTGCACCCGCACCCAGGGAAAGAATGTCCTCAGTCCCTGATGATGAGGAAATAAGATCATATCCACACCAAAGAAGAGGGAGTGCACCAGTTAATATTCAATATGCATATGGTGCCAGTTCCTCATCCTCTAGTCAAGAAAATTCAAGCCCTCCAGCTGCTTTGGAAGAAATTGCATCTAAAGGAAAGGAATTATTTTGGTTCATTTTGAGTGAAGAAGTCAAAGCTCAAGAGGCTGCATCACCTGGTAGTTTCAGTGCTCTCACAATTTCACCATCTTCTCACAGGTAAACTTATCTGACCCTTTTCAAGCATTTGGTTGTTAATGGAAAAAAATTCTTACTCTCTTCTTACTTTTCCTTGTATTAAAATGATAACTGTAAACACTTGTAGGCTGGAAGTTTTGAATGAAAGGGGACGATTTGGAGGTAGAACCCTGAGGCAAATCGCAGAAGCTTTCTCTCATTCACCTCAGCGCTTGAAAGTCCAGGAATATGCCAACCACATTAATCTGCAAAGTCTCAACTATAACTCATTTTCAGATCTCCTGTATGGGCTTTTCCAGGTTTGTAAATATTAATCTTTTATCATTCTATTTGATAAGAGATGATTTGAAATGAGTTTTGTCACTGTTACCGTTTCAGGAGGGAGGAGTTACCCAGGCAAGGGTCCTTGTTCTATTTTTCTTCTGTGCTGATATTGCCCTTCGTGCGTTGAAAGAAAAATTGACGCAGCATTTCCAACAATTAGTGGACTGGACATCACGCTACATAACAGAGAGGTTGAGTGCCTGGGTCCTTGAACATGGAGGCTGGGTGAGTGATGTGATCAATATTAAATGCCCTGTGAAGCGAAAACTTTTTAACGGGGAGTATGTTGCAGTAACTCAATCTATTATTTTCAGGCAGCAGTATTGCAAGAGTCAGTGGATCATGCTTATAGAATGGCTGTTGTAAGTTTAGGCATTCTAAGTTTGGCAGCTCTATCTATCTTTGTGTGGAGACGCTAGAATATCAGGATCAGAAAAAACAGAATTTGGTTCATTTTAACTGGTCCAAACCAGCATTACGCAAATAGAATTCTGTTGGATGGAATTGCTTCATATGTGACTTGCTACTTATTCTATTGTAGCTGTCACAATTTTGTTAGAGTCCAACTCTACAAAGTTTCTTCTGGTCATTTTCTACAACAATCTTTTCTGTAGGGAAATTAAACCCTGCCAAATAAAAATGCCAAAAAATTATTGTAAGTAAGTGTATGAACTGCTGTCAGGGACCAAGTCCAATGGATTCGACAATTTCATGCTCTTTAAATATGGCAGCAGAGTATGGACAGAGGGTGTAAAAATGTAAAACATATGTTTACACAAGTATTTATATAAACTTAATTTAACCAAATAAAGAAAAATCCTGAAAGTATAAAGTTGTATATCATTTCACATCTCATTTCAATGGTATAACTCAGAATGTGAAAAGCAAATTTGGTCAAAACACCAGAACCAAAATGTTTAAAAAACAGTAAAATAATTGCCCCTGAAGTAAAAGTACAGTACAACGTTGTAAATTGAATACTAACTAAATCTAAAATGTAAAAGTACGTTTAAAATCAATAAGTTAATCACACGCAGATCACAAATACAACTATTGCTTGGTCTTGCTACCTCTTCGAAAGAATTTAACAAACTTAGATTTAGGACTTAACGGTGAAGTTACGCTACCTCCAGGGCTGCTTGCGGACTCAGCATCAGTTGAGGCTGAAAAAGGTGAGGAAAGTTGACAGACTCCGCTTAGATTGAATGTCTAAAGAAGTAACTTTTAAAGGCGTTGGTTGTTACGATTTCTGTTCTCACCCACTTAGACCCAACCTTCAAACTTAAAAATATCAGAACTGCCATAATTCATTCTTAGATTGGTTCTATTAGGTTGAGACTAGTAATCGTAACCCCTTCTCACCGTATTCACTGACCGGCTCCGGCGTCTCCACAGTAATACTAGGACTGTGGGCAGGAGAGGCTGGTGCTGTGACAGGGGTTGGGGAGGAAACTGCATCAGCAGTTGGTACATCAGTGCCATTCACTAGAACAGCTCCACCCTCCAAATCCTCTTCACCAGAGGCAACTGAACCCTCATCATCACTTGAGTCCTCATCACTGCTCGGCTATGATAAAAGAAAAACAAATTAGAAATTTCTGAAGACATTCAAGAACACAGGAAAACTAAGAATGATGACATACCACAAAGTCAGGATCACATTCACTGTCATAGTCCTTTCCATATTTGTCAAGCTTTACCGCTACAGTTTCATCATCACTTCCATCAGTCCAATCAGATTGCTCCACATCACAGTATTTACGCTTGCGTTCCTGAAATATCCATGTTTGGAGTTAGACAAACAAGTCTGCAGTATGTTGGCTACATATCAGAGGAGACCTTAATGCAAGTGACACTAGCAAAAAGTTACTCTTACATGATCAGGCGTAGTTGATGCCGGGAGTGTCTTTTTTGGAACAGGAGTGCCATTGGGGGTACACCCAGAATTTGCTTCAGCCTGAGCACGAATATTTTTCAATCCAGCAAACTTAATAAATCTCAAGCGACGACGCTTGCTTTGAAGCCAGTGGATCTACAAGATAAAAGGAATTAAGCCACAAATAACTGAACACAGTTCTGAAAATGTCAAAATTACTTACCATGTCGATTGTGTCACATGGTCTTCTGATGATGCGTGATACAAAATACACAGTGACTCTGACAACACCAAGAACTCCAACCAATGGAAGGAACAGAGGCCAAGACAATGGCCTGGCCACCACCACAATATCAGGATTGCTCACAACCACATGATCAATAGGGCCACCAACGCAGGCTGATACATCACCTACAACAAAGCAGCAACCAACAATGAAAAAACAGTCCATTCAAAGTTTAGTGCCCGTTTCCACTTATTGCATCAAATCGAAACGTGCTTCCACAATGCTGACATTGCTGGCGTTGACGACATGAATGAGGCATAAGTTTGGGGATGCAGCACCAAAGGAAATTACAGCACCTGATGTGATCTTTGAGAAATTGTTTCCTTGTTGTACAATAGAATTGATCATAACGTTCATCGATCATAAAAACTTGTGTATTTAAAACCTGAACCATCAACAGTGATGCTTTTGATGCTATGAATGCCGACATTGTGGAAGCACTTTAAAGAGAAACATTAATGAAGCCCTAGATGCCACAAATGGTCATTTGAACCGCTTGAAGTCACACAATTGCTGCAGAAGTCAACCAGTCAGTAATTCACATACATTGACACTAGTTTCCAATATTAACCCACACCTACTTATCAATTAGTAATTTTAATTCCTCAAAGTTCAGGTGGATCTAGGAAGCTTAAACGAGTGGCGGACTGATTGTTGAATTAAATCAACTATTGGGGGGCCACCTTGAGTCCATCAACGAATTTCACCGCCGCCACACACACTGATACACCCATCTCTGTTGCACTCGCACGTGCGGCGCGGCGCGGGCAGTGTGAGCGACGAGGACAGGACCATTCCATTGAGGTAGGCCCGGCCCGGACTTACCGCTGTTGGCGCCATCCTTGGCGTTGGCCCTCGGGCAGGCCTTGACCGACGACTGCGTGGACCACATGAGGGACTTCTCGATGAGGCGCAGGACGCTGTCAACGCTGCGGATGACGATCTGCCCGGCGCGCCTGCTGGCCAGCCACTCGCCCCACAGCTCCGCGTGCCCGGCCTGCTCGGCGTGCTCGCCTAGTTCCTGTTCCTGAACGGGCATGATGACGGCTACCTCGGCGTCGACGCGAAGCTAGCGTTGTGGCGTTGCGAAGGCTCCCAACGCCCCCCACGTGCTGGCGGTGGCGGAGATGGTGGCGGGGTGCTTTGTGCTGTCGGGGTCGGGTCGGGCCGGGCCGGGGAGAGGATCTCGGTGACACCTTCGGTACTCTTACTGTGTGCTGCTGCTGCTCGCGCCAACCGTTCTGTGCTGCTGCTGTGCCGTGCCTGCCTGCAGTGGCCGTGCCGTGGGCGAGGGCGAACTTGGGCGAACGAACTGCTCTGCACTGCACTCACTGTCCTGTCCCTGTCTGAGTCTGGGTCTGGGTCTGCGCCGGCGGGCCGGCGGGCGGGCCCGGGCGCAGTCGCAGCTGCCCCCTTCCCCCCTCCTTCTCTCTCCCTCCGGCTGGCTGTCTCCGTCACTCCGAACGCGGCTGGGTAAGCGGGAGACAGAGAGGGAGACTACGATACTGGAGACCGGTGGGCGATTCGGAGGCGGCTCGTCTCGCCTCGCCTCCCCTACCTCACCCTACCTCCTGTATCCCGAGCTCCCACCCCTCCCCTCTCCGTCTTGGCGGTTTCTTCTTTGTTCCCGATGCGCGGGAAGATATTCTCCGTCTCTTTTCAGCTCGTATGCTTTTGCTCGGGAAGCAAGCGAGATGGGCGCAACATGAGAGCATGCTGTTAGGGATCCCTCAATGGGCGAGGAGGAGAGGAGAGGAGGAGAGGGAGTAGAAATATGGAGAGCATAAACGCGAAGGCGATCCCAGCCCAGCCACGGCCACGGCCGGTGCCGGTGCCAGCGTCTTTACTGTCTTTACGGTCTTTACCTGAGTTTTGGTCCGTTTTACGCCCTTCCTACCCTCGCGATTGCCTCTGCTCGATTTTCGTTTTATTTCTCTCTTCTCCAATTGCTAGTGTCACACTTGTTCCTCGACCCATCGCTGGTCGACCAGACGGCCTTACGCGGGCAGGACGACCCCCAGCCGAACTTGAGAGGAGCCGAGGGGCCTAACCGGACCGGTTTGAGTCGTTCCGGACAGACTTGAGGCCGTACCCGCTAGGTTTTGACAGGTCCACTTGCCTGCCGCCTAATGAACCGTAGAGCGATTGAATGCAGCTCGTCATCGATTGATGTTAAACACTGAGATTGAAAAGGAATCAATTGAAAAACGACGACGGGATACTGACATTCACACACATACGACATTTATTGTATAAAATAGTTATAAATATATTATTTTAATTTTATGAGCACAATTCGTTTTATGACCATTCACCAGCCGATGAACCAATCGATCGAGTGATCAACTAGTCGGTTGATCAATCAACCATTGAGTCGATCGGTCAGTCAATGGGATCAGTCAGTCAGTCACTGGGGCATGAGCACCACGCTGCTCCTCCTACTGGACGTGCCGCCCCCGCCCCCGGGCGCCCCGCCCCCGCTCCTCCGCCTGTCGGAGGAGGCGCCGCCCCCGGGACCAGGTGCACCCCGGAAGCTCCCGAAGAAGAACGAGTCGGTGGCGACGCTCTCGCCACCCGACTCGGACGCGCCGTCGCACAGGGATTCGTCGCCGTCCGTGTCGCTGAGGCTGCCCTGGCTCTGGCCCTGGCTGAGGCCGCCCCCGCCGCCTCCCAGCCCAATGCTCAGCCTCCGCTTGGACTCGTTCGAGTCCGTGCTGAGGTAGCCCGAGTCCTCGGGCTTGTGCGGCAGCACGGGGCAGAGGATGGGAAGCGGGTGCGCGTGCGCGCTCGACCGGTCCACCACCTTCCGCCACGACTTCTTGACCGAGTCGGAGCCACGCTTGTCGCGCAGGTGCCGCACCAGGTCCTTGCCGACGCCGACGCGGCCGCGGGCGCCGCTCAGCAACTGCGTCTCCTGGGGGACACGTCCGGGAAGAGAGACCAGGGGTTAAAAGAGGGTACAGATGAGAAATCACTCGGATGCGACCACCTGCAAAAGTGTGAATAATTCGTCTCGCAATCGCAAAAGTGTGAGCAAAAATGCGCTCATCTGAGCGACGTTTGTCCATTTGGATCCTAGGGCAGGCCAGGTGTGAATGCTTACCTGCAGGAAGGTGGTCCCACTGTAGGAGGCGGCCTTCTCCGAACCGGCATCCGACGCGTCCCTATCGCGGTCCCGGTCGCGCTCCCGATCGCGCTGCTTGCGGCGCTGCGCGGGCGAGGAGGCGGCCGACAGCGAGGGCCTGCCCTTGTTGGCCTGCAGGATGAACTGGCCCTTGACGCAGGGCAGGGGCGGCGGCGGGCTGGACATGGGCATGGAGTAGAAGGCCTCGTAGTCGGACGAGTTGAGGCTGTCAGCGGAAGCGGCGGACATGGCGTCCAGGTCCTGCTCGCGGTCGCGGTCCAGGCCGGGGCCGCGGGGCGGCAGAGGGGGCAACGGCGGCAGCGGGCGGTGCGCGGGGTTCTGCTGACGCTTGCTGGAGGACGACGTGGACCCCACCTGCACGGCCTGCGCCGCCTGCACCGCCTGTTTGGGCGGCAGGGCGGGCTTGGGGTTGCGCGGCGGCAGCGGCGGCCGGTCCGGACCCATGCCGGGGCTCGGGTCGCGCTCGTGGATGGGGCGCGGCGGCGGCGGCTCTTGGTAGAGCGACGTGTCTGCGGGCGGCGCTGCCGGCGGCTTGGGCTTGGGCGGGCGCAGAGGCGGCGGCCGCGGGGGCGGGGGCGCGCGGTCCTCCTGGACCCCGCCGGTGGACGACGATGACCCCTTGGACCTGCGGCGTTTGCCGCCCGTGCTGGACTTGGGCGTGCCGCGCGGCGGAGACGGGTACCGCTGGCGGTGGCGCTGCTTGGATGGCCGGCTGGACGAGCCGTTGGTGTGCGCCGACCGGGCGGAGCGCGTCGAGCGCCGAGAGGACGAGGCCACCGACGTGCAGTCCGTGTCCGAGTACTGGCTGCCGCCGTGGAGGCTGCCACCATGGAGGCTGCCGTGCAGGCTGCCGCCGTGGAGGCTGCCACCGTGCAGGCTGCCGTGGAGGCTCTGCGTCTGGCCGCACAGCCCGGGCGGGCCGATGACGGCCGCGTCTGCGGCGCGGCAGCGCGCGCGCGACTCGTAGATCTCCCGCAGCGAGCCGAACATGCGGTTGAAGGGCGACGGCCCCGAGGCCGCGGCCGCCCCGAGGTGGCTGCTGCAGGCCGGCAGGTGCTGCTGCTGCTGCACGGGCAGCGAGGGCGGGTCCGCCGAGCGGAAGCTGCCCGCCGTGCGCAGCAACAGGTGCTGCCCAGGCCGCTCCAGCGAGTCGAGGTACGCGTCGTGGGAAGTGAGGTCGCTGCGCATGCTGGACTCGGACGCGTTGGAGCCCAGGCGGTGCGCGCGCACTTTGGTGATGGCCTTACGGTCGAGCGTGTCGGGCTCAAAGTTGTCGGCCTCCGGCTCGAGCCGCTTGTTGTCCGGCGAATCGTCCACCTGGATCGTGAGGTGGCCCGGTTGCTTGTCCGAGTACTTGATGTTCTTCTCGGTGCCGTTGTTGTTCTCCGACGACCCGGACGACGAGTGCGTGGGTGACGGCGAAGCGCCGCCGCTTTCGGCGCTGCCACTGCTGCTGAAGCTGTAATTGTCGTTGACGTACACCTCGCTGACGAGGCTGTAGCCCTCGCTGTTGGTCAGGAAGTTGGGCAGGCTGTACGGCTGCTGTTTGTCCTTGTCCTTGAGGTCCGTGAGTAAGGGCGGCGGCTCTGGGCTCAGCACGATGATCTCGTACTCGTTGTCATCGTCCTGCACATGCTTGGAGTTATGCTGCTGCTGTTGCTGTTGCTGCTGCTGCAGGCGCTGTAGACCGTTGGCGAGCGCACCCGGCAGCACCGGGACATCGCCGTACTCGGACGGCGTGGACGCGCCCCGGCCCAGATCAGCACCCAAACTGTGGTACTGCCGTAGGTGAGGGGCATTCGCGGTGTCCGTGGGCGCCGGAAGCGCGAACGAGGGCGGCGCTGGCTTCGGAGGCGCTGGTGCCGGCGGCTTGGGAGCCACAGTCTCCAGCCCCCGCTGAACCACCAACTCCTTTATCACGGCGTCCATCAGCTGCTTCGGCACCTCCGGCTTGTCGGCCGCGGGCGCCGCTGTCGCGGGCGGGAGTGACGGCGGCGGCGGCGAGGGCGCGCTCTTCCCGCGCAACGACGACGCCTGGTGCGCCGGCGCCACCGAGGCGCTCAGCTTGCGCGCGATTGCCTCCTTCTGCTGCGCGACCAGTCCTGGCGCCGGACTGGCCGTCGGCGCCGGGTCGGCGGCGGGCGCGAGCGAGGCGGCCGTGGGCGGCGGCGGGGGCGGCGAGTGCATGGCGTTCCTGCGCACGATCGAGTCCTCGGCCGACACGTGGACGCGGTTGGTAACACTGGCGCTGCGGCCGCGGAAGCCGCCGGTCTCAGGCTCCCTGGGCCGCGTCGAGCCCGCGCCACCGCCGCCACCGCCGCCACCCTCCCTGGCGTTGCTTACACTGTGGCTTCTGACTCGGAACGCACCGGCGGGCTCGTCGCCGGCCTCCCTCGGACTGCTAATACTGTTGCTACTACTAGTGACGTTGCTGCTTAACTTATTGTTCCTAATGCTAACGTTGATGCTGCCGTTCCTGACTCTGCTGGCCTCAGCGCTGGCCTGGCTCTCCGCCGACGCCGGCCTGCTCACGCTGCCACTCCTGCTGCGGAGGCCGCCGCCCTGCTCGTCGCGCGCGACCCCGGTGCTCACGCTGCCGGCCCTGCTGCGGAAGCTGTTGTCCTCCGCCATGACCCTGGAGGGCGCCGGGTCGTCGTGCTTGAGGGCGGCGCCGTTGTTGTTGTGGTCGCTGGTGGCGACGGGTGCGGGCGCGGGTTTGCGGGTCGGGACTTTCGGCGGCAGGCCCTTGACGGCTTGCTCGGCGGCGGCCTTGGGCGGCGGCGGGGCGGCGCCCTTGCCGTGCGCGGGGTTGGCGTTGCCGCCGGCCTCGGCCTCCAGCGCGATGGCCTCGAGGCGCGCGGCGCGCATGTTCTCCAGCATGTACTTGGCCGGGGTGCGGGGCGCAGACTTGCGCCTGCCGCCGGCGCTTGCGGCCACCCCGCCCCCCGCGCCCTGGCGGGCCTGCTCGGCGCTGGGCTGGCGGAAGCTGCCACCGCCGGGTCGGTCCAGCGTCCTGAGCGGCGTCACGGGCCCGTACACCGAGCCCTCGCTCTTGACCGAGCCCGAGTCGTCCAGCTCCCCGCTGCGCGGCGCGCGGACCTCCTCCAGCCACTTGCGGATGTGCTGCTGCTTGGAGTGCGGGCCGCCGGCGCACACGGTGCAGCCCAGCGGCAGCGGCGGGTTGGGGGCGGGGTGCAGGGGCGGCGGCAGCTGCGCGGCGGTGCAGCCGGGGCAGCCCGGACACCCGGGGGTGGAGCCCGCCGACCGGAGGCTGGCGGCGGCCGGGGGCGGCGCGGGGGGCGAGGAGGGCCGCACCATCGAGGCCGCCCTGGACGGCACCCGCGCCTTGGGCCGCGCCTGCTCGGGTGTGGACGCCAGCGAGTCCTCCTCCGGGATCTGCACCAAGCTCGGCGCGAACCGCTTGGCCGCCATCTTGTGCTTGGCGATGCTGATGACCTCCCTGATCTTGGACAGGAACTCAAGCGCGGCTGGTGGGGGTGCCTGTGACAGACGATGCGAATAAGAGCGCCCAGTCCCAAAAAACCATGGAGGATCCCATGGTGCATGGAACATCATGGCACTCCATGGGAATTGATTTCCCATGGTGTTGAATTTCCCTCTGATTTTTGGCCCATTTTTTTTCATGGTGAAAATATCCCCATGGTAACTGTGCATGGAATGCCCCATAGTGGAATCGAGCCCATGGAGAAAGCAAACCATGCGGAAGACCATGGTAAATCTTACGGACAAAAAACAGTGAGCAAGTCCAAAATTAACTTTATGGAACAGAACGAAACATGATTCAGGGGTGTCGAAAGCGAGGCAGAGCCGAATCCGTGGTCCATTTTTACCTAGGCCAAGCCGTTTTCAAGTTACCAGAAAAATATACTCAGATGTCAATGAAATTAAAATGGCACTACTAAAATTCGCTAAATATGCTACATACCAAATTTCAGGTCGATATTTCAATAGATACCGATTTTACAGCGTTTTGAATCCTCATGGGAAATTCAAGCCTCCATGGGATAATTTTAACACCATGGGAGAAGACACACCATGACAGTATTGTCCATGGTGTTTCGTGGCTCCATGGTGTTGCAAACCCCGGGCAATGGTGTATGCAAATCCCATGCCATGGTGTTACAAATCCCATGCCATGGTGTTGTGAGACCCATGGTGTTCTAGTAATTCTCCGTGGTTAAAATCATTTTTACATGGAAAGTCATCCATGGGATCCCATAGAGCCCATGGTTTTTTAGGACTGGCCTGCTTCCAGAGCAAAGACAGGGTGGCAAACCGACCACTCACCGCAAGCAGCTCGGGGTCGAAGTAGGCCGGGTTGAAGTACAACTTCCTCCTGGGTGGACCAGCCATGGCGCGCACTGCGTCCGGCCGCTCCGTGTCCAGCGTCTCCACGATGGACACGTCCTCCTCCGGCAGTCGCTCGATCCCCGCCGAATCCTGGGGACATTATTTATTCGCGCGGTCACTGCTACCGCTGTTGGGCGGGGGTACCGTCGGGGTACACGCCGGTCCTGGGCGCGCAGCGGGCACTCACCTGCAGCAGGTAGTGGTCCATGTTGCCGACGTGGCCGAGGCCCTCGCGGCCCAGCCCCAGGCCACCGGGGCTGCCGTGTACGACGACGGACACGAGGCCGTGCGGCGCCAGCTCGCCGTGGCCGCGCCGTTCGCCGTGGCTCATGCCGCTGTCCGAGGCCGGCGTCTCGCCGTCCGACTCGGAGCAGCACGACGACTCGGCCGAACTAGTAGCCAGGTAAGCGCCGTTGTCGCGGCCGTCGCGGCCGCCGCGGCCCTCCTCGACGCGCGCGGCGGCGCCCGCCAGCTGCCGCTCGCGCCGCTTGGAGTTCTTACGGCGGCGCGCGCGCATGTAGACGAGCGCGGCCAGGACGTAGGCGAGCCCGAGCAAGCCGCCCGACGCGCCCACCAGCCAGCCCGCGCCCAGCGCGCCCGAACTCCACGCGTCCGACGATCCGCCGCCGCCACCGCTGGTGCTGCTCACCGGCGAGAACGACACCTCGCGGACACCGCTGAAGCTGTCTGTAAGGCGGAGGAAAAAATCAGTGAGCTTCGAGGGGGAAACGACGGTGAATTTTCGTGTACATTTTTTTTTATGTGAATTTTTGTGATTTTTCCAGAATTTTTCTGAATTTTCCAGAATTGCCGGCACTCGTTTACTCACTCACAAGTTTGTCAATAACTTGTCGCACTGCTTTGAGTGTGTGAAAAAATTCAAGTGAGCGACAGTCGTATACTCTTGGTTTTTCAGCATATTAACACAACTGTCGGTAGGAAAGAGCTTACTTGGCGTGCCAGCGACGCGCAGTCCGACGCAGGGGGTGAAGAAGGACTGCTCCTCCTTGCACATGAGCTGCACCAGCAGCAGCCGGCCTTCCATGGATCGCCGCAGATGGGGCTCCCCCAGCCACTGCGATGCACAATCACACATGTGTTTTTAACAGGGCAAGATCAACCATATAAGAAGTGGATTTGTTGTGTTGATCAGTCAGCTAGGTGCGCCGGGACAGAGCTAAACATGAGTCTACATCGGTTGTCCGACCTTTTTTTGTCCGACCTCGGGATTTTTGCGGCCGCCACCGTCACACGTTTCTTTTTGTCCGACCTCATTTTGTCCGACCTGGCAGTCGGGGTGAAATAGTGATTTTTCTGTCCGACCTCGTTTTGTCCGACCCCAACGAACCGTTAGAGTCGCCTGCTATCCTCTGCGATGCAGCTCGATTGCCAGACCTGATGATTACCTCAGAATCCAAAAAAGTGCCTTGCTTTTTTCTGACCTTGTTTACACGGGTGAAGTGGAGAAGGAATGGGTATCATGGTCGGAGCACACCTCAAATTCATTTGTAATTTTATTTAAAAGAGCTATTTTTAAAAAATTGAAAAATTGGTAGGCCCCTACCTAACTCGCAACCTGCGAGCCCCGCCTGCTTAACTTCGGAGTTCTGATGGGATCCGGTGTGTTCCAGGCGACCGCCACCCCGCGGGCACGAGAAGTCCTCTCCACTTCGGGGAGAGTCCCCGCTTAAGGCTGGCGGCCTGTCAGGCCCGCCGTACTACCCTATTTAAACAGCGCCTTGAAGCCGTAGGTAGCATTTCGGACCAACGACTGGGCACCACCGGACCGCATGACCGGTCAGTGGGAGGTAGAGGCAAGGCAGGACGATAGAGGGGGAGAAAAGCAGAAAGAGAAGTTTTTGCGGAAGAGTAAGCGTACGGTTGGTTAGACCTGTACTGACCCGCTCCCGCACAGGTCATGGAAAAGCTGTTTACTAAGGAGCCAGATTCATAGGCCTTACTTCCCCACGAGGGACCACCCCCCGTGGCATGGGACGGAACTTCCTGACAACTCGCTTTCGCTGCCAGTGAAGAACCTACCTGGGATTTGAACCCAGGCCCCAAGTGCCGAGTCTCATGACACCCCGCGGCTTTCGTGGTACTAAGACCACTAGACCGTCGGCGATTCCACGAGGGAGCTCCGTTGAAATGGGGGGTTTGAATTCCACGCCAAGCTGCTGTCCTCGGAAAAATTTATATATTATTGCAAGATTTGAACCCGGGTTCTGCGGCCCCCGGAACATCACTATGCCGGCACGGCTACGACGCCACGGTACGAGTCGGCTTTCCACTAGGGGTGACGCTGCGAAGAGCCGTAGTCGCCGACGAACCTGTACCGGTGGCGTCATCAGTACGCCTGCTCTCCTTGCTGGGACAGACCAGCCGCGTGGCGACTTTGGTATCCGCATCGGCACCGTTCGAAGAACTGGGTGGGCGCAGGTTCGAATATCGATCACAATATTTTTTTTTCGAAGTATCTTTGTCTCTTTACGTTGCGCGAGGCACAAGGACAGTGGATAAAAAGGATTAAGTAGGTAAAAAATAAATCAAAACAAATCCGCACTCGACATTGAGGTCGTCGCCGGTGAAAGCACGAGTTGGACAAAGGTTCTAATACCACCCTGTTTTTTCTTCTTTTATTTCTTTTTATCAGTAGGTAGTTTTGCCTTTTTGCAGTTGCCCGAAGCACAAAAAAAATATGTTTTTTTTCTTTTTTCAAGCAAAAAGTTTACCGCGTAGCAAAGCAACCAACTTAAAAAAGAAGAAAAAAATAAAAGAAAAAGAAGTTACAGATAGGGGTGGCATTAGAATCTCTGTCCAACTTGTGCTTTCACCGGCGACGACCTCAATGTCGAGTGCGGATTTGTTTTGATTTATTTTTTACCTACTTAATCCTTTTTATCCACTGTCCTTGTGCCTCGGGCAACGTAAAGAGACAAAGATACTTCGAAAAAAAAATATTGTGATCGATATTCGAACCTGTGCCCACCCAGTTCTTCGAACGGTGCCGATGCGGATACCAGAGTCGCCACGCGGCTGGTCTGTCCCAGCAAGGAGAGCAGGCGTACTGATGACGCCACCGGTACAGGTTCGTCGGCGACTACGGCTCTTCGCAGCGTCACCCCTAGTGGAAAGCCGACTCGTACCGTGGCGTCGTAGCCGTGCCGGCATAGTGATGTTCCGGGGGCCGCAGAACCCGGGTTCAAATCTTGCAATAATATATAAATTTTTCCGAGGACAGCAGCTTGGCGTGGAATTCAAACCCCCCATTTCAACGGAGCTCCCTCGTGGAATCGCCGACGGTCTAGTGGTCTTAGTACCACGAAAGCCGCGGGGTGTCATGAGACTCGGCACTTGGGGCCTGGGTTCAATTCTCAGGTAGGTTCTTCACTGGCAGCGAAAGCGAGTTGTCAGGAAGTTCCGTCCCATGCCACGGGGGGTGGTCCCTCGTGGGGAAGTAAGGCCTATGAATCTGGCTCCTTAGTAAACAGCTTTTCCATGACCTGTGCGGGAGCGGGTCAGTACAGGTCTAACCAACCGTACGCTTACTCTTCCGCAAAAACTTCTCTTTCTGCTTTTCTCCCCCTCTATCGTCCTGCCTTGCCTCTACCTCCCACTGACCGGTCATGCGGTCCGGTGGTGCCCAGTCGTTGGTCCGAAATGCTACCTACGGCTTCAAGGCGCTGTTTAAATAGGGTAGTACGGCGGGCCTGACAGGCCGCCAGCCTTAAGCGGGGACTCTCCCCGAAGTGGAGAGGACTTCTCGTGCCCGCGGGGTGGCGGTCGCCTGGAACACACCGGATCCCATCAGAACTCCGAAGTTAAGCAGGCGGGGCTCGCAGGTTGCGAGTTAGGTAGGGGCCTACCAATTTTTCAATTTTTTAAAAATAGCTCTTTTAAATAAAATTACAAATGAATTTGAGGTGTGCTCCGACCATGATACCCATTCCTTCTCCACTTCACCCGTGTAAACAAGGTCAGAAAAAAGCAAGGCACTTTTTTGGATTCTGAGGTAATCATCAGGTCTGGCAATCGAGCTGCATCGCAGAGGATAGCAGGCGACTCTAACGGTTCGTTGGGGTCGGACAAAACGAGGTCGGACAGAAAAATCACTATTTCACCCCGACTGCCAGGTCGGACAAAATGAGGTCGGACAAAAAGAAACGTGTGACGGTGGCGGCCGCAAAAATCCCGAGGTCGGACAAAAAAAAAAAAAAAAAGGTCGGACCACCGATGTGCTCCGCTAAAGATTCATTGAGGGGAGCTCAAAAGAACGCAAACCGCGATATTTCAGCTCGAGAATTCAGTCGATCGTACAGAGGTGATCATCTCAGCAATGCCCTTGTTTACCCGTGCCACCGGGCGGGCACGTTGGGAGGCGCCTTGAGGGAGCGCGATAGGCAACCCATCGGTCACGGGTGGTGGGCGGGCGAGCCTATGGCCGCTTGTCGGGCGAGAGCGTGGAGGCAACGCGACGGCGGCGGGCCCGGGCCCCATTACACTGGAGAAAGCTCGCAGTGGACACCTCGTGTAGTTCAGAGGAAGACACAATCGCTCTATTTCTCTCTCTCTCTCTCTCTCTCTCTCTCTCTCTCTCTCTCTCTCTCTCTCTCTCTCTCTCCTCTCTCTCTCTCTCTCTCTCTCTCTCTCTCTCTCTCTCTCTCTCACTCACACACACACACACACACACACACACACATCGTGTCCAGATATCGAAAAGGGTTAGGGAAAAAAAAACACAAGAAGATATCTGCGATGAGGGTTCGCGTCGCGACATAAGTTCCCAGGCGGCTGAGCGGAGCATCACATCCCAAAAGCGTCCCAAGACAGTGCAGGCCGAGGATGCGTTGCGCGCGGTCAGCACGCTCAACCGGGAGAAGGCGGTTTTTTTCTCGACGAGAACTGCGGGCGGCGCGGCGGGGCGTGGCGTCCGCTTGGACAGCTGCCCGGGCCGGGCGCGCCGCCGCCGCCGGCGCTCCTGCACCACCGCATGCTCCAGTTTTAAGGCCCTTAACACCAAGTTGTAGAGCGGCGTGGCGGCCGCGCGCGCTCCAGGGAAGAGAGGGGGGGGGGGGGGCAGGCTCTTAAACTTTGTAGTAGTGGAGGCGTTAGTTTCAAGAGCGTGTAGAGCGCGTGCTAAACCTAATCGTTTTATGGAGTTGCCGGGAGCCATTCACCGTCGTGTGTTTGGCGGGGGAAAAAATATGTAAAAAAAAAAAGGAATACAATGACGACCTTAATCATGTTCGTATACCCACCTGTAGGTAGCTGCGGCCGTTGTCCCTGAGCAGGCGCAGGGGTGGCTCCGTGTCCGAGTGGTTCCGCATGTCCACCCAGCCCGCCCGCGCCAGGAAGCGCGCCCCGGACACCACGCATATCGGCGAGCTGTTGCCTGCGGAGCACAGGGGTGCGGGTAAGCACAGAGAACAGGTGAGGGGTTGGAGGGGGGGGGAGTGGGGGTAGAAATAAGGATGGACCTTTCCATAATGTTCAGGACCACCATCATCACGATTATACACTCCCACGATATTTATAGAGGGGGAAACAACTCTGAATTTTAGTGTATACATTTCGTAAATTTTTGTGAATTTTTGAGAATTTTTATGGAATTTTTGTGAAGTTTCACTTGAATTTTTTCTACTTTTTTGTGAATTTTCCTTAATTTTCCTGAAGTTTTTTTTTTTTTATTTTAAATTTTTCTGAATTTTCCTGAATTACGAGGTGTACAAAAGTTTAAGAGTTGTTTCACCCTCGATATTTATAGACATGCGAGGCTCCCCGAGAGGGTCTCCCCCCACTTCCCGAGGAGCACACGGCAGGCAGAGCAAAAATAACGCCATGCTACGGTGGATCTAGTGTTTCAATGTTCCAGTGCGAAACACCCACCGTTGCGATTGACTAAGTTTATTGTTTTCCATTTTTCTTTAAAGCTGAAATAAGTCTTAGTCCAGCTTCAAGCGCTCAGGTACTTTACTGTAGGTGGAGGGAGGGGAGGTCTGCTCATAGAGTTGAAGCTGCTGCTCTCACCTGGAAATTGGATCTCAGCGCTCGGGAAGATGATCTGTCCCTTGAGGGGCAGGAAGACGAACGGCACGGTCTGCGAGCTGGCGCCGCTCACGAACGGGACGAGGCTGCACTCTGTGGCACCGGACCAGCGGTCAGGGCAACAAGCGACAACAGATCTGATGAGTGCGGGGCGCGGGGCGGCGCGGGGAAGGACCAGGGGCTGAACCAGAGGCGGACCGGTGAAAGTAAAGGGGAGAGGGAGAGGGAGAGAGAGAGAGAGAGAGGAAGAAAGAGAGAGAGAGAGAGAGAGAGAGAGAGAGAGAGAGAGGGAGAGGGAGGGAGGGAGACGGAAAGAGATTAGGGGCGGAAGGGAGGGGGGGGAATGCCGGATAATGGGTATCTGCCATGCTCATACCGTGGATGTCGTCGACGCAGACGTGCAGGTCGTCCCGGAAGATGGGCAGCCGGGGCAGGCACTGGCAGGAGCACTCGGCGCCGGGGACTTCCTGCGAGGTGCCGCCGCTGCCGGACCCGCACAGCCCGGGGCAGCGCTGGTCGGCTGCAGGAGACGAGACGAGAGAGGAGACGTCAGGCGTTACGTCGGGTGGCGCGGGGAGGGGAGGCGATAGCGAGGGGAGGAAGGACATATGTATGAGAGGAAGTCGTCACCCAGGATTCCTACTCGCACATTGGGATACCAGCAAAGCTGACGAAGTTTTGGGGGAATTTTACACATTTGAAGCGATACAAGTGCACGACGTAGACGTGGGAATTCGTCCATGTGAGTGCAACGTTCACAAATTAGGGTTTCTAGAATGTCATCCTCCTATATACTTATCTTACAGAGCGCAGGTCTCAAAAAAGGACCTCTCTACCTCTACCTGGTGTTGGCAGCAGTGCCTACCTGCCGTGGTGTAGACGTCGCCCTCCAGGTGGCGGGTGATGACGTAGGTGGGCGGCGCGGGGGGCTGCGCGGTCAGGGCGAGGCCCCCGATGGGCCCCAGCCCCACCAGGGCGCAGGCCAGCGCCAGCAGCGGCCCCCAGGGGAACCCCCAGGGGGACCCCCGGGGGGACCCCCGCCGCGCGGGGGGCTCGGCGACGCTCATGGTGTCCGCCAACCCATCGCCGCAGCGCGAGGCAGCAGGCTCCTGCGACAAGGGAAAGGCACACCCGTGAGGAGGCCAGTACGTCGATGTTATTATGGGAGGCATTCCCAAAATTGAAGTTTAACAACACCCTTACGGATGTGTTAAGGGTGATCCTGCGATTACCTCCAATGTTTGCGTTATTTCCGGAATACCTCTAGCAATCATGAGCAGCAAGCAGGACATAGTACCCTACCCTAAACGCTTTTTTTGGGAAACTGTTTGTGCTGCCGATGTATTTAGTACAACCGATGGCAGGCATAGTCAGTCATACACCAGCACTTGCATGTAAGAACTCTTAGAGAGGGTTTTCCGGGGTTTTCAGTAAATATATCAATGCATTTGTGGGCGCAGAACACAGAATTCGTAAAATAACACTGACGACACTAAATTCTCGTCGTCAAGGTATGTTCCACATCTTTTCGGTATTCGGGCTATGCGGTCGACGAGTGGGTCATACTGCACCCGCGGCGCCGCAACCCACCCCACCGCGTCTAGCCGTGCCCACACGGTCCTCTCACCTTGCATCCGCAGAGCGAAAACCTCTTCAAAACTCGGAGGCACGATATTCGTGACGGTCCTCATTTTGCTGCCAATGTAAAGGCAGGTAAAGGACACTGATGAAAAGCGTGTTTAAACGTTCAGTATGCCTTCAAAATACGAAGTATGCTCATCAAGGGGACAACTTCTCGTTTACACAAAAAAAATAGAACAAAACTCGCAAAAAAACTGAAAAATACAAGAACTGCAAGCATTTTTTACAAGTTGGCCCGACGCTCCGAGTTAGAATTAGTATTCAAAAATTTCTGTTGAGCACAGACTTTGCCTAATTGAAAATTGTGTTCGAAATAAAAATGTGGACCATATATGAATATAATGCCGAGTTCAACACGCTAATCTCTGCCTGCAATTACTCAGAACGGAGCAACATATCAATTTACGTGTTGAGGGTTTCACCAGTTTATTTATCAGTGTAGGCGGTGGGGCGCAGAGCTCTGCCAGGTAGCTGACGAGTTCGCTGACCACCACTATGTGTGTGCGCGCGCGCGCCCGTGTGTCCAGCGGCCTGGTCCTGCTAGGCTGGCCCCTCGCCACAAAACATGATTGTGGCGAGGTGCGGGTGGTTATGGCTAGGCCCTCGCTAGGGGCTCATTACCATGCTTACCGACAACGCCATTTTCTAAGAAAAAAAGTAATTCTGCCGCAAAAACAGACACTGGAGGACACGGTCATGAAAAGAAATAAAAAATGAAAGCTCAAGGAAAAGGAGCTGACGTGATGTGTGTTGGAATATATCTGGTCCGGTCACGAAGTCCATCGCCCTTCACATCTGCTTGTCGTGACAGCTTTTTCGAGTGTCGTTCGCATGGCAGTATACTTGCCCCGCTGCTTTCGCATGAGCGATGCGACGGCGAAGCGTCCCAGATCCCGGTCACTTCAATGCGCCTCGCGCGCGAGCTCCGTACAACAGCGGCCTGGCCCACTTGCATTTTTATTTTCACTTCATCAGCATCATATCAGGGATCACTCATCGGCTCGCGGTTTCCGTTAAACGAGTTCAGCAAGCCGATTTTTAGCAGTGTCGTCGTGTACCAGCCAACCGGTGCCAGCATCATGTCCTTAAATCAACACCCACCCCGCCTTTCTAATTAATTTCGATCTGAAAGCCAAACCTTCCTCCCTACCGGGAGAGCTGTGAGGTGCGCGTGAGCGAAAAAGAAAGAGAAAGAGCGAGCCAAAGTAAAAGGCAGAGAGAGACAGAGAGAGACAGAGAGAGAGAGAGAGAGAGAGAGAGAGAGAGAGAGAGAGAGAGAGAGAGAGAGAGAGCGAGCAGGAGAGCGCAGTGTGTGGCATGTTGTGATGTGTGTGGGGCGGCTGGCGGCTAATGATGCGCGTATTAGAAATTAATTACCGCTAAAATTATCCCGTATAGCTGCCTGCTGCCGATAATGATATTAGTAAAGGGATAGGCTATTTTTCAGAGAAAGTCACATACACGCACACGCATACACACACACACACATGCACAGCAACACAACCATATGGGCGAGACTACAAACAACAACACACTGTCAGTCGCATTCGACTCCTCCTGGGGCCCAGAGAGACAGGCCTGTCACTGGCACACGCCTGCCCAGGCAGGCACATCCCAGGCATAGGGCAGCCGTCCTTCTCCCCGCCCCGCCCCGCCCCATTTGTCATGTTGTCCTGCGCGCAGCAGCGACTGCAAAAGCCCTTCAGCTGCAGCTGCCAGAGGGACGCCGCGCGCGCGCGCGCCGGGGCAAACAGCTGCAGCCGCGTGCGTGCGTGCGTGCTGCCGATTTATTCCGAAGAGCGTTCTCCTCGCTCTGTCTCTCTCGCACCTCTACGGTGAAGCCCATGAGTGCGAGAGAGACAGGGCAAGGAAGGAAAGCGCTCTTCGGAATACGACGTCCGCTGGGCGGCCGAGTGCGCGGGCAGCTATACCAGCTATACTCATCTGCTACCCCTGCAGAGTGGACGGTGGTCAAGAATAAGGTCCGCTGCCTTGTACAATGCCCTGCCCTGCCTGTCTTGCCGCACTGCCCCAGTATGCTTTTTGACTTTGGACGAGGTGTGGTGGATAGAACAAGCAGCTGCTGCCGCCATGGTGGCCGCGAGCTTTGTTAACTGCGTATTTTTAAACATACTCAAAGCGCACGAGCACACACACACACAGACAGACAGACACACACACACAATAGCTGTAAGCTAGAAAGAATGCCACTGTGTGCTACGGTTTGCCCATCTGCCGCCTCAAAAGGGTATGAATAAATAATACAACTAATTTACAGGTGTGAAAAATCAAACTCTTAAATTTTCGATGTGTCCACTAAACAGCACGGAAGCAATTGAAAGAGGCAGTATATTGACTGCTAGAAAACAAATTGCGGAGCGAGTATACATATTCGCAATCACATTGAGTGCGACTGGACTGCTGCAGTAATATCCTGGCGCGTGTCGTTCGCGGGCTGATGACGCACTTTCGCTACCGCGAGCCAGGAAGTAAAGAGAGGGAGGGAGGGAGAGGGGGAGAGAGAGAGAGAGAGAGAGAGAGAGAGAGAGAGAGAGAGAGAGAGAGAGAGAGAGAGAGAGAGAGAGACTGACTGTGACGGGGTAGACACAGAAAGGTTTCGCGTGATTTACACGCTGTGCGGAGGGAAGGTGCAAGAGGTACCCAGCCCTGCGGAACTCGAGCGCCATTACTTCCGATTACATGAAAGAAATGGCAGACACCGGACAGAGCACTGTGGGGTCATCTCGTTTACGTTTCACATTCGATTACAAAAAATAAAATAAAATTGGAACCACAAGGAACGAAATGATACAGTTTTATTAATTTCCCTGGGTTTAAAGAACGAATGATTTCAACGAGTAACGGACGTTATGCATGGGCAGCAGTCGCAATCACCTTGTTTGGCAAATGAGGGACATGAGTATACATGAACTTTCACAAAACGATCGCACACTCCTGGGCTGGCTGGACAACTCAGTGCCTGGGTGATTTTTTTCTTCTTTTCTTCTTCAGTTGCGCCGGCGCGAAACGCTGAAATGAATTATGTTGAACTGACCCACAGAACGAGTGGCAAGGCTCCAGCACGCACCACCAGAGGTCAGTTCGTTAGAGCGAGAGCGATGTGAGAGAGAGAGAGAGAGAGAGAGAGAGAGAGAGAGAGAGAGAGAGAGAGAGAGAGAGAGAGAGAGAGAGAGAGAGAGAGAGAGAGAGAGAGAGAGAGAGAGAGAGATATGCGGCGTGAGGCGGCGCCGTCCGCGCAGTCGCTTGACCGGACCATCAGGACCCTCTTTCGACCGGTCCATGTATTTGGCACTTGATGCAGCATCTCCGCGTGTATAATGTATAATGTGTCCGACAAAATGAGAAAGAGAGAGAGAAGGGAGGGGGCAGCTGGGCCTCTAATGTCGCGAGTGAATGAGAAAAGATGAGAGGAGAGGTATAGGGTCTGTGGAGGAGCGCGGAGTATTCTGACGCAGCCTGCACGAAAGGAATCTGATACGTGACGGGGTGGGGTGACGCAGGGTCCGGCTTGCCTGGCAGTCTAATGAACGGCACTGATTCGGGGACAGCCCTGCACCTCTGCTTACGGACCGTTGGGCGCTGGGCAGGAACCTCATGACACCTGCCACACCGTCCGTTGAGGCCACCTTCATTCATGGCCTTATGTCGGCGGACGTCAACGCCGAGCGCCCCTTGCTGATCCGTGCAGTTTGGCTTAATTTTGCAGTTTGTTAGCATTAGTAAGGGAAGGTAAGGGCGCGGGGACACCCGGCGGGCGAGCAGACACATTCGTAAAGATGTAACGGAGAAAGAGGCGAAGGTGAAGACGATTCTAGGGAATTCTGACCATGACGTCATGGCTGATACTTAACAGCTATTAAAAGAAAAAAGAAGTGTAATGAAACTGGGCTCGACGTAAGTTGTGACTTCCTCGAGGGCTTCCCTATGCAATACGTTTTGGAAAAAAAAAATCTTCGTAACTGGTGCCATAGTAGGGCAGTTTCAAAGGAATGCGACGTATTCTTTGTCAGAGGCAATAAGAGGGCGCATATAAAAGAAATAAGGGGGAAAAAACGAATACGATTCTTTATAATACCCTGCTATTGCTGGTGTTTGAGCCGCCTTTGCTCGCCTGATTAAAACATTAAATACCCGTCCTGGTCGGCTGGCTTCGGACGGCGGAGTTGCTGCAAATAAAACGGAAAGGGGTTGCGCGGAGCGCAGATTTAAAATATGGGTCACTGGGTTCAAAATGTTGGCAAGGCGAGGATGCGGCCCGCGGGTGTCAGGTAGGCCGAAGCTGAGCCCGTCGGCCGGGGCGGCCCCGCCCCGCCCCGCCCTGCCCCGCCCCAACCCGCGGCACCCCGCCCCACCCCACCCCATACCCCGCCCCACCCCAGCCCGCATACCCCACCCGTCCTTTGGTCGCCGGGCGAGTCGCCAGGCTCGCTAGCTCACTTACTTTTCAGAGCGGCGCTGGCGAGGCCCTGTCCAGGCCTTGTCCAGGTCTTGTCCAAGAACGCGGGTCAGGAAACTGGACCAGACGACTACGAGGTGCAAGGTGAGGTGAAGTGTAATTAGCATTACACTGCCAGGAAGTTTCTACGAATATCTGGTCATGGATACAATAAACTATAGTTTATTATATTTGTCAAAAGCAGTTAATGTAAAATGGACCTAGTGATTAGAATGATTCAAAATAAAAATGGAGCTTTGTTGTGGGAACATGAGGATAAACGATTTCTCTCTTAACCTGAGGTTCGTATGGCATGAAGGAGTGCACGTCAGTGAGGCAATCAAAAGGCTTTCGGATGTCACCCATCGGATGGGAGATACTGGTTTGTAAACGACATTAAGTCGACTTATCCCTATTCGTAATACTTATCAGACAGCAAAAAGGAGAAAAGTGGACTTACCTCAAAATTAATAAAAACTTAAATGGAGCAAAATGAGATCAGCGGACTTGCACCTTTTTGCTATAGCCATCCAATCTGCACGTTACGTATAGTGAAACCAAATGTCGTTATGATTTTGCCCGTCGGCTTATCCAAACAGCAGAAACCCGCCGCCAGCATTGCGGAACTCACTTAATTGACCATCACTCAGTCGCATTCACTTTGGAAGGCGTTTGTGCTTTGAATGCATAGCAAGTACCGGCCGGCCGGCCATCAGGAGGAGCAAGGTAGGCGCGGTCCAGCGAGGTACCCCTGGGTAGCGCAGTCGGTATACCGGTATATCCCGTCCGGGGCCGGGGCCGGCCCGTCCCGCAAACAACGAGGCACAATCTGACACCGGCCGGTAAAACATCGCAGAGCCGCGCAAAGAGCGACTCATGGCGGCCAGGAGGGCCAGGACGGGCGGGGCGGGGCGGGGCGGGGCGGGGCGGGGCGGGGCGGGGCGGGGCGGGGCGGGGCGGGGCGGGGCGGGGCGGGGCGGGGCGGGGCGGGGCGGGGCGGGGCGGGGCGGGGCGGGGCGGGGCGGGGCGGGGCGGGGCGGGGCGGGGCGGGGCGGGCATCCCAGCGGACAGGGGCTCCTGGCGGGCCTGGCCGGGGCAGGCCTAGAAGAGCCCGTCAGGGCCGGGCACGGCGGGGACGGGGCAGGGCAGGGCAGGGACATTCTGGACGCTACAATCAAACCGTTTTACGTTTCACTTACTCACTGCTGCCCCGCCCCGCCACTCCCCGCCTCGCCCCACCCCGCTCCCTACCTCTATCGCATTCGCTGCGTTTCTACCCTCTGCGCGGTCGCCATGCTTTTATGACGGTCAGCAGTCGCTTCTCTCAACCCCTGCTGACCGTGCTCTGATGACCATCTCGCACGAAAATGAAAATACAAGCAGAGAGGATGTATGGGGGAAAGATTCAGAATACACGGCTGAAATCGCAATCAAAAAAGTGTTCATACGACGTACAACAAGCACGCAAAACAGAGGGTATATGCTGGTTTAGCAAACGCTTTTGCTGCTATGTGGTCTTCGCAAAGTAATTTACCAGCCGCCGATAACTTTTTCACCATTTCCACAAATTGTTTGCCGTTTCAGCAGACATTTATCTTAAACAACAGAAAGGCGACAAAATTTTGAACACATCACTAAGAGGCCTAAATTTTCCCTCCTAAGAAATACACGGATTCCTAAATAACTAAGAGGATGCTAGCAAGTGCAAAAGTGTTCGAAAGCGTCAATAATTTCATGCTCTTAGTGTAATTACGATATCTGGTTAACTTCTCCTGTTCATCACATTTAGCGACCCTAGATACATAAACACACACTCACTTTCTGCGACCCCTCTTTGCAGTGCACTAAGCCGTGGGGGCGGCGGTGAGGGGGTTTAGCAGCGGATATAAGGGTCCAGTCCAGTCGCCGTTATAGCGAGTGTTGCTGCTGGCCGCTGGCGAGGCGTCCACTCCGCTAGCGGCCGGACCGGACCGGGAGCAGCACTATCAAAGAGCCGTCTAGGGGCGTGGCGTGGCGTGGCGGGGCGTGGCGTGGCGGGGCGGGGCGGGGCGGGGCGGGGCGGGGCGGGGCGGGGCGTATGGCGGTGCAAGGCGCGTCGGGGTGTGGCGGAACACGTGTCGTGTGGCACAGCGATTAGCGGTGGCTATATGCGTCTGCGGACGCACTTGTCAAATCAATGGCTTTTGGCCCCGACTATGAACCAATTAAAGTCGTTTGAATTCTATTTTGCGCGAGCTGCTGCACTGTCAAAAATTACAACGGGAAAAAAATTGTAAAAAAAAAATAAATAAACATATTATATAAACCCAAACCAGATGGTTAATGAAATTTCCTGGTTACTTTATAAAAAAATATTTTTTTAACAGAAAATTACGGTGCAGCCCGTAAACAATGGTCCCGTGTTCTGTATTGCCTAAAAAAGGGGCGCCTTGAGGAGCAGAAGGTCATCCCGCGCAGTACAAATCGGAATTGACCAATGGAGCAAAATGTAAATCTAAAACCCACGACATGGAACTTTGAAAAATTTTTTAAAACGCCACGAGAAAGAGTAATTCAGAAGCAGTTTCTGAGTGAGGTCGCGTCTGTGAGTTGGACCCGCACCCGCAAGGAGGACCGAGCCATCTACCTGCACCACCGCAGCGCAGCGCAGCTAGCAGCTCAGCTTCGCATTCCCGAGGAGGGAGGCCTCGCCTGTACAAGCGATACACGGCCGGCGTAATCACAAGTGAGCGAATCAACGTGCATTTCGCACAACGTAAATATAATCCTCTCTAATTTATGACGCGCTCTCTCGCGGCTCGCGGCCGGCGCTCCCCACCGCACACAGTGCTGTGTGTGTATATATGTGTGTGTGTGTGTGCGCGCGCGCGCGAGAATGAAGAAACTGAGACAATTTCTCAGCCTGGGTTCGGACTAAGATTGTACTCTTCATTTCTTTCAATAAGTAATAAAGAATTATTTGAGCCACGGTATTGACATCTCCTACTTTAGTACTCCTTTTCTCTTGCATGGTGTTCTGAACTGCATCATGCAGTGGGACAGGTAGATCGTTCGCCTCCGCAGTCGGCCGGTACCAGGTGGGTTGGCAAAATTCCTCCAGCACTGTGAAAAATATCGTAGTAGATGTACGACTTATTTTATAAATTACGATTTACGAAATATGTTGTAAATTTAAGACTATACCCTTTCATGCTCGTCATTGAATTTCAAGTCGATTCGCAGTGCTTGTAATTTTACGATTCGTATTTGTAATTTTACCACTCGACTTCGAGGAAATTTTCCCGTGAAAAAACTCCTTTTTTTTTTCAGTGGGCACCTGCTCTTATTGTAGTTAATGGAGACAGAGACAGAGGTTTGTCACATTTAAACATAGAGCGTTACGTCCGACAGGGGTTTGTGTATTATGTGTGTGGTGTGCAAAGGGTCAGGACAAAAGCCGTCTCCCTCCAGGTCCCCCAGGCCATCCACGCCATCCACCTCCAGCCCATCCAGATCCTCGAGCCCATCGAGATCCTCCAGGCCTCCAAGCAAGCGCTCCTCGAGCGCCCCGACAGCCAATCACTGTGAAAAATATCTTTGGGAATATTTACCATTTATTTTGTAAATTACTACGAAATTTGTTGTAAATTGACGAGAACCTTCTCGTGCTCCTAATTGAATTTCAAGTCGATACGTAAGTACTGCTCGTAATTTTACGAATTGTACTTGTAGTTTTACAAATTCACCTCCTGTCAGGAGCTTTTCCAGCTTTTCATTTTCAATGTGGAGAGTTTCTGGCCGCAAAACTTGACCGGCTAGCACACGACCGTTTTCGACGATCGGAATTATTCCACCACTTGCTCGGCTTTCTCCGTGTCCTACAAAAGCAAAACTATTTATTGTTCTAGTGCTTGGCCGTTCACTGGGCTCGGCCGGCCGCGGCCTAGGGGCCTCGCCCCGCCCGCCCCCCGCCCCGCTCCGACAGATGAAATGCCGCTCCGACGGATATTCGTCTCTCTGTTTGCTGATGCATTCCCCGCAGCCGTCACGCGGACGCGCCTGCTGGGGCGTTGTCCGTCTGGACACAACGATATAGACCTGGGAAGCAGGACTACGTTTCTGTATCCAGGCTTGTTTAAGATAAGCCTACAAAACATATACAAACTGAATCGTTCGAGTATCTTGTCTGTACTAAGTTGCGCAATCGATTTTTGATTTCGACTCTAATTATATAAACAACTATGGAGGCTGTTGGCATTACGAGCGTCGCGGACCGTCGCGGTAAAAACAGTGGTAGCCTCGTGGCAGGCAGGGAAGGGCAGACAGCGGCGCGAAACAAGTGACATCGTCCCGTCTGGCCCGTCGCCGCCGTGCTGCTCTCTCTCTCTCTCTCTCTCTCTCTCTCTCTCTCTCTCTCTCTCTCTCTCTCTCTCTCTCGCTGCGAGAGAGAAAGGCGCTTCTTCTCTCCGGCATGCTATGAGAGGCTGACGGGACCGGACTGGACGGGACGGGACGCGACGGACGGCTGCTTTCTGTTTGTTTTAAACTATTGACGGTGCGATGCCGCCTCTATCCGCGGCCGCGGTCCGGCGTCGGATAGAGAGGATAGAGCGGCAGAGCTGCGGGAGGGACTGACAGCCTCGAGGCCCGCAGCCCGCAGGCCTGCCGAGCGCTCTCGTCCTCGTTCTGTCTCTCTCGCACCAATACGACGAAGCCCATGAGTGCGAGAGAGACGCAGGAAGAGGAGGGCGATCTGAAATCAGCAGTGCGGCAGGAGGCATGCTCGTGGAGCGTGGCGCGAGTGCCCGCCTCGCCTCCTCTGCCTCTATGCGTCTCTCTCAAAAGTCAAACGAATAACTCGGAGGTTCGCTGCCGCTGAACGGCGACCGACGACTCGGCCGCAGTAGTTGGTTAGTTTCGGCAAAACCAAAAGGCCCTTTTCCTTAACGGTGCGCTCACGGAACTTCCCTCGCTCCGCTCTTCCCGCGGGAGAGTCGTGTCGCGTCGCGCCGGTCTGGCGAGGCGGGTGTCCACGCGGCCACGCTCACACCGACCGCACCGCGCGGGAATTATAAACCCGTCGTTAATCAGGTGCGCCAACTAATTCGGTGCCATTTTTTATGAGCAGGGCGGGATCAGAGCATGAGAATAGTGTTAGGGCGGTACCTACAGCAGCGAGCGAAGCTGTATATATCACTGGAAAAACAAAGGTAGGACTCGAAGGGGTTTAATGCCTTATTTACGAAGGCATTAAAAATTAGCACCCCTGCAAAGGCATTAAAACTGCCCCAAAGGTGTTAAATTTTAATGCCTTTGGACAATTTCGTGCCTTCGCAAAGGCATTAAAATTTCATACCCCTAGAAAGGCATTAAGTCCTACCTTTGTTTTTCCTGTGATATAATGATATAGTCACTCCTGATACAGAAGATCACTCTCGTACCTCCGTCCTCGTTGGCCTGCGGTACCCTGTGTTGGCTATGGAAGTGGCCCATATGGTGTGTGACGAGGGCAGTTGCACGAAAGCGATCCTCGCACCACCTTATGACTATTTTTTTGACACATTCAGCGCGCTAGCCGGTGCGCGTTCTGGTATATATCACGTACGAGTTTGACATACGCGGGAGCGAGCGCTGCTTGGAGCGCACAGCAGTGGCCGCGACTAAACGAGTTAACGAAAAGCTTACGCGCCCAAGTTAAAATGCGTGTTTAGAAACCCGTGAAATCAGCCCACTGTGATACGCATCTCTGGTGGCGTGGTGTGCGGTGTGCGCCGCGGAGCGGATGCAGTCGCCCGCCTCGCGCCCCGCCCCGCCCCGCCCCGCCCCGCCCCGCCCCGCCCCGCCCCGCCCCGCCCCGCCCCGCCCCGCCCCGCCAGTCCTTGTCCAGCCGCTCGGCGGCAGTTTTCTCCCGAATCTTGCCTCTTCCTCCTCCTTGTCCAGTCCCTCCAGCGGCAGCCGCGCCCGGGCGGGAGGATGTATCAGGAGGGGCTTATGTGACCGGCGCTGACCACTGCTGCTGCTGACACTGCGGCGCCCGGTCCTGACGGGGCCCAGCCGGACCGGACCCGCGCCGGACACCGGACCACTCTGTCAAAACTAATGTGGGGACGCGTTTTCCCGCGCATATTAGCAACATGTTCGCTGGTGTGCTAGTGCTATGTGTTTCTGATGAGTACACGGGTTCGTGTAATGCGGCGGGCACAATTTAAGCGCATTCACTTACGACATCAAGTACTAAGGATGCGTTCGATGAGTAACATTAATGGAGGGGGAAACAACTCTGAAATATTTGTACACTTCGTAATTCACACACAAAAAAAAATCAGGAAAATTCAGAAAAATTCTGGAAAATTAAGAAAAATTTAGGCAAATCTAGAAAAATTCAGATATATTCCTAAAAATGCAGAAAAATTGAAGAAACTTCAGAAAGATTCACAAAAAATTTGGTAAAAGTTAAGCTAAAGTTCAATAAAACTTCACGAAAATTAAAAAAATATGTACACTAAAATTCAGAGTTGTTTCCCCCTCGACAGTAATGCATACAATCGCTGAACCAAAAACAAAGGAGTGACTTAACACCGCGACGCCTGTACAGGAGTGTTAACGATAAAACATGACGCATTCGCAGAGGCGTGAGAAATAAGTCTCCTGAGCTCTCCTGAGGGTGCTGGAAATGAACGCCTTCGCCTTTGTTTCAAATGCCTTTGAGAAAAGGAATTACATATTTCAACACCTTTCAAAAGAAGCTCATATATTTCGTGACACCACTGTACAACACATTTGTACCGCCAGAGCACTAAGACCGCCGCGCAGACGGCAGCGCAGTGTAGGCCGGGCCGGACGGGCCCACAGGCAGGCACGTAGTATGTAAATACCAGCACCGCGGCGCCGGGCTCGCGAGCCGCGCTGCACAGCCTGACGTACGGCGCGGCGCGCGGCGCGTCGACGCAAAACGCCGTTTGACCGCGACACTGCGACCCGCGGCGACTTTGTATATATAAGGACGTGGACAAGACTGCCGTGCTGAAAAAGAGTTACATCCGCGTGAAAGCTACCCTCTCCACCTTCTATTTTTTTCCCCCTCTCTCTCTCCCTCGCTCGTTCTTCCGCTAAATATTTTGCACATGCTGCTGCTGGTGAGGTGAGGGTCTGCTGCTTGCACTCGCAGTGTCCGGGCCGGGCAGTGCAACGGGCAGTGCAACGGGCAGCCCAGTCGTTCGAAACCAGCCGATAAAATGTGACTTGACAACGCGCGCCACGCCACGCCGCTCCACGCCGCTCCACGCCCCGCCATACCTGGAATGAGTGCCGGTTGACCGGGCGGGGCGCGGGGCGCGGGGCGGCGGGAGCGCGTCGATTAAGTACTCTGTCTGTCGTTTCACCTTTCTTACCCTGCTATGCTGCATCTGATCTCTTTCCTTGCCTTTTTTTTTTCGTTGTAAACTTTTTGAATTGACAACTTATTTTCAAGACATCAAAAAAGATGTAATGTTAATTCGCGAGAAATTGCATATCGATTTTCTATTTCAGGAATTCAGTAAACGTAAAAACTGCAAACTCGCGCCACAGCGTCGAGTCCGAGCAGAGACGCTGCCGCCGCGCCAGAGGTTCGATACACCCGATAGCGATGCTAAAGGGCCGAGCGGCGCCGACCCGTACTGGGGAGGGAAGGGGGAGTCCCGGCCGCGGCGGCGCGAGGGAGTACATTTGTAATGGAAACGTGAACGCCGCCTGGGCATGCAGCACTGGAACGCACCTGCAGGGCTGATGTCATCGGTGGGAGAGGAGAGGGAGAGGGAGGGAGGGGGAGAGAGAGAGAGAGAGAGAGAGAGAGAGAGAGAGAGAGAGAGAGAGAGAGAGAGAGAGAGAGAGAGAGAGAGAGAGAGAGAGAGAGAGAGAGAGAGAGAGAGAGAGAGAGAGAGAGAGGGGGGTCAGAGACGAGCAAGGTCATGGGTATGGTCAAAGGCGCTGGACACGACACAGGTGGCTCCACAGGTGCAGCGCGAGGCTGTAAAACACGCTCCTCTGGCTGTGAGCGCCGCCTTCCTTCACCCCGCCCCTAACTGGCTATAGCACACAGGCAGCCGGCCGCCTCTCCAGTCCAGTAGTCGCGTCGCGGAGCAGTTATTTCTCCTTCCAAAAGATATTAGCGTGATATTGGCAGCCCTCCTGGCCGAGTAGTTCCGCTAATAACTCAGCAGTGCGAGAAGAGTTACAGCGGGAGAGCGCGGCTGCCCCTACCAGTCCGACCCAAGTGAATAAGATGAGGCGATCTGCATCACGAACCGACAATTTGGAGAAGATGGAGGAGCAGGAGATGAGCTGGGGAGGCGGCGGGAGTCAATGGGAGGCCGTAGGAATGGATGGACCACACTAGAGCCGTGCGCGCATAGCTTTTATGGCTTTTACAGCAAGCGGGGGAGGGTGGGGGTATGGGGACGCTGAGGCTGGTCAGGCCAGGAGGAAGGTGAGGTAGTGGGCGCAGGGGACCACGCATGCGTCCTCGCGCCTCTTGTAGATTTTGTAAGCAGATGATACCAATGTATCAGCCGGATTTTTTTTTTCTTTTTTCAAAGATTGTTTTCATTGCTTTCAGCACTGGAACATGAAAGCTCGCTTTCAAGTAAGTTTTGTCCAGAAAGGACATATTAAAGGGCGACCACTAGGCTGGTGGTTACTAGAGGGTTGGCGAGTGCTGGAGGAATGGCTAGCTCTTAAACAGATATCTCGTGGGAAGAATAAAAAAGGCTAAGGAAAAGGCAATGTCCAGCGGGTCCTCATCGTTGTGGTTTACCGGCGAAATTTGTGAACGTTTCCCTGAATGTCTCCATCCTCCATACTCTTTTCCTCTTCAATTAACTTTGGGTGGGCTGGTGGTGGGATTGGCCGTTTGGCCGTTTGGCCACTAACCATTTTTGGTTAGCGGATCCAGTGCGGTCAGCACGGCGGGGCGGGGTGGGGCGGGGCGGGACGGGACGGGGCGGGGCGGGGCGGCGCGCGGAAGCGTTGACAAGCTCCAACACAGACGGCAATATGACAAGGAAATGAGACGGAGGGAAAAAAATGTGCATGATGGACAGGGCGGGGCGGGCAGGAAGGGAGGCGTATGACGAACGCACGCCACTCTACTCCACTCCACGCCGCGACACGACACGACACGACACGCCGCGGCGGGGAGAAGTGACGTGACGCCTCGCGATTCGTTTCGAAAGTCGCAAATGATCGGGCGCTGCTGCTGGGCGATCTGCACGCGGCAGCCTGCTGCCCGCGGATTCTGCGGGATGATCCAATGGGCTCCTCCACTATAGAGACATTCAAGCGTTCACAGATTTTTCTGTATTTTCGTGATATTCCTTGGTTTTTAGTGATAACGGATTTTTTTTTTAAATTAGATTTTTCTTGATTTTTCTTTACTTTTTCTGATCTTTTTCTCCCTTAACTTTTCCTATGTTTTCTCTCATTTTGATGCAATTTTTTTGTAAGGGAGTGCAGCTTTTTTTTTTTTTTTTTTTTTTTTTTTTTTTTCATTTCTATTTTTTTTAATTTTTTAAGTGAAAGACCCCTTGCATCATGCCTCCGGTTCTTGACTGGGCTGCACTGGATGGTGCTCATCGTCACTCACAGCAGAAAAATGAAGTCTCAATAGGACCGAGTTTCGGTGATTACCGTGATTTTTTTATGGATGCAGAGAAGTGTTTGCAAAGAGCGACACTTGATTCGACACGTCTCTCTCTGTTTACCGACGAGTCGTGGTCGTAATAAAATTAAACACTTGCACAGTGACGGATCGTTATAAAAGGGGAGGAGGGAGGGAGGGGGGGAGGCGGGAGACGTTATGCCCACAGGTCTGTTTTGCCCGCTAATGGCCGCGATGCTCCCATAATTCCATAACCCATGCGGACGTCTTCCCGGGGCGGGGCGGGGCGGGGCTGGGCGGGGCAGGGCGGGGCTGGGCTGGGCGGGCATGTCCGCGCTCCCGCCTGCGGTCAGGAGGGACGCGACGTGCCGCGGTCACAAGCTGCGTAACGCTATAACGCTGTCCGCGGTCCTTGCTCGGCCCGGTCGTGTCCCACAGGGATGCTGCTCTCGGTCCATAAGGCACCCGATCTATAACGGCGCCGCGCACGGGGGTGAAACGCTTATTTGCCGTGTATAAACCGTTTCCGTTTTAGCACACACATTGTGAGGGGAGTAAATCGTCACCAGTGATTTAAGCCGCGTGAGCAGCGTGGCCACTCTGTCATTCAAGTATGATAAGACGTCACATTCGTTTGAATGTGAACTCGAGCCACTTGCGTTTGAAAGTTAAGAGATAAATGAGGCTCAACGGATCCAAATGTACCAAATTGAATGTCACATAATACCTCGACGAACGTGACTCGATTCAGGTGACGTCACATACTACTTAAATAACAGTGCACACGAGTCATGCCGAAATAATGTGCTTAGGAAAATTTGAACACGGCTGAACAAGACAGTTTCTACATCAACTGCAAGCATTATTTTTTTTATTCTTTCAATTTTTATGACAGCAGCCTTCCTCTAAGCAAACGAAAGAGGACATTTCCAAAGAATACAAGAATATATATTTTAAAAATAAAAGCACTGCTTTTCACATTGTAAGATTCTCCTCTCCATTCTGAGACCGTGTACCTTTTGCTGCTTTATGGTTATAGAGCGAGATGGTTTATTTTGCCGCGCAGATCGTTAATTTGGAAAAAAATAGGTTTCCCCCGGTGGGGCCTGACCTGGCGACCAGGGACGCTGCGCCCGCTGACCACCGGGGTGACCGTTTGACCGTGTCGCGACGTGCCAGCGGTGGGCCTGGGCGGGCCGGGAGGGGCCGGGCACAACGGGACCCCCCGCCAGGCCAGGGGGAGCCACCCAGCGGAGGGCGACACCGTCGAGGGGAGGCAGTATCTCTTCACTGTACATTCAAGCGTACTCCGATTCTTCTGTCGTTGTTTTTCTTTTTGCCCCAGTTTTCATCTGTGATCTTGCCTATTTTTTTTCTGATTTTTCTGGTTTTTTTTCTGTATTTTTGAATTTTCTTGATTTTTTTGGCGTGGACTTGTGGGGGTAGGGGGGTTTACGCTAGAGAAGGACACCTACTCGCGGAGAGGAGATGAGGTGCGAGAGGGCTAAGCGGTTTACTTACATTTCTTACGCAGAGTCGCCATGGCGGAGATTACGACCGCGCCATCGCCACATGGATATCTGGAATGTGACAAAATAAAAAAAAGAATTACGAATCATTTTCGTTTGCACTAACACAACCTCAGACCGTTTCACACAAAGATTTCAAGTATAATATGAACTACTTCACACTAGAGTAATTATGGATAAGGTCGCATCTACACGCAAGCCGTCAAACACGCACGAGTTTCATGTAAATCGCAGATTTACACCTGAAACATTTCCCCTGTCAGCCGAGATCGATGATGAAACTGTGTTCTGAAGGGCGCGCTCGGTGGAGCCCAGTCGGCCCCGCAAGCCCATCATCGATGCCGATCCGCTCGACATGTCGGCGGGGAGGGAGAGAGGCGCGGGCCGCCCTTTGACGCAACCCGGAGGATAAAACATGACGCCGGCGCACGCATTGCTGCGTGCACGTGCCGGCGCGGGTACGTGCCGTACGGACGGGGCGTGCGCTCGTACGGGCGCGTGTACGGGCGGTCAGGGGCAGGGCGCCGGCGCAGCGGAGAGAGGTGGGACGGGAAGGGCGTGGGGGATCACTCATACGAAACGTGTGTACATTGATTTTTTTTTTCAAGAGAATAACCAAAATTTCTGACCTTTCGATAAATTTTGATCTTTTTCACTTTATTTCAGACTTTTGAAAAATTTTCCAGTTTTTTATTTATTTGTTCTCAATTTCTAACTTTTTTTATTTATTTTAATTTTGTATTTTTTAAGCGCCGTAGAAAGATTTTTCGAAGTGATTTCCCCGCAACCTCCACAGCGGAAAGGGCTCAGGGGCGTCGTATTTGCCGTATCCTGCAGCCTCCAGCCAGGAGGACAGGGCAAATACAACTCGAACCCGTCGCACTGTACAGTCATCGTGGCGTCGTGGCTCAGTTGATAGAGCGCGCAACACCGAACCGAGTGGTCCGAAGTTCGACTCCCACTCGGGAAAGTGTTTTTCGCGCTTGACGTTCCCTTTGGCCGCAGCTGGATGGCAGGTCAAATAGAAGTTAAACACGTCTCACCGCCGTTGGCTCGGTGGCTCTGGGCGTTGGGTCGCTTCCTGTTCTGGCTACGTGTCGGCACTCGGGGTTGTGGGTTCGAATCCCGCGTACCCCTCTGAGGTAAGGCCTCTGAAACTGGGATCAGGAAGTCTAACGCCCTTGACACCGCTCGTACCTCTAGGGGTAGGCCAATGGTGGTACGGGGATCAAATCTGTCGAATTGCGCGATAGGATCGCAGTCAGCAAAGCGCCGGTTCCCATGGAACACCGAAGCAGTTGGCTGCCACAGGGGGTAAAAGCCCTGTGCCTGGCGGGAACCGCAACCTCCTTCGGGAGGTTTACTGCCGCAAAAATTTTCCATGTTTTCACGCCACCCTTTCAATATCAGAGCAAAATTTGTTTCTGAAAAGTTTTAAAAAATAATTGAAATAATTGTGATTATATTGCATTATTGCAATTTCCAATAATTTGGAATAAATAGAAATCATTCACAATAATTTACTAAAAATCCTATTTCATCATGTAATTGAGAGAATAATTTGGATCAGATGTGCGTGTATTTTCTGGAGCATCCCCGAATTTAAAACGAATTCAAGTAAATTCACAAAAAGATCACAATAATTACTTCGCAATAAATTCAAAAAACTCAAAGCTAATTCAAAACGAATTCAATTCAATTCAGACAAATTCAATTCAAATTCACGAAATTTGTACACCGAATTCAGAGTTGCTTACCCCTCGGCTACTTCACACATTTTCAAACAGGCACTGAAGAGAGAGTATTAGACTGCCTGCACCTCTGCTAAAGGCATTACATTCTAACAAGGTAGACGCACGTTAAAACCGTGAAAAGCTGAGCTAAAAGTGCGTCTACCTTGGCCTGCGGCGCGCTAAGGTTAACAGTTAGTAATACAGATTTCGATTAGTCGATTATCACTAAGTTGTTTGCTCAAACCAAGTTACGATGGCAACACTGATGTTTCCACATCTCACGTCGCACATCTCACATCACGGCTCGCCCCGGCCGCCCCATGGCACATGCTGACAGGGCTGAGCATTTAAATTTAAATTTGAATTTAAATTTAGCTCAGCCAATAATATTGTGAGCACCCCTGTAAAGCGCCAAGTCACACCTTTGTTCTTGTTTTCTCCTAAACCAATACGTTTTTCGTTCGGTGTGTTCGCACGCACGAAAAACATCACACTCATGCTCTTCTTTGGCCGTTAATTCCGTTGCGCGGGGCAGCCAAAAGTTGTTAGATCCTCCGAGATCTTCTTTGATAAGGCGACCCGGTAGCGAGGCGCGGGGTCGGTGGCGGCCCGTTGCACGTTCACCTCACGCCGTTGGGGTAGGGAGAGGGGGGGGGGGGGGGGGGGGGGGCAAAAATGCCCAAACTGGGTCGGTGGCGTCGCGTGGCGTATGGCACGGCGGGGCGGGGTATTACCGCCATAACGCGACGAGCAGCGTTCGTACGGCGTACCGTATAGCACATGTGCAAACGGGACTGCAGCAGCGAGCGGCCGGACCGCGGCGGCACTGCCGGTAAGATGATACACCAAACATGACGGCATCCTGTTTGGTGCCTCATGGAGCCGCCTGGAAACGCCTCCCCTCCTGCCCTGCGCTGGACCTGGCTGGACATGCCTCCTGGACTTGGCTATAGTCGCACCCGGCCCCGCCCCGCCCGGCCCGGCCCGGGCCCTCCAGAGCTCTATACGACGACCGTATTTGGCGGGCTGCCTCCGCGCGCGGGACTTTTGGCAAGTGCCGTTGAAAAACTTACGCCAGGAGTAAGAGAGCCGGCCACATCCAAACGGTACTCTCTGGAGGCAATGAAGTGCAACCAGTTGAAAACACGGGTTTCTTGGGAGGGCACCCTCCGGAGTCTCGTCTAGCGTCACCTACCAGAGTTCTCCAGCGTCTTGAGTCTTGTCTAGCGTCACCCACTGGGACTCTAGTCACCCACCAAGGTCCCCTCTAGCTTCACGGCATAGAGTCTCGTCTAGCGTCAACCTCCAAAGTCTCTTCTAGTGTCACCCTCCGCAGTATCGTCTAGGGTTATCTACCAGAGTCTGGTCTGGAGTCATCCTTTGAAGTCTCGTCTAGCTTCACCCACCAGAACCTAGGTCGAGCGCCGCCCACCAATATCTCGTCTAGCGTTAGAGAGCCCCGTCCTCCGTGACCCTCCAACGAGGCCTGCCTCACTCTTCAAATGGGCGTTCACTGATTGAAGGGTTGCGTAATGTGAAATGGAAGGAAAATCTGACAGAACTCGGCACCCATTCGATATTTGACAATTTTAAGGTGCTTAAAATAGATTTTTGTCCAAAAGTTCCGCGTGACTGGATGGTTATTGAAAAATGTAACGCAGGGTGTACACTGATTGGAGAAGCTGAGGTACCCCAAAGTCTCAGCCCTCTAGGCCAAGCGGCCTCCACACGAGCTGAGCCGGTGGCGCCGGTGGCTGCCCGAGCCTGCAGGGCCTGCAGGGCCGGCCGGCTGGAGTGCGTTACGGCGTCACGGCGTGTGCAGCGGGTTCAACTCATAACGGGCACGACGCGCGCCGGCCCGAGGATGAGTGAGCGCAGAGCGTTACGCCCCGGCCGGTCCGGTGCCCTCTGATACACACGAGGCGCAGACAAACTTCGCAAAGAAAAAGGAAAAAAAAAAACTTTGAAGATTTTTTTAGAATTTTGCTAGTCAGTTTGAAAATCGCGCGGGCTGAGGAACCCTTTGAGATGACCGCCGCGCGCTGCCTGCCAACGAGGAGCCGAGCCGAGCGGCAATGAACTTGAAACGACCGCTAATTGAAGAGCGCCAAGTCTGTCCGTGCCGATGGCGTTCCACCACACCACACCACACTCCGCCCCGCCCCGCCCCGCCCCGCCCCGCCCCGCCCCGCCCGAACCGTAACATTGTATGTCGTTGTTGCATAATTGCTCACTAGAGTCATTGCTCGGCGCCTTCTGCTCTGCAGCAGAGTGCAGAATGCTATACGCACACACGCGTAAACCAAAAGTACTTTACGTTTTATACAAGAGGGGGCCCGTTTATTCCATGTATATCGCCCCAATTTATCAAGGTAATACTACCCAGGTGATTTGATGATCATATATTAAAAATATATGGCTCATATATGGTTCATATATATGTCAGATGTGGGTACATGTAAAAAGATGTGTACCACATGCAATCACATGTGGTGCTATATATGGTTACATGAGAGTCAATATATCGTCACATGTTTACAAACATATGGCAGTATATGACAGTATATGACTGTATGAAAGCATATAAGCGTTTATGTATGTTGTGTTATGTGCTTATATCTTGTGGGTCCACATAACACAACATACATAAACGCATATATGCTTGCATACAGTCATATACTGCCATATGTTTGTAAACATGTGACGATATATTGACTCATATGTAACCATATATAGCACCACATGTGATTGCATGTGGTACACATCTCTTTACATGTACCCACATCTGACAAATATATGAACCATATATTTTTAATATATGATCATATAGAATTCAAATCACCTGGGTAGTAATATAATTATAAAATGCAACAGTTTATCCTCAAAAACTAAGGGAATTTTGTTGTAGTATACGATGTGGTATATTACATTATATTCTCGGTATACCGAGAGGGCTGAACAAGATTTCTTAAAGTGAGTACGCCCTCGCTCCTCCCTATACTCAGCTTAATGTATCCTTTCACAAACAAGATATAAACAGGGCCACTTTGCATAAAGGTACAATCTAGAATCTCTTTCCTTAAGACTTCTTGAATCTTTCATTATTACCATGACAAAATAATGAGTTTTTGCTTATTTTTATATATATATATTTTTTTTCGTGCAGGGCAGTCGAACTGATGGCGTCAATGACTCGCGGAGCAGCACTTACAGCATTCGAGCCACGGGAAGGAAGGCTGGAGGCAAAATACGGTCATATATCGTATCGGCAGGCCGTGCATCGATTTGTGGTAAAGAGTTGGTGGCGAGGGGAACAGGAAGAGGGCGAGGGGAGGGGAGGGCACATGTGAGGGGGAGGGGAGGGGAGGGCACATGCTCTCACGTACGGCCACGCCAGGCCCGGCCGGCACGCTCCCGGCTGCAGCGGAAGGGACGGCGCAGCGCCGCTCAGGGCAGACACATGTAAACCTTGACCGCGTCACCGTCAACTTGAACTTTTACGGCACAAAACCAAGAAAGAAGAAAAATTTTGTGCATCTGAAAGTTTAATTCTTTGCTTCGTTTCGGCGGGTAGCCCGCTTTCTTTGCGTTCTACTTCCCCTCCGAACGGGAAAAACAGCCTTGAAAATGATCCAAGCTACTTATCAAATCAAATTTTCCTTTATCTAAGCCCACACGCGATTTTTCTCGGTTGAAGGAGCAGAACCTAGGGAAAAAAGGACGCAAAAAAAAACGGGAGTCAGAGCGTCAAAAAAAGAAAGACACCATGAAAAAAACAAACAACAACGGAGAGAGAGGTGTGACTGGGGTAGCGGGTCTAGCGGATGGGCTCGACAGGTGGCATACAGACGCAGGGAGCCCCGCTATGTCCAGCGGGCCTACCTAGCCCAGCCCCACCCCGCCCCACCCCGCCCCACCCCGCCCCACCCCGCCCCACCCCGCCCCACCCCGCCCCACCCCCGCCCCACCCCGCCCCACCCCGCCTTGGACGGCCGCGCCCTGCTCAACAACTCTCCTTATCTTCCATGGGGAATGCCACCTCTGCGCTGCTTTTAGTAAATTGAGTGCGCGTCAGGGACTACTTCCTGCTCCGGTGTCCCGAGTGAAAAATTCAGTCGCCCGGCTCCGGCTCGTGCGTGCGTGACCCTCGCCGCGGCTACACAAGACGAATACACCACGATTTTCCTGATACATTTTTACGTCAACTTTCTACTTTTAAATTTTCCCACCCCACATCCTGGAGGTTTTATAGATACGAAGTGGAATGCGACACGAGAGTGCACACTGGACAAACCAATTTCACACGTATGGGACATTATTTAAGTGCTTCAAGAATTCTTAGAGTAGGCTCTAAAAGAAAGCGTGACGTCACGCGTTCCCTTGATCGGAATCAAGAATTCTTAGAGTATGCTCTAAAAGAAAGCGTGACGTCACGCGTTCCCTTGATCGGAATAAGTTTGGATGAGTGCGTGCATTCCGTGCATGACAAACAAGCTCCCCCAAACGAATGTCTCGCAAGACACTTTTTCTTGTGAGACGGCGACACGGACAAACGTAAAACAAACGTGACATTTCCCGAGTGTGAGCATGCAGGCGGTCAGGTCACGTGTAATATGCGTCCAGTGCGTGCAAACGAGAGGTGCATGGGTCCCCGCAGTGCGGCGCGCGCATGCTTCCCCCATGGTGCACCCCGACCCCCAGCCCACCCATCTTGGTCAGTCTTTCCCGACCCGACGCCGACCCCTCTTACTGCAGGGCGAGGGGGGGATCACTACGAAAAATCATTGAATGTACGGCCCCCAAAAAGTCATTTTAAAAAAATTGGAAAAATCTGGAAAATCGAGAACAAATAAAGAAAAAGCTGAGAAAAAAATCGAGAAAATTCAGAAATAAGTAGAAATGGATCAAAATTCATCAAAAAGTGGAGGAAATTTTCATTATTTTCTTGAAGAATCAAAAGAAATATCCAAACATAAAATGAAAAAAAAGTCAAAGTAAAAAGGAAAGTCAATGTAAAAATACAAAAATTATAATAATTTTACACATCTTTGTAAGAGTGATTTCCACCTCCCCCTATCCCCTCCTTCGCTAGTGCTCCGTAAGCTCGCCTGAGAGTCGCGCGCCGCGTCAGCGGAGAGATTCCATCAGCATCAGGCACTCCATCGTCTCCTCCTCGCCGCTCGCAGGAGGGGGCCGCAGCAGGACGCAGCTGGCCGCTGCGGAGGGCGCCTGCTGTAGGGCAACAGGTGTCGCGACGCGAGTGTGGAACTGCGCGAGGGTAGCGCGCGAGCTAAGCTCCATTCTCAGCCAGCAATCCTGTTTCTCGCATAAATCGGCGAGGCCAGCGCGGCGCGGCAGCACACGAGCCGGACGGGACTGGCTGGTCAGCAGTGCTGGTGACCAGCGGGACTGGACGGATGACCCCGCGGGGCGCGCTCTCTCCCAGCTGGGCCCAGGAGAGGGTTATTCCGCACAGCGGTTTAGTGTCTCCCTATCCTTGTCGCACTCATGGGACACGCCCATGAAGGAGCAATAGAGAGAGGACACGATACTAAACGATGTTCGGAATCACCCCGCTGCAGGGCCCCGCAGGTCCATGTGTGCCGAGCCCGGCCCGGCCCGGCCCGGCCCGGCCCGGGGCGGGGCCCATACAGCCCGCGCCTGCAGGGGCCTAAGTGGCGCCGCGAGCCGCCAGGACAAATCTACGCCCACTCATCAGCGCACTGCTACTGCTACGACTAATGCTGCTACCGCCACCGCTGCTACACCTGCCTCCCGTTACACCGCTACAAATTTTAAAATAATCACCCCCTGAGATATAAGTCTCCGCGTAGCGTGCATGTGAGTAAGGCGCAGAGGCTGGTGGATATGCAAGGGTGCCGACCCAGCCGAGCCCAGCCGCGAGAGGCAGCCGGGTCCCCGGCGGACCCCGCAAGGGTCAGGGAAGTCAAGCAGCCGATGGTCATTCGAGGAAACTGTTTAAGCGCGCGGCAGAGCAGGCGTCAACGAGCGCTTATGTCCTCAGCACCCTGCTGCTTCATGCTACACTGTGGTCAAAGCTTTACATACAATATGTGCATTTCATGAGAACTTAATATAAAGCGTGGTTACTCACTGGTATGAATGTTCGGTATGAATATTTATTCGTAAAAGTTCTCGCTTTCAAAGTTTAAAATTTCAAAAATTACGTACATGTGGTTTGGTGCGGATAAAAATGGATACCACACCCCTGTACAAGCGTGCGAAATTCACATACCTACAAGTGTGCGACATTCCGGCACACCGGCAAACCTACAAGCATACAACATTCACACTCCTACAAACGTGCGAGATTATTCGTTGTGTTTCCAGCCTGCTCTTGACCGACCGCGCACCCCGCTGCGTCCTGCGGCCCTGGCCGCTGCAGCTTGACCCCCGTCTTGTAAACACGCGGCCGGCGTGCTCGTCCCGGCCGGTCTTTGATTTATGCCCGTCTGCGACTGGCGGGGTCCGCGCAGGTAGCGGGAGACCGACACTGCCGGCCCGACCCGGCCCGGCCCGGCGCGGTCAAAAAGTGGTCAGTTGGTCACTGAGCCTAATGGAACACGCGCCGCGTCCAGAGCCGAACCGCGCGCATCCTCCGCCTCGGACATCGGCGCCTGTGATGAGTGATGCGGCCGGCGGCGGCCGGCGCGCGGGACGACACGGACACAGCCACGTCTGATTCCGAAGATATCGTTCTCGCGCCCCCGTCCTTGTCGCACTCATGGAGCCCCGCGCCATCCTCAACGTTATATATAGGGGAACCGCCATTGGTGCGACAAGGAAGAAGGTGCGAGAGCGCGATCCTCGCGGAATGAGCCTGAAGCCGCGCTGACCCCACCCCGCCGGCCCGCCGCCTCAGCACGCTGGGCCTGGGCAGGGCGCCGGCCGGCCCGACCTGACCCGGGGCCGATGATGGCTCAGGGGGCCAACTAATGGGACTTGTCTGCGGGACGGGGTGAGGCGGGGCGGAGGCGCGGTTACAAACGATCGTCGCGCCCGCCACACTAGTGTGAGCAGCGAGGCCCGGTCCACAGTCCCGTCCCGTCCCATCCACGGGGCGACCGTTTTCGACCCACCTAAAAGCCAGGGATGGACCGGACATTCCGCGCGGGCTAAAATACTATGGGCCTCAGAACCAGTGGTGATGGAGGAAGGGAAAAAAAAGAACATCACTTGTAACTTTAGACCCGATGAGAGTCTCTGGGAGGTATTTCGTACGGTAGACTCACCGAACGCCTGCGAATGGAAGGATAGGCAACCCCGCCCAGTACGCGTGCGTTGCGGGCCTGCCTATGCACAGGCGCTCACTCAGGGGACGGGCATCAAACGAATATGTTTAATCCTCTCAATTGAGTTCATAAATTAATTGAAGGTTCGGAGTTTTAAAAAAGGGAGATGACGAATCCGAGATAAATAGGGAGAGTACTGCAGTGTTGTGGGATCGGGAAGCTCACGCGCCTCGACCTGAAGCCTGGACCAACGAGGAAAACGGCTAACGTAATCCAACAAGTGGACATTCGGGTAATCCAGGTAAGGTATGGTCGGGCACGGTAAGATAGGGAGAAAAAAGGAGATAACATGCCGGAAATCTGGGGCTACACTCTGGATGATCCACTGCAGTCCTGGGTAATCCAGCCATTCATTAATCCGTCTGGCAGGAATTTGAAGGCTGTTTCCCTCCTAGTCCTGCACACACCACTACTACTACTACTTCCCGGTTAATTTCACGATTTGGAGCAAACCCCTCCTGCTCTCCGCTGCACTGTCAATCATGCGGCCCCGCGGCACTTTCCTCCTGCGCGGTGCCACCCGGTGCCACCACTCCCCGCCCCGCCACTCCACGCCTTTCTCCGCGGGGGCTCGGCTCGTTGTCGGACGTGTGTGGACAGTGGCGTGGTGTGGCATGACGGGGCGTGGCGGGGCGGGGCGGGACGGGGCGTTTGCAGACAGCCACCTTCAGGGATAAAGACGTAAAACAAAACCGGATCGCCCCGCCCCGCGCGTCATCCTTTGCAAAAGCCCGCAGCTGTTGCGGCGGGCTGATGGTGTTTTTGATGGTTTCTGTGAAGCGAAAATAATATTCCCTCGCCGCGCCGTCGCAACGCCTGTGATGACGGTCATGATGTTACTCGTGACCGGCAGGGAAATGAAAACAATCAGTAGAAAGAAAGAGGGAAAAAAAAGGAGAAACGTGTTGCGCGAGCCGCAAGCTAGATTTTTGCGTCTTCTTATTTGGCGAAAGTGTCGGCGTCCGTAAGGCCTCGCCGAGGGGGTCTAAGTGATCGCGCGCGAACGAGTGTGTGTGTGTGTGTGTGTGTGTGTGTGTCTGTCTGTGTGTGTGTGTGTTCGCTTGCCCGCACCACCCACTCACCTACTTCCCTGACGGACCAGGCGCTGCGGGAGGCGTCACTTACGCCGTTACTCTGCTATAAAAAAAAGAGTGAAGTGCGCGCACAACAGAATAATTACATCAAACAGTGTGCAGATGAGGAGGAGCGGGGGTGACGGGGGAGATGCATGCTCGTAGTTATTTGTGTACACTGCTGACAAAAAAAAAAAACTGCTATACAACAGGGATGTGAGAACTATCAAGTATTCAACTAACACCAATTTACAAGTGTTGAACCTAAGTGTTGGACACTTGTTTGACGCTAAGTTAAAAAGCCTGTGTATTTCATACGGGACGTAAGCGTCAGGTTCGATACATTCTGGTGGCCAGAATAACGGTCCAACACTCGATGCCCCTTATGAAATACATGCACTCTTGAGCAATAAGCCCCAAAAAACTGTTCAACACCTGTAAATGCGAGTCAGTTGAACACTGAATACACTGGGGTATGCGAGGGGTACCTCACATTCCCCAATCAGTGTACACCGTGCGTTCCACTCATTTTCCAGTCACTAGCCAGTCACATAATTTTTCGACAAAACTCTATTTTAAGAACCTTAAAATTGCAAAATAACGAATTGGTGCAAAAATTTTACAGCCATCACCAAAGGTTGGTCAAATTTTCCTTCCTATCAAGACACAACCCTCCAATCAGTGTACACCCACTTAAAGAGTGCACGCTAACTGGCAATGTACTTTTTCGTACATGTGAAATGTACGCATATAAACGTGCGGATTTATGTAAAAAATCGTGCAGAATTATGTAGAATATTGTACATGAATCTGTTTTTTATTGTGCATTTTTTCGACAAGTAATAAATTCTGCAGATGCACAATATTTTACATAATTCTGCACGATTTTTTACATAGATCCGAACGTATATATGCGTACATTTCACATGTACGAAAAAGTACATTGCCAGTTAGTGTGTGAGGTACCCCTCGGGACAGCATTCGGACCGTCCACGAGCGGCACACGTGTGCAGGCGGGAACGTCTTACTCGCGTCCGGGTGAGAGGGAAGAAGTCGGCGGGGAAAAAATAGGGTCGAGACACACGCCGTCCCGCCCCGCCTCGCCCTGCTCACCCCGCCCCTCCCGGCACCACACACGCGAGAGAGCAATAGAGGTGGCGTTGCAGACGCCCACGCCTAGCATGCACGGTACACCGCCAGAGCATGATTACATCCATTTTCAAAGAAATTAAAAAGCGGTAATTAGGGTCAATATTTATAGAAAGCGGCGCTGATTTTTCTTTCGCGTTTGGCTTGGTATTTGACTTTAAGACGGAGCAATGTGGCAACAATTTTGAAAGGAACGTGAGTGACGCTATAGCGGCGTTGTATACATGCAGCGGTGCTCGCATATCGCCATGAGAGCAATGCAGAGTGAGTGAGCTTATTTGCAGTAACTTCAGGTTGGGAAGGAGGTGAGTGAAGGAGGAGAGAGTGCGAGAGAAGGTAAAGGGGGAAAGAGCAGACGGAGAGGGGAGGGGAGGGACACAGTGAGTGAGTGAGTGAGTGAGTGAGTGAGAGAGAGAGAGAGAGAGAGAGAGAGAGAGGGGGCCGAAGGGCTACCTACATTAATTGCCCGGGTGTGACTCGGTGGGAGGCCCGGCCGGCCGGCCGGCCGGGGTCACATGGTCAGCGAGAGGAGTACGGCAGGTGCAGCATTTTATGAAGAAGCGTGGTCATGCATATATGGCGCCTGGTCCAGCCGGACACGGTCGCATGCTGTGCTTCATTTGTTTCTTCTTCCTTACGGCCCGCGCGAGCACGAACGTGTGCAAAATGTTGGAGTGGTGAGGAGGAGGACGGTCCGGTCCGCCGTGCGAAAGTCCTTTCCCGCGGGGCAGCCTGCGGCCTGGGGGCTGGGGGTCAAGCATATAGCTGTTTTGGACGATGTATGGCAAAGTTCACGATGTTTATCAGTACTTTTCCGGTTGTCTGGCGTTTCACAGATATCTAGATTTGGTCTTTCTCTATGGGACTGTACGAGCGCCTCGCGTTGAAGAAGCGGTCGCGGTCGTAATTTCGGCGATTCGGCCTCGTGTCAGCGTGGCCCGAGGGGCGAGAGAGTCGGATGAGGGAGGGGGAAGGGGTCAGGGAGGGTCGTATCGGAGTATCTCTCCTGGACGGGAGGAATAGGATGGATTAGTATGAGAGTCGCGGCCGGGGCCGGACCTGGGGACAGAGAGGAACGGCCCGACATGCACACCGCAGAAATAATATAAAAAAAAGCTACGAAGGAGGGAAAGAAACTTGTGCGGCATGAAAAGTGACTTCAAATCATAACGGAACAGCTCACAGTAAAATAGTTACCTCGGACTATAACACACACACACACACACACACACACACACACACACACACATACCAAAACCAAGACACATGGAATTTTATCACATAGAAAAAACTGACATCAAGTGTTTACTTTGCAAGCACCTGCAAGAGTTGAGCACCGGAAACGTAAACGGTGAAAAGAATGCTTTATTTTGGGGGGTGAGAGGGCACATTTTGAGGAGCTATCTTAAATGGCGGAACACTCATCAGTTTTTTATAAGGATAATCCCTCAAAAAATGAGGGAATTTTCCTCGGTTCTTTAAAAAATATGCTCAATTCTCAGGAATTCCTCGAAACTTCCACTTTTATCCAAATAAGCAGACACTTTTTGTACGTCGTACTTGCATGTGCTACGCACAAAATTTGAAAATTTCTCAGTGTTCCTCTTCAATGTTGAATATTTGCTCGATCAACTCCAGTATTATACGTCCGGCAGGTTGACTCTGACAAAGTGTGCAAAACGGTGCAAAATCACTTGTTCAACACTTCAAAGTATTAAAATGTCGTCTACTAAAAGGGAAAAAAAACGCGCCACGGTTTATTTTTTTTAAGGAGAAAATGCATTGAAGCGTCTTGGTTTCTCCACACCTGATTATAAACAAGAACGTAGATTTTATCGTAACTGTGCACATGCAATTACGTTTCACAGTCTGAGACACTTACAGGTGCATCCCAGTCGAACACTCATAAAACATTTTATAATTTTCGCTGACGTTGTGACACGTCAGGGTGACCTGCTCTCTTTACATACCCGCGAGTGCTGCCCCAAATGTACAGAGAGGTGTCTGGAACAACACCGCGGTGCGGAAGCGGTCTGTCCGGCCGGGCCGGGCCCTGCAGGGCGCTTCCCACGGGCCGGAGAGTTTCTCATAGCTTTGCGCGCGTTAATCACGGCCCTCGTCGACTACAATTACATTTGGTCGATTCTGCTCACGCTGCGCTGCCGCCCCGGTCCGGTCCGACCTCTGCGGGTTGGAAACAAAAGTGTGGAGGGGTTTCCGATTCGCTAACGAGAACTGTGTAAAGGATTGTAACACAAGGTACCACTGATAAAAGAGGCTGGGCTGATTTTCAAATTGATTGTGAGGCGAGACTGTTTAAAATTGCATGAATTTGGTACGCTTGTGGAGGAATTTGAGAGAATATAGAGCAATGCTGCCGAAGTAGAGGCGGGATGGATGGAGATGGACTGGAGATGGACTGGAGAGAGACCGCAGAGAAAGGCTGGTGCAGACTGGAAAACAAATGTTTGGGGCTTATCTTGTGTTTGGCTTTTGGTCTCTGCCCTGGTTTTCGGAACGGCGCGCGCGCGCGGCTTGCTGGGCGGGCCGGTAGCGGTCCCGTGTAGTGGCAACGACTCGCATCTATCCGGAGCACTCACGGGGCCGCGAGACGGCCCAGTGGGAGAATCATTAACCAGGCTCACCAGCTACACCTGTTCGATTTAGTCATCGCTTATCCCCGACGCACATTTTTCAGCTCCGCGGGGCCTCACGGGCCACGCTGGAGACGGAGTTCAATCAAGCGATAATATCAGGAGCAAGGGTGGGGATGCACAAAAAAGTTGCCCTAGGTATCACACCACGGACCCGACCCAGTTCAACACTATCCCTATTGATGAAAGCTCCATCCGCACATTGGCGCGTCGGCAGGGGCGTCGAGAGCTACGAGTTTATCTGTCCATCTTCTTGTCGACAACGAGGGGTCCAGTCTACTCTGCATTGGGAAGCAGGGTTGCCAGCAAAGTTATAGCCGCCAAAAAAAAAGGGCGCAATACACCTATGTGCAGGTGGCGGTATCTACGCCTGCCTACTAGGCAACTCCCCTGCACTCGTGCACACATGTTGCCTAGTCAGGCGGAGATACAGTCCTGTTACGCATGGGTGTATTGGACGGTTTTTTGCATAACTTTCTGGCAACACTGCTGGGGAGTACGCACGAATGCGGATTACCAGTGATTTTAGTCCTAAGCTAAATTTTTGAAGATATCTAGAAAATTATTTAAATGTTTTGTTAAATTTTCATTGCGAGGAAAACGGAAAAAATCCTAGGAAAAATTTAGTAAATAAGAGAGTTTTGGTCTGAAATGCCGATTGATTAGTGTACGCATGATATTGAGCATCCCCTCTGCCGACACTAGGCGGACCGGCGCATTCGCCGACAAAACACGACGAGAAATTAACGAGAACACTTACCGTAACGAAGGCCAGCAGAACGGCCGGGCCGAGCCGGTCGCGTGGATGGAATCCTGCCTCGTGTCACTCCAGCGAGCCGGGCCGCGGCCTGGAACAAGGAGTGAACAAACGCATGAAAATGACGTGAGAGAGGGAAGACCGCGCGTGTGTTGTGTTTGGAGGAGCGGGGCGGGGCGGGGCGTGCCCGCCCGGGGCACTATTTGTTAGTCCCCTAATTAGTGCTGCGATTCTTATTCCCTTCGAGGTTGGCCACCCTGCGCGCGCGGGCGCTCCCCTCGGATCCCCGCCAGGCGCAGCGGTTGGTAACACTGCGGCGGACGCATTCCGAAGTCGGCCGGGTGATGAATTTCAACAGATGCGAGCGCGCGCGGGGCTGCGAGCAGGGCTGTGCGAGGCGGTCAGGGGTACCAACAACAGCACCACCACCGTGCTTCACTAACTCTTTTCCTGCCGATGCTGCTGCCGCCGCCGCCGCGGCTTTGAATTTAAAACTAAGCGTCCATCCGTTCCGTGTCTCGGGGGAATAGAAAGGCGGAAGAGGGCGGTGCGGTGCGGCGGCAACCATACCGGCGGTACCAACACAACAGCAGCTGCTCCGCGCGGCGCGCATCGGCTGCCAGCCAAGCCCTGCTGCTGCCCCTGCCCCCGCCTGCCCCGCCGCGGGGGGACGAGCGATCGATCAAAGCGACGTGAGCAGGAAAGAAAAGAGGCAAATGGAAGCGGTGACCGGACGGAAATGCAAGGCTTTCGGAAAGTGCAAAGACGCGACAGGTGGTGTTGGGCCCCTCGTGGCAGGGGCATATCGCGGTCGCGTAATACAGTGTTGCCAGCAGGCTAGCCAAAAAATGAACCTGCTTGACCGACGCAGTGGTTGGTCGGTGGCATCCCGCACGCCCGGTGACATACACGCGTCTATGCTCTGTTACACCAAGTGGACAGGCGCAAGATGCAGAAGCAGGCTGCTAGTCTATCTGTTACGGGTACTTTATATTTGGTCTGGCTTTAAGGCAACGTTGGTCATACTGCACCGCACGCACGAGCGCGCTCGGCGTGTCCATCCACCCACTCGGCGCTGTGATAGGGGGCTGTAAGTCACGCTGATTAAAAAAAAAAAATCCGACTGAAAAAGGGAATTGCAGTTTTGGCACCTTTTTAAAGGGATAGCATTTATGCCGTTATTAAACAAATACTTTTAAAAGTATTGTGTGATTTCCAGTTCCTTGATTTGATTTCAATGCAAACAAAAAATACGCTTTCCTGACACACTCTTTCAAGTTTTTAACACAGCGTGCGTGAGACATATCATTCTAATCGGACACATCCTACTACACTGCAAACCCAAGTGTGTACTTCGTACACGCTGATATGCGTGTACTACGAACACACTTCGGATTACAGTGTAATTGACAACATAACATCGGTACGCAACACTTTTTACTACCTATAAACAAGAGCTCATCACTGCACTCAGCACCTGAAGATGTGTCCTAGAGTTGAACAGTTTTGACGACAGTGTTGACTCTCCGTTCCGTCCCTGTAATGAAGTGTGATGCGTGCTAATGTAAAAATAATTCCTGCTCGCCCCCCAGGAGCTCACTTCCTGTTCCTGCACGTCCTAGTCTCACGGGGCCCAGCTCGCCCCGCCCCGCCCCGCCCCGCCCCGCCCCGGAGCCTCTCTGTTCCCATCACGGATGGTCCATGGGGGGCTGGCTCCCTCATTATCGCTCTTTAGACCCGTTTTTCACCTCAGATCGCCGGGCGCGCTACACATTCCAGTTGTTGGAGGTTTCGGCCAATAGCTCTGTTCGCCCCGCCGTGGCAGGCTTTTTCTCATGAGCAGGCACACTCGTATAATCACAGCCATGAGCTGCTGCTGCCGCGCCAGCGCGCCTCACTCCCATTATTTTAACCATCGATTTTTTGGGATACTGCTCGCCGGGGGCGGGGCGGGGCGTGGCGTTCCGTCCCTGTCCCAAAATTAGGCGAGCAAGGTGTGGAAACAGGCGCCCGAGAATCGAGAGATTTGATTCGATTAGGGGGGGGGGGGGGCTGTCATGAACATACAAGAGCGTGCGTGCATCTAGCTTATCGAGCTCAACCAGAAAACCGTGGCTTTGGAATATTGTATGAGAACTAAAACTGTCACATTTTTTAAAATGGTTAATTTTTGCTTACCAGCAGATTTTGCTACTTTTAATTAGCTCTGTGGAGCGAAGCATTGCATTTGCCGTCTGCCATATGACTCGAAACGTGTCGGTCACGCTAGTGCGCGACTGCCTATTAGCTGGTTTCTGCAGATCACATAGTCACTCCATTGCATTACAGAAGAAAAAGAAATATAAAGTTGATGGTTTTAGATGGAGCCCTATCTACAGTTCATGGCCTCCCCGCCTTTTACTTTTTACAAGTGTTAATTTTTTTCCGCGCACCGGTTGGTTGACTGTTGGGCCTACGATGTAAATTAGCAGTCTTTCACACATCCCATACCACCCCACCTCACAATCAGACGCTTCTGAAACTTGACTCTCCTTCCCGCCCACTTTAGACAATCCACACCTACAAAAACCGTTATCCATATCAACCTCGAGCACTTTTGCCGATATCTCGAACGGAGCAGCAGCCATAACGGTCGTCTGGGGAGCACGTGGATGGACTGCAAGGCTTAACAGGGTGTCGACGGTTATGTACCATTTAAATAACGTTTTCGGAGGCGCCCGCGGCACTCCTGGTTTGCGGCGCATTAGGGTAAACACAGAGGGGCGGCGGTTACAGGTAGCGCCACGCCTCGTCACCCGGAGCGGGGCGGGGCGGGGCGGGGCGGGGCGGGCATCGACAAGGCGGTGAGGGACAAGCCAGCCCCACCGGGTCCTCGTTTAACACGACTCGCATTTCAGGTCCCACCCGAAAAGTGATTGGTGGGGAATAAAGTATCGCTTATTATCCAGGGCGGGACGGCGGCGCACACCATACCTGCGATTTATTACCGAGCGCCGCACCATGCTGCTGGCCTGCTCGGAGAAATGTGATACGTCTTACAGTGTGCATAAAGTGCGTCACAACACTGTGAAAAATGTTTGAAATTTCATGACGTCATGCACATGACTTTTAATGAAAATGATGTGAAATTTAATGATACTCTTAAATTTATGACGATGTAATTAATTTCAATGATAATCATTGCACTGTGGTGAAATGTCATATCGCATTCTCCAAAACCATGACACGGTAACAAAATTTCATTTCATGCAAGGTACTCTTCATTACACGTTTCTTAAAAAGATTGAAAATGCCCTAGGCAACGAAACCGCATCACACCTGGTTTTACACCAGATTTCCTCAGGTAGTCCTCGTGGCCGCGTGGTCAAGGGTTCGATTCCCACTAATTGCAAAATGTAGTAAGTATCTAAGATTCCTAAATCTGTGGGTGCAAGAAGATGAAGAGTTCAAATCAGAAGAGATTTCTGTAACTTTTTGAGCTTCTGATTTAGTAACACGTGCTATTATAAGTTTCATGACTAAAAGGTAATGAAAATTTCGTTACATTGTACTGAAATTGTAATGAGAATTGCTTCATTACAATGTAATAAAAATGAAATGAATTTTATTTTTAAAGTGCGGGCACAAAAACTCACCATCAAAATATCAATTGGTTCGTTTATAAATTAACCAAAAAACGAAAAAAAAATACTTCTTATCGCTTGTTGGCGTTGAATTTAGAGCAGGGATGGAAACTTAAGGTTCTCGTTCCTTTTCGTTCCTTGGCATTTACTCATAAATGCTATGGCGAAACAAGTTGAAAACAATTGTAGATGGTGCAAAACGACGTGCTGGAGTTTAATTCCCGTATGAACTTTCTTCAAATTCCTACTCCTTTGTTGACTTTTTCTGCTAAATAGCGTCTCGTTCCGTGTTGCGTTCCTTTTTTGGGTATTTGAGGTGTTTAACGCCGAATTAGTCAATGAAGGAGTAGGAATTCGAAGAAAGATCATATGGGAATTAAACTCCAGCGCGTCGTTTGACACCATCTACAAGTGTTTCCGACTTGTTTCGTCATGACATTTATGAGTAAATGCCGAGGAACGAAAAGGAACGAAAACCTTAAGTTTCCATCCCTGATTTAGAGAGCGTCGCTCCCCGCTCCGCGCAGCCGCAGCGGTCGTTTCGACGGGACGTCTTAATGAGCGTTGTCAATCCCGTGCCTGGCTGGCGCGGCTAAGAGAGACATGCGCAGTAGGGGCGGGGCGGGGCGGCCGGCCACTAGGCGCAGCCATTCAATTTGGGCGGAGCCAAGAGAAATGAAGGGATGATTACAAGTGTGCGAAACTGGAGAAACGCTTTGAGCCGTGCGCGCGTCTCTCGACACTTTAGTCCGGAGCGGCGCTGCTTGAGACTGGCGAGCAGCTGCTCCTGTTAAGAGGCGCCTCTCTATCGTTATCATCACAGTCATGAGATTTTCATGAATAAGGAAAAAAAAAGTTAACAAGACTGAAGTCGCTATGAGAAACCTGAGGTAACGACCAAACTGTTCGTCGTTCTCCGCGCACGTTTCGCGCATGCTTGTCGCTTGCACTGAGAGCGTAACTGCCACGCCCCGCCACGCCCCGCCACGCCCCGCCACGCCCCGCCACGCCCCACCACGCCACCATCTCGCACGCACTTGTGCTCTTGTTTGCGTCGCCGCTGGCCGAGCCGGTCGCGTGCGGTGTGAGGTGGGGGCGCCCGCCTCTCCCTACCCGCCCTCTATCTCTCTCTCCCACTCTCCCTCTCCCCCCCCCTCTCTCTCTCTCTCCCAACCCTCCCTCTCTCCTCCCTTCCTCCCGCGCGGCCCGTCCTTCCCCCTCTCAGCGGCCGCGCGCGCCCTCCCTCCCTCACTCCCGCAAGTGCGGCGACCTCCTGGGTGCGCTGTTCTCCCGGTCCATCACGGGGGTGGGGGGCGACCCAGCGCCTTGCCCCGCCACGCCCCGCCACGCCCCGCCACGCCGTGCGTGGCCCCCTCTTAAACTACTTCTCCCTCTCCCTGGCGGTGCCGCGCCGCTAGCGGGGGAGGGGAGGCGTCCGGAACAGCGCGCGCGGCCCGGGCCCCCCGGCCCCGGGCCGAGACAGCACAGCACATTCTGCGACGCCTTCGGACGCCTTCCCCCTCCCCTCCCCGCGTCCCGCCCGCCGCCGCGCCTGTCAACTTGGTGGGTGAGAGGGGATAAGGAAGAGGGAGGAGGGGGGGGGGGCAGGGCTCGACAGAATGAATGGATGAAGGGGATGGTGATAGGGCAGGTGAGGGCGGGGGGAGGAGGGGGGGGAGGGGGGGAGAGTAGTACGGCTCGTTGACGTGGGAATGAAGACCGCACCGCGGGACTCACAATGAAGCGGCACGGCGCGCGGCGCGCGGCGCGCACATGTGTACAGTACAGGGCCCCGCCAGCCGTCTGATTCCGGAAAGCGGTTGGTAGTGTCCTCTCTCTTGCTCCTTATGGCTTCGCTCCGTGAGCACGACAAGGACAGACATATAGACGAAACGCGCGGATGAAACCGACTCTCGGAATCTGGCGGTAGACGCCAGATAAAGATACATTTAGGACAAGAAAATACTGAACACCGAATTTCGAGGAAGATGAATCCGCTGAAAGCGTCTCAAAGAAGTGCCCGATCCTAACTTTAGTTGCAAGTCACAAAAGTCCAAATAAAGTATTTTTTTAAAACAATTTTAAAACAAAATACATCCGAAAGTTTATCGACATTTTTGAGCGAAAGTTCAAGATAAGTACATGAAGTTGAAGCCTTCAGAGGCCTCATTCATCCTGTTGGGGCGCGTAATGTGTTAAGGCGTGGGAGGTAGCGTGCCGAGCTCCCGCCAGCCTCCTTCCCTCCCACTGCCCGTCGCTGCTGTAGGTCAGGGTGCCGGGGCGCCGGGGCGCGCCCGGGCCTGACTGTGCCGGGCGCATGCGCGCTTCCTCCCCGGAAGGGAACAGGCACATGTTGTGCAGCACCCTCGAAAAGGAATCCCTCTCAAATTTGTGATGCTTGTGGTTGATCCATTTGGAAACTTTAAAATTGTATAGTTTTACATTTTTAATTAATCGCACAATATTGTTGAGATGAAAAAGCCTTCACAGGGTGGGGGGAGGGGGCGAGGGGGGGATCACTCATATAAAACTTGTACAATGATTTTTTTTGATTTTGATTTTTCTTTTGATTTTTCCCGCGATAAAAAAGAAATAATATGTTACTTTTTTAAAAATTGTCCTTTTTCTTGTCTTGTTCCTATTTTTCTCAGTTTTGGGTTCATTTGTTCTCGATTTTTCCGATTTTTATGCAACTTTCTACTTGATTTTATTTTGATTTTTGTGATTTTTTTTTGATTTTTTAAATGATTTTCGGGGGGCTGTACAATGATTTTTCGAAGTGACCCCCCCCCCCCGGGAGGGGGCACACACTTAACATCCAGCGGTGAGCGTTGCACACCGCATGTAAAGTATACATGGTACACTAAAAACATTTCAATATAATTTTTTCCCCCTTTAAATACACATTGCGACGAAGTATTGTCAGGAAAGAAAGCGGGATAATACGCGGATTACAGACTGACGGGGCTGACGTGCACTCAGGATTACATGAGAGGCAGCTACCTCGCTAAAAGTTTGGAAAGTAAAAAGCTGTCAGCAGAGAATTGACACCAGAACCATCGAACAGTTGTAGTTCTATGATAATAAAACTAAGGCTAGTGTGATCTAAGGGCACGTTCCTGTCCTTAAAACCGATGTGAGAAGGTAGTGCTTTGTTTAGCTTCGACATCTATGGATCATTAACACGCAGTCGCATTTGTATCACATGCGTAGATTTTTTTTTTACCGCCAAAAACCGACTGTAAAACTAATCGGCATTTTAAAGGCGAAAATAGCTACCGCGCATTTTTTTAAAAATAAAAATATAATAAGAATAATAACAACTGAAGCGGAATGCGACCTGGATGTCGTGTGAGCGCCGGGATGGTAATAAGCGAGCGGGCCGCCTCACAATGGCTGCTGCAGGGGGCTCGCGTGCTTTCTCCGGCGGCGTGTCGCCGTTGCATCACAGAAGAGGTCTCTCTCTCTCTCTCTCTCTCTCTCTCTCTCTCTCTCTCTCTCTCTCTCTCTCTCTCTCTCTCTCTCTCTCTCTCACTGTCTCTCTCTCTCTCTCTGTCTCTCTCATGTCATCCTGTTACAGGCAAGAAGCCCACTACCACCATTATCGAAAATGCGCCCAGTCACTCTGATTGGCTAGGTGCGAATATGAGGGAGTGGAGCGAGAGGGGCTTGTCCTCGCCCCGACAAGCATGACTTGGCATGGGCGCCCCGCCCCGCCCCGCCCCGCCCCGCCCCGCCCCGCCCCGCCCCGCCCCGCCCCGCCCCGCCCCGCTCCGCCCCACCCCGCCCCACCCCGCCCCGCGCACACGAGCACGTCACTTCACCTCATTGCACTTTGCTACTGCTCGTCAGTACACTCGAAGCGACGCGACGCGGGCCCACACGTAATAGTATTACCCGCGCATCGCGCGAGTTGTACTGTCATTATGAGCCAAATTTTCTTTAGTTCAGACTAATTATGCAATAACATAGTACTGTTTTTACTTCGCTCGGGTGTGGGTCGTTATCGCAGGAAGAGGCGCGCGTTGCCCTTATAAAACCGTTTCATACCGAAAGGAGTCCGAACGGACAGTCCGAAGCTCATCCGCGGACTGTCCGAAATCAAGCCCCGGAACATACCGAATAACCATCCGAAAATGAGTAAAATCTGCAAGTTTTCGGGCTGTCCGAAGCGTGCGGTCTCCGTGCTCCGGACAGTCCGATATGAGTCCGTACATGTGTTATTGGAAAAAAAAAGGGACAGCACGCAGGAATCGATCCTGTGACTCTTCAGTCTTTCCTACCACAGTCCGACGCCTTAACCGACTGAGCTAAGCTGATTGCTGAGAGGCAGAGACTCAAGAAGGACTCTTATCCTAGGCGGAGCAGTCTTCGAAGAGCCGCGCATTGCACGGCGCGAACCAATAGTCGCATCGTGATCAGGTTTTCGGCAAATGACTTGATATTGCGCTTGCGCTCGGGTGAGGACAATAAAGAAAATTAAAAGATACTGTCTTTAAATATTGTAACGTTAATCGTATTCTGTAGTAACGCCTTTCGGCAACGAAACGTAACTAGAACGTGCAAAAAGTGCGTATATTCAGATCAGAAGTCATATCACCAGTGGCACCACGATGCTTATCGTTTACGTGGCGAGACAGATTATGCGTTAAATATTTCTTAACTGAGGTATGCTGCTACATGTAAAAGATGTAACGCCTTTATATGCAAAGATAACATGGACTTGTGCAAAGAAATACATCCAAGTTCACGCCGTTCTCGGACAGCCCGGGAGCAGCCCGTGACGGTCGCTCGGACTGTCTCCGGGCAGCCCGCTTATCACCGGACTACTTGTGGACTGCCCTGGCTGCGTCGGGCTTAGACCGGACTGCCCTGGTTGCTTCGGGCTTAGACCGGACTGCCCTGGCTGCGTCGGGCTTAGACCGGACTGTCCTCGGTCGGACTCGGGCTCAAAACGGACTGTCCTGGAACACATTCGGAGCTGTCCGCGGCCTTCGGAATACATTTGGAACCGTCCAGGACGAGTTTCGGAATGATTTCGTTTTGTGAGGGTGCACAAAATAGAGGTCGACTCCTCCGACTTTCTTGAGGCGCCAATATAACAACATTTCCCTCCGCAACCTTCTAATCGCTTATCTGATCATAGGACCCTCTCCGCTTCCCCATACACACAGCGAAATAGCCGCCCAGGGGCATAAAGCATACCGGAATGATTTCGATCGCGATTCGGCGCGTCTGTCTCTATCCGTTTGACCTGGCGGCGCGGCGTGTCTCTATCCCGCTCTATCCGCGTCTGCCTGCTTTGACTAATGGCCGCAGACCACCCATGACTGCCCATGACTCCCGAGCTGCCCCGCCGCACCCGACACCCGCCGGGGAATTAGCCGCACGATGATCGTGTACAGGACAAGGGAACCGGACGCGGATATAAAGTCGTAAATAAATCTAGCAGCGGACGGGACGGGACGGGTCCGGCCATTAAGAAGTCCTTTTCTCTCTATGGGATAAACCCACACGCTGCGAGCGGCGCGACCCGCCTGCTGCACCCGCATGGGAACATACCGCTCGTCTCCACGAAACCGGCGAAAAGGTTACCCTCGCCGCGCACGGCCAAACACCTGTGCCTGCAGATTGAGTCTCGGGGCGAGGACTTAATATGGTGTCTCTCTAAGTTTAAGTTTCGTCGCGAGTCGCGATAGATAGGGCAAGACGTGGGGTGGGGCACATTATGGGACATGAGGCGCGCTACAGGGTAGAGGCGATTTCATCTATTTCTTGCAGTTTTCAGATGCAGAAATGTGATAGATTAGTGAACATGCCTGATGTAAAACGTTAAACGCATGATCTGGGCCGAGGCCGAGCATTCTAACTAGCACTGTTTCCTATATAAAGATAAAAGGAAATAAAAATAGATCAATGAGCCATCCATTAAAAGTTACATGTAGGTGTCTGTGTGCTGCCAGGGTTGTTACAGAGTCGGGAATTTTTATTTCCCTGACTTTTCCATGACTTTTCCATGACTGAATTCGAGGTTTTCCATGACCTTCCCCCAGACATATATAGGACTAGGTTTTTAAAAAGAAAACGATGTAAAGCAATACTTGCACTTGCACAATTTATTTATCCATTTTAAAGCCCTCTGAGGCACTCATTCGACATAAAATAAAAGAGCAAAACCGAGGGGGTGCTGTCTCAAGTAGCAGTTGTTCAATGATTTACATAAAAAAAAATCAAACGGTTTTTTTATTATTTTGGATTGATTTTTTTGATTTCAAAATGACTTTTTAATTTTTCTGTTGATTTTTGATCTTTTTTCTGATCTTTCGATCTTTCGATATTTTTCTTGATTGTTCGGGATGACCTCAGAAAATACACGCACATCTGATCCAAATTATTCTCTCAATTATATGATTCAATAGGATTTTGAGTAAATTACGGTGAATGATTTCGATTTATTCCAAATTATTGGAAATTAACTTGCAATAATGCAAAATAATCACAATTATTTCAAATAATTTTTAAAACTTTTCAGAAACAAATTTTGCTCTGCAATTGAAAGGGTGGCGTGAAAACATAGAAAATTTTTGCGGCAGTAAACCTCCCGAAGGAGGTTGCGGTTCCCGCCAGGCACAGGGCTTTTACCCCCTGTGGCAGCCAACTGCTTCGGTGTTCCATGGGAACCGGCGCTTTGCTGACTGCGATCCTATCGCGCAATTCGACAGATTTGATCCCCGTACCACCATTGGCCTACCCCTAGAGGTACGAGCGGTGTCAAGGGCGTTAGACTTCCTGATCCCAGTTTCAGAGGCCTTACCTCAGAGGGGTACGCGGGATTCGAACCCACAACCCCGAGTGCCGACACGTAGCCAGAACAGGAAGCGACCCAACGCCCAGAGCCACCGAGCCAACGGCGGTGAGACGTGTTTAACTTCTATTTGACCTGCCATCCAGCTGCGGCCAAAGGGAATGTCAAGCGCGCAAAACACTTTCCCGAGTGGGAGTCGAACTTAGGACCACTCAATTTGGTGTTGCGCGCTCTACCAACTGAGCCACGACGCCGCGATGACTGTACCGTGCGACGAGTTCGAGCCGTATTTGCCGCGTATCCTGCAGCCTCCAGCCAGGAGGATTTCTGAGAAAACCTGTGATTTTTTTATTTTTTATCTTTTTTGACTGTGATTTTGATTTTTTTTATTTTTTTCGTGATTTTATTTTGGCCTTGTTCAATGAATTTAGAAGACAGCACCCCCTCGAGCAAAACCGCAGAGAACACGGGAGATACTGCAATTTAACAAACCTCCATGACTCGGCGCTTGATTTCCCTGACTTTTTCATGACTTCCATGACTCGAAGTTTTTTCCATGACTTTTCCATGACTTCCAGGTTTTCCATGACCTGTAACAACCCTGGTGCTGTTTTGTTGCTTTCATTTTTGACAGGGTTGACGGCCTGAGGTGTCGTGGCCTGAATGCCGCCGCCTGCTGGCCCGGGGGTAGGCCACCCGCACAGAACGTGCTCGCGGCGGGGTTGCCTACCCTGCCGCCCGCAGGCGTTCTCCGGCCCCCGAGAGTGACGGGGCGAGACACGCGTCACCACGTGACCTCCCCGCGAGCGTCGCCTGCGGGGCGGGGCGGGGCGGGGCGGGGCGGGGCGAAGGGTGTCGTCACGTCTCCATAGAGGCCGAGGCGTGGCAGCAGGCTCGGCTTGCACCGGTAGCATTGCATCACTTTGGGCACGCGCCCGGGCCCGGCGGCGTATTTAGAAACCTTCACTGAGTTCAGCACCTACTCCGTCTAATCGATTCACCAAGTTCATCCTTCTCCTTTCCCTAAGTGATATGAATTCGAAATTGGCGATGCGGGCGTATCGTATACGGAGGTGCTGTACTCAATGAGCGTTTCTGAATGCACGTCGCTGGGCCGCGCGGTTAAGTAGAGCGCTAGAGGAATTCACCTTGGCAACGACGGTGTAATAGTGACGCGCTCGCCAGTCAGTCATACTTTCCGTTTCGTCTAGATTACAGTGGTTCATGAGCGTGAGGCGGCGGGGCGGAGCACGGCACGGCACGGCACGGCACGGCACGGCACGGCACGGCACGGCACGGCACGGCACGGCACGGCACGGCACGGCACGGCCAGCAGCCATGACGACGCGACATGTTGGACGTTTTCCCTCGGGAGGTCCGGGGGAGGACAGCAGGACAGTTTCACTAACTGCCGACTGACTCCGAAGATCGCTCCCGTGACTCCGTCCTCGTCGCACTCATGTGGCCCTACCATCCCCAACATAGGGCACCGACATAGGTGCGACAAGGATAGAGACACGACAGCGATCTTCGGAATCAGACGGCTGACAGGACAGGTGTAGTGCCGCCCGCCGCCGTCGCCACCTGCACTCGCGAGCGCGCAGAGGGAATTCCGGACGGGATCAAGGCGCGCGGGGAGGGAAGGGGGAAGGGAAAGGGGTGATTTTCGCCTTCCCTCAAACTGAAAACACCGGATAAGGCGAGCACACTGTGTGAATAACAGTCACTTGTAGGAGTGAGTTTATTTTTCACAAGCTTTGAGGTTAGTGAATTCGCATTGAACACCTGCAGAAAAGAGGGGAAAAAAACTTAGAAATTTTCTGTACCCCTCGTCCTCGTAATTTCGGAAAATTAAGGAAAATCCAGAAAAATATCCAAAAAATTTAGAAAAAGTCAGAAAATTCACAAAAAAATACAAAACTCTACGTAAAATTCAAGAAAAAATTTAATAAAATTAAACTAAAATTCTCAAAAATCTCGAAACGTTACAACAATTTACCAAATGTATAATACTTACATTCAGCGTTGTTTCCCCCTCATGCAAAAACCATAGCCATTTCTACAAGTGCACGGATGGGCATGCCTATGCGCGCGAGTAATTTGTTGCACATCTCTACAGAGTGATATACGTTTATGCTAGAGTAGGGGTTTCTCTTCTCGGAGAACGTTTATTCGTGTGCAGACTACTCAGTACTTATAACTTTGGTCGTACGTCGCCTGTTGGTCAAGTAGTAGGTCACCCGCACAACACGCGCGCGCAGCGGGGTTGCCTACCCTCCCGCCCGCAGGCGCCCTCCAGCGCATTCTTTCTTTTTTTAAAAAAATGTCTTTTTTTATTTCATTGCACCTATTGACGCGTTATGCTTGGGTCAGATGTTACAGGATATTCCGGTGGAGAATACTTTTTCGTTCGTTCACTTGGCTTTCCAGAGTGTTATAAAAACCTAAAAATAATAATCATAATAAAGGGCGCAGAAATGTCAACGACGAGTGGCGTCGATCATTCGCGCGGGGTCCATATCAATAAGTGACTGGACACGACACGCCACCCCATCCCATACGCATACAGGCTCCACACACTGACAGTATATCTCGGCGCGCGATCTCTTATTCCAGACGCGGGACTCTCTGCTGATGATTGGCTTCATCACGTAACGGCCTTTTCCAGATTCCGGTAGCAGCCGAACCGAGTGCGTCGGCCTGACGGCCTGCTGGCTGCCGGCTGGCCACTCATATGGCGCCTGGCACGGATACACGGACCGCAGCGCGCCCCGGCCTGCCCCGGCCTGCCCCGGCCTGCCCCGGCCGGGGCGGTACCGCTAGGATTATGATTTACATATGATACCCCGCTGTTCTGCACACCGCGGCCCACTGTCGGTGTGGCCGTGCGTGTGTGTGAGCGATTTTTTTTTAAATTTTTTTTTTTTGTAATTTTTCTGAATGTTGTTTGTTTGCTCGATTTTTCACTACCCCATCTATCGGCAGGACATTCAATTACGCAATAGACGTCATAGTAAATAAAATGATAATTGAGTAAAAAAGTAAAGGAAAAAATACGATTTCATGAAATCCTGGTAGGCACGAAGTTCGTTTATGTTTTTGTTTCACAAAATACTTCGGTGGATGATGGTCGTTTATGTAGAAATTTAATTGAAAATTTCTAGCCTTATGAATCATGTTATTGAATTGGCTTTATCTCAGAGTCACTAGTACAGCGAGTCACATGCCAAATTTTAGATTTCTTGCTCAAACGATTTAGAAGTTAGTCTAGTCTTTCAGTAAAAATTGTCCGATCAGCTTGATTTTTGAACTGTAGGCTCGTTGTGCAATAGGCATTCGAACATTGCTTTAACATATTTATTCTAACGTGTCGTTCGAAATTTTATTTTTTGAACTACCGTCCATGAGTTGAATCAACAGCCCCCATCCCCTTTTCCACCCAGCTACGGTTCTCCTCCCGTGCGCGCCGGGCAGGGCAGAGGGGCCGCGTGGGCCGAGGGGCCGAGCGGCCGAGCACCAGCGACAGCGACAATGCCGATTCGGCTTGGCTCGCCATCGGAACTGGCACTATTCGCAGTCGGCTGGAGGAGGCGCCGCCGCCTTATAGACAGAACGGGGGGCGTTTGAGGTGGGAGTGCCCAGACCTCCCTTCTATAGTTCTAGGCTGGGACCTCCACTCAACAAAAGAAGGCTGGGGGAGGCGCCGCCGCCTTACACAGAACGGAGCGCTTTTGAGGTGGGAGTGCCCAGTCCTATCCCTTTCGTGGTTCTAGGCTGGGCTGGGACCTCGCTCCACTCAACAAAAGAAGGCCGGTGGCTCGGCGGCTCGCTCACGCGTCCTCCTCGCGACTTAACTCGCGTCCACTACCGAGAGATGGCGCCACTGGCGCACGAAGCGAATTTAACTATCTATTTTACCCGAACGAAATGTTATACAGCCGAAATGACTGTGAAAACAGGAGTTTCAGACCCACGGAAATCGTTTCCCAAAGAAGTTCAATGGATTCGTAAAATTATTCACGTAAATGTACACCATTTCAAGAATTCTGCTCACCAGATTAAAGTCAAACTTCCCAAACAGTTTTCTGCAGGTGCAAAACCACTGTAAACGCATTCAGTTCGCCATGTCAACGTTCCGATAACTTTACACAATGATTTAAAGTCGCGAGGTGGGACCCTCTCAGCCCCCGGCCGTGGCGGCCATGGTTGAAAGAGGGCCGGCGGGGCCGGCGACTCGGCGCCTCACGCGTCCGCCTCAAACCAACCTAGAATATATTTGGCAAGTTTTTAATTTCGTGACGATCTTAAGTTATGTTGCAGTTCTTTAGCACGCGGGTATGGGAGGCACTACACATTCACAGGGAACGCAGAGGCAGACTTGGTGAGAGCCAGCCCCCCAGCGGGCCAGCTGTCAACAACCCGCCTTGACAACCACTAAATCGAACCACCAGCCAAGAATTAAACGGGTCCTAGTTTCACATTTGCCACACACTTACCATTAAATGAAATAGACAATTAAAATATTAGGTCAAAACTCTCTGTGAGAGCCCAAATCGTGAATTTTATCCGCCTCACATTTCCAACACAAACATGGCGCCGAGCGGGCCAGCTATAAACAACGCCGCCTTGGTGTCCACTCAAACCAACTCAAAATATATTTTGCTAGTTTTAGATTAAGTAACAACGTAAAATGATGTTGCAGGCCTTTAGCAAAGAACTGTGGAAGCATCCACGCAATACCACGGAACACAAGAGTAGACTTATTTGTATCTTTTAATGAAAACATGAGCTGAGGATTCACTCTGAGGTTGGCGGTATTGTCACAAGCCCCGCCCAAGGCCAAATTACAGTCCCAGCCAACAATCAGGAGCCACGGCGGCCAGCTAGTGGTCACGTTTGAAAGTCTCCTGGTGGTGAACCCTTTAACATGGCGTGAATCTGCAACGATTCTGACGTGACCACTCCTTGCGTTGACACTTTTGGATATCGAGGTACAAAGCAACAGGCGACCGTTTTCATTGGCTGGATTTTCGCGCGAAATAATTTTATTGGTCAGAGCCGACTCGGCTCCATGACGAGTCGAGTATTACCATAGAAACAAAGATTTTAAATCGAAATTTCTCAAAATTGGCCGCTAACTTTGGCCAGGCATTTCAGCAGTGAAATAAGGGAATTAAGTTGTACCTCTCTGCCAAGTCTTATCGAAATCGTATAGAAAAATCTGGATTTAGGTAAGGGGCCACACTGATAAAAAAAAAAAAAAAAATCGGATCCTGAGACGAAACCATAAGGCTACTTCGTGCCTAAAAATCAGAAAAAAATTTAAAGTACGTAGCGCAATTGAACCCGCAGCCTCCGGCGCCGCAGGGTAGATCGCTCACCCCTCGGCCACCGCTCCGCTCATGTCGTGTCGATGAGGAGTAACGAACGTCCACATTGCGGGTAGTTCGCAAGGGCCGCTAATGGCCGCGGGGCGGGGCGGGGCGGGGCGGGGCGGGGTGGGGCGGGGCGGGGTGGGGCGGGGCGGGTTGGGGCGGGGCGCTGCGGGCCGCGCTAATCTGAGATATTTAATGACGCCGCGACGCGACGCGCCGCCGCACGACGGCAATCATTTCATAATTGGTGCGCCGCGCGGTCCAGTCCAGTCTGGTCCGGCACTCAGGCGCGACACTCTCCTCGGAACAGCGCGCGAAAGAAGAGGAAAACAAATGAAAGACCAGAAAGACGAACGGCGGATTTTCATTAATGCTGATGTGCGGCGGCGGCGTTGGACGGGGAGTGAGTGAAGTGCTGTGCTCGGCGCCTATATAGCGATGCCGATCACTCGCAGGAGAGTGAGTTTTCAGCAGGTGATGATGATATCCGCACACTAAATTCTTATGTACAATTTTTTAATTCAGCTATACTTAGGTATGAACTTTTATGTGCATGCTGCTCTTGCGTATAATTTTTGTTCATAATTACAAACAAAAACAGTAAAATTGTTCACAACTACAGACAAAATTGTGCACAGTTACGTATTGAAACTATACGCAACAATAGCACGCACACAGAAGTTCATAAACATTTAGCGTGCGGTCAGCACCTTGCACTGTCGAATAGCTTAAAGTGAATGTTGGCTGTTAGTGGTTTAAAGTTTCACAAAAAAAAGTTGTGAAGCGTTAGAGGCTGAAAAGTTAAAAAGCCACAGCATCTTTAAAAAAAAAAAAAAAAAAAAAAAAAAAAAAAAAAAATTGCGACTTTCATAAAATTTTTTTGCCAGTGCTCTCAGTCTCGCGTATGTATCATATGTATCATATCACGCTGTTGGGGACACAATAATTGATAATGAGGAAACAGAATTCCGACGCCCCGCGACGACGGACGGGGAGGCCTGCAGGTGCGGTGATTCCCCAATAATCGCGTTCGAAAATAACGAGCCATCGAACCCGCGTCCCGCGTGGATGTAATAATGTAACAATAATGACGGGGCGCGGCGGGGCGTGCCGCAAGCAGTGCAAGGGGAGGAGGAGGAGGAGGTCCGGGCTTAATACATCTCCTGGACAACAAGACCCTCCTACTCTTGCCTCTCCGCGCGCCGCCGCCGCCGCGCCGCGAGACTGAGACGATTTGGCAAAGACGAACCTGCCGCTTCCGCTGCTATATAACGGGCCCTCCTGATGCATACCAAGTCGCTGCTGCTGCTGCTGGCGCCTCTGTGCGTGCGGCGCGCGCCGTCCGGCCGTGTGTGTGTGTGTGTGTGTGTGTGTGCGTGCGTGTGTGTGAGCGCGCGCGCGCCTGTGTGTGTGGTCATTAGTGCGGATATAACTGTCCGCACTGAGATGTTCCCTCCTACCCACACACACACACACACACACACCGCACCGGGCTCGCGGCATTATCTCTCACCTCTCTCTCTCTCTTCTCTATCTGTTTCTCTCTCTTTCTCACTCCTGCTCGCGCGACACCAGCCCCCAGTTCCACACTATTTGTCACTGCACCAGCAGCGCCGCGCGCGCGGCATGTCTGATTACAGCCCTCTTACGGGTGTCGCGGCGACAGGCGCCGCGTGTCACGTGTTGCGCTCGGGTACTGGGTACCGCGAGTGTCTCAGCGAAGATACGAAATAGGAGCGAACGGGTTTGCCTACTCGCTCTGCCCGTAAGGCGCCATAGCCCCTCACGTAGGCAAAGCCACTCGCAATCTGTGAAAAAAAAAATCGTAAGGGTTATGTGGCTTAAAAATTGAGAAAGGTTTGTGACCTAAAAACTTAGCTAAGACGCCTGTTTTTCTTTCCCGTCGTAGGAGAATTTTTGCCGGGACTTTGCCTTTCCCACCCCTCTCCCCCTCAACCCCGTCCCCCCACGCCTCACACGCGTGGTCCACGCGTGACGTCCACAGAGTGTGCTCCGCTCGATGCCAGCGATACATCGATGGCACTCCTCAGCCTCGCTGACAAGACCTAGGAACGCAAGACCATATCGAGCGGGACGGGGCGCGGCGGGGCGGGGCGGGGCGGGGCGGGGCGGGGCGGGGCGGGGCGGGGCGGGGCGGGGCGGGGCGGGGCGGGGCGGGGCGGGGCGGGGCGGGGCGGAGCACAGGTAACAGCTTATACCTTGGGGCACGGCACGGTACGCCTTGCCGCTGACCGTGGCAAAAACGCGGATGCCAGAGTCCCGCACGCGCAATAGCGCGTAATACCGCGTAAACACACACATCCAGGCGGGCGCGCGCGCGCACACATACACACACACACACACACACACACACGATGGGGCCGTGCCGCGCACCCATACAGCGCTACCGAAGCGTTACCAAAGCCTGCTCCGGAAAGGCCAGCGCTACGACGGCAAAAGCCCGTGACCATCCTCGCTCTGCCCCAGCCACCCCTCCTCCCCTCCTCTCCACTGTGCTCCCCTCACCTAAACACAACGTATTAATTCGTGGCAGTAGCGGCGTAAAATGTGCACACTAATGGGGAGAGGCTTATAAGGAAATAACGGAGAATATGAAAGAATCTGACAGGCGGCGGCGACCGGGCGGTACAGAGGAAGAAGCATCAGCAGCAACAGCAGCGGCACCAGGAGGAGAAGAGGGTATCGCCCCGCACTCGCTAGCCAGCGCCGGCGCAGTCTCGATTAATCGAACAATACGCCTCGATTACTCTCGATATTGTAACTCCAGCAGCTCCTCCATTGTAGAGAGCAGAGCGCACCCGTCTCGATTGAGAGAGGAGAGAGAGAGAGAGGAAGGGGGGCAGCGTAGAGAGAAAAAGAGAGGGAAACACCCATAGCCATAGCTGCAGCAGCCAGGTCCACGGCGATGAGTCTTTTATTTATTACGGAGGTGTTCCATCAGGTTCCGATGCCGGGCGGGGCGGGGCGGGGCGGGGCCGGCGGGCCTGTCCCGGCCAGGCAGAGCACGGCTCTCTCGGCTCTCTCACGGATACAGTTCGTCGTATCGGACCAGTCATTGGCCGCCGCGCCGCCGCGAGAGTCTGGACGCTGACCGGTGAACCTGTTCCAACGGCATGTGCTACAGCCCCGCTACGCCCCGCCACGCCCCGCCACGCTGTCATCCGATCTAGCGATGTGATGTCGCCGCTCTTAGATGCGCCGGGCCGGGAGGAAGACTGCGTCTGTCGCACTGCCAATTTATAGAGACGCTCCCGGCTAAAAGTACCGCCAAATTAAGGCGGGAAAGGTTCAGTTCACTCTCACGGCGCAACTGATTTTTCAAAAGGGAGGTGGTTTTGTTTTTACGCACACAAATTCTGTAACCGCATTAACGCTAATTGAATTTGTGTGATTTTGTAGAAACGTTTGCGGAAGTTTGAGCTTTCGGTTTGTTTTTGTTCGCAAAAATGCGAAAAAAAGTTGTTCACATAAACAAAAGTTTGCACGAAAGTTTTAAAGTCAAACGCACGCATCTATTTAAAAAAAAAATGACTGTACATAGAGTAGACAAAAATCCAGCAAGTGTCGGGAGCTTTGTGTGTGCCCCAGAACCTACGCGATTGCACACCAGATCGAATTAAATAATTATTTACAGTTTGTCGGTCTTGTCTTCGTTTTTAGCCCTCACGCCTATACGGCCCGCATGTCGGAGCACTATCTACACACCGGTCATTCCCGCGGAGGGCTCAGAGATGCCGTTGTCATTTCCAGATCTGGAATTCCCTCACGTACTGCACGATAGGCGCTTGTTCCCTCTTCAGACCGGGACGTAATTGAACACTGCGCGCCACTCAGAGGACGTAGTAACGCGGTTTTGTCGACGATTTTCCTGAGGTTTTGTACCTTGTTGCTCTGATTTAAGGATCCCCGCCACGCCATGCCACGCCTCCCCGCTGGGCCGGGCCGGGCCATGGCCGGGCCTGCCTCAGGTGCGAACGCATCAAACGGGACCCGCTCGACTGGGGCTGTAAACGCGACGCCAGCCGGGGTGGGGCGGAGGTTGCCGCTCCCACCACAGGCCCGAGATACAAAACAAAGTTATTCGGACGCAGCCACTCAGCGCACGCGACCGGGAGGGACGTGACTTCGGGCCTTCGGGCCCGGTAGGGCGCGGTGCGAAGTGATTCCGCACCTGTTGGGCCCGGCCCGGCCCGGCCGGCCCAGTCCCGCGACCGGATAAAAAGAAAACGCGGCGCGACGAAAGGCCTTTCAGTGAAAGGCGTGCATCTCATCGGTCCCCATTGGATTTTACGGCAGATAGGAGGGATAAGCTTTTTTTTTCCCCCATCTCTTTTGTGACTATACCGAAAATGTTAGACGGAATCATGAGAGTCCGGTATGGGCAGCTTAAATACCTGTCGTTTACCTCATCGGCTGTGGCCGCGAGCTGTGGCACAGCGCGAAATCCGAGGAAAGAGTTGTCGCCTCCACTAAAAATCTGAGCGTGCGAATGTCGTTCACTTGAAAGTTCGACCAGCTGTTGAGAGCAAACGCCCTGTCACAAACTTGTAAATATGGAAATCTAGTACAAATCAACTTTCGCTGACGTTCAAGTTTGTATGATAAATCTTACGGCGAACTTACAAACGTTGTTAAGAAGTGAACTCTCTTCCGCATTTGTACACGTTCACCTACAGTAGACTTCCAGAGCTGTAAATCCGCTGACCGCAGGCGGACAATGTCGCTAGAGAACTGTTTGACCGCTCTATAGCCCACGGTCTATAGAAAACAACGCCTCCGTTGGCAGCGCCGCTAGAGTGGCGTGTGGCACGGGGCGGGGCGGGGTGGGGTGGGGTGGGGCGGGGTGGGGCGGGGTGGGGCGGGGCGGGATGGGGCAGGGCGCGAGGCGCGGCGAGGAGGCCCGTACCTCACGCTGATATTACGTCCAAACGCCATCTGACTACTTGAAGCCTCGGCGGCGATAACATCGGAGAATGAATGAGGGCAGCGGGAGCCGAGGCGAGGCACTCACATCAAAACAAACGGAGGGGAGCGCGTTGCTGTCATCCTCTCCAAACCAAAACACCTTCTTTAAAAGCAAGGTAATCAAAAGCGCTCACCCAACACACACTTACGAGTGCTGAGCATAATGTTGAACAGTTAAAGATGGTAGGCTAAAACGCCAATTTTTCTTAATGGAGGATGAAGTAGTGTCCAATACGTGCAAAACAGTCTAATTCTTATTTTTAGGAGACAAATTTGTCTCCTAAAAATATACGACAGTTTACGCTGTAGGCATCTGAAAGTGTTCTACGCTTTTACATTCACGTCTAATGGATTAATACTTTTAACTACAATAGAGTCCACATACATGCTCTGGCTATGCATGTCACATAGGAGACTTCAACGCACGGTGTCTAGAGCCGATACTCTGCGTCATGAAATACCAAGTCAAACAAATATCCGCAAAAAATAGAAAAGAAATAAAGAGGGAAAACTGATTGCTTTCTAACAATATGCCGGCGGCCAGTTTTCAGGCATGAAAGCGCTGTCCAGCGATGCGGTTAGGGCCTTACCGTGCCGTCAAGCGCCTCAGTGAAACCAAGCGGCCGGAGGGGAGGGCGGGGACGGGGACGCGCGGCTGTGGGGCGGGGCCGGCGTGCCATAGGCCCTATGGTCAGTGGCTATAGGCGCCATAAGCAACATAGGCACCCGGGAGAGAAACGGGCGGAAACGGATGAGAGTGGGTCCGGTCGGGAGCACGGGCAGCCAGGGTACGGGGGAGAAGTGCTGCAGCTGCACCCGCAGGACCCGCGGCAGCCTGGCAGGGCAATGTGCGCGGACCAAAACTCTGAGCCAATCCGAGGGGTCGTCAACTGCCTTTAGCCGTGTACGGAGGAATATTGGTATTATCAGTAATATCAGAGTAATATTAAGGTAATATTGTAATATTGTAGGTAATATGGGTAATATTGGTGCAATATTGAGAAAAAATATGGGTAATATTGATGTAATATGAAGGTAATATCGGGGTGATATCAGTTTCGTGTACGGAGGAATATCAGAGTTGACGACCTCTTGAGCCAATCGCAATGGGCCAGGGACGAAGACCGAAATGTTGCATTTTATAGCAACCCATAACTTTCGTTTCATAAGATTTGAATAAGGGAAAAAAAAAAGACTCGTTTCTTCTTCTATTTTTCTTTTTAACTGCACATCTGCCTCGTCGCGAGCAGGGATATGAAACGCAGGCAAAACGTTGACAGATCCGCAGTTCTGACGCTGCAGGGTGCGTCGCAGGCTGCCTCGACCCGCCCCGCCCCGCCCCGCCCCGCCCCGCCCCGCCCCGCCCCGCCCCGCAACACCCCACCCCCTCGCCACGCCACGCCCGCTACCCACAGCGTGAGCATCGTGATTGGAAGCTCGACGTATCGATTCCATGATTCCAAATCAGGCGATAATTCACTCGGGAAAGAGAGGTCATTAGCAGAGGGCGGTGTTAGTGTGATCGTAATCGACATGTTCCAGCAGCAGAGAATATTCCTTCAAGATTTTCATTTTCCCCCTCATTTTTTTTTTTAAAAAAAGATGAATGCGACTTTTGCGAACTCTAATTCATTTCTGTACAATACAATCTCGTTTAGGAAGAGAAAAGAAGAAAAAGGCGAGGCGAGCCCATGGAAGCTTCGCAGAGGATCCGGAAGTGCAGGGGGCGCTCTACAGGCTGCAGTAACAGCGCCGCCCGCCTAGGTGCTATAATAGTACTATATATATATATATATATATATACTTACTTACTTAGGGTACACACTTTCTACTTACATATCCCAGTATTGTAAAGATATGCTTACAGCATATTTTGCACATTTTTATACGGGGATTGAAACAGATACTTGGACATGAAAAGACAAAATTTTCCTCGTAGCAGCATTTGTAAAAATGTGTGCAAAGGCAGAAAGGCAGGCATGATTTAGAGACACGCACAGCTAAGTATCACAAAAGAAAAACCCACGAGAAACTATACAACCATAGAGGTCAAAGACTAGCGAAAGAACGTACTGCATACACGCTGACTGTATTTTTAGGTAAGTATTTATGCAAACATTTGGGCAAAGTTGAACCTTCGTTTCGTTTCGCACAAACCTGTGCGCAAAATATTATAATTTTGAACTCAACTATGAACAAAGGAACGCACGAATATGCGAAACAGATTTGATCGTTGAACTTTAACATGTTAATGAGTACAGAGTGCGCAAATTTGACGGTCAGAGAGTCAAATACCAGACAAGATGAATTATCCAGCGAGCCTTGACAACAACTCGTCTTGTGTAAGCCATCCGCAGCGATCTTCTTTGAAGGCGCAGCGTCATTTCACCGCTCCAGCCAATAACCCGAAGGCAAAGGCCTGTTCAGTTACGTGCTTCTGAGGCATGCGGCGCGGCCCGGCCCGGCCCGGCCCAGCCCGTCTAATAGCCATGTCAGGCTGCGTCCGAGCCGCGCCGAGCCCGCCAGTCCCGGAGTTGATAAGGACGCGTACCCGAACGCAGACCTGCATTCCAGTTTAGAAGTCCAGCAGGCGACTGGACTCCAGGCGCCGCTGCAGCAGGACTCCAGGCCAGGGACATGCGGGGACATTCAACGGGATTTCGGACGGCGGGGCGGGGCGGGGCGGCGGGGCGGCGTTCGCCCATTAGACGGCGATGGATTCGGAAGACCAAACGAGCGGGAAGGATAGGCGATTTGGCTGAGCGGAGCCTCGTACAAATGGATGACGTGACTTTACACGGCGTCCGTAATAATTCTATCATAAAAGTTTTGTTGTGGGAACAGCAGGCACAGGGGGCGCTCCTTCGGCTGGTTCAACAGAAGTGCACGGGCCGCACACAGCAGCCCAGCGCCAGGCCCTGGAATAGCCTTGGCCGTCCTTGACGACGGTGGGATCCGAGAACGCAGCAGCAGGCAGACTGCTTTGAATTACAAATGTTTGGAGAGGATGGAAAATGACATTATGGGGAGTCTGGAAGTAGAGTGCTACTCGTAGGACATTTCTGAAAAGCGGACCTCGACTATGAAAGTTGAAACTCGCAACGCTATTGGCCCTGATATGTTCATGGTCAGTAAGTGCAGTTACTCAGCAACCCTAACTGTATAACCTTGGTTTTTGAGTAAGTATGATACAGGAAAAGCAAACAGTTTTTTAAAAGGTCGTTCGTCTGCTGCGAGGGAGCTTGTGTCTCGGGAGAAAGGCATTTAAAAAGACACGTCAACGATTAGCTCGCGCTCAACACAAACACACACACACACACACACACACACACACACTCAACATACGAGTTGACACTCGTAACACCCACCACATAAAAAACCTGCTCCACCCCTTTTTATGTGTCTACCGCGCTTTCTCGCCAAGAATACATTTTTCTACGCAATTCTTTCTTTATACTCTACTCGGAGTAGACACTCTCCTTAAACTATTTTTCTCATTGATGTGAGTGTCCGCAAGTTGCGCGCCAGATCATTCCTTCATTCCTTTCCGTCGTACACTTGTAGCTGGAGAAACATCCATTGGCTGTCCTGTCGATCGGACAGATGGCCATTCGCTCATCAAGTGCGTATATATGATTTGTCATACACGTGCAAGTGGTTGGAAAACTAACCGACATTCAAATGAGCGCGACAATCGTGCACTTGCATTTTCTATGTGCTTTCGGAAGGTCATTCATTAGAGAGCTCTCAGTTTTTCTGACTTCCGGGCCTGATCTCGGATACTGTCTTTAAAATATCATAAGATTGTGTTTACCTTTTGCGCAAACAAAACACTGATATTTTATAACCAATCTGAACCGGAAGTCAAAAAGCTGGGAGCTCTCTAATGACCGCCCTGTAGCGCAAAGCACACATTCAACTCTTTGCAGTAAAATACACACAGAAAGGAATGGGGAACAGAGAGGAACGCCGAGAAAGAGAAATTGGACAGAGGGGTAGGGAGGCAAGGACGCAGAAGGACAGGTGTGTGTTTTTCCGCCACCACAGAGCCGACCCGCACAGGAGCAGGAACGCACTCTTTCTCTCCATAAGTAGGAGCAGCAGACGACACGCGGCGTGCGCATGCGTACTCACTCACTCACTCACTCACTCACTCACTCACTCACTCACTCACTCACTCACTCACTCACTCGCTCACTCACTCACTCACTCACTCACTCACTCACTCACTCACTCACTCATTCACGCGGCGAGGAAGCCGGCCATACCGGCGGTGCGGTGCGGCGCCAACACAGTTCCAAACGTCAGGACTTTCGAGCTCACCTGCGACACTTGGCGTGGCACGCGCCGGAGAGGAGGGACGACGATGCAGGGAGACACACAAGTCCTATTCGCCGGGGCGTTCTCTCCGTCAGGGATGATACACTGACACGCCTGAGGTATGACAGACGCAGGCTCCAGAGAGGGCGTTCCAAAGGGCTCCTCCGATGAGGCGGCGTTCCGATGGGATAGCAGCGATCCGAAGAGCTCACAACGGGCGAGATCACAGGGCGCTGCACATGCCCACCACGTACCGGCAGCCCAGCCGGAGGACGAGGTACAGCATCATGACGAACACCGCGAAGGTGAGCGACAGTTGGAACAGGAACACCAACATGACGGAACGAGAACGTTTACAAAACACAAATCACAGAGGAGCGCGGCGGCGTTGTTTCTTTTCGCGTCCCGCGGCAGGGCAGGTGAACGCGGCGGTCTGGCCTGAGCGCGGCGCCTCGTGGCGCGGGCACGGGCACGGCGGGAGCGGCGAACGTCCGGACAGCGAGGCGGCCCCGGCACTGCCGGCCACTGCCCACGGGGAGCTCCACCGCGCCCGCCCCGCCCCGCCCCGCCCCGCCCCGCCCCGCCCCGCCCCGCCCCGCCGCTGCACCAGACGATCGGAGTCCTGGCCTGCCGGCCGGTGAGCCCGCGAGCTGGAGTAGGAGAGGGGCCTAAGGAGGGGGCACTGGACGGGCTCCACGGCCGGCTTGGCTCGGCTCGGCTCCGCCCGTCCGCCGCCGTGCGCCTTGGTGGTAGGCCGGGCTTGGCTCGGCTCGGCTCGGTCGCTCGGCTCGACGCGGTCCCAAAACAGGGATCATCAAATCCCTGGTGCGCCGCTCCCTGCTCCACTCGGCCCGGCCCGGCCCGGCCCTGCGCCCGCGTGCCTCGGTTACACCTTGCTGCCCTCACGGGATGGGTTGGGTTGGGTTGGGTTGGGCCGGCCGCATCCACCCGAAGAAAGAGATCCACGCGGGCGTACCAAAAGGACTACAACTCTTTATCGGCTAACACGTTGCTTTTTCGGTCGTACATCGTGGATTTCCAGCGGACAAAATGAGATACTAGCACACCGACAAACTTGTGAGTTTTCACAGGCACATGAATTTTTAAACACTCTTTACTCAAACGTGGAGTGTTTAGCGAATGCATTTAGCCACTGCACTTTATTTATTGCACGGTCTCAAACAAAAATATATAACGGTGTTACCTCGGACTCTGCTAAGCTGACATAACTTGTAAAGATCTATTGAGCATATCCTACTTTTCAGAACATATTTGCCGGGCGCGCCCCGATCCATCTAAAAGAAATACATCTAACCATGTTTAGATGGATATTGTGCAAACTCGCAATTGACTTCTAACACGAAAACTCAAAATTTCCATCTAAGAGAAATGCTTCTAATTTTTAGAGGCAAATTACTCGAATACAGCAAGAAGTGAGAATGCTTCTAAGACCAACCAGAATTTCGCTTCGAAGAAAAATCAGTGGAAATATGCATCTAATGAATACACCTCTACAAAAATAACCGTAATTTGACCTCTAACGGATTTGCATCTAAAAAAGGAGGTGTTTTACCTCTAACATATTTGCATCTAATGAAACATAAAACTAGGTATCTGGAAAACCCCGAGAAGGTTTTCTCCAGCCCTTTGGTGGCCCCTGCCCTTCGGAGCACATGGGTTTTTGTCCGACCTTTTTTTGTCCAGCCTCAGGAATTTTGCGCCCGCCACTGTCACACGTTTCTTTTTGCCCGACCTGGCACTCAGGGTGTGATAGTTATTTTTTTGTCGGACCACGTTTTCTCCGACCCCAACGAACCGTTAGAGTCGCCTACTGTCCTCTGCAATGCAGCTCGATTGTCCGACCCGATGATTTCCTCAAAATCCAAAAAAAAAAATGCCTTGATTTTTTCCGACCTTTTTTACTCGGGTAAAGTGGAGAAGGAATAGGTATCATGGTCGGAGCATGTACCGAAAAAATTGTATAACAATTCAATGCATTTTTATTTTTTATTTTTAAAGAGCTATTTTAAAAAATTGAAAAATTGGTAGGCCCCTACCTAACTCGCAACCTGCGAGCCCCGCCTGCTTAACTTCGGAGTTCTGATGGGATCCGGTGTGTTCCAGGCGACCGCCACCCCGCGGGCACGAGAAGTCCTCTCCACTTCGGGGAGAGTCCCCGCTTAAGGCTGGCGGCCTGTCAGGCCCGCCGTACTACCCTATTTAAACAGCGCCTTGAAGCCGTAGGTAGCATTTCGGACCAACGACTGGGCACCACCGGACCGCATGACCGGTCAGTGGGAGGTAGAGGCAAGGCAGGACGATAGAGGGGGAGAAAAGCAGAAAGAGAAGTTTTTGCGGAAGAGTAAGCGTACGGTTGGTTAGACCTGTACTGACCCGCTCCCGCACAGGTCATGGAAAAGCTGTTTACTAAGGAGCCAGATTCATAGGCCTTACTTCCCCACGAGGGACCACCCCCCGTGGCATGGGACGGAACTTCCTGACAACTCGCTTTCGCTGCCAGTGAAGAACCTACCTGGGAATTGAACCCAGGCCCCAAGTGCCGAGTCTCATGACACCCCGCGGCTTTCGTGGTACTAAGACCACTAGACCGTCGGCGATTCCACGAGGGAGCTCCGTTGAAATAGGGGGTTTGAATTCCACGCCAAGCTGCTGTCCTCGGAAAAATTTATGTATTATTGCAAGATTTGAACCCGGGTTCTTCGGCCCCCGGAACATCACTATGCCGGCACGGCTACGACGCCACAGTACAAGTTGGCTTTCCACTAGGGGTGACGCTGAGAAGAGCCGTAGTCGCCGACGAACCTGTACTGGTGGCGTCATCAGTACGCCTACTCTCCTGGTAGGGATAGCCCAACCGCGTGGCGACTTTGGTATCCACATTGGCACCGTTAGGAGTACTGGGTGGGCACGGGTTCGAATACCGATTACAATTTTCTTTTTTTTCGAAGTAGCTTTGTCTCGGCTTTGTCTCTTTCAGTTGCCCGAGGCACAAGGACAGTGGATAAAAAGGATTAAGTAGGTAAAAAATAAATGAAAACAAATCCGCACTCGACATTGTTGTCGTCGCCGGTCAAAGCACGAGTTGGACAGAGGTTCTAATGCCACCCCTATCTGTAAATTCTTTTTCTTTTATTTTTAGGCCCCCGTTAGGGGAGCCTATTGCTCGCGCCCGTGAGTTTTTTTATTTATTTTTAGGCCCCCGTTAGGGGTGCCTATTGCTCACGCCCGTGAGTTTTTTGTTTATTATTTATTCTTGACGATGGCCCCTTATGGGCGCAGCCGATCCCGTCGAGCGAATCTTCACCAAATTCTACTGAAAAATACTATGCAAAATTAGAAAATTTTTGAGGTATGTCCGATGACGAGCTGTCTGTCAGTTTTTGTGTGAAACTCGTTTGCATCACGTGTTTCTATGGCAATTGCGAGCCGAGCGCCCTGTGCCGAGCCGGGTCGCTATTGTTGGAGCTCGACTCCTCGGCGCGCCGGGGAAGAGAGGCGTGGCTGGGGAGGGGGGGGAGGACCTGTTGATTCAACTCATGCACAGTAGTTCAAAAAATAAAATTTGGAAGAACACATTGGAGTAAAAATTTCAATTCAGTGTTCGAATGACCATTGCATAATGAGCCTACAGTTCAAAAATCAAACTGATCGGACATGTCTGAAGCAAAATTTTAAAATTAAGCAAAAAAGCAAATTTCTTAGTCGTTTGATCGACAATGATGAAATTTGTCATGCTACTTAAACTAATGACACAGATCAAACACTGAGTCTAAACATATTGAGTTACTCAACCAAAAAGGTAAAAACTTTGTAGCTCAATATCTTCTACATAGACCATCCGCGAAAATATTTTGTGAAACCAAAACATTAATTGACTTCGAGCGTACCAGAATTTCCTAAAATGACATTTTTTCCTAATTGTTAATTTTTTTTTCGCGTGTTTGGTTTTTATGGTGATTGCTTGCGGCGCGGCAGCGTTGTTGATAGCTGGCCCACCGACATTTTGTGTAGCAAAAGCACGATGTAGAAAGCAAAATTGAGGCAGATAAAATTCAAGATTTGGTTTTGAGAGAGCGTTGTGACTGATGAATATTATCAAAGTTTTTTTTTTATATATATAAAAATTCTGAAGTAAGGGCCGTTTAACGCGTTAGCGTTAGAATTTTTATTCTTGACGATGGCCCCTTATGGGAGCAGCCGATCCCGTCGAACTAATCTTCACCAAATTCCCACGGAAAAATATTACGAAAAATAAGAAAATTTTTGAGGTATGTCCGATGATAAGCTGTCTGTCAGTTTTTGTATGAAACGCGTTTGCATCACGTGTTTCTATAGCAATTGCGAGCCGAGCACCCTGTGCCGAGCCGGGTCGCTATTGTTGGAGCTCGGCGGCACGGCGCGCCCGGGGAAGAGAGGCGTGGCTGGGGAGGGACCTGTTGGTTCAAGTCATGCACAGTAGTTCAAAAACTAAAAATTAGCAGAACACGTTGGAGTAAAAATTTCAATTCAGTGTTCAAATGAGCATTGCACAATAAGCCTACAGTTCAAAAATCAAGCTGATCGGACATGTCTTTACTGAAAATTAAGCTAATTTCTAAGTCGTTTCATCAACCAGGATGAAATCTAACATGTGACTTAAACAAATGAGAATGATCAAACACTGAGGCTAAACATATTGAGTTTCTTAACCAAAAAGGTAAAAACTCTGTAGCTCAGTATCTAAATAGGCCATCTGCGAAAGTATTTTATGAAGCCAAAACATTAATTAACTGCGAGTGTACCAGAATTTTCCTAAAATCGAATTATTATTTTTTTATAATTGTTAATTTGTTTGGCATCTTTGGTTTTTATGGTGATTGCTTGCGGCGCGGCAGCGTTGTTGATAGCTGGCTCGCCGAGCGACATTTTGTGTAGCAAAAGTGAGGCAGACAAGATTTGGTTTTAAGAGAGCGTTGTGACTGAATATTATCGTAGTTTTTTTTTTTTTTTATTCTCAAGTAAGTGTTAAAACCTAGGGGGCCGTTTAACGCGTTAGCGTTAGAATTTTTTCTTCTTCTTTAAGTTGGTAGCTTTGCTACGCGGCGAATTTTTTTCTTTTTTTTTAAAAAAAAAAAAATACATCTTTTTTAATGAAAAAATACATCTTTTTTAATGCCTCGGGCAACTGCAAATAGGTAAAACTACGTACTGATAAAAAAATAAAAAGAAGAAAAAACAGGGTGCTATTAGAACCTCTGTCCAACTCGTGCTTTGACCGGCGACGACATCAATGTCGAGTGCGGATTTGTTTTGATTTATTTTTTACCTACTTAATCCTTTTTATCCACTGTCCTTGTGCCTCGGGCAACTGAAAGAGACAAAGCTACTTCGAAAAAAAAAAATTGTGATCGGTATTCGAACCTGCGCCCACCCAGTACTCCTAACGGTGCCAATGTGGATACCATGGCGTCGTAGCCGTGCCGGCATAGTGATGTTCCGGGGGCCGAAGAACCCGGGTTCAAATCTTGCTATAAAATATAAATTTTTCCGAGGACAGCAGCTTGGCGTGGAATTCAAACCCCCTATTTCAACGGAGCTCCCTCGTGGAATCGCCGACGGTCTAGTGGTCTTAGTACCACGAAAGCCGCGGGGTGTCATGAGACTCGGCACTTGGGGCCTGGGTTCAATTCCCAGGTAGGTTCTTCACTGGCAGCGAAAGCGAGTTGTCAGGAAGTTCCGTCCCATGCCACGGGGGGTGGTCCCTCGTGGGGAAGTAAGGCCTATGAATCTGGCTCCTTAGTAAACAGCTTTTCCATGACCTGTGCGGGAGCGGGTCAGTACAGGTCTAACCAACCGTACGCTTACTCTTCCGCAAAAACTTCTCTTTCTGCTTTTCTCCCCCTCTATCGTCCTGCCTTGCCTCTACCTCCCACTGACCGGTCATGCGGTCCGGTGGTGCCCAGTCGTTGGTCCGAAATGCTACCTACGGCTTCAAGGCGCTGTTTAAATAGGGTAGTACGGCGGGCCTGACAGGCCGCCAGCCTTAAGCGGGGACTCTCCCCGAAGTGGAGAGGACTTCTCGTGCCCGCGGGGTGGCGGTCGCCTGGAACACACCGGATCCCATCAGAACTCCGAAGTTAAGCAGGCGGGGCTCGCAGGTTGCGAGTTAGGTAGGGGCCTACCAATTTTTCAATTTTTTAAAATAGCTCTTTAAAAATAAAAAATAAAAATGCATTGAATTGTTATACAATTTTTTCGGTACATGCTCCGACCATGATACCTATTCCTTCTCCACTTTACCCGAGTAAAAAAGGTCGGAAAAAATCAAGGCATTTTTTTTTTTGGATTTTGAGGAAATCATCGGGTCGGACAATCGAGCTGCATTGCAGAGGACAGTAGGCGACTCTAACGGTTCGTTGGGGTCGGAGAAAACGTGGTCCGACAAAAAAATAACTATCACACCCTGAGTGCCAGGTCGGGCAAAAAGAAACGTGTGATAGTGGCGGGCGCAAAATTCCCGAGGCTGGACAAAAAAGGTCGGACAAAAACCCATGTGCTCCGAAGGGCAGGGGCCACCAAAGGGCTGGAGAAAACCTTCTCGGGGTTTTCCAGATACCTAGTTTTATGTTTCATTAGATGCAAATATGTTAGAGGTAAAACACCTCCTTTTTTAGATGCAAATCCGTTAGAGGTCAAATTACGGTTATTTTTGTAGAGGTGTATTCATTAGATGCATATTTCCACTGATTTTTCTTAGAAGCGAAATTCTGGTTTGTCTTAGAAGCATTTTCACTTCTTGCTGTATTCGAGTAATTTGCCTCTAAAAATTAGAAGCATTTCTCTGAGATGGAAATTTCGCAGTATTATGTTAGATTGAAAATATTTAGATGGAAATTAGCGATGTGAATTCTTTTAGAAGCATTTTCTGTAGATGAATCGGACCCATCTCTTTTTGCCACCCTATCCTTACAGTTATTTGGGGATGTGTTGCCTTTCCGTATGCAAACCGGAAACGAATGACGACTTCTGACAGTGTTGATACTTACACGCGTGATCCGTGTCGGTCCGCGTCCAGGCCAGGCCGCGCCGCCGGGCAGGGCCGGGCAGGGCCGGGCAGGGCCTGTCCGTGTCGCGCTGTGTCACACCACCGCGCGCGTGACGTGACGTGACGGCGTGCGAGTAACGTTTTGTAACCAGTTGAGCGGACAAACAACAACAACAACAACAAAAATAACGCAGGAATGAAAGAAGAAGGCTTTTACGCCGCACTGAATATGGTACAAATCATCGAGGCCAGTTTTCAGAGGATGTAACGCAAGTAGCTGTATTGTTTCCTGCTCTTTTATGTCATTAAAAAAAAAAAGTGTGCCAGCTCCCTGCTTAGTGTGTCACCCTGAGAGCTGTTCAGCACACGGTACTTTCAGGTGCGAGTCCTGCAAGATTCACCGAGGTCCTGTCCTGTCGGGCACCCCTCTTCATCTCTCTGTATGTCTGTCTCTCCCTCTCTCTCACACACAGACACACATTAGCGCGGTCCGCTAGCCGCGCGCAGTCACTCTGACCTCAAGGTCACGGTCCATCCCTGCGGCCGGCGAGACCCGGACCGGCGGGCCTTTGGGCCTCCTGTAGGCCGGTCCCCTGGCCCGGCCCAGTGGTGCCTGGTCTGGTCCTGCTGGTGGCCAGCAAATCGCTAATGGATGTTAATTGATAATTTGGGTCAGAGGAGCCAATAAACTGACGAAGGCGTGGGTTATTATTAAAAGGCGCCTGCGTGCCAGACGCCCCGTGGGCCGGCAGCCGGCCAGCTGGGCGCTGGTCCGCGTGTGATGGAACCCCCGACCCTCGACGACCCTATCGACTGACCACTACCGGTATCAGCCGAACGACGTGAGTGGTTTACCAAAGGTTCGAATACCGCGGGGGTGGAGGGGGTCAAAAGTGCAGCGGGATTTGCACGCGCACCCACACCCTTTCCGACAATTTCGCTCCAAAAATATTACAGTACCAAATACTTGTTACGGGGAAATTTTCACCAACGAAACGGAGTTGTAAAATTACAACTGAACAGATCGTTCAAAAGACGAGCTTATACAATTGATTTGAACGAGTGATGTGTACGAGTGGATGTGCGCATTTTCCTTCGGCGGAGGGAAGTGATCCCTGGTCCCTTTAAATTCATAATGTCATTTCCGTATTTTTTGTCCCCCAGGGGAAGGGTTAATGCTATTTTTCTTGTACAATGGCGCGCATAAATATGGAGGGTATGTCTTTGATCGGCAATACTCTCCTCTGTTCCATATTCTAAGTTCGTCTTTATCTTGTCTGCCGCGCTGCAAGAGGACAGACGCAGGGGAGATGAGAGATCTAGAAAAGAGAAAGAGGAAAAAAAAAGGTCCACAGCCTCTCTCTCTCCTCTCCTCGGCAGAGTGGCATTCCACTGGAGAGTCAGCCCCGCTGGACGCTTCCGCGCCGGCCGGGCCGGGCTCTGGACTCGGCAAGGGAAGACATCTCTGACGCGTCCCGGTCAGTGACAGAGAAGAGGAGAGACCCGGCCCGGCCAGAGAACTGTAACTGGCTTCACGCCACACTGCGGCCAGGCGGGCCAGGCGGGCCAGGCGCTGCCGCCGCGCCGCCTGGTGGAGCGGGACGAAAGGACCCAATAAAGCTAACTAATTGCGCTCAACGCAATGCTAATCCGCGCCGCTTAGACCAACGCGCAAGAGGGGGGCGAGCGGGACTTGAACCCGCGACCAGATGACCCGGCTCGTTAAAAACATAACAGAAAAGACTGTCGCCGTTGGGAACAATTTTTGTTTTTTTACCGGACTTTATTTTTACACGTGCACATTATTCGTAAAATCTGATACGATTGTGTATGTGAGTGTGTGTGTGTGTATGTGTGTGTGTAGGTGTGAATTATCCTCGGCGCGCGACGCCTTGCAGCTTGCAGCAGGCATAAGGTGTGCGGTGTACAATGCATTCTAAGCCCGATTAAAGGAGAAACAGACACTGTCTATGAGGCAGACAGACGGTGGACGGACAAGCAGCAGACACACAGGCAGACTCGTGCCGCGGTGAGCGGGCGGGCAGATAAGCTCAGATCGCACAGAGCCTTTCTTCTCATGCTTTCTTTACTCAGAGAGCGGGCCGGCCGGACCCCGCCCCCCGCCCTCGGGGGGACAAAGGGACCGGGGGGAGGGAGGGGAGGGGAGGGCGCGAGAGGGGAGGGGGGGGGAGAGCCGACACTCCGCGCCGCGCGCTGCCACAGGCGCGCCGACGGGCGACCCCTCCTCAACATCAGAGGGGGCCAACTCAACAGTGAAAAGGCGGTGCAGTTGTGTTGCGGGGGTTGCCTAGGTACCAGGCGTTTGTGACGTCACAACTACCAGCTGTCGTCGGGCCAACATTCAGAAACTGAAAGCACAAGACATTATGCATGCGATAATTTCAGAAAATAAAGAGCAGGAAACTTGCAAACCAAAAATATTAAAGTAATGTGAGCCGTGTAAAACTTTCCGCCCACGAAAACTTCAGATATTTTGCAGTAATATTTCACCGAAAGCATCAGATGTGTGTGTGGGTGTCGTGGTTCCCTGACATATGTGACGTATTCTGTGCCGCGCGAAATTTGATCCGCTGATGACCATGGACTTCCCCGATGGAAGGTGCATCGGAAAATTTGAAAAATGATTTTTATTTGTGAATAAAAGGGAGCAAAAAGTATTGTCTAAGATGATTTATTTATTTAATCCTTATCCCATACAACACATTTACCTCTCTTTATGTACAACAAAATACAGCAATTCTTCAAAACACTTCATAGTCACATAAGCAGACGAGAGTAACAGGTAAACAAATAGCAGAACACAGGTGAACAAGTGGAGCCCCCTGCAGTCACCTTGACCTCACTAACACCACATGGGGACGGACTGGGACGTGATAATGACAGCAGTCAAAGGGGGCAGGTCAAGTCTGGTCGTCTGGTGAAGTCAGGCACGTGTCAGGGGCTCGGTTCTTCAAGCACTGTTGGGAGTTTTGGGAGGCCTGGTCGATTATTACCGGCTAGGGCGGAGAGAATGGCGCCGATAAAATGTGCTGCTTTCGGGTGCAAAAATCGTACTGGGTGCTCGTCTGATCCACCCATTTCTTTTGTGAGAATTCCGAAGGACAGGTAAGTTTTACTACTAAGAGCATGTGGCATGGAGTGCACAACTTTCTGATCAGAGCACACTTTCCTTCTAAGTTACTGTAATATTTTGGCGGCTATTATTTTTTAATTACCAGCTCTATTGAACTAGTTTTCATTCTAGTAAATTTGTAGTGCCATTATACCCACTACACATGGTGGGCTCATATCCAGACAGTTGTGCATCCGCAGGACAGTGCTAATACAGTACATTATTACACTCTCAGGAGCAGGATTACATTTTTGTCTATGAAAATCTCTGCAAGAGATTCATTGTCTGAAAAGTAAATATACTATTTCTTCCAGGTGTTTTGAGTGGGCTGAACTGTTGGGAGATCCCATGCTGCAGGGCCTTACTCCAGATCAGCTGTACAACAGAAGAGTCTGCGCAATCCATTTCACAGAAGCGGACTTTAAGAACAGTAGGAAAACCTCAGTGAATTGGAACGCCAAACCTTCCCTCCATCTTTCAGGTGAGTGGTAAAAACTTAGTGGTTAAAAAATGCTCTCTGAGACGTGACTATTACTAGTTTAAATAAATAAATAAATAAATAAATAAATAAATAGATAATTAAATAAATAGATAAATAAATAAATAGATAAATAAATAAATAGATAAATAAATAAATAAATAGATAAATAAATATGTGGATAAAGATAGAAATAGAGAAATAAATAGATCAGTAAATAAATAAATAAATAAATAAATAAATAAATAAATAAAATATAAAAGGAAAATCAATAACACTAGGAATAAAATTAGGAAAAAAGTAAGAAAATTTTAAAACCTCAACATCCTTTAAAAGCAAACATTATTCTTCCAGGACCAACTTTCCAAGCATGGGAGACTGTTGCCGTGATAGAGGTGGTTGGTGGTGGGCAGGACCTGTTGGCTGGCGACATTCCTTTGCTTCAGTCAAGCGATGATCTGCTTCCTCAGTCAAGCAACATCTCTGTGCCGCAGTGCTCTTCATTGAATTCACCTGAAAATGGTAACAGACATTTTCTAATAGCTGTCTTTAGCATTAGTCTTTTCTTGTGAAATCTATGTTCTAACATGACTTCATTTTACTTTCTAGTGCTTTTGACTTGTGAAGGGCAGCAACATGAAAGTTGTGTTGACACCGATCAGAATGATCTCAGCTTTGCTAGCTCTATCCAAATGAAAGGTATTTTAGGTAACATGTCATTTGTGGTAGTGGCACAATATTTTAATAGCATGTGAACTCATATTGTTTTGTTCTTTTGAACAGCACAACAAATTTTGAGCAATCCTCATCAGGACAGCAACAATAATGACCACAACTATTCAGTGAAAACTGCCACAACCTGTAAGCTTTAGCCTATATTTACTACTGTCTTTTTAATTGGGAAACTTTTCCTGGTCATGGACAGAGCCTTGTACTATGGCATTGGCTTAAGAAACAGAGATTATTCAGGAATACATCAGACGGGTCACAGTTATCGCCAAAAGACTTAATAATTACAACTTTGAGACCGATATTTAAAGTGACAGTTTTGAGACGGACTTATGTGATGCTAGAAATTGTCATGTTTACATCAACATGACTCTGCCCTGAGGCTAGGATAATCATCATTATTATTATTATTATTATTATTATTATTATTATTATTATTATTATTATCATTTTGGAAATGATCAGTAACATCACTATGCAATCATTTTGACATCAAAAAAATTGTAAATTTCTAAAAGATTAAATACCTCATTGTAACTAAAAACATGTAACAGATATTTGAGACCATGGTGACGTAATCATGACTAACCTCTGTTGCGTGAGGGGCGGATTACTGGGGATGTGCGTACCTTAACCAGACATGTTATTTCCAGATGAGCAGCAGCCTGCTACCACGAGGCCAGCTAAGAAACGCTCCTCAGCTTCTGTGCCACGAGTACCGCAGGGTCATCGTACTCCTCTAGTTGCTGCTCTCCTGACGAACTCTAAGACAGCACAGAGTAAATTAAACAAACTCAGAGTCAAGTATAGGAAGAAGTGTCAAGAGCTAAGTGATCTCAAAAAAACCATCGAAGATGACTCACTTCTTGCTATCAAGGACAGGATCAGCCCGGCTTTATTCAAAATCATCCAGTGTCAGCTCAGGAACTCCAAACGAAAACCCAAAGGATACCGGTACACTGATGATGAGAAGGTGGTCTTCATGGGCATTCATCAAACAGGGCCAAGAGGGTACAGGTGCCTTCCGATAATCAAACCATCCAAGAAGACCATCAAAACAACTTTGGAGAGTCTGCAATTGCAACCTGGAATCAACGAAATTGTTATTAAATCACTGAAAACCAGAGTGAGCGGGATGGAAGAAGCCCAGAAGCATGTTTCAATTGTTTTTGATGAAACAGCCGCAAAAGTTCATTTTCAGTACTGTGCTGCTACTGACCTGGTTACTGGTTTTGTTGACCTAGGAAATGGTGCCCGGCGCGCTTTGGCTGGTGAGGAGGTGATGGTTGGCATGGTACGCTGTATTTATGGCTCTTGGAAGCAGCCCATAGCCTTCTGGTACACCAACCGAAAACTCACCAGCCAAGATTTCTCCAAAATCTTCAAGGAATGCATTTCAGCTGTGCTGTCCACAGGGCTCTATGTGAGATGCATGGTGACTGACGGGCTCCAGAAGAATGCTGCTGCTGTACGGCTCTTGGGATCCACTATGAACAAGCCCTTCATTTCAGTCGAAGGTCAGAAGATTTTTGCCCTGTCAGATGTGCCTCACTTACTGAAGTCCCTCCGAAATGCCCTGATGAAGTACCCCTTGATCCTGAAGAATGGCACTGTAATTAAGAAGAGCTACATTGACACTTTCATCAGACATGACATGCAGATGCAGCCACGGCTCTGCAATAAAATCACTGAAACTCACCTCACACCAAATAATTTTCAGAAGATGAATGTGTCTCTAGCTGCCCAGCTGCTCTCCAAAAAAGTTGCTGCTGGTTTGCTGGTATACAGCTTGTTCGGTGCGTTGCCCAAAGATGCTATGCACACTGCCAAGTTCTGTGAGAGAATTAACAATTTCTTTGACTCGTGGAATGGAATTGAAATTTTAGATGATCAAACGACATTCAAGAAGGCACTCACCGACACATCTGGCCACATCAAGCTCTGGGCTGAAATGTTTGATGAGATCAAGTATTGGAATTTTGCTGGTTCAACAAACTTGAAGTTTGCAGAAAACTTCCTCATAGCCATGCAGGCAGTAACTATGCTATGGGAAGATCTGAAGAGTGAAGGTTTCCAGTTCCTTCCTGTTGGCCACATCAATCAGGACTGTCTGGAAAATTTTTTCAGCGTGCTTCGCCAGCTTGGTGGACACAGGCACTCCATTGCCCTGAATGATGTGCCTTCACTCTTCGCTTCTGCTTTAATACGTAACCTCACAACCACTGTGAAGGGGAAGAACTGTCGTGATGACAACGCTCTGAATCTGCTTCACCTCAAAACTCTTCTGGACTCTGCCAAGGCTGCAAAACAAACAACAAAACAACAAGATGAAATTAATGAAGACCACACTTTCTTTTTTGAAGAAAATGCAGCACTTAGTGTGACAGAGGAAGAAGATATAGAGGATGAGGAGGAGGAAGAAGAGGAAGAAATTGCACCAGACCAACCTGTTCTCATTCTGACAGATGCTCAGTTCTGCCAGAAGATTCTTGATAGAATGTCCAGCGTAAATGGTGCCTATGTTGTTGCACCCCTCATTGAGAAGCACAGCAAGGCCCTCGACTGTGCAGACTGTCGAGGAATTCTGCAGACTTCTCCAGCTTTTCCCCTTCATGCTCTCCACATGGTATCGTCTTCTCTCCTGGACCAGCAGCAGCCATCTGAAATCATTACAAAATGTGTCGAAGATATTTTCAAAACTGCCTATAGAGTGATCCCACCTATAGCGCATGAGAAGATTCTGGGTAGTTTCTTACCTATAGTAGAAGATTTGGCCAGTGTGAAGAGGCTGCAGCTGTGTCCAGTTCATGTAGACAGGACACACGACATCATCAGAGACATCTGTCGAGCAGCAGTTGAAAATCTTCTTATATCTATGAATCAGAATTATAAATTAAAGAAGCAGCAAGGCAAGAAATCTCAAAAACTTCAAACAGTTAGTCATCATTGACCAAGTTCAGTTGTTCCTGCTTTTTTTTCATATAATGTCTAAATGATAAATGGTTTGATTATCTTGCACCAAAGTAGGTTGTGCTGAGTGATACTAATGTTTAATTTCTTGCACCCCTAGTGGTTTGTGCTGTCTGATAAAGTCTTCTGTTTAAAGTCATGCACCCCTGATGGGTTGTGCTGTCTGATAATGTCTTGTTTAAATTCATGCACCCCTGATGGGTTGTGCTGTCTGATAATGTCTTGTTTAAATTCATGCACCCCTGATGGGTTGTGCTGTCTGATAATGTCTTGTTTAAATTCATGCACCCCTGATGGGTTGTGCTGTCTAGTAAAGTATTCTGTTTAAATTCGTGCACCCCTGATGGGTTGTGCTGTCTGATAAAGTCTTATTTAATTTCATGCACCCCTAGTGGTTTGTGCTGTCTGATAAAGTCTTCTGTTTAAATTCATGCACCCCTGATGGGTTGTGCTGTCTGATAATGTCTTGTTTAAATTCATGCACCCCTGATGGGTTGTGCTGTCTAGTAAAGTATTCTGTTTAAATTCGTGCACCCCTGATGGGTTGTGCTGTCTGATAAAGTCTTATTTAATTTCATGCACCCCTAGTGGTTTGTGCTGTCTAGTAAAGTATTCTGTTTCATTTCAAGCACACCTTGCGGTTTGTGCTTTCAGTTATTAATTTCAAATGTTTAAATTCATGCACCTCTCATGGTTTGTGCTGTCTAAATAATTCTTCTGTTTAATTTTGTGCACCCCTAATAGTTTGTGCTGGCTTCTTTTATTTTCATTTCAAAGGTTTAATCTTATGTGCACCTGAAGTGTTTACTGTTACCTTTATTTGATGTTAAATGTTTAATCTCATTCACCTGAAGTGGTCTGTGCTGATTACGTTTTTTTTTCTTTTTTCAAATTTTATGTACAGTTATTCTTTAGCACGTCAACTGTGCTGTGCTTATTGTGTTAATTTTTCAATTCTGAGACAAGTTTCTCAATTGCTTTCTGAGTAGGCTGATTTATTATTTATTTTCAACTTTAACTCTCATGGTCCCCAAGTGGGCTGCACTACTAGTCTTTAATGTCAAAGTCTATGTCAACTCTAGTCAAGTTGTTCTTTAGCGCTCCAAATGAGCTGTCCTATTATTGTTTACTTTTGAGAAGTGTAATGTCAGTCTTGTGAACCCCAAGTGGGCTGTGCTATTATTATTCCTTTTCAAATCTAACACTCATGCACCAGTTGTTGACGAGTGCTTATTGTGTTAATTTTTCAATTCTGAGACAAGTTTCTCAATTGCTTTCTAAATAGGCTGATTTATTATTTATTTTCAACTTTAACTCTCATGGTCCCCAAGTGGGCTGCACTACTAGTCTTTAATGTCAAAGCTCTATGTCAACTCTAGTCGAGGTGTTCTTTAGCGCTCCAAATGAGCTGTCCTATTATTGCTTACTTTTGAGAAGTGTAATGTCAGTCTTGTGAACCCCAAGTGGGCTGTGCTATTATTATTCCTTTTCAAATCTAACACTCATGCACCAGTTGTGGTCTGTACTTCTTATTTGTATTTTCAAATTTTATGTCTAGTCTCTGAAAGTCATTCTTTGGCACGCCAAGTGGGCTGAGCTTGTGTTGTTTATTTTCAACTCTCATATTATGCTAATTTACAATACTTGTAAATCTACTGCATTTTATAAATGAATCTATGATAGTATCGAACTTGGTCAACGTGCCATTCGGACTTCAGAACTAATTTTTGAAAGCAAAGTTTACTCACCCATAACCTATGTTCTCCACTTCCAAACTTTCTTTAAACGGGACATCTCCTGACCAGTTCCACAAGACAACATGAGTGCACACGTTTGTTCGAATCACTCGTATTTTCCACATTGAGAAATGTCCACACAATCTTAAATATTTCGTCATAACTGTTCGAAAAGTTCTTCCAAAGTTACATTGCTGGCTGACTCAATAACACAAACACGCGCGCATCTACACAACATACAATGGACTCCGCCGGCGGCTAGCCGAGTACCAACACGCGAACGACAGACTTCCTTCTTTCAAAAAAGCAATATTACCTTTTGAAGGTCTCCCGGGGTATAATTTACCTTTCACAGCGCCTATGTTTTGATTTGCGCCTGAAAACATGTTTATTTAGCCTCGGGTTTTGAGTTTGGTCCAAGGAAGGGGGAATACACGGAATTTCTCAATGTTCTGTTGGCCCGACGACAGCTGGTAGTTGTGACGTCATAGCCCCTTGCAGCCTGGCAACCAGCAGTACGTTTCACCGCCTGGCTCTCCCATAAGAGTTCCGACCCTCTGCTCAACATGTCAGGATGGCCGAGCGGTCTAAGGCGCCAGACTCAAGGTAACCTGCCTTGCCCTCCTAGGGAGGGACGAGTGTTCTGGTCCTCATCTGAGGGCGTGGGTTCAAATCCCACTTCTGACATCACATTTTTTTTCTGTCGTTGTTTTGTTATGTGGAGAGCAGATAAGAGATCCTCGCGATGATGCATGATGTAGACATAACTCTGTCACATGGCAGCCACACGAAAATATCAGTATCTAGAGAGATGACGACAAATACATAGTATAGCCAGCTGATGCTTACGACGCGAGGATGACGGCAATGTTCGCGTCACAACGGATGCCGCGCGCGCAGCATGTTTGTGCTGGTCCGGTATGGGATGGGCTGCCCACCGCCTGCCCAGCCCAGCCCAGCCCAGCCCAGCCCGCGGCCGGTCGCAGCGAGACGAGATGAACCTGTGTGATAGGTTCCGTTAGATGCGTAACTACCGACTGGACTCGCCACGGCTGCGCTCGCCACTGCTGGCGGGGCGGGGCCGGCGGGGCGGAGCATGGTGAGCACTGCCCTGCCCACCGTGTGTGGTGGACACTGGACACGTCGATGCTGGCCGATGCTCGCCGACAATTACATTTTGCACGTGCGCGTGTCGCTTCGCGTGTCGCCCATGATACAGCGCGGGGTGACTGCTCGCGCAACCACTGCGTGCGCGCCCCGGGCGGGGCGGGGCGGGGCGGGGCGGGGCGGGGCGGGGCGGGGCGGGGCGGGGCGGGGCGGGGCGGGGCGGGCACAGGCAGCCGCGCCACGCCACGCCCCCGGGCCCCGGGCGGGGAGGGGCGGGGCTCTCTGGTACAGCCGCGGGGCGCAACCATCACCGACACAGAGCAAAATAGGTCTTTATATGGCTGCAGGACACCCGTGTCCTTGCCATGGTTAGGAAAAAAAAAAAGTATCAATCAAGATTGGAATTTATATGAAAGCAGATGATACTGCGAGAAACATTGTAATCCCTGCTGGAGGCCGTTTTGTTCAATTTGACACTTTTTGTTACACCTAGAAGATGTTTTAAAGGTATTATTTGTCTGTGGTACATGAATGTGTGACTCAAAACTTTTGTTAAGTCCCTGCTGCAAAAGTTTTACACCACCTTCAATAATTATTCTCGACATGTTTTGGTTAAACATAAAATCTGCTTAAAAAAATAATAATAATACATGAGCCTTGCACCTGACTTCATCACCTTATCGAACCCCTGACAGAGGACATCACGGCTACGGAGGCGCCTGCCTTAGCGGGTTTGCTAAAGGGATTTTCGATCTCAACCCCGGCGCCATTGGCCCGGCCAGGCTAGAAGAGAGGCCGCCGGAGCAAATCACGTGACCTGCTGTCCTGTCTTGTCCCGATCCAAACCGATACCCAAGAGCCTCTTCAAATTACTGACCGTGGTCGTCTCGTCAGGTCCCGTTGCGACCCTCTGGCCTGCACGGCCCCGGTCACCCTGCTGTGTGGGGCTTCGGGCCGGGCCGGGCCGGGCGGGGCGGGGCGGGGCGGGGCGGGGCCGGGCGGGGCCCTCCGCGAACCCACCGCGCGGTGCGTGATGATGGAGACACCATGCTTTGCCACGCGCCGCGATAGCCCCACCGCCACGCCCATAGGCGAACGGCCTCCTCGCGCTCCTCGCGGCCGCGTGCGCGTCGTACCCTCGCATCTCGATGACGTGCTCCGGAGAGATGCGCGCCGCGGCGACGGCTCTGACCGATACAACCCGTTACACAACTCGACACGCGGCTCTTGCTCCGCTCCGCGCGGTCCTGTGGGCTGCGCGGCGCGCCCGCCCCGGCCCCCCGCCCCGCCCCGCCCCGCCCGGGGCTTCATATGCATATCAGCGTGTAAAAACGTCCCGGTTTGTCGCGGTCCGGCCCGGTCCGACCCGGTCCGGGCGGGCTCAGGCCCACCTAAACTAGCTAGCCTGAGTCCAGGATGCAGAGGACAGCGGAGCCCCCCCCCCCCCTCCCTCCTTCCCTCTCCCCGCTGTCGTCCTCCTCCAGATTATTCCTCGCAACCCTCGCTCCTCTCTCACCTACCAAACTGGTGGCTATAGGGCTTATCGTTCGAGCCGAATGGGTGGCGAAAAAAAAATATTTGCCGCTTAACTGGTGACGTCTCATACGTCTCAGCCCCGCGGCTCGCGGCCAGCCAGCACCATAGCCACCATGGCCCTACCCTACTAGAGCCTGGGCTTGCGCAGCGCACGGGGCAGTCAAGGATATACACTAGGGAAAATGCTCAGTCAGCGCGGGCAAACGCTTTGGTTGCTATAGGGTTGAATGGGCTTTTCAGTGGGAGCGACCTAGCCACCACACTTCGGGCAAACGAAAGTGAAGAAGAAGAGGAAGATCGTCTGCTCCAGGACCATCACGTAGCCTCGACCAATCAGAAAGGGTCTTCCAAGGGCTGGGGAAGAGAAAGGCCAGCCCTCATTGGTCAAGGCTTTGCGATGGTCCGGGAGCAGACGATGTTCCTCGTCTTCTTCAGTTTCGTAAAGTACCTCTTTCTGCAGGAAATTTTTATTCGAAACCTTCTTTTTAAATTATTATTTTTATTTTGAAACATGCTTAGCTTTTGCATTTTTTTAATACGCAAATATGATCAAATCGTTCATAATTATGAACCAGTGAGCATCTGCAAAAAAATTATTGGGTTACGCATAAAAAAATCCATAAGAATTTAGTGTGCGCCGAAACACTTCAGGTGGACAGCAGCTGGTTGCAAGAATCAGAGTATTATTTTTTTCCGGTGAACAGACCTAAACAGCTCCGGTTCAGCAGCAATATTCCCTATCCGGGAGCCTCTTTTTTATGGTCAAGGCCGGTCGATTTAGGAAACGAGGAGACCGCCTCGCTTCCGCTCGTTCAATCAGGTACCTGTGCAGAGTGTCGCAACCGTGTCGGAAGCATACCAAAAACTTAAAGCGGTTTTCCAGGATCGCGCTGTTCTTATTCGCATCAAAGGAGGGTCCTGACAGGGCCCCACATTCGTTCAAGCAATGCCAATGGACATTCCGTGGTACTTCACGTCATACTGAAAGCATTGAACACTTTTAGAAAAGTGGTTAAAGGGAAAACAAAACACATCCTCACCTAATCTTAAAATCTTATATTAAAATAAATTTGAGAGATATTTCAGAATCTTGCTCAGTGAGAGCGAGACTACTAAATTATTGACTTCAATATAGCGAGAAGATGATCCAGATGATCGCGCTTTAAACGCATCATGTGACATCTTGCATTCGCAGCGTGCTGACACGGCGAGGGGGAAACAGTTCAGAAATTTATGTTTACTACCTAATTCAGAAAAATTCAGGAAAATTCAGAGATATTCAGAAAAATTCAGAGAAATTCAGAAAAATTCACAAAAAGTTCGGTTAAATTAAAGAAAAAAATAGAAAAATTCTGTAAAAATTCACAAAAATTGAAAAAAAAATTGTACACCAAAATTCAGAGTTCCTTTCTGCTCGGGACACGGGCGCTCGTTCAATATTTTGACGTCATCAGTTCGGTGCGGAGGTCAGCAGCCAGCACGCCAGCGCCGCAGCGGCCAAACGGCGGTGGATGACCGGTGACATGCCCGCGACGACATTCCGCCGCTGGTCAACGTCAAAAAGGAGAGAAAGAGAGAGGGAGAGGGAGAGGGAGAGAGGAAGAGGGAGAGAGGAAGAGGGAGAGAGGAAGAGGGAGAGAGACAGAGACAACCCGCGAGGCCCCACACTGCTCGGACCGTTATTGACATTTTGCATATATATACTATCAACTTATATGGACTAGTGTAATAGACTCATTTGTCTGCACATACATATAAGTTTCTGCGCAGAAAATAATCATAAATGCCTTTCGAAAACGCCCCGATCGATCGCCATGCCAAAATTTCGGCGTTCCTTTCCGATTGTCAAATCTCCTGTCTTTTCAGAGGAGACCAAAGGTTGTCCTTGTTGACAATGATAGGACATTCCCATTCGAGTGCGAAAATTTGGCCTACTCGCATCGAGTGAAAAAAGGTCAATCATGAAGGAATGCGCAAAAAATGCGTATGCAATGCAGGTACTTATGTGTTTTGGATGAGTGGACTCATGCAGCGCATCCATACTAGGACAAGGGTCGTTGTACTTACGGCGGTCAGCAGGAGAAGGGGAGGGAATGGGGGGGAAGGTCGATGTACTTAAGGGCTGCCTTCATGTAGCGGTTTGGACGCCCATCAATTGAGTGAGGTACATCCGAAGGGCCCTTCCTTCACTATAAATTGAGGCATATTCCGATTTTTCTAGATTTTTTTTTCTTTTCTTTTAACTGATTTTGTCCTAGGGTTGAAACCGATTGTATTGAGTGAAGGACCCGCTCAGGTACCTCACGGTGTCAGTGGCGGATCCAGCACGGCCCGGAGGAGGGGGCAAATGTAGCGGGTTGCCTACTTTCAGGGGAATTCGATGTAAAATTTGTTTTTGTTTATAATTTCGACCGATGCGTATTAGGAAATGCGTATACATGACATAATTTTCCTTTCCCCTTCCTCCTTTTCCCTCTCTCTTTTTCCCTTTTCTCCCTTTTTTCCCCAATTTTTGACAGGGCGGCTGAGCCCCAGGGGGGGGCAATTGACCCTTTGCCCCTGGATCCGCGCTTGCACGGTGTCGATATCGAGCTGAACGCGAACGATGCAATCGAGTTCTTGGCGGCTGTCCTTGCCGGGCCGGGCCCTATGCTGCCTGCACTCTAATGGTTCGTTTGGAGGCAGAAGAAGTCTCCAACGTGACGGCGGTGGCGACGACGACGAGCTGACGAAACAGGTATCGCTGCAACGGCGCAGCAGGCGCAGCAGCAGGCCTGCTGTGTGACGTGAGTGAAGCGGTCTGGTCGTGTTGTGCGTTCTGCAGAACAGGCGCAGCGGCGCGCGCTCGCAGACCAGCCTTCTGATCCACAAGATCCGTCCTCGTCGCACCCATGGCGGTGTACTACGTTGGGGATGGCACGACCTCATCAGTGCGACAAGGATACGGAGGCGCGAGAGCGATCTTCGGAATCAGACGGCTGGAGGACAGCAGGGGCGGCAGCAGGACAGAGATGTTCATATGAGAGTTGAAGGACGTGCGCGCGCCGCGCGGCCGGGCCTGCGAGCATGCGTGCGTGCATCATGGACATAAGAGGCAGCTTGTCCTCTGCTCGAGTCCGAACCGAAGAGAACCGAACCGCGAGGATGCGTCCACGTCGTTGTTGTCGCGCCGAGTTTTGCACCGAGCCGAGCAGGGCCGCAGTAGAGTCCTAAGGACTCTAGGCCGCAGCAGCGTTCATTCGCGTCAGGTGAGCGAGTTTTGGTTTTATCGAAGGCCGAAATTCGGCAGGCCGCCGCGCCGTGCCGCGAGCAAGGACGAAAAATTTAAGGGAATAGGGATAAATTTTACAGTCCTCATTATGATGAGGGTATTATTTATTCGCTCCGAAACACACTACCCAGCGTTTGAAGCATGACAAGCACTTCTTGCTGTACAGTGTTCGAGGCGGACGACTTAGCGCCCTACACCCTAGCCTCAGAGAAGAGCTACCGTGACCACAAAACAGACTTTGGCATTACCTTGCCCTAGGAACAATACTCGTTCTTTCAAGCACCAAATAGGAGCAGGGGGCAGGCGGTGGGTGTGGGTGGTAAAGAACGATTAAAAACCGTACGCTTTGAACAAAATCGGCGCGACCAAGTGGAGCAAACAGGCAGCCGCAGCCAGGCGGCATGTCCGGCACTCCCAGCTCCCAGGCGCGTCATCTCTCCCTCAGCGAAGCGAGGGGGTCAGCGGCGCGGTCAGCGCCAACACTCGGAGACTCAAAGCTGCGCCGCGCGCCGCGCCGGAGCGGTAGGCAGCCCATCGTACATGGCTCGGCTCGCTGCGAGTATGAGCGGCCACCCGGCGCCCGGCAGAGCGGGCAGGCGGGCAGCCCAACACACACGCGGGCGCAGGGGTGGTTAGCGCTCGGCGGCGCTCGGCTCGAGTAAGTTACAGGTACGAGCCCACGTAGGATACACTTACGGAGCTTGCAGCAGGCGATGGTAGACTGCTGGCCCTCCAGTACCACCAACTGAACCACACTGTAGGGAGCAAAGTAGGTTTGCCATTTGAGAGGGGAGTCGTTTCATTCATGAGCTCACGCTTGACGAGGGAAGGACAGAGAGAGAGAGAGAGAGAGAGAGAGAGAAAAGAAGGTATCCCGGAGACTTACAGATATGCTTGGGTGGTAGTTCAACTGACACACTACTGCACTTCTCTTTGCATTCATTGGCAGGGTTCAACACGATCATTCGAGACCCCATTGACTGCTGGATAAACACTGTTGTGCCTTCAGTGGTGGGCTGGAAGAAGGGTATTTTATCAAATATGTACCTCACAGAGAAAAAAATAAAGAATATGTTTTGGAGGAAAGTTAAAATACTGTCATACCAAGTGGTATGGTGGAGCTCTGGGTCCATCCATCAAGACTACTTTTTCTATTGTAACGCCAGCAGCATAGATAGGTTCCTTTTCAGGCACACCAAAACACGATCTGAGTAGCCGTGTCGGCTCCATTCGATTGCATCTCCTAAAAAAGATAACTTTTTGGACATGCACCTCCGTTAAATTAAAGCTCATTAGAGGCTCTGAAACTCACCAGAGCACATGGGTGGAGTTCCAGCTCTGTTCCTTTGAATACCATTCTGATTCGAATAAGTATGCAGGTGTGCTTTTCAAATTTTGATTTGTAGGGGATGAAATAGTGAGATAGGATGCGTCACGGTCAAACACAGAACTATGATTTCCATACAAAGCTTTCAGTTCTTGTAAAGAAATTTCTGCTCTTTTTACCTAAATGTAATATGTTGGGGATTATGTTTATGACATACCAAAATATAAACCATATCAGCATCTTGCTGTTTATTTTTTATCCTCACCTTTATCATGAATGGTATACCAGAATGATACTGTTCTCTCTTGATATCTTCACCTGTTAAATTCAATATCACTCTGACATCTTCACAGGGGCATGGCATATCAGGCACACGGAAAAAGGGGTTTACTACCAGACAACTTTCATCATAAAAACCTGTGAAAATATTTAATGTTCATGAAGAGCAGACAATTGTTCAAAACACGAAAACCACCATGAACGAATGAAATAAATGAGATTCTTTTTTCAATTTTCTGTTTTATTTCAATGATGAATTGGCTAGTTTAGGTTATCGAAGTAGCACTGGAAACTCACCTGTCAATGAAGGGAACAATGATATGATTGGCAGAGATATTTTCCTCAAGACTTTCATTCCCGGATAAATAAAATCCTGTAACTTGCTTTGGATAAAATATTGTGTCGGTTTATGTTGGAGAACAACATACATGATCAAAATTACCACTAGAATACTGGATACGTAGAATAGAACTTTCTTGAGGAAGAGTATTGTTTTTATGGCACATGCATAGATTTGCGCAAAGCTAGATTTTCCTTTAGGCTTTGAACAATTTTTCACAATTAAGGACTGCATACACTGTTCCATCACAGAAGATATCTCTGTTTCTGATAGTTTTGATTCCAAACCAAAGGTTCTAACTTTTTCCAGCTTGTCTTTGTAAGAACTTAGGGCTGAAACCTTTCGCCTTTCCATGGGCTTCATTTTACAATTTCGTCTCAAATCTGTCTGTCTACAATAATAAAAACATTATCACTTGTTTATTTGTCATGTCCAGAGAAAGGGTTAGGAAGCATCGTCTGCTAGTTTATCTGTTTATCTGCTCGAATATGAGAAATTCAACACCACAGAATCTGATGAGAATGTTGCGCCGTTGGGAGTACCCGATGCCCGATATTGTTGATGTCAGTTGTTATCTTGCCAAATCGGTTGCACCTGCCAAAGTCCTCAAACCCTGCCCTATTGTTGCTCAACTTTTGAAGAACAGAGGATAAAATGCCTATCCGTGCAGCGGGCCTCGTTATTTTTCGCCGGTTTTCAAATGACATACAGTACTTGATGATGCAAACTTCATATGGAGAGCATCACTGGACTCCACCTAAAGGTAGACCGCCTCTCAATACTCATCTGAAGTTTCCTGGAGAAACCATTTCCGATTGACACCCATGTGTAACACTACATCTTTTTCTCATTCCTTTTTCTTTCTGTGTGAAACACAGGTCATGTGGACCCAGGTGAAAATGATCTGCAAACAGCTTTACGAGAAACAGAGGAGGAGGCAGGATTACGAGAAAGTGACCTCAAGCTATTAGACTTCAAACAAGAGTCAAAGGTATGTAGAAAAAATAATTTTGTTATTGGACATGTTTTGTTTAATTTCTTTCAGTAAAATGTGCTTTTTGTGATTGTTTGGCCAGTACCCAGTGAAAGGGAAGCCGAAAGTTGTCGTTTACTGGCTTGCAGAGCTTATCGACCCAAACACTGAAATAAAACTCTCAAGAGAACATCAAGCTTTTGAATGGGCAGGACTTGAACGAGCTCTGGAATTAGCAAAATATCAGAAAATGAAAGACATCCTACTGGAGTGTAATACCTATCTGATGAAGCAGTAAAGGACTCTTTTTAAACTTAAACTTGCAATTAAGGGACCATATTTAAATAAATTTTTAATTGAGCATCTTTATTTAGAGCAGTAGTATTTCCAGTTATAGCATGAGTGAGGAGATTCAATAGACTGTTTCGGCTGTCGGCATTAAGAGAAGACGTGAGGAGATCAAGACCAAAACCAGTACTCGATTTACGCTTTTCTCGAAATGTAAACCATAATTCTAGGCCCATTTGTCATGAAGAATCGCTTGTACAACTTTCATAATAGATTTGCGAACGTAATTACTGGGATTTTGGTACTGGTTCCTGTCCTGATTTCCTCACATCTTCTTTAAATGACGAGAGCCGAAATCATCTGTAGAAAATAAACCGTCATTGAGAGTAGACAGATGAGTAAAGTGCTGATACCTCAAATACTCTATCAACTTCATCAGCTTTAGAAGACACCTTATCTGAGCTAGTGATAAGGAATATATTAGAAGCATTTGCCAATTAAACACTTAAAAAATCCAAATTTAAGGATACGCAACTTGAATGCCCATATTTCTCGTGTGCCAAAAAAGTCACCGATGAACCCTTGCAGATGAGCACAGTCACCTTGTTCTAGAGGGTTCATTGAAATCTTATTCTTCTTGAACACTACCTCTAGAATAGATTCCATTGCCTGTAAAGAGTTGTCACAGTATTATTGGATGGAGAATAACAGCTACAACAAAATATTCCGTAAATGCTCACAGCTCCACATTCCGTAGCCTCTTGAAAATTCTTTGCGGCCACCATATCTTGCAGCTCCTCTATTTCATTGTTTACTCGTAAATTTTTCTCACAATGGTGATTATGCCTGCATAAAATTTCACCAGTGCAGTCGTCAACTGTTAACATGCAGTAAGGGTTAGATTGTATTTAAACTACTGCAACTGCACTCATCTTAGACATCCTTTCTAACCTCTGTACAAATAAAAATCATTCAACTTTCTGACTTCTGTCACGATACCCATTATGTCTACCTTCCGAATCAATCTTTTATTGAAGTAGTAATAATTAGAATCATTTTCATTCCTTTCTAATTTGTGAATGTCACAAATAAACATTTTAACAGGGTTCTCAAATTTATTTTGTTCATTCGCATCCATTCTTTGTAATTGCCATTGGTGAAATTTAACTGATGTAGAATATGATAACCAGTGATGACACTATCTCTCTGATCAGAGAATCAGATCCCACAAATTTATTGTTGGAAATTTGATTTGAATTCCAGTCATCGCGCCAAATCAAAACAAAAACAGTGGAGTGACGTGCCTTGCAGCTTACAGTTTTACCCGCGGAGAGCGCTGCTGTTCATCCCTATTGTCTCTTCAGCGTGAAAGAACTTTGCTTCACAAGAGATTTGGGGGATGAATGTTGTTTTTCTTCTCCTCTTTTTAAAAGATTTGCATTTTGTTATCTCATTTCAGAGTCCGAAGTCCTCATTTCAAAAGTAGCTGACAGAAAATATTGATCACCTGACTCATCTGGTTTCTGAAGCCACCCGTTTGATAAGAGCGGAGGGGATAGGAAAAATTTACTTCTCTCTTTCAGTATACATTTCTACATCAATGTCGTCGTGAAGACCTATGCATCTCAGCTTGTGAAAGTTTAATAGTCAGTGGTCCATTTTGTAAATTTTTGTGTGGGGTCTCAAAAGAAATTAATCTTTTTACAGTTCTCAATGTAAACATCACACATAAACACAAGACGAATAGTTATGCTAAAATTTCTCATAACAACAAAAACAGCTGTCAGGTGGAATGACGCAGTAGCATTTGCAGAAGAAAGGACAGAGCAGTGTCATCTATGAAATTCACACAATCCTCCTTCAAAATCGTAAGTTCAATTTCGTTGATATTTTCATTCACTAGTTTTGGCCATAGAGATGTAGTCATCGGTCTATTAAACTTCTGTTCTTCGTACATTCTTTTTGACAGCAGGATTGAAATAGTTCAAGGCTAGATGAGACTCCCTATTATTATTTTTTTCATGGCTAGACAAAACATAACACCCACAGCTGATTGTGTCACTACCATAAAACAATCGTATTTGTTCATGTAGCTCTCAGTGAACTTTTTCGAATTCTGTTTACAGCATCGACGATATAGTTTAGGGAAAAGAGGTTGATGCTTGAGTTGTGACAAAAGATGCTTGTGTCTCTGTGTGGGGATACATTTAGAAGTGACTTCACTTAGGGATGTACACTGTATAGTTTCGTTTTTCGTAAGTCAGAGCTTACACTACTTTGATATGTATGATTTCTGCTAGAGGATTTCTTTGTGGTGGGTTATATAGGCCACCTCTTTAGATTCAATCTGTCAAGAAATAGTTTTCTTTGTTTGATATGGCAGTGGTGTAATACGTTTCTTATCTAAAAAAATAAAAATAAAACCTATCTCACCAAAAGATTTAAGGTAACTTTGCATTTTTGTCATCAGTTCTACTGCTACCCTTTAAAACTCTTTAAATTTGTGGGAAGTGCTATTTGCTGAACAATGCCTATCATGACCTTAGCAATGATATTAACTTGATGCCAATTGTAGTTTGATGATTTCATTTAATTTTCATCCTTACAGGAAGATGTCAGCTGACTCCCCAAGGCGCTCAGGCGGTCGTATGGCTCGCCACAGTGGGGGTTCAGTCTGTGGAAATGGGGGAGGACAGATAGTAGCTCCTCAAACTGTAACAGATCCCTCTATTATTGACAGTGTTACTGAGTTTATCAATGATGTTGTGCCTCAGGTAATATGTTGTCAAAATGCTTGTATTGTTCAGTTAAATTTTATTGATTTTTTTTCTGGTAAATTTATTGTTTTAGTATTCTAATTCTGTCACTTTTTCTTCTTTAGGCTTATACTAGCACTTTGCCTGGGGATTGTAAGGAAACAATAACCTGGGCTCGTTTTGAGACAGCTGACATCAATGACCCTGCCTTCTTCCCAGACAGCACGTCTGACACAGTGTTACCACTTATTCTTACATTAGGTTACAATACTGGAGTGCAGGTAAGTCTCGGATTACTCCTTCATTAAATATATTTAGGATCTACATATGATCAACTTTGTTTCACGTCTTTTCTTTCAAGGTATGGGCCATCCCCGCCAGTGGAGAAGCAACTGAGGTCTTATCTTGGTGTCAAGGAAGTGTGCGCACTCTTCGCATTTTGCCTAGCCCAACATCAAATGTAGCAAGTAGTTCTGATACATATGTAATGAAAAGACCATTAGTAGCCATATGTGATAGTGCCGGCCCAGGCCCCCCATTTTGCTCTGTTAGTTTTATCTCTTTGAAAACTGGTGATCAGGTATATGCTCTCATTACTTATATATTTATTCATTACTATAGATATACTTTTGTCCTTAACAACATCTTTCCTTTTTTCAGGTGAAAAGTATAAAATTTAAGAATCCTGTTTGTGATGTTTATGCAAATCGAAGATCCGTTATAGTCACATTTCCAGAGCGTATTGCTGTCTTTGATGCATGCACTCTCGAAGACCGTCTGAGCATTACCTCATGCTATCTTAGCCCAGGTCCCAATGCAAATCCAGTTGCTCTTGGCTCGCGCTGGCTCGCCTATGCTGAAAAGAAACTGGTAGCTTGGAAGCGGAGCTCTGGTGGTGTAGGAGGTAAGAAGTCATTATTGAACCTATCCTTTTTCAAAGACATAGTGAGGGGAGAAAAAAAATCAATAAACTTCTATTATCAGGTGGAGGAGCTCAGTCTTACACAGCAACAGTGTTGCATGCCGCTCAAACCTTAGGTAGGGGTTTGCGTGGTCTCAGTGAAACAGTTGCCAGCAGTTTGACTGGTCCACGAAACCACACTGGTTCCCAGGTGGGCATTTTGGGCAGCTCCCCACCAACTACAAATGGAGCAGACCATAGCTCTCCTGGTGTTGTTACTGTTTTGGACCTTGAGGTGAGGATAATTATTTTCAGGCATGAATCAAGTTACACACTCAGTATCTTTTATAAGTGTCTTGTTGAATGAGTCATTTTCACTTCTATTCAGGCTTCTTCCAATCGCTTCAATGGTGCTGATGATGTTCATTCTGCTAATTCAATAAGTGCTGAGGGAGTCATTGCTCATTTCATAGCCCACAATGAAGCAATTGTGGCATTAGAATTTGATCCCAGTGGCACATTGTTACTGACAGCAGATAAACGTGGGCATGATTTTCATGTTTTCCGACTTCAGCCGCATCCAGGAGGATCATCTCTGTCAGCTGTCCATCATCTTTATGTTCTGCATAGGGGAGACACAACAGCAAAGGTATTAACGACCTATAAAATATATTTAACTCATTCTATTCAAGCAAGTCAGTCCATCTTATAAGCTGTCTTGCAACTCTTTTAGGTTCAAGATGTTGCCTTTTCCTGTGATTCTCGTTGGGTGGCTGTGAGCACAATGCGTGGTACCACCCATGTCTTTCCCTTAACTCCATATGGAGGGCCAGTGGGCTTCCGTACTCATGGCTCTCCTCTTGTTGTGAATCGGTTGAGCCGCTTCCACAGAAGTGCAGGTCTTAGTGCTGATGGCAGAAGCAGCCCAGTACCGAGCCCAGAAACTCCACCTTGTCTTCCTGCAGGTATGAATTCAAAACGTGGTCTCCTGTGTTTTTCCTCTTTAATTTTGGGGCATTTGTTTAGGGACATTACTATGGTTAAAAATTCCTCGATCTTCATGTTTTATTTATTTTTGTATTTTAGGACCACATGCAAATCCTCGTTTGCCTCCATATCCCCATCCCTCTGTACAATCCCCTTTAGCTCAACTCCGCCAATCGCCTCATCCCCCTTTAGCTCCTGGTGGGACTCTTGATCTATCCCTCAAGGTCTGTGCCACATTTGCTCTACCCCGAGCTTGGCTGTTGGATTCTCAAACAGCACATCCACGTGATGGACCAAGAGACTCCACCCGAGTGCAAAGACGTCCAGTTGAGTCCTTGTTTGTTATGGCACACCATGGAAATCTTGTTCAGTATGACTTGGATCCTAAAGCAGTCACATGTAAGTAAACTCTGTTTTTCATAATTAATTTTTGGTATAAACATAAAACTTAGTGATGTATCAATTTATTTGATTCAGCTGATCCAAGAGAAAAAGTTTGTGATGACACTAAAATTGAGTTGTATGTGGAGGCTAAAGCTCAATGGCCTCTTCAACGGTCTTCTCACTCCTCAGAGGTACTTCCTCCTCTTCCATCTTCAAACATTTTGTTGTGTGGTCCAGAACTACGTATGCCTTCCTGTGAGTCTGAAAGTAATGGGCAGATAGAAGAACGTTGGCTCTCTCAAGTATGTATTTTGATAAAAATATTATCTTCACTGTCTCAGAATATGTAATGTAACCTTCTTTTATTTCATTTTTATTCAATTTTATGTTATTACTGATAAATTTCCTTTAACCTAGGTGGAAATTGTCACCCACGCTGGCCCACATAGGCGCCTTTGGATGGGACCCCAAATTACTTTCAAAACACTTCTTCCAACTACTTCTTATGGGTAATTGATGTGTTTGAAACTAATCTTATGGTACATTATTTCCAGTCTATGATTGGTTACAGAGCTAAGAAAATTAATCATTTTGCAGGCCTAATGTATCAATGCAGGATGTTGAAGCTGTTGAAGTTGGAACTGTACCTGTCTCTCGACCAGCCCGTTCAAACCCTGTGAATATGCCGTCAGGAGGTAGACCTGTTGTGCCTGTTTTGATTGAATCTGGATCTGGGAGTAAGTTGTTCTCTTTGCACCCAAATTTAGTACCAGGTTTCTGTACAATTCAACTTACCTCAATTTGTTCACACAGGCAGTTTAGAGCAATCACCACATCTATTGGAAGTGTATGGAGCTGACTCTGGTGAATCTGAGCACTGGGGAGGACATGGAGATTCAAGGTTGCGAGAAGATTTAGCAGATGCCATGCTTGAAAGTCCTGGTGCACCTTCACGAGAAAAAGGTAAGTTGTTTTTAATGTGTGACAAGATTGAGTTATAACATAGCATTTAAATATGAGTGTAAATAGGTATACATAGTCCAGGAAAGCATTGTTTATTTCTTTATCTATTTTGTCTGGTGTAATTATTCCTGTTAACTCCAAGACTGACCGCATTTGATCCATCATACAAGAACTCCTTCTGTATATAAACATGAACTGTGTAAATAATGTTGCCCTCAAATCATGGTGTGGTGTCTTGGGATGGTATTGGAAGCATGCATTCCCCAATATGTGTTAAATATGTTGCAGAAAACCAATAGAGTAAGAGTTTGAGTAAAACTGAACAAAAGAATTGTATAGTCTAAATGTTGAGAGGATTGTGCTGAGTTACTCTAGCATTTCCTTCCCATTTAATAGTGTTTACAGTTATACTTTAATTGGTTCTCCTGATCATGGAAAATAAATCAGGATAGATACCACCATAGCCATTTCTGGTCATCGTACATTCATTTAAAACTGTGATGCATGGTCTATTGTTAAGTTACTGTGACCCTCATGCCAATGTTTTCCTGGAAAGATTGTATTAGTTCTTATCACAAAGTATAGCCTAAGGTGTGGTGCTGCATCCTTTAGTGCTCCTCTAGTACCACATTGAAAAATGAATGGGCAAACTGCAGTTAAAGAATAGAGATTATTTTATAGTGTTGTATGCTATGAAAAATCAAAGAATTTATGTGGTTGAGCACTGGAAGATTGATTTGGTAGATACTTTAGAAGTTTGAAATCAAGATTAGTCCAAGTGTGGCTTTGAGTTCAGTTATCACTAGTTTTGCTTTTAGAGATCTGCCCTAATTGGTTTGCTTCTTTTTTTTTCTCTTTATCTCTTATTTATCTCCACTTTAATTTACCCTCTTCATGGTACATAATTTAATCTAGAATACTCGCTCTTTCACTTTCTCTTTTCTTTGAAGATGCCTCCTATTTTTGCCAAAAGGAAAAGATAAAATAATAGACAGTACTTTTAGCGAGGGGGGGGATCACTCATATAAAACTTGTACAATTATTTTTTTGATTTTTGATTTTGATTTTTCTTTTGATTTTTCCCGAGATAAAAGGGATATAATATGTTACTTTTTTTTTTTTAAAAAAAAGGTTTTTTTCTTGTTTTGTTCCCATTTTTCTCAGTTTTGGTCTCATTTGATCTCGATTTTTCGGATTTTTATGCAACTTTCTACTTGATTTTTTTTTTTTTAATTTTTTTTATTTTTATTTTTTAAATGATTTTTTGGGGGCTGTACAATGATTTTTCAAAGTGACCCCTCCCTCGACTTTTAGCAACCAATTGGCAGTGACCAGTGGTTAAGAAACAAGTTCCAATTGAAAGCTTTGATACTGTATCTAATTCTCATATCTACAAATTTTAAAACACAAATGTTCATTTTACAGGGCTCCATAACTTTTTTGAAGTTATATTACTTCATGTAATGATTGTTTAGAATTTGTTATTCTTGGAACATTTAAGATAACTGTACTCAGTCATCATTTGTTTATGCCGTGACCAATATATTATGAACAACACTCCTTTCATCAAATCCGTGTTGAATTCATTATGCTTATTCTGTTATTTGTTTGTAGAATTCTGTAACTGTTTGTGTCATATTGTCGCGTCATTTGTTATGGAGCCCTGCTATTTTAGTTACATTACTAACACAAGCTTTTATCCTGCATTCAAGAATGTGCGGCTTGAGCTCTCTTATATTTTTACTTATAGTCCTTATAGTATTCACATACCTAGTGACCTGTCTGAGGTTGACAAATGGTGATGGAATCAGGCATAAATTTGGATGACTTCCATTTAGATGAAGGTTTGTGTTGAACTTTTCCTGTTGCTCAGTTATTTTTCTCATGCATGCTAAAGTATGCCATGGTGTGTAATTTATGGTGATGGTTTCCAATGGTGATTTAACAATTTTTAAACTTCCTTGAGAGAAGAAAAGAGTGAAAAATAAGCTGGAGTAAGTGGCTCATTGTCTATGACAACCAGAGATATTCTGCAGCTCGTTGTGGGCATACTAGTTTCCATCAAGCAGCAGGGATAGATGCATGTTTATTTTATCAGTTAAAACAAATTTGCAAAGTTGGTGTACAGCCCAAACAGTTTCACAATGCATGATGTTCCTTTGTACGAAAGTCATTTCTTGCCTTTACCTTCAAAAGTTTGTCTTACATAATGTTCTCCCTTTTCTCTCCTTTTCTGTCTGCTGTCTGTCTGTCTATCTCTCTTCGCCTGTCCCTCTAATAATTTAACTTGGCTCCTAAAAAGAAATATTTTTGTCAAAACACCCTTATAAGTCTTGTTTTATTTAAAATTAATTTAATGCACCAATGCGGTGTTTTGGCTTTGACACCACTTGAAGAGAGACTGATAACTTGCACTAATTTACTTTGCTTGAGCTTTCTATGCACCAAGATTTGTATTGTGTCCTACATTTTTCAATTTTGATTTTCTCTGTCACATGTGCAATACTTTGACCTAGTCAGATCCTTCTCTCGAATGAATTGGCAGCCATGCCCAGCATTTCGTGAGCCGCAGAGATTAAATAGGGTTCTGAAGCAACCCATGCACTCTGGCTTATTTTCTTTTCTTTTTTTCTTTCGTAGGGCAAAGAAGAGACTGTGGTCTTGTAGGAGAAGGAGAAGGTGGAGATGGGGTGGGGGAGGGAAGGGGCGTGTGCCCGGTCCGACGCGTGGTGAACCCTGGTGGGGCTGAGATCACGATGAGGTCGAGGTCGGGCTCGGGCTGCGAGGAGTCCGACGTGGACCTCGCGGTTCCCATCCCAATCCCCCTCTCAGACCATGTCTCAGACCAGCCCCAGCTGGCTGCGCACCACTGGGAGGCCATTGCGATCCCCGCCTCTGCGCCACTGATCCCCGTCCCCCACGACCCCGCCCCAGACTCAGCACCGCAGCGGCAGCTCGTCACCACCATAGCCGCCTCAGCCGCCCCCGCCCCCGCGCCGAGGCCGCCTGCTCAGCCTGCTCAGCCTGCGCTCAGCCACCGCGTCAGCGAGTGCCCGACTCGTTCAACAGAGAAGAGCACAGCCACCTGCGCCTCATCCGCGGCGAGTGACGTTGTTAAAAAGGGGAGTGCTGATGGTTCTGCTGGGAAGGAAAAAGAGCGTTGTGGTAGGAGAGGTAGTGAGGGTAAGAAAAAACCCACACCAGAGAGAGAGGTAGAGTGTGGTAAGGAGACCTGTAAAGTAAAGGATCAGATGAAGTCTGACAGTGTGAAAAGCGTTGATGTGGATGATTCGTTAGTTCCTCGTAAAAAAGGAAGAATTAGTGCTAGGAAAGATGCAGATTTAGCCTGTGCCAAAGATGCAAGTATTGAAGATTCAAGCTCTTTACAGGCTGATGATGTAATTTCAAATGAAACCATTACTTCTAAACTTGTAATTGATATGATAAAAGATTCTGAAGGACTGTCAGGAATTGTCAGTAAAAAAGGAAAGAAAAGTAGCAGCATTCAAGAAAGCGTAGGGGATAATGTTGTTGACATACCAAAAGTATTGAGGAAATCTACCTCTCCTCAGAAAGATGGAGTCGATGAGAAATATGAAAAGAGGTCCTCCATCACGCCTGAGAAAGAATTAGTGGATGAATCCTACTTTATTTCCTCCAAAAAGAACAAGAAAAAGACTGTAGCATCTTCGAAAGATGTGGTGAAACAGTATGATGACAGTCCAAATGTTCTAAGTTCTGAGTCTAAATTAGAGTCGGATACTGCTGTCTCAAGTAATTTTGAGGGTGAACTATATATGGCTGAAGATGTTGAAATTTATTCTTGTTCAAAGAAAACTGTGTCTAATGAACTGGAGAACGGATCTGATTGCTTGCAATCAGATTCAACTTCACAACTGAGTGACAAACAAATTTCAAAATTACAGCCCCAAAGTGAACCTACCACCACACTTAAGGGGGAAAATGAGGAGATTTTTAATAGACGTGGTAGTGATAGTACTGATCAATCAAAAGAAACTGTGAAACCTGTGCTACAAGTTCAGAAACTATCAAAAAGTGCCAGAAGAGCCCTGAGAGCTCAGCAGGTTTTGGAAGCAGAGCTTGTATCAAAAAGTGAAGCTGAGGATAGCAGTGATGGAAAACCAGTCAGTGATGCGGGTGTCACGGCTTGTAATGATTCAATCTGTTGCAAAGATGATATTCTGTCCGAAGGATCAGTGGTTGAGACCAAGAATACCAACATCCCAAAGTCTAAGAAGGGTACTAAACTTAAAGAAAGGGACAGTGATATTGGTGATGAGAGTGTAGAAGCTGTTCTCAAGGACTTGGAGGAAGCTGCTTTAGATGTGCATTGTTACAAAGAAACAAATCAAAATAACAAAGGTTCTCAGTTGGCTATTGAGAAAGATACATCCTCTAAGGACAATAGGGATGTCATTTCCATAGATTTCCCTGTTAAATTTGGAAAGAAAGGTTTTAAATCTTTGAAAGCCAAGAGTAATGATAATGAATGTAAAATGGAAGCACCAGACTCATTTTCACCTGACTGTGTTACTCCAAGTGTTTGGAAAATGCAAAGTACTTCTGATCTGCCAAAAGATGAGAATTTTCCCACTCTTTCTAGCAAATATACAAAGAAAGCCTGGGGTGTTACTAGCAATGAGGATGCGGTGGTTCAAATTTTAGCTTCAGAAAAAGATGTGGGAAGCAGGAAGTCTACTGCAGATGTAGACAGGAATGCAGCGAAGCCTAAAAGAGGCTGGGAAATACCTTGTAATGCTCCCCCTTCTGAAATGGATGTTGAGAAACTCACATTCGAAGATCTTGAGGCAATTGTTGATGCTGCTTGCACAGAGGAAGAATCAAAAATAGATAAAACCTGCTTGAAGGAAAATAAGAAGGGTAAAAAAAATGATCTCAATTCTGTAATGCCTCAGAAGACCAAAGGAAAAGAAAATGTTGAGGAAGAGGTTGTTACAGATTCAGGACTTTGTGTAGATAAAATTGAAGTCATAGATGTACCTAAGCCGCAAGAAGAGTTAATCAAACAAGATGAACCCGTAAAACCCCCAGAAAAAACACTTGCTACTCCTAACAGGAGTTCAAAAGCTCACAGAAAGAAAAGGAGGTAGAACAAATTAAGTACAGTATACAGCACTAGACTATTTAATTAGCTTTTATTTTGTTTTATGCAATCCAAGATAAACGGTATTTACCCCTCAAAAGAAAAAAAAAAGATATTTAGGAGTGTGGATATATGCGTTATCTTTTAGTTTTTTTTCCTTCCCTATTATTAGTATTAAACACTGGTTTTATGAAAATTTATGGTGATAAGTGGTAGTATGTGTTGATGTTTTAGATCCATACCACTTTGTTGTTGGACATTCTGTATTTACATTTTGTGTTCTCCAGCAGTAGTTGTGATGTGGCATTTCTGACCTATGCTTGCCCTCAAGTAATGTTAGAGCAACATGCTTTGTTTGTAAAGAATGGATTTAGCTAGTTGCTGTACCACTTTAAAAAAATGTCTCAGCTTATACCCAATCCCATTAATTGACCGGTTAAAACTCAAAATAAGGGAGGGAGGCATGTAATAACTCAGTACATAGTAATTTGAAAAAAATTACTTTGGATTTTAATCTGCCCAGAACTGGAACCAATTGAGATGGGTGAAGAGGATGTATGTCTTTCAGTTTCTAAACGATTTTTATCTTTTTACAAGCACAAAGACTCTTGCTGTAGCAAAGGATTCTGTCCGTGGGCCACTTTTATTTCCTATGTTTCCTTTTGCTCTATTTTGCGTTCTAACTGGTTAATTTATGAATTTGCTTGGGACTTTGAATAAGCTGTAACAATAAAAATTACTGCCGCTTTTGCAACCTCTAACTTAATGTAGCACTCTTCTTGGTCTTATTTTAGCCTGACGTTTTAAGTAAAATCATGTCTCTAATGTGTAATGAAATTTACTCAGATTTATTATGAACTTCATATCAAATCTTGTAAGGCACATTTTAATTGCTTGTTTACTTTTATTAAAATCCTGGATATTAGGAAATGGGTTTCATCTAGGGGTTATCTCAATGTGTAATTTGGCAACAAGGATAGAATTGGATCTCAAACCATATCTGAGAATTTTATTTATTGTAAACAGGGTTGTACGCATAAACATTATGCAAGGTTTGAATGATAGAAAGCTTTTGTTTCATGTGTGAAAATTTGTGATCTAACGTCTCAAAGTTTTGAAGACCCAGGCCTTATTGGTCTATATCAAGACTGGTTTGGCATATCTTTGCCAATTATGTAATGGGTTTGATAACTTAAAGTTGAAAGTAGTTCTTCCCACTGGCCTTGTTGTAAGAACTGTCAATGAACCTTGTGGAAAGTATTTATCTTTATAGATACCACCTGTGTTGAGCTGATTGATGTTTGGAATAGACTCTTTTTGGCTTAAATTCATTCCAAGTCAGACAGTTTCTTAAGGTATATTTAAATTTATTTTTCTTAACATTTTACGGAAATCAAGGTTGCGCTGAAATTGGATTTGAAAGATTGCTGATGACCACACAAGTAAAGCAAGAAGTTCTGTTGGAGTTATGCTTTTGATTATCAGTTAAGATTCATGAAAAGCAATAGATATCTTTTATTTTATTTTTATTTTTTAGGAGAGGGTACCAGTAATCTTCTCTAGTTGATTTCAACACCTTCATGTGATTTATTTTGGCAGACTCTTGTGTTTGCATTTTTCTCGAAAAAATTATGAGATGTCAGTGGCGTGGATCAAGGTCAGACTGAAAGACATGGCGGCGCACTTCAGGTTGCCTATTTACAGGGGTTTTGTTGCACAATTTGCCTACTTTCAGAGTGGCGACGGTGGGGAGGGCGTAATTCCCCCTCCCTCCCTCTACTTTATCCGCGCCTAGATTGTTATGAAATTCTGCATCAATTATTGTTCTTAAGTTTTAAAGATTGTATAACTACAGTATTTTATATTTCAATTGAACATTCAATTTAAAAGACATCTTCAGTGCAGTACAAAGTTTTTATTGATAAATTCCTAGCTTCATTCAGGCGAAATTTTAAGGCATTTCTCTAATTCATAAATTATTTCTTACTTAGCTCACTGGGGGGTGTCTGAAGATGTCTTTTTCCATTTGTACTCTGAGTGCCTGTTGGTGAACAGTATTCTGCAAGTGTTCTTATAGCTATTTGAATGCTTTCTATGAAAGCAATGTGAAAATCAGATATTCACAATTTTATGTGGTATTATGTACAGGTAGGGAATGGGAGCAATCACATTGATAAGCCCAGTTCAGTCTTGTTTATATTTTGTTCCGGTTCAGTGACATGACCTGTTTTGTCATGGTGCTAGTACCTTCCTTTGGAAATTACTGTAAAATTTTTCACCTTCAACAATTGAATTGATGACAAATTTGGATACAAATCACTTATTTTTATTAACAAAATTCATGATTTGAGTTCAAAGCATTGATTTATGTGCACGTGCACTTTGTAGAATCTTTTTGTCTTACATGTCTCTCTTTACTGTATTATGACATATTTTCCACCATTTATTTCTGAAAAAAAAAAGAAGAAAAATACAGCGCATGTTGTGTATTTATTGTCATTGCAAAGCTAATTAACCCTACCCTTTGGATCTTAAACTGTAATTTTTGAGTTGTAAGCATTTTGTGTCTTGTAATTTTTTTTCAGTCATAGATGATTTGAAATAATGTACCTTTTATAGGCAGTCTTCAGGAAGGAAGATTTCTCTCTCAGACTGTGTTTAGCCAAAGAAATGTAAAAACTAAGAAAAAAAATGTTAAAATCTCAAAAGCCAATAAACATGCATGCTTTCATGTTTTACTCTTCAAAGGAATTCTGGTAGATCTTGGGGTTGTGAAATGTACTTGGTGCACTAACTTACTGTATTATTAATACTTTTGTGCAACATGTCAGTTTATTTCTTGCGATTGGTTTTATTTGTATAAGTTTAACACTATTAGCAGAAATAGATAAGTAAGAAGAAGAAAAGTTACCCACCTGAAATAGGAAAAAAAAAATGTATGCCATACTTTAAGATTGCAACTAATTTGCTATTATTTGATTATTTAATTATATACAGTATTTTTTTTTTTTGGCTTGATATTTTTTTTTGTCAACTTTGGTGTATTATGTCTTTGTCTCAGATACTGGCAATGATTATTTTAAAGCATTGTAACATGCTTAAAGCCTGCGATACTAATGGCGTATGACGATTTTAATGTTTTTGAAAGTTGAGACCTGTGTCAATTTCTAGCATGCCATTGCATAGGGCTGTTAAATAACCAATTTATTTAGCCCTGCAAGCAATATGTGCATGAGTTGTAATTTTATTTTATTTCCTTTAAGTTCCTGGAGTTTTATTGTGTTCAACCTCAGTATTTTAGAGAAATGGATAGGGAATCGTGTTCAAAATATTCTAAAACTTATCACTGAGGAATTTTGGTGTGCTAAAAGGTGGTGCATAGTTTAGTTATCCTGTCACTTGACATTAACTTGTGTGTGATCAATGTTCCTTTGGTCATCAACTTTTAACAGTTGTAAAAGCTACGCAATGATAATCATTGAAAATATGAGAGGCCTTTTTTGATGTCTCTTCTTTTGAAGGTGCAAATTTTTGGCCTAATATTTTTTTTTTTTTTTTTTCTGTGGTTTTGCTTTACCTTGAAAGTTGTTTCTATCTTAGAGCAATCAGTGATTTTATAGCTGTGTAATTTGGTAGAAATATTGTCTCACAGATTACTGTTTTTTTCCTTTTCTGTGTTCTTGCCCACACAAACTTAAATTGTGAAAGTCATGCTTGGGTTTTATTAATTTCTTATAGTACTGTTCAGAAAGAAAATCATCCAAATAGAAGCATGTCTAATGTTGTTAGAGGTGTGAACCCAAACTTGTGTTGTACACTATATGCAAATACATTTATTTTTTATATGGAAATAGTAATCTTATTTTCATCTTGCCCAGTCCTGTGTCTTAAGTAATTTCAGTATATTGCCCTGTAGGGACAGTCCGTTGTGAAGTAGCTTAGTACTTCATCATCCATGAATGCAAGTTGTTTCAAAAGTTAACAAAAAGCAAACAGGGAAGCAATTAGATCGAATACAAATTTTGTTTCTTAAGTAGTTACAATTTATTTTTCTTTCTTTTCTTCTAGGAGGATGCCAATCTCTTGCAAGCTGCTCAGATCTCAGTTCCAGCAGCCTCAGTTCAGCAAGCCGCTGTTCTCCGCCTCAGTCACCATCACCACCATTCTCTTCCGACAATGTGCTTGTATTTCCAAGCGACTCTGCCTAATTGCTCATAGATAACCATCTTATACGATAGAAGGGAAAAGGAGAGTTCAATTTTAGCAAGTTTATTTTATGACTGGAATGAGAAGTTATGTATTGTACTTGAAGGAGTGTTGCGGTAAAATATTAAAGGCAGATTTAAAACTAGCTGCCAAAAATAGTGATTTTTTCCATGGTACCTGGGTTGAATTTGACAACCGTTTCAAAATTTGATGTTGTCAGTAGTTGGTATTTTTTTATAAGCAGTGTATTAGCATGTTCACCAAAGTAGCCTCAAGGAACTCTGTTGCAATGTTGCCCCCCCTCCCCCCCACCTGTTTTTTTCATGTTGAAAAGTTCTTTTCGATTTATTTTGTCTGTGCTTTTTAAAGTTAATGTCAGATCTTGACCGAATAATTTTCGATGTTTTATTAATATTTCCCTTGTAATTTTGTGGGTCTCCTAATGTTGTCTTGCGTATTTTATACATGGTGTTGTTTGATACAGAATGTGATGTGAATGATGATGCAATGAAATTGGGTTTGTGTTTTTCCTCCTCCAAAAATAAGGTGAATTGTTAACCAGTTGTGTAGTTTGTATTATTATTTTTGTTATTTATGTCCCTTTATTTACATTGTAGAGTGTTAGAAAACTTGTATTTGAGGTTCGCATGAACTATGTATTCAAAATCATTATTACATTTCCTTGTCTTTTCACTTTTAAGAGAGTGTAATGGTATCAATGATATTTTGTGCATCATTATTCCATTGAAGAGTTTCACAGGGTGAATCTAAGAGTCACAAAATTATGCATTTTGAAAGAAGGATGTTGTTTCTGTTAAAGTGTCATTGACTGAAGGAGACGTGAAGAGTTTGTTTGCCATGTGACTCCATGAAGCTGGTCTTTCCTCTATCGGAGATGCTTATTTTGCCAATCTTCTGAATGAAAGCTTCCAGTGAATTTTTCATTTTATTAATTAATATGGTATCGTGATATGGGTTATGAAGTCTGCAACCCTACAGTCTTAGTTTGATCTTATCAGTTAGCATAGAGTTTATACTGCTTTTGTTACTTATTTGAAAGTATCTGACGCTTAGTTGACAATCTGTTGTTTTTTTTTCAGTCATTTTATTTGTCAACATAGGAATACTTATGCATTAACTTTGTCTTTTAAATTGATGGGTATATCTTAATGAATTTATGAATGTCACTAACATTCACCATTTTGTTCAAACTGTTTATTATACATGGGCTGCCATTTACGTATCTGTATGTTAGGATCAGCTTATCATTTCAATCTATGTCTTGTTTCCTTCTATAAAGTAAATCTTTCTTTTCATTTTTTTTTTTTAATTTCATAAGGCCATGTTGTTCTTTTCTTTTACCTTGAAGTACCTGGCAATTTTACAACTATTTTTACATTTTTCATTTGTTGATTTTAGGCTGCTATAGCTGGAAGTGAAACATTGCTTTTCCTCGTATTTTAGAGATGAAAATAATTCTACCATTCCTCTTATGCTTTCTCTTCTAATCTCTTTCTCATTACCGTTTGAAAACTCGACCTCACATTTCATTGTGAAAGATATACAGAAGAGAACTTCATGATGATTCAAGATCTTTTAAGGACATTTTGAGAATCAATCACTGTAATGACTGCAGAATCAAGTTTTGCCAAACAAGTGTATCCATCTATTTAGTAAATTATAACTTCACCTCCCCCTCCTGATCCTTCCTTACTGGCTACAAAATGCTCTAAATGTTGGTGTAGGGAAAATAGGTTTTTGACCATTTTTGGGACTAGGAGTTTTTAATGTACTTTTTACATTGCTTTCTAATGTATGGATAATTTTCTTAGAGCTCTGAATACCTGTACTGGGGATATAGACATGAAATATGCCTGGTATTTATCATCCTTGCAGCCAGATCTTCCATCGTAGCAATGATGTATCTTATTTTCCTTAAGACATAAAGGGCCCTTTTTTATTCTGTACACAAATACTCAGTGTTTGACGGAGGTATGATTGTACAGACTGTGTATCTTTCAGACTAGAATCAGATTTCAGACTTGCCATACTTTAATTTCATACAGCGTAAATGCTTGACAGTGTTCTACCTTGTCCATGTGTGATGCAATAAATCTTGCAATGAGTTTTTCCAATTATTCTTTTGAATGCAAGAAGATTATTTTTGAACTTGAAGCAGCCCAAGACATCCTCAAAAGGCCTCAGAAAGGCCTCAATATACTCTTTACTTCAATAGTCTAAATTCTTTCCATCTTAGGAAAATTATGGCGGAATGTTTATTGAACTTCAGTGAAGCACAAAAGGTATTACTCAGCATCATTTTAATGAAACTCAGGGCTGAAATGGCTCATGAATAGAAAGATGTAAGAAGAACTGAGAACAATTTCATACAGAATAGCATTACTGGGTCCACAAAAAACATCACTCACTTCCAGAAAAGAAAAAAAAAAAACACTCAAGACACTTTTCCACACTTTCTTTTACTATGCAACTAGAAATATATTCTTAAAAGTAAGACTTCTTTACTAAAATAGCATCACAATGAGTTTCTTGGATCAGAAGTGATATGAAATGGGCTCCAATACAAATGGGTTCATATGATAAAAATAGAATGACTGACTAGAAAACTGATGACCTAAACATTAAGTATCTAATTTTAAGATGACTACTTACACAGCAGAGCTTCAACTTGGTTCACAGACTTTCTTCGGTAATTCAAAAATTTTTAGTACTTAAAAAAAAATATAATAAAAAAAAGTTACATTAATTTTTACAAAATTCGCCTACATTAGTAAAGAGATCCCTTGTCTTCTGGGTAGAGAAAATATATGTTAACAAGTCCATGTGGTGTGTTCACTTCTTCAACATGCCGTATTAGCTGAGTTGCTGCTAAACCATACAACAAACATGGAATGCCTGAAAAAAACAATGGGTTTAAAATTTAGACTGATTTCAGCAAGACAGCATAGTTTCAGCAAAGATAAGTAGGCAGGACCTGACTTGATGCATAACAGCAAAGACAGCCAGCTTGCTGCTAATACTAATTACACTACAGGATACTTACACAGATTAGTAATTTTGATAATTCTCATGAGTAAGTTTTCAAGAGAAAGGTCCTGATGAGGGCGCTTTGAGCAGTGGTATTTAATGAATGGGTAACAACCTGTGCGTAGAATATGGTAGTTTGAGTTGCCTGCAGGCCAATTGAAATGAGAGAGGCCCCACTGATCATCCTCAACACTACTGTAACGCACGAAGTAAGAAGTCCATGGAGGCTCCTTACATTGCAGCAGATAACATGTGAGCACTTCTGATGCTAATGGCTTCTTGCTTATTGAGTGCAGCCTTCGTATGGCACTGGACATTAGCCGCAACTCAACCATCTTCAACAGAGACCTGAGAATATAGGATAAAATCACATTATTGATATGCTCTGCAATACATTTCCAAAAACTAATATGATAAAAAGCTGTTTTGTTAAGCTCTGAAAACACGGGCAAAATTCATTTACAACAAAATGCGTCATTGTGATACACAAAGATTACTGCTGGAAACACAACTAAATTAGTAGAGGCCATAAGCAACAAATAGTAAGCAGAATGAGCACCAGTCAAAGTTACATACCACATGTCATGAAATGTGAAAGACTTTGACAAGCCTTATGCCGTAGATAATTTTTTATCCACATTTGTGGTTGCTTTCCATTCTGAAGGGAACAGTATATTGTCAAACACATGTGACACAAAACAGCCAGTAGGCGTTACTCAGGTTATAAGCTCTCAGTGGAATACGTGTCATAAATAATTGTTAGAACGCTGATCGAGTATTTTCACTTGGGTACAACCAAACTGGGAAGGACATTTGTGTACAGCAGAGTGTAAGTGAAATGACTGTTCACTCTCAGCAGTAACATAAGCAGAAGAACAACTTTAAAGGCAGGCTGTTGCGCGAGGTGGAGTGATAATAACATTATTAAGGATAAAAAGGCAAAACCCTACAAAAGACACAAAAACAAATAGAGAGGAGTTCAGAGTAAATACATCCGTACACGATCAGAAGACATCAAAATTGCGCCTTGCATAGGGAACGTAAACACCTCAGACTGCTTCCTTTCTTCTGCTTCTGCTTCGCCTCCCACCTGTTGTTGGCGGAAGTCGGCCTGAAGTTAGGTTATGTACTCTATTTATCGTCAACCCTCTGTCATTTATTATCTTTGCTTGATATTTGAGTCAACTGATGAAAAATAAGAAAGCATAATAATAAATTAAAATATGAGAGGCATCATTGTAGTAATGACAACTAGATAAAGAGTATTGCACTTATCTTTACCTGTTTGTGACAGGTGATTGCCGCAGGTGGGAGGGGGTAGAGGGGGAGGGTAGCCAGCTAGTGTCACAAAAAAGGAAAATAAACAACTACGTCATGTCCGGTTTGTGAATGTTCTGTGAACTTACTTGATGCATTTATTGAGCCAATTTTGAATGATTGTTGGCGCTTTTAACAGCAAGTTTGGCAAGTTTGTGAATAGCTCTGTCGAGAAGAATGTGAAACGTATCTGCACAGGTAAGTTTCTGGTAGCCGTAGAGATATATAGGTCTTTCACTTGTTTGTTGTAGGCCTAGTGAGCAGAGCCCTGGTATTGTTACGTATTTTAAAGGTTATGTTTATTATACGACCCATATTTTGTAGGATTCTTTTTATTTTGCATTAGAAGCGCAGCTTTGTTTTCTCTCTTGTAGTTCCTTTAGTCGGACATACGTGACATTTTTCACCTTATTTGTAAGTTTTTAAAATTGTTTCTCAACTTTTGGAATTTCCTATCTGTTTATGTTTTTTCAGTGGTCACCTGTTGCTCTGAATGCTCACTTTTAGCTAGCTTTTAGTACTTATTTTGTCCTAGAGTATCTATGTTTTGAACATAATAATCAGTTTTTACATTCCATTTCCTAACCTACTTCTGTGATCTTCAATATGATCCTCTTTCCATCATCCCTTTGATGCTTGTTACTGTGGGACCTATAGTTTCTTTAAAGTTTCTGTATTTAACTGTAATTTGTTTTCGTACATACACAATAATTAAAGTGGTAGACTTATAGTAGAGGCATGTGGAAGTTAGTAATGTTGTTTTGATTTCTTTTGTTGTCTGTAGACGGAGTTTAGTGGGTTGCTTGAAATTTTTACCGATGGCCTATTGCTGTATTGCCAACACACCATTTACATAGTATCATCTTCTTTCTGCTCAAAATGGATAAGCATGATGTTCGATTTGCACCTTTTTCATCAGGTAAGTTTAGTCATGGTTTTAAATAATTTTCATATTATCTGTGTTGTGTGTGCCTTGTCCTATCTGTCCAATGTGTGACCCAAACTGATTAAGGGAAAGAGTCCTAAACAGCTGCTTAGGACTAGCTTATTTCTGAGAACTTTCAAAATTAGAGCAAGTTGTTGGCAACCATTGACAGTCTTGATTTCCAACAAATCTGACCTTCCAATTTGCTCATCAAAAATTGTTCTCTATTCTTCAGCCATGTCCACTTGCGGCATTTAGGGAGTCAGCACCCGAACCAGTATCAAAATCCCAGCAGATAAGCTGACTTGAAAGTTGAACAAGAGGTTCCAATAACAACTGAATCTAGCAACATGGTTTAAAATGCAAAAACAGTGTGAGCACTGGTTCAGGTCTTGATTTTCTTACTTCTCTAGATGCCAAGAGTGAATATGGTTCTTTAAGAGTTAGGTTTGAGAAGAAGTTATGTGTCAAAGTAGTCGGAGGCTGGAGAAGCGCATTGATAGTCAAGAATGTAATCCTAATTTGCCATTTGCTTAATGTACCATGCACTTTCTAGAAGTTTCGAATTGAGGTGGCAGAGCACATAATGAAAAGGGAAAAAAAAAAAAATCTTGTAGAACTTGGTGTTGAGCTGTATGCATATGTGAGAGAGTTTGCAGAGATGTGCGGAGACGGGGGCGGATGAGCACCGTAGAACTCAGGGCGCAGGGTGCAGCTGTCGGCTGATCCCGTGGATCGCTGTCCTTTCACTCGGCTATGATTCCGAGACCAGAGGGCTCCCCGGTCCCCCGGGCCCGGGCCCCGGGCGCGCTTCTCTCCGTCCAAGAAGCCATGCCGTGGCCGTACCGGCCGTGGCCAGGCAGGAGGCAGGAGGCAGCCGGGCCGGGCCGGGCCGCAGCGGTGCAAGGCAGCCCAGCCGACTGATTCCGAAGATCGCTCCCGGGCCTCCGTCCTTACCGCACCTGTGGCGGCGCCCTATGTCGGCGGTGGCATGGGCCTGTGAGTGCGACAAGGACGGCGGTACGAGAGCGATCTTCGGAATCAGACGGCAGGCAGCCGACTGATTCAGAAGATCGCTCTCATCCCTCCGTTCTTGTTGCACCTACGGCGGTGCCCTATGCTGGCCATGGTAGTGCTCCATGAGCGCGACGAGGACAGAGGTATGGAAGCGATCTTCGGAATCGCTCGGCAGGCAGGCAGGGCGGGGGCGAGCCGGTGAGGGGTGAGGGGCGTCCACCACGCCACGCACCGCCCGCCCGCGAAGCCTTAAAGAAATATGGGCCAGAAGGGGGAGGGAGCTGCTCTGGGGGTTGCACCCTCGGCAGTGTGAGTGAGTGAGCGAGTGAGTGAGTGAGTGAGTGAGTGAGTGAGTGAGCGAGAGCGAGTGTGTCTGCTCTGCGTGTGTTGTGCCAGCGGCAGTGCGCCGGGTCGGGGCCAGGCCCGGGCCCCGGGGCCCTTCCCCGTCTGCGTGCCCTCCCTCCCCGCCACGCCCCGCCACGCCACGCCACTCGCTGCCACTCCTCGCCACCCCCTAGCGCGGCCCAGCACGGCCCGTCTGCTCTGATACCCCCCACCCTTAATCCCAAGCTACACATTCCTACCCCCAAGCCGTGTCCGCCCTCCCCCTCCCCCCACCGCTTTCTGCAGGGGTGGGGGTGGCGGCTCAGTGCAGGGCAGGGGGCTGGTCGCGCGCTAGCCGGGCCGGGCCGGGCCGGCAGTGAGGCTGCGTACCGCCGTGGCTCAACACCGGACAGAGAACGCCTCGCCACGCCCCGCCGCGCCCCGCCCCGCCGCACCGCGCCGCACCGCGCCGCACCGCGCCGCCGCTAGCGGAACCACCCCACCCCGCCGCACCGCACCCCACCGCTCACCCCCTCCCCCGCGCCGCGACGGAGCCGAGCCTCTCGTAGGGGCAGAGTAGGTGAGTGCAACACGTGACCTGGCCCCGCCCCGCCCCGCCCCGCCCCGCCCCGCCCCGCGCGCCCCTAAGGGACGAGAGACGCCTCAGTGTGCTTTTATGCAGAGCAGTACACCGTCGGGGTCGGGTCGGCTTTCTTCGATCTCATTTCTTCACGGATGGGCTGATGGAGAATTTTGCGCAAGCCGAGGGGGCAACCACTCAAGAAATCATGTGTCCCTAGCCGGTGAAATCCCAGAGAAATCCCATTGAAATCTCGCGAAATCACCGAAATCATTGGAAATCATCTAAACGAAATTCACCGAAATCTCTCGAAATCCCGTGAAATCTTGAAGGCATCTTGAGAAATCCGTTAAAATCTGGTTGAAATCTCGTGGAATCACACGCAATGTGAAGAAATCCTACAAAATCAGAGATATCAGGTAAAATCAGAGCAGGAGGAATCTCGAGAAATCTCGGGAAATCTGGAGAAATCTTATAAATCGTGAAATCATGTGTCCCTCCGGATAGGGAGTAGTTGCCCCCTCGGCGCAAGCACACGAAAATGTGGGAGTCGACTTTGTCGCTCTTGGGAAAGCGAATTTTCTGTTCCAAATTTTCTGTACCAAATTTTCATGGTCCTGGGGGAGCGAGACGGATCAACATCGCTCTACTGTCTAGTCATTGTGATGACGTTTTCGGCGATGTGCTAGACTCTTTTCGAGTCAAGTCATCAAACGCCACTCTGCTGGTGCGATTTCAAAACATCAGAAAATACTTGTTTTAGTCACTTTTACTGAGCAATGAAAAAATGCTTCGCTCGTTACGGGGGAGAAATGTTACGTATTATTTTATTTCCAGTGCACAATGTGGATGCAAAGAGATTATTCGTAGCACGGATGAAATTGTTCGTATTATGGATGATTACAGACGTGTTACAGTTCGTAGACAAGAATAAATTACTTCACTGGAAAAACTAACGTGACATGTTCCACGTTTTTTGCTGCTCTCTCAGGAGAAAATATTTCTTGCTGCTCTCACTGTGATGCCCCTCTCCTTTTGCATGGGGAGGAATGCATCAAGAAACGTTCTCTCCAGAGGGCGCATGATAACACGTGACACTGACACGTGTCACATTAGTTTCTCCACTTATCCAATTGTACTAAGTTCGTTCTACGGATTCCACGTTACGGACATATTCATCGAAATTACGAGTAATTTATGATCGATACCATACTCTTACTGCGCAAAATTATCCGTAACTCACAGAAGGGTAATCTGTGAAGAAATTAGACTTCTTGCGACATTTGTCAAATTTTCTAGCTAATTTGTCTCTTCTTTCTGCTTTAATTTCTTTTTTCTTTGGTGCAAGCGTTTTTCTTTCTTTCTTTTTTTTTATTTTTTTTTATTTGCAATTAGAGAACGTGTGTCAAAATATTTCAGTTTTGAATTTTACGTTCATTTGTTTTACGAGGAAAGTGGGCTTGAATCCCTGCGGGACGGGACTACGTCCTCTGCTGGTATGCCGGATACGTGTTTAGCCGGACGGCACGCGTCAGTGCGATTTACGAAAGATGTCGTAAATTACGACTCACGATTTATGTTATTAATAATGATTTGCGAAACATTTTGTAGATTTTCGATCGAGGCTGTCGACAGCCTGTCTTTTGCTCGTTATTGAATTTAAAATGCCCGTAATTTTATACGAGTTGTAATTGTAACTTTAAAACTGCACTTCTTGGAAAACTTTCCGGGATACCTTATTCAACTATATTTTTTTACAGTGTCCAGTTTTCCCTTTTTGTACCGTTGGTACGTCAGTCTGTTTGGATCCGTCAGTTTGTCTCGCGCGCCCTTCTGCTCTGTGATCCCTTCCCGACCCCCCGCCCCGCCACGCCGCGCCGCGCCGCCACGCCGCGCAGGCCCGTGCAAATAGCGTGCAAAAACAGCTGGGCGATCACTCGGCTCTGGTCTTGCTCCGCTCCCACTACACGCCCGAAAAAGCGAGTTCTTGTTTCAAGTCAATGTGCTTCAATCAAGTGCACTGTTAAAAGTTTGCAACGGAAATTTTGAGGGTTTGGCCTGGAAACTTCTGTAGCCGGTCCGAATTGCTTCTCACTGGAAACCCAAGTGTGTGAATGCCATACACACTTCTAGGTGTGTGAATGCTCATTCGTGGACCTGGAGGCCAAAGTGTGAATCTCCAATGAAAATTTACACCTTTACGCCCTCAAGTGTGCGAATGATTCGCACACATCCAATTGTACGACATTCGCACACTTTTGTTTCCAGTGTACCGGGTGTTTCTTTGAATGCGTAACAGTGTTGCAGGATTGCATACTCACCAGCGCTGCAGGGGCCATGGCGCCTTACGGGCGAATGGGGTAGGCCAACCCGCAACACTGTTACGCATTCAAAGAAACACCCGTTACTAGTGTACGGGACCGCCGTGCCAATCGATCTATACGGACCTTTCCGCACTCACATAATATAGACCAGCGCGTCTTCCCTGAAGTATGGTATTTTCTGTAATATCGTGTATTATGAAGTCTAGTGCTCTGATTGAATCGGGAGCTCATTTATTGGGGTGCAGCGCCAGATGAAATCTGTCAATCTAGTGTCCAAATCTTTCCCATCAATGAATTTTCCACTTCTGTACCGCACCCAGAAAAATGAATTTTTGATTGCGAAGCCAAATTTTGCCTAGTTTTCGTTATTCTTGGTTTTTGGAAGCCAATTTTCTTGATCCAAGAGAAAAGTCTCTTAGAATTAAGAAAAGAAAAATTGAGCTAAGAAAATGGGCTTGAAAAAAACAATCCAAGAAAATACTTTCTGGGTGCGGGTGTTTCTTTTTGACATTCTTGCGGGCTTGCCTACCCCAGCCGCCCGTGAGGCACCGCAGGGCTCTTGATGATGCATGCTCACGGAGAAAAAAATATCAGCTGGATGTAGACAGCTAGCTTTCGGAGCTATGTAGCAAAAGATTAGCTGCTAAACGTTTAGCTGTGCAACGAAAAGTTTTCGTAGTGCAGCTAAGTTTTATCTGCATAGCTATAATAGCTATAATATTAGCGATCGCATATACGCAGCTAGTTTTTTTCTCTGCGTGCAGCCCTGGTGAGCGAACAATCTCGCACTCAAAGAAACACCCGCGCGGTACAACCTGACGTTAAGGGGAAAATAAGTGAATCCTCCGTAAGCGGCCGCCCGCCCCGCCGCGCCGCGCCTCGCCCGAGCTATTTTCTATTATTTTGTCGTTATGCGGCTCGGCTGGCTGCTCCCAGTTTGTCATCCGGTTAACGCCGCTGTCTAGTTACACGTTAATATTTACACTGATGGGCGAGCAGCAGAGTTCCCGCGGGCCGGAGCCGCAGCCGCCGCGGCGGCGGGGTGTCGAGGATCGATTGGACGTAGCCAGCTCTCACCAAATTTAGACTTGAGGCTCGCCGCGCCCTGGCCTGCCCTCACAGCAACCTCACAGCGCCCTGCGCGCCCCGCCCCGCCCTGCTCAGCCAACCTCTTCCTCCCCCCTCTTTCACTCTCTCTGATTTTTCTATGCATCCCCTCTCTGGTGCATCGCACAACTTACGTATCAGCCGAGGGGGTATGCACTCGCGTAATAGTCCGGCCACTCTATCCGTAATGAAGGCGTTCTCGTATGCGTAATAGAAGCGTGATAGGAGCGTAATAGCCGAAATTCTCCTTATTTTCCTTATTTTTGTGTCGCTTTATGCTGTTTGGCCTGTTTTTGGCTCAATCTGTACAATTTCGGAGCGTAATACGCGTAATAGTCGGGTCACAGATTTTGTGAGTGAATACCCCCTCGGTATCATCCCGCAAGTAGTATTTTTGGGACAACACATGCACATACCTAGAATTAGAAAACTCGACTTGCATACAATTTATAAATGTATTTTAAAAAAAGCATTAACGCGAAATGCTTATGCCTACGGTGTGAACCGTAAATTTGTTGCGTGGTCCGGACCGTAATTATTAGTTACGCGGTCTATCCCTTAATTACAGGACGCGCCGTAACTATGCAATTACGTTAGGGACGCTCGATTCACCACCTAGCCTAAAAGTACTACATATACCGTTACGGTGTGACCGTCCATGAAAACTGCGGTGAGGACCACGTGCAACCCATTACTGCCATTACTGCCTTGTACAAGAAGTCATTATTCCTAGCAGTGTTCCTTTAACCCTCAAACTTTGTCAGGTGCTTCGCCCCACGGCCGGCACGTGTCCAATGTATTTCGCAGTTTTTTTTTTCCCTTCCCTTTTATTTTTTCGTTTTGTCTGATGAGGCGTCAGACAATTAGCGTAGCGGTGAGCCACCTCTGCGCTGCGGTCGGGTTGATCGGGTCGGGCCAGCAGGTGCCACCAGGTGGACCCACGCGCGGTACTCTGCAAAGTGTCGTCTGCCCGTTTCGCGTCGGTACCTCCTCGTTCCGTCTCACTTGAAACGGTCGCACTGCTTCTGAGGGGGAGTTTTCTCCTCTCCTCTCCTTGGACCTCGTCCTTGCATGATGAAAGATGGTTACAGTTGTGCGGTCGGAAGTATTTTCTGACACTCGTCCGTTTTCTTTTTGGGAGTGTAGTTCGGTGAGCCGCCGCGCCGTGCGGCCGTCACCTCAGCATCTATGGATAGCGCTGACCTCAGCGCGCCGAGGGCCCCCGAACCACAAGGCGGACATACTCGATCAACAGATTTTTACTCTTCGCTTTACAAGACATTTTTCATTTTATGAAGAAACCATTTTAAAACGTGGGGAATTCCCTCAGACGATCCAGCTCTTAGAATAAGTGAATTTTGTGGGGGTTTTGTTTTCGAATCGTCTGAGTTCATGTCTGTTCGCGCTTCGCGTTTTAGTGGGCCAATTTTCTTGGACTTGCTTTGCTTCCCTCTGTTCCGTTATTGAGGAGTGCGGTGTGGAATGTCTCCGGCCTAGCCTCACAAAAGGCCTTCCCGCCTCGCCCTGCACTCTCCACGCCCGTGTCCCGCGTCCCGCCTCTCTCACTTCCTATTATTCAAGGGAAAGGACCTCAGGGCTCTGGTCCAGAGGAGGGGGCAGCCGGAGTTTGGCCGCAGAGGTGGTCATGGACGTGTCCTTGAGCGGTTCTCCTCCGGTTTGTGCAGCTCACGTCCGGAAACTGCGCATGCTGTTTGCATTATGGAATGCCGTAGTAAGGAGAATGGGAAAAAATTCTCGCTCATTCTAGACGAGTGTTTGAGTATTGAGTATTTGAGTAGGACTTTGACGCTGGTGGCCATAGGGGTTGCAACCCTTCGCCTCTGTTGCCCCCCCCCCCCCCCAAATAAAGAAGGTGTAGCAACCATCGGATATGGTTTTATTGTTCAGGGATCACCTGAAAGAAAACTCATGATGGGGGCAGCATTACGAATTATGCTTGTCATAAAGGAATTTCTGTCGTGACAGTATAGCCTTATTGCGGACCAATTTATGGTTATTTCCCTGCCCTCTGGGCTGGTCATGGGACGGTTGCTCCAACTTCTAATTCGATCATGGGAGCGGCGCGAGTCCTCCTCCTGTACCTTTCGACTTCCCTGCTCCAGCTGGCCGCGCTGCGCCGGCCGCCTCGCGCCTCGCGTGCTCTCCAGCGTGGCTCTGGCACTGGTCGACCTTTCCCTCACGCTCGCCCCGCTCCGACCGGACCAGGGCGCCTCCGCCGCCGCACCCACGCCTCCTTAAACTTGAGACTCGAGCGCTTAAACGCCTGCTGACCCCATCTCCTCTCCTCTCTCCTCTCCCTCTCCTCTCCTCTCCTCTCTCCTCTCCTCTCCTCTCCTCTCCTCTCCTCTCCTCTCCTCTCCTCTCCTCTCCTCTCCTCTCCTCTCCTCTCTCCTCTCCTCTCCTCTCCTCTCCTCTCCTCTCCTCTCCTCTCCTCTCCTCTCCTCTCCTCTCCTCTCCTCTCCTCTCCTCCTCTCTCATCTCTCCTCTCCTCTATCTTTCTTCCCCTCTCTCTCTCTCTCTCCTTTGCCCCCGCCTTCCTCTCCTCCCTTTCCTGAACCTCGAAAATCCGTCGTGAGACCGTGAGGGCAAGAACAAGTGAACCGTTCAAAGTCCTTTCACGGGCTGACGGGCCGGGCGCGGGGCGGCGCGGGGCGGCGCGGGGCGGCAGTCGGGTCTGCTGCGGTGTGTATCGCATGGCCCAAGCCGCTTAGCTCAGTTTGCACCAGGGTCTTGTGCTGCCCGGGCCGAGCCGGGCCAGGTCCTCGAGGAGTCAGTCGCAAAGTGGCATTGGGGAGGGCGGGGGCATCTGATATGCTGCCACAACCAGAGGGGCGGGGGAAAGGCTGTGTTTTGGCTTGGGAGTGGTAAAAAAAAAGGGGGGGACGGGGGTGGGGATGAGGTCGCAAATGTTGGCACGGTATATTCTCTTTGTAATAGTTGTGATCTGATGCGAACGGAGCTTCTCTGTCGGTAGGTATAAGGTCTGCTTGCGCAAAACGAATCTTTTACACCCCAAAAATATTTTAAAGAACAAGTTAGTGCATAGTTGTATGCACTGCATACATACAGGGTGGCCCATTTATACACCATTGTTTGTGCAAGTGTATGGAACCCATTCTACTTCAGCTGTGAGAGGGCAAGAGGTGAGGAGGGGCTCCTCCCCACCTCTCACCTTGGCATCACTCAGCTGGTGTAGAATGGGTTGCATTTTTACACAAACAACGGGGTAAATGGGCCACCCTGTATAGAGCGATGTCGACGAGGCGAGAGTGAACTGCCTTAACCCCCCCCCCCTCCCCCCCCCCCACACACACATTTTCTCTGCACGTAGTGAAAATGACTCGTGTCAAGATGAACGTTTTTAACGGCCGCGACGAGCATGTCCTGCTGCACGGTACCGAGGGACCTCACCTCCACCTCCTCCAATCAGTGCACACTCTACAAGGAACTTTTTCGTATAGCACAAAGAATTGTGTTTCACAGAAATATTTGTTAAATTCAAAAATTTTCTTTCTAAGAATTTACGAGTGTGGTAATCACATGCCAATAATTTTTCTTTTCGGTGTTTATCGTTTATCATGCTCTTTTGGGTTTTCCCTCATAAAAATGTGCAAAAAATAACATAAATTTCAAAGTTTTCTCGTAAATTTTACCGAAAACCGTTGGTAATCACTGAAATCAGTAATGGTGTGCACGCTCCCGAACCGAGCGATGGACTCCTCGGCTGCACCAGCTGCACGGCGCCTTACGGAGCGGTGCGGGTAGGCAACCCTCCTACACCCGCGTCCGGCGGTGCGGTCTAACCGCGGCAGCGTGAGGGGTCTCGTGCATGGCTGCACGTCACGGGTGCCGAGCCACCCTGCTGCATCCCCGCCCTTCCCGCACGGGACTCCTCTCTGCTTTTTCTCTCTTTTCTTTGATCTTTTTCTTTTTCCCTGCCCTGCTGTCTTCCCTCGTCCCTAACCCCCTGCATGCAGGAGAGCTCTGCGCGTCTGTGTGTGCAGTGCAGCCGAGGGGGGAATCACCATATAAAATGTGTACAATGATTTTTTTGACTTTCGATTTTTTCTTCTTTTGATTTAGCAAAGAAAGGTTTTGTCACTTTTTGATCTTTTACCCCTATTTTTAAATTATTTCAATTTTATTTCAGTTTTTTGTTCAGTTTTTTCTCGACTCTTCGGAGTTTTCTGTGTACTCGATTTTTTAAATTTTTATTTTTTATATATTTTTCGGGGAGCCTTACAATGAATTTTCGAAGTCACTCCCCCCCCCCAACTCCCCCCTTCCTCGCTCTCTCTCTCTCTCTCTCCCCCTCTCTCTCCCTCTCTCTCTCTCTCTCTCTCTCTCTCTCTCTCTCTCTCTCTCTCTCTCTCTCTCTCTCTCTCTCTCTCTCTCTCTCTCTCTCTCTCTCTCTCTCTCTCTCGGCGGGCCTGGCGTCGTGGGAAGTGGGTGTAGGGGCGTCGCGACGCCCAGGTGCGGGGCGGGGAGTGACTCTGCCCCTCGCCCCGCCCACGGCGCTAGTTCTTTGTCTGCATTACCATCTCTCTCCCCAGGTCCGCTCTGCTATGCGTACTTTTACCGAAGCGCTAGCAGTTCGACGGCGTCATCACCTCCCACACCCACTCCCCCACCACACCACACCACACGTGTAAGCAACACCGCTCTGAGCCCGACTGCTGCTGTTACAGCGGCGGAGGGAAAAGGGAGAAGGGGAGAACAAAAAACAAAAACTACTGAGCAGCGAAGTCGCTCTGCGAACTCCCGCGGGTGTAGTACAAACAGTTTGGCAGATTTGGCGAGGCGAGCTCACAAACAACTCCGTGTGGTTAACTCGCTGACAGGATTGGCTGTTCTGTACAAAATGAGAAAAACGCCTAAGAATTTGCAAGGTTCATCGACGTTTTTTTTTTTTGCGAAGAATGTGAAAATATATCACGAAAATGTCGTTGGTTTGCTCGTAAAGAAAATATTTATTTCTTAGTTAATATCTGGGGTCGATAAATCAGTAACGTGTGTATTTCGCAGTTATTTTTTCTGCCTTCCCCGCACCCCTCTCCCTTTGCTGCATTCTGTTTTACACTACTGTACCCGCCCCATTTTCACAAGGAGGCTGTGTGATTGAAAGCAAGGGAAATGCGGTGCCTTTCAGCGGCCTTTCAGCCTTTCAGGCGAACGGCTCAACCAGCAGGCAGCCTCACCTCACTCTCCTCTTATTTTTCTCACTAAATATCTAGGTTTTTATGCAGCCGGTTTCTGATGAATTTGTATGTGATTCGGAACAGTTTTGTTCAGAAAACAGAATTTTTTCATTTAATGTGTAAATATGGAAATTAAATTACATGTATTACTGATTTAAAAAATTGTCAGTAATTTGCAAAAAGAAAATAAAAAAAAAATCTATAATACTGTGAAAGGGCTTAAAAAATCAGTAACGTATCGAGACTGCGCCAGGAGCGGTTTCAGATCCGATTGAAGGGGAAATTGTGAGTGTTTGTGTGTGGAGGGGGGACCTAAGTTTGCCTACGTACACGCACAGGGGTGTTGTGGCGCTGTGTGTGCCTACCTTCCCGGTGGCTGTCAAAAGACGACCAGGGGGAAAGGGGGGGGGGGGGAAGCATCGCGCCCTTACACTGCGCCTGCCCCGCGCAGCCTCCGCCCCCGTGCAGCTTCGGGCCAGAGGGCTCAACCTTTGTCCTCATAAGACTAAAGGGGAAAAGGAAAGGGGGGGGGGGGTACTTTCTGCTCCAGGCTCTTTTCTTGTGTCCCTCCAATTCTTTTTTATCTTGGTCTCGTTTCTATTTTCTCTTATTCCCTCCCACTCTCTCCTCGGTTTCGTTTCACCTCTGGATGTTCGCCTCTTATTCCGCATCTTTTCCTCTCCTCTCCCCTCCCCTCGCACCTCATATCCCTATCATATTTTTCACGCCTCCCCCCACTCCCTCTGCGCCCCTTTTCCCTATTCATGGTCTCCCACGGTGCCCACCTGCCCCGCCCCGCCCCGCCCCGCTCCGGGCCCTCCAGCAGCAGGCTCCGGGCGAGGCTCCGGGTGCCAGGCGCTCCGGTTCTCTCCCGGATGGAGCCCACTGCGGGCGGAGCCCTATGGGTTAAAAGGGTGGGGGAGGGAGAGGATAAATGGTGTTATACTCTCAGTGTTTGAAAGTGTTTCCATGTTGGCAAACTACTCGCGTCTCGCGGCGGCAGGCCGGCTCGACTTGACATACAACGCGCCACTCTGCCAATAACAAATGTTGTTATAACTGCTGAAGTTGCGTCGCGCCGCTTCCGGCCCCGCGGCGCAGCGCGGCGTGGCGGCTGCGCGCTGTATCCGGATAAGGGCAAAGGCAATGCACAACAGCCTCCTTACCCTCTCTCCGGCCATAACCCAACGCAAAATTATAAGCGCGCTTTTAGTTCGTCGTGGCGAACCCCAGCGAATCAAATAGCGAACCACTGTGAAAAATGTCCTCGTTGATTTACGAAAAAAAATAAATTGTAAAGTAAGATTTATTACGAAACGTGTTTTAACTTTACGACTGCCCATTCTTACTGGTAAACGAATTTCTAGTCGATATATGTAGTGGTTGTAATTTAACGATTTGCAATTATAATTTCACAACTGCCTTTCGCGGAAATTTATTTTCCGTAAACCTCAAAGTATTTTTCACATTGACTGAAAGCGCTCAAAAAATTAAGCGATAAAATCTGTTTGCGTCAAGACGCGGTCATAGAGTACGGGTCATTCCTGGCTGACTTTCCTCTAGATTTTCTCATCGTGAGGCACAATAAAGGCGCGGTGCGGTGGCGTGGCCGGCACCCGCCGAGCTGACCGCTGCAGCCTCAGCCCAGCCTCCCCAGAGCCCCCCCCCCCCCCCAATCCCCCTTCACATGTTCTCGCCCCCTACCACTGCCGGGTGCAGCCTCGCCTCGCCTCAGGTGCAGGTTGTTGCCCTTCAGCTCGAACCGCAACCCGCCGCGCCCCACCCGGGGTTGCCCCGCCCCGCCCCGCCCCGCCCTTGTGGTGTGCAGACCGTGCAGACCCCGCCCGGCCCGGCCGGCAGCCTCTACCCCGCATCGTCCCCCATTGAATTATTGAACGCGTGCCTCGGCCTCGGCCGGAGAGGCAGCAGGGGAGGGGTAGGCAAGGCACCCCGCGCGACTCGGGTATGCGAGAGGCAGCACTAGTAAAACAAATGCTTAGTTCTAAACATCAATTGGTGTTTAGTTCGAAAGCTATATACACCTGCTGGTGTATAGTTGGACCAACTTGACATCAATTGGCGTTTAATTAGTTCAACTATACACCAGCTGGTGTATAGTTTTTGAACATGTGGAACTTAAAACACCAATGATGTATAGAACAAATCATTTGTTGTGCCAGTGCAGCCCGGTGTACATGGAATATTTTTGTAAAACTTGTCAATAATTTTGTGTACAATAAAGTTAAGTCACAAATTTGCCCACGTTCAGGGTTTTATTTTATTTTATTTTTTTTTAAATTAGCGATTTGACATACTTTAGGAGCGTGTTGAGGGTGCTTGGAGTGGCATGGCGAGAACTGATCTGATGGGTCGGAGGAATATAAATTTATAAAAATTTGCGCTGGTTGGTAGGCAACCCATCTAGCAGTACGGAGCGGAACGGGCGAGGGAAGCGTCAGCCCGCGAGCACCGAACTCCGCGGTCCCGTGACTGCCCGCGGCCCGCGGCCGCGGCCACCCCTATCGCTAAACCGCTGAGCGGCGCGAGGGGTGGCCGCGGATGTTCGCGGAACCGCGGAGCGGTAAGTGGCAGGAAAGGCAGCCCGAGCTCGCTGCACGCGGCGGCGAGGTGCTGCGGCTGGGGTATGCTAGAGTCCTAGGGTAGGCAGCCCGCGTTCCACGCGCAGCGCAGCGGCACTGCTGGTGAAATACATCACCAAATTTGGGCGTTGAAGTTTTGTATCGCCATCCTAGAGCAAGGCAGGTTTTCATCACCCGAAAAGGGGCGAGAGAGGTTCATATCCCTCAAAAAGAGGTGAGACATGTTTGTAACGCCCCAAATTATCTCACCTATTTTTGGGTGATAAAACCTGTCTCACCTCTTTTTGGGAGATACAAACCTGTCTCTCTTCTTTTTGTGGTGACATAAATATCTCACCTGTTTTCGGGTGATTCAAATCTGTCTAGCCCCTCTGAAGGTGAGGCGTATCACCTTTTGATTTATAGTGGGGGTGCTGCGGCTCGGCTGGGGGTATGCAAACGGCTGCTACCCGCCCGCCTACCTACTGCGTTCTCATGCCCTCCTCTCCTCTCCTCTCCTCTCCTCTCCTCTCCTCTCCTCTCCTCTCCTCTCCTCTCCTCTCCTCTCCTCTCCTCTCCTCTCCTCTCCTCTCCTCTCTCCTCTCCCTCCTTTCCTCTCGCAACCCCTGCCTCTCTCCTCATTCTCGACATTCCCCGCCTGCTCTCCCACCCCGGCCGTGCTGCCGCCGTGCGTACAGTCAAGGCCGCGACTCTGAGGCGCCGCGCCGTCCTGCGGTTTGGCGCCATCGAGGCTGTCAAGGAGGAAGTAGGATGGCAGAGAGGAGAAGCATTGCCCGTCTAAATAAGTGAGGGTGAACGTGGGCATGCGGGGAGAGCAGAGGAGAGAGGTCAATACTGTGTCGGAGCGAGGGAGAGCTGGGCTGGACCGGGACCGGAGCGGGCTGTGTCTGAGGGCCTTGGAAGGGAGGGGCTCAAGGCTGAGGACGGGTCCGGTTCTAAAAGTCAATGAACCCCAGCCTACTTACTCCCTGACGTTTAGTTGCCGGGACAGGGAAAAGTTGTCTGCAACGACGTCGCAGTTGCGGCAGCAAAATTTCCTTAAACCCGGAAAACCGTGTTCTTGACTTAACATGTTTCTTGATTTATTCAAAGTGCAATGGGCCGTTTGAAGAGCGTGATATTGCAACAATGAAGCGGATTTGAATAAATCAAGAACGTGAAAGACCAAGAACCTTTTACTAATATTAAGAACACGCTTTTCTGGGTGTAGGTAGGTGGCGATCCATTTGTCTTGAATGTGCGAGCGATCCGTTTGTCTTGAATGTGCGAGCGTATCAGAATCGGAGAGCTTCGGACAGTATACTGCGGGTTTGTCTACCCAATGGGCCTTACGGCCGGAGCGTGTCGTTGGTTGGCTTACCTACTTAGAGTTCCGTGTTCTCTAAAACTACCGGTATGAGCCGGTAAAAATTCCAAAACTTCAGCATTCACAAAGCGGAATGTCAAAATTTGGGCATCACTCCAGGGCGTTTTAGAGAGTGCAGCGGCCTGGAGAAGAGATGCAGCCCCGGCACCATCGCGGGATGACAAAATAAGGCCCGATAGTAATCATGGAGACTCCTGCCAGGGACGCTGTAAGGGGAGATAGAGGGAAATAAAATAGAGGTGGGTGGAAGATGGCAAAGTGTAAAAAGAGAAGTAAAGATAAGAGGCGGGGGATTACGAGGGTGGAAAAAGGGAGAGGGGAGGAGCCATGACGGGTGTGTTGGGCGAAGAAGAGGTTTTGGGGCGGTGCGGCCGCGCGCGGTAAATAGAAATAAACCGAAAGAGGAGAGCCGTTCTCCTCTGAGCAGATAAACAGCAAATATCTCCGGTTGTGATCTCCCCCGCCCCGTTCTCTGCGCTGCCGCCATTCTCTCCCTGCTAGAGGTGGGCACTTCTCGTGAAAAGTAAATTAGAAATTATGCGTTAAACTTTAGGTCAAATATAGGACTAAAATGCGCAAAAAGGTGAAAAACCCAACTTTTGACTTTTTCCATTTTGTTTTGTGTTGGTTCCCATATTTTACAAGTGGAAAAGAAACATGTTTGATACTTTTCTAAAGCACACGGAACTCGCCTCCCTCAGGCGTCGTGGTTGCGCTCCAACGAACTGTAACCGAGGGGTGGCCAACTCGAAAAAAACGTGTACACAGAAATACCTGTGTATTTCGAGAAATACACTAAAATACAAGGAAATACTCTACAATACATAGAAATACATAGAAATACTCAACAAAAATATGAGAAAAATACCGAAAAATACATTAGAAATACAAGAAATACAAGGCAAGTGTACACAGAAATACATGAGTTGGCCGCCCCTTGACTGTAACCGCACTCCCTCCCCTTTGCAGCCCTGGCTATAAAAAAGATTAATTCTCTATAAAAATTAATTCTCTGTCAAGAACCATCCGTTCGTGAGTAATAAAATCACTACTTTTAATTTATTTACACGCAAAAAATGCAAATCATCCGCAAAGCTTGCGGAAAATGGCTGATATGCTAAATTATGTGACCTGTAATAATGCTATTTTCCCTAGACGTGTTGTAGTCCATATCTAGCTACCCATTTTTGATGATTTTAATTCGTTATGCCAAATGTGCGATAAAGTGCCGATCCTCATTCCGCTTCTCTAACTCCCAAGGACGACCCTTGTCCGCCCCCCCCCCCCCCCCCTCCTCCACCCTCTCCCCTGCGCTCTGCGAGTACATGGCGCGGAAGGCTGTAAAACCACTTGCGTGTGTGGAACAACGGTCAGCTGGCGAATAAGTTGGAATGACACAAAGTCACTTTGCTATCCGGCCGTTTCATCGCGAAGAGAGGGGGAGAGGGGGGGGCAGAGGGGAGAGGGAGAGAGAGAGAGAGAGAGAGAGAGAGAGAGAGAGAGAGAGAGAGAGAGAGAGAGAGAGAGAGCTGGAATGTGTGTGAAGATCTGCTCTGTGTGTGCGCGCAGCGGCGTGCCGGACCTGTCCGGCGAGGTGCTTTTGTTTTGGTCCGCTGTGCGAAACGGGCGCGGTGCGCGCGGTCTGTGCGGTGAGGCTGGTGCTGGCACAGCGGGAGAGCAGCGGGGGAGAAATTGGGGAATAAAAGTTGAACAATCTCGCCCGCCCCGCCCCGCCTGGCCCCGGTCCACTCCACGCGCGGCCTCGGATAGGTTTTCATTGTTCGGGTTAATCGCGGTGCTGTGCCGCTGCTGTGAGCAGTTAGCATTGCGTCGAGTCCGCGGCGCAGTTCTCACCCTGAAAAATTTACCGACTTTGAAGTTTAAGATATGTGTTTCTAAGGTGTTCTCGCGCTCACCCGCCCGATCGCCAACACTAATTTGCGCTACACTGATATCAAAATCTATTGATGAAGCTGAGATCATTGCCTCGCGTGTTGTTTTTTTTTTTCGCGGTAAAATTTGTTAACAAAGTACTTTTCAGAATAAACTTTTCGGGGGTTTCGCAGTTTCGCCCTCCCACTCCACAATCCCACCTTCCCTTTACCACTTTCGGTTTTACTTTATCTGTCTTTCTTCCCCCCTCCCTGTCCCTCTCTATCTCTCACCCTCTCCTCCCCTCCTCTCCCCGATCCCTCCTCCCGAGTTATCGAAATATAGCATCAGTTTGGATTTTCTAATCGATACGATACGGCACGCGATTGCGACTCGCTCTCGGGATATCCTTTTGTTGTTATTACCCTATGGGATGGCTGCGTCCTCGTCTACCCCGACACAAACACACACACACACACACACACACACACACACACACACACTCACTCACACGCCTAGGCTTATCTCCCGCCGCGCGTGGCTCCGCAGAGATAACGGTTGCGCTTTGCCCGCCCCGTCCCGCCCTGCAGTGTCGCGCCGGTAGCGCTCAAACCTGGACGCACCGATTTCATAGTTGCTCTCCCTTTTCTTTTTCCCGCGTCGTATATTTTCCCTTCAGCGCGCCGCCGTTTACCGTGTTTTTTGAGGGAAGCAAGCGCTGGTTTCTCTGTGTTTTATTCTCGATATCGAACGTGAGCCCGCCGCGCCCCGCGCCGCCATGCCGCTGTACCGCCGCTCGGGCGTGGTGTCGGTGCCGCGGGTGCCGCGCCGCTACCGCCCCGCGCTCTCCCCCATCCTCTCCCCCATCATCTCCCCCGTCATCTCCCCCCGCAGCCGCGACTGCTCCCCGGAGCGCGCCCCCCGCCGCGGCTCGGGCCCCGTCGAGGCGTACAACCCCGTGCTCAGGGCGCTCCTGGTGACGGCTGCTGCTGCTGCTGCGCCTCCCGGCGGCTACGGTCGACCAGCCGGCGACGGTGACCCTGGTGGTTTCTATGACGACGATGACGACGACGTTTTGGAAGTGGATCTGGACGTCGATGAGGTGGACGGGGCCGCGCCGCCGCGCCGCGGGTTCGGTACGTCGCGCGCGCGCCGCGCAGGACATCCGCTGCAGGCTGATTCCGAACAGCGTGTTGTGGTAGTAGTAGTTGTCCTCTCTCTTGCTCCGTATGGACGTGTCCCATGAGTGCGACAAGGACAGGGAGACAAAACCACTGCGAGCGGAATCAGCGCGCTGACCTCGATCAAGAGTTCGTCTGACTCGCTCTTACGAGTGTTGGAATACGGTGTCGAGCGCCGCTGTTCAGGAGCTTTGGTAAAAAGCCTGTGTAGGTGTGTGTGTCAGTGGGGCACTCTTCCTTTCACAGTGTACCGGTCTACCATGTTATGCGTTTTATCACTCGGTTCAGGAGCGTATGCGATCTCCAATTACCAGTGATCACGAACAGTTTTCAGAAAAAAATGGAGAGAAGAAAAAAGAAAAAAAAGGAAGAAAAAAAACGATATCTGAGGTTGTTTCTTCCATATTTTCATAAGGACAAACCCAAAGGAGCGTTAAAAACTACGAAATGATGCATTTTTGGGATGAGATTTCCAGTGATCAAAGTGTACCCATGATTACCAGAGTGGTGGACTTCTCGGTTATTATTCCCCATATGATGTAGACAGGCTTTTTGCTTACAAGCCTCTTAAAGTGTTTGATGCTGTGTCCATTCTCATTCCAACCCTAGTAAGTGTGTGTCAGTGTCGCAGGAAGCCAAAGTGTATGAATGTCGCTCACTTGTTGAGTGGATTTTTTCTCGGACACGTGTGTTCACGTTTTGTTCTAGGGGAGGGCAGGGTAAGGCTTTCCTCGTGAAGTTCAAGTCAGGCCGTACGGCTTCTGCTAGTGACAATTGCGGCAATGTTGCCCAGGAAGAAAGACGGGGGGTGTTTGACATGTCGGCCGGACCACAAGTGGCTGCCCCGCCCCTCCCCACCCTGCCCCTGCCCCGCCTTACGCCGCATGCCGATAACGGCATGCCTCCTGACACGCCCCGTTCCTGTCTTGTAATCAAAGACTTTCAAATCAGACACTGACAAGTGTCGTGTCGGACGCAGTCTTACGATCACTTTAAAACGCTCAAATTTGAGAATAAAGAAAAAATAGCTCATTTATTTCGTAGGAGACAAATGTCTGCAAAGCCTCAGTTTGGCAAGATCTGGTGACCGACATTTCAGTCTAATACGTGACGCCCCATACGAAATACTGAGATGTTTAAACTAAGCGTGTAAAAGTTTTCAGTAATGTTGTCATAACACTTGTAACTTTGCAACTTTTGTGTTTAGGACACGGTCAGTGGACGGCTTTCTTCTCTTTGTTCCCTATAACTCTCTGGAAAATTGTGAGAGGGAGTTCATACTTCTTTCAAATAGTTTATTTCACTATAGTTTTTTTTTTTTTTTAAATAAAAAAAACGAGGGGGGATGCACTCGCGTAATAGTCGGGTCACTGGTCACTCTATCCATATAATAAAGGCATGCGTGATAGAGGCGTAATAACCAAAATTTTACATGTTTCGTTTATTTTTCTGTCGTTGTCGGCGTTATTTTTTGTACAAATCTATATAATTTCGGAGCGAAATAGAGCATCATAATCATAGACGCAATAGTCGCATCTGAAATTTTAAGAACGAATACGAAAACCCCCTGTAATGAAAGGTATGACTGAATTCCTTTAAAAGGTCTTTTAAAAGGCTCATATTAAAGATGTGGAAGTAATCCTAATGGCACCAGTAATACCTTTGCAAAAGCAATTATGCAGTACATCTCTAACGGGATACGAGTCACACTCCAGTTTTTTCCAGCGTGAACGCCCGACGAGAGCAGATTTAATGGGGTAAAAGGCGAACGGAGAACGGTTTCCAATACGAGAACGAATGCCGTATCAATTATGAAGAGCGCCAAATCTCCCCCGGGTACGAGAGGCTCGGGCGGAACGGGAATGCGGACCACATTGTTAAAAATTTCTTGGCGTGAACCGGGAGCCTTATTATTTTTCCGTCCGAAACAAGTGTCCAAGTGTAGTCATTAACAAACCTCGCAACACATGTTTTCCTAGTATTTTCTTTTCGTTGGGTGTTACCAAATCTGTTTGAGAAGGAAAAAGCACCTATGTAATGTACCGGGCGTTTCATAAAAGACGCAGATGCGGGCGGGCTAGCCTACCCAACGGGCTATGGCGCCTTACGGGAAGATCGAGTAGGCAAACCCGCTCGCACCTGCGTCTTTTATGAAACGCCCGGCACTTTTATATAAGTACTTTTCAAACTCAAGGACAGTGCCTTACTGTAGATTTCACTAGAAGCTGCTGTGAAATTCTGTGCAAGCTAAGTGTTGTGTCCTTCGATGTCCCTGCTCATAGCTTTCCATACCGAGGAAGGGGGTCACTTCGAAAAGTCATTGTACGGCCTCAAAATATCATTTTAAAAAAATAAAAAATATCTAATTTAAATCAAGAAGTTAGATGTTTTAAAACAACGATAAAGGGAGATTTTTTTTTTTTTAAAAAAAAAAGGGCGAAATAAAATTTGAAAAAAATCAGAAACGGAGGTAAAAGATCAAAATTTATCATAAAGTGGCAGAAATTTTCCTTGAAAAATCAACTGAAAGAAAATCCTAAGTCTAAAAAACTATTATACACGTTTTGTATGAGTGATCCCCCTCTCGTCAATGTGGCCGGGCCGTGATGTGCGCTATCTCTAGTCTAGCCGGCCCTGCAGGCCTCGCTGCAGGCAGGCAAAGGATCGACATGAGCCGAGCCTTTGGTCACAAATAATTCGATATCTGAATCGGTGATCTGCGCGGTTGGGTCGGGCGGGGCGTCTAGCCCGGGAGCGAAGCGGAGCGGACCAAAGCAAAGCAGCTCGGAGCTTCTATCTCAGACGAACGCCGTTGTTATTTTTTCTTCCCTTTGCTCCTTCGACTCTGCCATTATTTTTCCATATCTCTCTCTCTCTCTCTCTCTCTCTCTCTCTCTCTCTCTCTCTCTCTCTCTCTCTCTCTCTCTCTCTCTCTCTCTCTCTCTCTCTCTCTAACTCTTTCTCTGCTCCCCCTGCTGCCTTTTCTATGGGACTCTAGAAGTCATTTTCCTCCGAGCCCGCCCGCCTTGCAGCGTTTGGCCCCACACCGCTCACCCGCGTTTCAACTTTTTTTCACGTGTTCTCCAAACAATCCGTCGTTTGATAACGATTTCCAGCTTTAGGGAAAATTGCTATCCTCCTCATGAGGGCCTCACCTAAATAGAAGACGCGCCTTGTTCAGTCTGTCTGTCTCTTTAAGCAGAAACCGGCAAAGCTGACACACTTTTTGTTTAACCAAGAGGCCCAGTGGTAAATTCTACAGCGCAGCGGGTTAGCGAGAAAGGCTGCTGGTTGGTGGTGCGCTCGCTGCCGGATCGCCTGGTGGGTAGGCACACCCGCAGCTCACTCGTGCGCTCGCAGCTCGCGCATTGCCTACCTCTACGGCGCTCGGCTGGGCTGAGCCTGGGCAGCGCAGGGGGAGTATGGGGTGCGCTCGCTGCCGGATCGCCTGGCGGGTAGGCACACCCGCTGCTCACCGGTGCGCTCGTTGCTCGCGCATTGCCTACCTCCACGGCGCTTGGCCGCGGCTGGCCTGGGCAGCGGAACGGAGTAGGAGGCGAGTTGCGCCCCGGGTACACTACAAAAGCAAAGATAGGACGTGACATCCATTTAAGGGTGCTGTTAGTTAGTATCAGTGCATTCACAAAGGCACTATACAAATAGTACTCCTTGAGACCTTACTGTCCTCGAGGTGCTACGTTTTATTGCATTTTGACAACCATGCCTCGCTAAAGGCATTGAAATTAGATCTTCTTAAAGGCATCAGGCCCTACGTTTGTTATCCCACTGCAGAACCCATAATGGAACCACCATATTTTATTCATGCTGCTTGATTTGCTGAGCAGCCCCACGCTCCCATGACGAAACATAAGTTACACTCCGCCCAGAAATTGATTAACAGGTAAATGCGCAAGGCAGCCATGACACTCAACTTTTTCTGCTCAGCTTTTACTTGGTGTTTGGTGTTCTCCATAACGGTGAGGACGAAGCAGCTTGAGACATCCCATAACACCAACTTTGCTGCTCTTTTATTTCTTTTATTAAGTTTGGCTCCATCAAAGTCGCCCCTTCCTCCAGCCCAGCCCCACCTTACCTTCCCATCGATGCGACACTCTCACTCCCACACTCTCTTCCGCCTCCTCTCTCTCCCTCTTTCACACTTTTCTCTCCCTTCTCTCTCTCTCTCTCTCTCTCTCTCTCTCTCTCTCTCTCTCTCTCTCTCTCTCTCTCTCTCTCTCTCTCTCTCTCTCTCTCTCTCTCTCTCTCTCTCTCTCTATGCGCCTTTATGCGTGGGTGAGGTGAGGTGGCGGGCGGACTGAAGGCTCAAATCCTCACCAAGGGCTCAACCCACTCCGCTCAAAGTGTTGGGTCCCGCCCCCTCTCATCTGTCTCTCTCATGCACACTCTTTTTCCCACCCCCCTCCCCCCTCTCTCTTTCTCGTTATCCCCCTCGTACCCCTATCTTCTTCCCTCTCATGCGGGCGGGGCCCCCGTGTCGCGTCAGTCGCAATTAGCCTTTGCGAGCGTTAAGTACAGCTGGCAAAGCATTTTGTCGCGCTTTTTACGCGCCTATTTTGCTTCCTTTCACACTTACGTAGACGGCCCGCTTCGTCAGAAAACCTTATTCACACGAAATGTTAGCTTTGCTAAAAAATAATTAAAGCGATGAGAAATAATGAGACTCCATGGATAAATTTAGTGTTGAAACTCCACACATATATTCATGTTTTTAAATATCTCCTCATAAACACATCCTTCACGGTAAAAACAATGTCTGATTTTTTGAGGAAAAAGGGAAAACTTTGAGAACCTTGGATGATTTGAGGAAAACTCCTTAGACTTAAAGGAAGTCTCATCAAAATTTGTGGAGATTTCCCTTATTTTTTGAGGAGCCTTCCTCAAAATCTGAGGGGTTTCCCTCAAATTACGGAAGTTCCTCCAAGTTTTCCCTTTTTCCTCAAAAAGTCAGACATTGTTTTTACCGTGTTCCACTAGACTCCTGTGTGGTCTGTCTCCTATTCGATTGGGGGCCTCAACTTTGGCGATCTATTAAGGTCTTCGCGGTAATCTTGGAAACCTTAGGATCAAATTCCTTTCTTCTTTTTCGCGGAAAAAGAACGTGCAGCCCTCTTAGCCCCGACCCCTGGAAAAAAAAAAGGAAAAAAACATGTCCGACACGTCCGCGGGGCCGGGCGCCAGGCCGCAGCCCGCGCGTGTTCCGGACATGTTGAACGCTGTGCCGCCGGGTCGAGAAGGGCGGCTGTGCCCGCCCCGCCCTCACCCTCCCCCAGCCTGCCCCCTGCATTGTTTCACTTCCGACTGCTGCTCCAACTTTCTCTACCGCTTCCTCCCCTCTCTGCCCTTTTACGCTCCGCCCTCCACTCCTTTCCTCTGCTCGGTCGGGCCAAACTACCTCCCCTCCCTTACTGACACCGACTCCACCCGGCCGCGCCTCCGTGTCTCGCTGTACGTCCGTGCACCCCCCTCCCTCTCTCTCGATGAGAGGAGCAGTACAGCAGGCGGGCGGAGGGCCCACCCTATCCTGCAGGCTGATTCCGAAGATCGCTCTCGTACCCTCCGTCCCTCTCGCACCTATGGCGGTATCCCATGTTGGGGATGGCGGGGCCCCATGAGTGTGACAAGGACGGTGGGGCCACGAGAAACGATCTTCGGAATTAGACGGCTGCCCTGCCCCGCACCTCGCCCCGGCTCCGGGTATTATTTTGGTACGCGTCAGTGTCACTGCCAAGGGCGCGAGAGAAAGGGGAGGGGCGGAGCGTCAAGAGCAGGAAGAGAGGGTCGCTGCGGGGCTGGAAAGTGGAGGAGAGAGAGGGGTGGTCCCCCGCTGGCGTAGAGAGTATGAAAATGGTGAGTAAAGCGGAAACGAAAACGAGGACAGTGATAGGCCGTCGTGAGGGCCGTTGGGCCACCGCAGAGTGGCACCGGCGGAGAGGAGGGGAGGGGGGAGGAGGAGGGAGGGGGCATTCGAGCATCCCTGACGGATGTTCGCTGTCAGAGGGGATGTCCCTCGCCCGGCCCCATCAGCACGAGTCGGATGGTCGGAAACGTGTTCCCGTCCCTCCTCTCCCTTGGTCGCCCTCAGCTCCCCCCCCCCTCTTTGCTCCTCTTCCAACCCTCCGTCCTCTCCGGGCCGCGCGTATCGAACACTCAGACACAGATATGCCAGCAGGAGACAGGGTGGGGCGTCGGCGTCGGCCGTGACCTTGAGAGAAATGAATTTGGGAACCGCCCTCAGTTTTGACTCACTTTTAAAAAATCCGGGTTAATTTTATGTGCCCTCATTGCTCTTAGTTTTGTGAGATCACAACTAATAACTTGATTTGCATTCCCAATGGAGGCCTTAAATGCTTTTTACACCTCCTTTTATGAAATTCAAAAACCCTTTGGGTTATAATTTTTCAAAAAAATATGCCAAATATGCGGTTTGTGCTTCTGTTATTTATTTGTTTTTGTGAGTAATCCCAAATGTTTGGCGAGTTTTCGCGTGAATATCGCGAGAGGTTTTGCTCGTCGTGTATTGAAAGAGGTTTCTAGAGAGGGACCCTTGCCGTACTTCCCACGGTCGACTTCCTCCCCGAACGAGAAGCAGACGAGTGTTTTCGATCGGGTGGGTTGCCGTGTCTCGCGCAAGCTCGACGCTCACTGGCGTCCATTCTCTGGAAAAAAAAATTGTGACATGTGTCACACATGCTGGTATGACACCCTGCGTTGCGTCCTAGAGAGGTCAGGTGGCGTGTATGATGTGACCGTAGTTTTGTTCACGTTTGTGCTCTGATTATTCCTTGCGAACGATTTGGCTGCTTCGTAAGCTTACCAATGCATTTGTTCGCAATTGCAAAGGATTTTGTTCTCAATACTAAGAAGATCGTTCGCAATGACGAAGCAGCCATTCACAATCGTGCGCAAAAGGAATAGTGTGATGCGACCTCCTATATGTGCAACACCTCACACCGGAGCCGGTGTCTCTTTTTCAGCGGGTGGAAACTCTGCACTGTTAAAATTTTGTTGGGTTTTCCCAGAAATCAGATCAGGCCATGATTGGGATTTCCAAGATGACTTCGTTTTCTAGATTTAGGGTGCTTTAATAGGCGTATGATAAGCCTGATATGACGGTCACGTGTTGTTTTAAAGCTTTATTAGACAATTCAAAAAATCCTCATTAACTTTTACTCTCGCGGTTCTGCGCTATACGCGAATTTTGCAGCCCGGCGCAACTACGAAGTGTCGGGAAAATCCCAGAGGACTCTGGAAAGAAAGAAAATTCACGACTGTTCATTCGCGAAATCCCAGAACTTATTTTAACAGTATGTTGTCAAAACAGGCATGCACAGATGCTTTGTACGCTCTAGATCTCTGAAACTAGAAGTGATAAGCAAAAACCGTGGGCATTTTCGGAATCCTCGTGAAATTTCACGTGGCGTAAGCTACCTCTATGCATGCCTGTTTTTTCAACAGAGTTTCCACTCGCTGCTGCTCTTTATATGGTGTGACGTAAATTGTCGTCGCGTTACTTGGCTGTCGGGTCTCACCAATTGACACATTGTTTTTGTCATTGAACCTGAACCGGACCCCACACGCCCGCCCCCGCCCTCGGGTGTCGGTTGGGTCTGCAAAAGATTTATCCCGCCCGACTCTCTGGACGGCGTCGGAATCACCGGCTGGACCCCCGGCTGTGCCTCCGCGTGGCACTCGCACGCACTCTGCAAAACTTTTGCAAAGAATCGGGAAGCATTCTTAGGAAGTTTTTATTGCAAACTATTTTCCTCGCTGTGAGTACTATATTCTTCTTAAGTTGCAAAGAACAAGTTTGTATACGGTTACGGTGCTACAATCAATTTACTTTGCAAGGTGCAAAGAATCGGTTCGCAATGTGTAAGATATAGTTGGTAATGCGATGAATTTTTCAACGCTTCAAAATTCTTTGCAATGCAAAGGACAACTCTTTGCAAGCGTTTTACAGCGCAGACCTCCTCTGGACCAGCCAGGCTGCGGAGGTAGCTCCGCCTGCCTACGAGGCAAACTCTCCATACGCGAGACTGCGAGACACACAGGTGTCTTACTCGAGGGATTTTTTTGCCCATTTATCTGGCACCACTATCGTGTGACGTGAGCGATAGAGACAGCTCCAAGCCGCATCCTTTTCTCTCTCTCTCTCTCTCTCTCTCTCTGTCTCTCTGTTCCTCTCCTACTCTCTCTCTCTCTCTCTCTCTCTCTCTCTCTCTCTCTCTCTCTCTCTCTCTCTCTCTCTCTCTCTCTCTCTTCCACTCTTTTTCTTTTTTTCTCTTTTTCTCTCTCTTGGGCGATCGAGGATCTCAATCGAAAAGTATAGTATTGAGTTTTAGGAAAAGTTGCTGCGCGTGTTTGGATGCAATCAATGGAAACTTAGCTGACTGGATTGTGAGAGAAGGGGCTCGTTGTAACGGGGGGCAATTTGTCCGTCTGTATACGTGCCTGCGCGGTCCCTCTTGGATCCGAAAACGGTATTTGGTTTCCATCAATAAGCGCTGTTTTCCTTCTCGCAATCGTCTCCCAGGTCCCGCAGGTGTGGGGCGGCGGGTGGCATTCGACCGGGCCGCCCCACCCCGCCCCACCCCGCCCCACCCCGCCCCACCCCGCCCCGCCCCGCCCCACCCCGCCCCGCCCCGCCCAATACCCCACCCAATACCCCACCCAATACCCCACTCCACCCTGCCCCTTCCAGCAGCAGCCCATTCGCCCGGAACCGTGCCACCTGTAGGGCTCCAATCCTCCCGTTTGATGAAGGTGCTCACGGCGTAACTGGCTGCTGTGCGAAAACGTCCGCCCCGCCCGCCACCGCCCTGCCCCGCACCGCCCCACCCCGCTCCTCGCTCGTCCAGGTCGGCACACTCCCCCAATGAGACACGGGTATAAGGGGCTGCCCCAGTTTAACTGCCCGCAATGAGTAACGGCGGGGTAGAGTGTGGTGGGGTGGGGTGAGGTGGGGCGCACAGGAAGAAAAAAAAAATTGTTGGTTTGTGAAAACGATAAATTTGCTGTCTCAACTTAATGTCCGTTAATGCAGAAACGCAAAATTCGTTGGAGTAGCGAACACATCGCTGAGAGAGCGAATGTGATCGTTGATTCAACTAAAACGGCTTTCGTTTCAGCAATCAGATTTATTCGCTTCCTCAACGATTCATTCGCTGCGACGAAGAATTCGTTCTACTAGCAAACTCCTCATTAAAACAACAAATATTTCGTCCCCGCAACGAATTATTGTAGTTTGCTCTCCAAACGAGGGGTCTTCAACTCTGCATTTAAGTGTACACAGGAGTGCTCTCGGAGTACATGGAGTACAGCGGGGGTATGCGGAGTACAACTTAAATATGAGTTGAAACTACGAATACTTTTTTACCGAGCGCTCTGAGGACAGCCGATTGAAAGTCCGGCCGCACCCCGCCCCGTCACTGCGCCCCGCCCCACCCCCACGCAGAAAGTTTACGTCTCCCTGCCGACTGATTCTGAGGATCGCTCTCGCACCTCCATCCTCGTCGCACCCATGGCAGTGGCCAATGTTGGGAATGGCTGGGCCCCAGGAGTGCGACAAGGACGGAGGTACGAGAGCGATCTTCGGAATCAGACGGCTGGCCTGGCACTCCGCCCATAGGCTCCGTGTGACCGGACCCTTCCCTGCCCTGTCCCTGTCCCCCCAGGGGGATGCGAGGCGAGGCGTGATGAAGTGTGGGTGATGTGGATGTGATGAATGGGCCACAGATGACGAATGGTTGTCCAGCGAGCCCCTTGCGCCGTCCCCGTGCCATCCCCGTACCCTACCGGCAAAGGCGGGCGGCCAAACCGAAAGGGGGGGGGGGGGGGGGGGGGGGGGAGGTACACAAAAATACTCGAACAGACACGAAAACCACACAAAAATCAACGAACAATGCGCATACAGAAACGCACGGAAAATGCGCACAAAAATGCATATCAAAAATGCACAAAAATCCAAGAAACACGCAACGTGTGCACAGAAACACAAGCGCTGGTCGCCTTTCGGTCCTCGTGATGCGGTCTGAGTGTCTGGCTAAACGTGAGAGGACCCCTTCACGCCGAACGACTACAGGAGAGGGAGAACTGGTCGGATTGGGACGAGCTGGAGGTCGGGTCAGGTCGGGTCAGGAGAGGCGTCCTGGCCTGGAGGGGCCCAATATAGAGGGGCTGGGGCGGGCCGGGGCCGGTGGTCTTGCCTCCCCATAATGCCGGCACGGAATGATGTTGACAAGCCGAGTGAGGCGTGTCGTTGCGGTGTGCCCCCGGGCTGTGGGGAGCGGGGTGGGGGTGAAAGCAGTCTCCATACCCTCTAAGGCGCAAGGGATCAGCCACAGCTCCCTGCCTGCCACTGCCTCCTCGTCTGGAGAAGAAAAGTGGCTGGTTGTCGTTGCACTGTTAAATAACGTGTTTAAACTTTTCACGTATAAAAGTGCATGTGCAATTGTCATTGCAACACTTGCAAGGGTGCAACTCAGTTTTGTGCACTTGCAAGTGTGCAAATCGATAGTTGTGCACTTTGTAAGTGTTTAAAGCCTCATTTGCACACTTTCTTGGCCTAGGGTGTATAAGGCTGCGGAAGTGTGCAATTGAGGATTTTAAACACTTACAAGTGCACAATTATCGATTTGCACACTTGCAAGTGCACAAAAGTGAGTTGCACACTCGCAAGTGTTTAAATGACAATTGCACATTTTTGAGTGTGAAAGGTTTAAACACTTAATTTAACAGTGTGCGTCACTCGGGTCCGTCGCCGCCCGCAGCTGGAGGAGATTCTTCTTTTTTTCTTTCTCACCCCTGCTGCAGTTGCTATCGGTATTCTTCTCCTCTCTCAGCCGCGCCCCGCCCCGCCCCGCCCCGCCCCGCCCCGCGCAAGCCCGGCGGTGCAGCGCCGCGGCCCGCTCGTCTCGCACGACCACGTGATCAGGCCCGGGGCCTGGCCCGGCCCGGCCCGGCTCGGCGCGCAAGACGACAGCTTCCCTTCCCTCCCCCTGACTCTAAAGAGGATTGAGGAGGAAGAAGAAGAAAATCACCGGTTGCCTATAATACACTCGCGACCATACCACGGGGACACACGGGACGGGACAGATTGCGCGGGTCGGGTTCGGGTATAGGATCAGGTCGGATCTGAGCTGAGCCCCCCTGAGCCGGCCAGCTATATTCTCAAGACTCGCGGTCAGAGTTAAACTCCGTGCCTTCCGTACAACTCTGCTGCTGCTGCTGCGACGCCACGGCCACCGCCACCCCTGGACCTCTCGTGGGAGGAGGGGGGGGGGGAGTCTGCCTGGCCGTGACCCACTACTCCCCGCTTGGCGGACGTGACGCGTGCAACCCCTCCCACTGCCGCTGCCGCCCCAGCAACCCCCTTCTGCGAGCACGTGTTGCGGCTCCACGGCAGTCTCCCTGCTTCCTCCTGCCCTTCTCTCTCTCTCTCTCTCTCTCTCTCTCTCTCTCTCTCTCTCTCTCTCTCTCTGCTCACTCTCACTCTCTCCCCCTTTATCTTTCTACTCCTTTCTTTCTCTCTCTCCCCCTCTGTTCCTCTCCCATACTCCATCTTTCCACCACTCCTTCTCTCGCACCCCCATCACCCCGCATACCCCGCTGTTCACCTCCCCAGGGACGATCCTTTATAAATTACGTAAGCAGCAGGCTAGCAGGCCTTCAAAGCGGAGCCGAGCCGACCCAGCTCGACCCAGCCCAGCCCCGCCCGCCGGCATGTTTTAAAACTTGCCGCGTCGAGGTGATGAGGGCACGTGTCGAAGCCCGTCTCTCTCTCTCTCTCTCTCTCTCTCTCTCTCTCTCTCTCTCTCTCTCTCTCTCTCTCTCTCTCTCTCTCTCTCTCTCTCTCTCTCTGTCTCTCTCTCTCTCTCTGTCTCTCTCTCTCTCTGTCTCTCTCTCTGTGTCTCTCTCTCTGTCTCTCTCTCTCTCTCTCTCTCTCTCTCTCTCTCTCTCTCTCTCTCTCTCTCTCTCTCTCTCTCTCTCTCTCTCTCCCCTCTCCCCTGCTCTCCCTTTCCGCTTTCCCACGCGCTCTCACTGTCCTCTCTCTTCCTCCCCCTCCCCCTCTGTCTCCCTTGCTCTCCCTCCGCTCCGACCCTTCCGCGCGCTCTCCTTCTCTTTCCTGCTCCTCGTCCCGTAGCAGCCCCTGAGAGCCGGCCGCCCGCTGCGCTACGGGCCGTGTGTCTGCCCCGCCCCGCCCCGCCCCGCCCCGCCCCGCCCCGCCCCGCCCCGCCCCGCCCCGCCCCGCCCCCCTCGCCTCCCTGCTCCCTCCAACCCCTTTGGCGGCCGCTCCGCTTCGCTCCGCGCTGCTCCCCTTGGCTCGGCGCAGACTGACGTGGGCCTCTGCTCCGCTTTGTGTTCCAGATGAGTACTGCCCGGACGACAGCGACGAGGACGTGATCACGGACTACACGATGGCGGTGCGAGGCGGCCTCGGCCTAGCGGGCGCCATGGCCGCCGCCGCGCCCACCGCGCACGCGACACCGGGCATGACGCCGGCCGCGGGCCTCGGCCTCGGACACGGGCTTCCCGGGGCGGCAGCCGGCGTGGCGCCCGGGGCCGGGGCCGGGCTGCCGCATGCGCACGGCCTCGTGCCCATCATCAGCGTCACCCCGCACCCGCACTCGCCCGGCCTCGGAGGCATGGGGCTGCACGGCAAGCATTACCCCGTGCTCGGTGAGTGAGGGGAGGGTGAAACGCCAGCCAACACCGACCGTACAGAGGCAGGTCAGATTGTCATCACAGGCTGTTTTGTTTTCTTTTTCTGCAGAGGATAATCTTCAGCATCTCCACGAAATTCATGAGTCAATACAACAAATGCGGGAGCTAAGCGTGCAAGCATTCAATTCGCAGGTAAGATCAGACTGACATATAGTGATTGAATCTTTTATGTTTTTTTGAAAAGTTATTGTAAAGTAATGAATGGAATTTTGTTATAGCTGATGCGGTCCAGCCAATACTCCAGACTGAGCTCATCATGCCCCTCGTTAGCTATAGACCCTGGTTCAGATCCTGATCTCTTATCATCAGTTAATTCATCACCTATTCAGGCTTCAAATATTGGTTTCATTAGCTCTCATATGACTGCTGCATTCAATGATATTTTGCGGAGAAAAGGTATGAGGCTTTTTTTTTACCTTCAACCCCTTTTTATTATTATTATTATTATCATTATTATTACCATCTTATCAGGATCTGCATCAAAAGATTGGCTTTGGAGAGGAGGAGGCTTTGGATCAGAAGTATCAAGACGTCGCAGCTGGACTGCTCTGGAGGATCTTCCTAATGGGAAGGGTAAACGAAAATCTTCAAGACAGCGAAGGTAAAATTTTGGTTTTGCTATTTGAATTCTTATTTTATAATAGATTTGAAGTATGGAATTCTCATTTCCAATATCTATTTTTTGAATATTTAGTATGAGCCTGAGCAGTATGGATTCAGAGGTAGATGACCCTTTTACTGACACAGTTGATAGTGGAGGTGGTCTCAGCCTGGGGCTTGGAATGGGCCTCCTTTTAACAGATGGAACAACTTGTTCTGGAGCTAGTCATCAAACTGGCACCACAGTTGGAGGAAGACGAAGTGGTGTTTCAACCCATTCACTCAATGAGGCAGATCTGCAGGTTTGTTCAGCAAATACTTTTTCTTCCTTTTGGAAAATCCTTTAAAAAACCGAAGTCATAGAACTTTCCTTTTAATTTTTATAAATTGTTCAGAATGACTTTGCTAAAATTCAAGCCAAAAGAGAAGCAGAATCTCGTCTTATGCCAGCACGGTTACCACTTCAGAAGTCTGTGTCCACACCATCTATTATTGCTGTGCGAGACTTAGCAAGTGCAACAGTTCAAATAGATGGAGCAGCAGCTACTATTCAGCCGTAAGTACCCAAACCTCAGCCTATTTTAATCAGTCACTGGGGGTTACCCTTTTCAAGAATGATAGACTTTAGAATGGTTTATATTATGGAGGGACAGCATGCCCTCTCTATTTGAGAACATGCAACATTATTGAAAGCTTGCAAAGCATGGATTTTGTTTTGTGCTGTAGGCAAAGAGTCAGTTCTATTTTCTTTTTACATTGTAATATTTTATTATAAGGAAAATATTAGAAAATTACAGCATTTTTGATCTTTTAGGGTGGAACTCCAATGGAGCAATCTACGCTACCCATCACCCGTCACCCATCACTTGCTATTTCGTGTACTTACGCGTACAACTCGGGTTGTGGTTAAGACTTAGGATGTGTGTGAACAATAAATATGACTACACACCTCATGATTGTATTTCGGGATGTAAAAACACTAAATTGCATGTGATGGGTGGTGGATGATGGGTGATGGGTAGCGTAGATTGTTCCATTGGAGTTCCACCTTTACATGTCCAGCTAACATGCAAACGGATTTACCGTGTTTAAGTTGTATTCATATTCATGAGTGATTCAATGGTATACTGAATGAACATGAGTGTCAAATTTCTGTTCTATTGCATGTTGATTACTTTTTATCTAACCAAGGAAGGGTCATTGCCCTCACTTATTCCATAGATTTGTTTACCATTACATTGTGAAACTTTTTTCCTGGAAACATGTTTGTGCAAGTTTTATTTTGGTGTAGAGGGATTGAAAATACATTTTTATACCATTTAATATGCTTGTGGCACTTTAGCACTTCTTTGAGCTTTTCTGGCACTTGTAGCTTTGTATGTGCACGCCTTGGCGACAGTGGTCAACGTCTGGGCACGGAAAGCGAGACAGAAGAAGAAGAACCTCGACTCCTTCCTACAAATAGCCAGCTTTCACTTCACCATTTGCTTGCTGAGTGAGTACAGAAAGTAGCTAACTTGCTCTTTTAAGTTGAGCCAATGGACAACATAGTGGTTTCAAATGTGTGAAAAACAGTAAGTGGGCAATCATAACTCCCTCAAGTCCGTCGTGTAGAATGACTGATATATGATGAGCTGCTTTGTATCTCATGAAATATTGTTATAGAAAATTTCTGTCACCGCACCAAATGTAAATAAGATTAGAAAACACACCTCTCTGAGTTGTAGCAAAAGAGTTTATTTTTTAAGTCTATCAATTAACTTACATATTTCTAAATAATTATGTAGACTCCTTATAAATTAACAAAATTTTACAACTTGCAACATCAATTTGCATAGAAAGTGAGACTGTTTTAGGTAGCACAAATTTGAAGCAATTTGCAACCAGTCTTTCAGTGCTCTATTTTCTGTTACCTTTGGGTATATGGATATATTTCTTCTCACTTCAACTCTCTGTTAAAATTTATGTTTGCTTATTCCGTCTCATTGTGGGAAATACATATTTGGCTTATGATTTCCTTGTACGAATTTCCTACATTCTCAGATATAAATCACTAACATCTGTTTTTCTTTTCAGTCCGGCCTATGACAATCATGCTGAAAAGCGCAGGAAAAGAGGAAGCTTGTTTTTCAGAAAGAAAAAGGTATGTGAGAAAATGTGCCATTATTTATTTAATCCATTGTTTATAATTTCTTCTTGTGCATTAAAAATATTTGGTATGGTTCTAGGACAAAAAGAAAGTTCCTCATCAGTGGGTATCTGTTTGCTATGTTGTACCTCACTGCACCTGTGATTGGTGTGCGAAATCTCTCACCAATAAACCAGCATTTTCATGTGAAAGTATGTGATTCGTCCTCTTGATTTTATGCAGTCTTTACTGTAGTCTTTACTAATAGTTTTGAAATTCTTTTTGAAGATTGTTCTGTTACTGTTCATCAAACGTCTTGTAAAGATCATGTTCAGGACTGCAAGGGAAAGAACTCAAAGGTACCAATTATAAAAGGAAAATGTTTTTTTTTTTCAAAAATTAACTTTTACTCTTTCCCTAAATTCTTTATCATTATGTTTCAGAACTTATCTAAGACAAGTGGTAGTTTAACAAGTCATGCACCTCACAACAAACACCCCCATGAGAAGAAGAAGAGTTTAACAAGTGTTTCTCTAACTTCAAATTCATCTAGCAGGTAAGCTCTGATGGTTTTTCTCTGTTTTGATTGTAAATTAAAAGCATCAGGAAGTGGACCGATGTGTTATTTGACCAATCAGCGGTCTCATTAAATCATGGTGAACTGAAAACACATGCTGTTGCATGCCTGTTCTATATCCAATGTTCAACTCCAACGTTCTTTTAAGCTACTATTTTCAGTTCTCTCTGAAATTTTACATCACCTGCCAAGGATAAGCTGGATTTTTAAAGTACTTTGCTCTTTTTTTCTTCTCTTTAGCATCCTATATTCCACTGAAGTTTTGGGTCAACATTGATATACTCTTCCCTATTTCCTATTAATTCTTGTTTGAAGTTCTCGGACCCACATTGTTTTTCTTGTTCTCGATCAACATGTTCATTGCTCCTTTGTTTGGTTTATCCCCGTGCATGTATAGACTGTCATTTCTTTTATCTACATATTTTTTCTTAATCCATCTAACAATGTTTTAATAATTAATGTTAGATCTTTTAGGCAATATGGCTCTTGATTTTATAGATCAGAAATCTTGTAAAAGTTGCAAACAAAGATATTGAAAGAAATCCTGTTATTGTGCAGTAGATTAAATTACTATTTGCTTAAAAATGGACAATAATTCAAACTATTTAAGAAGAGAAGTTCTCATTATTTCTGCCTTGTTAGGGCACATTCATAACAATGATCTCAGAAGGCTCTGGCTTTGCAATCAACATGCTTTTACAAGCTTGGCCTAATCTAGAAAATATTTAACAATCTATCAAATACTTATTAACTGTTTTTGTTATATGCTTTCAACCATTACATTCTGGCTAAAATTACTAAAGCATGAGTAGTTTCAAAGCATTGGCCAGCTTAGAGAAGGCTGCAAATAAAGATCTAAGTGAAAACTTTATGCAGCTTCATGTTACCTTGTATCTCAGAAAGCTTCTAGGTGATAGATATGCTGCATGGTAACATTTTAAAAATACTTTATTATTTAGAAAAAAACAGTGAAAACTTAGAATTGCATTTGTCAGAGCCATGGAATTTTGACTTTAGTACAAACTTTATAATCTGACAGGCCTTTGTGGTGTGAACACTCCAAGGTAGATAAACACTTCACATTTACTAACATAAATTGGCATTGGCGTCTTCCTGACGTATTAAATCACAATGACTTGTCTCAAAAATTTTCATTGTATCAAGGTTTCAATCATGTTTTGTTGCTTTGTGTCTATTCTCTGCCCTTTTTTTATTTTTCTTTTCTTCCTGCTCTTGTCCTTTTCTTTCTCCGATTCTTCAGGCTCAGAAATGATAAATGCAATACAGCAACACTTTGACAAATCATATCATAACTTTCTCATTTTGCTTCGAAAGTGACAGTTGCTTGCACTAGGGCACATTGTTTTCACGTCAATCTGAGAGGCAGAACTTATGATATGTGGCCCAAATCTTCTGACATGTTGTGGTTACGTCATCAAGTGAATTTTACATTCACATGATCATGAAGGATCAATTTTGATGAGCCATTTGCTTTTTCACATGCTTTCCTACCTATCTTGACCTTGTCCCATTATTTAACACTTAATCATCTTCAACACTTTTCTTCATTGTCTTATTACGTGGTTCTGGGCACCCTCATTTCATCTGGTTTCGTGTTTCATGGAAAAGAAGTTAACGACTTTCAGCAGTTTTTAAACTGCCATGCATACTGAAGTTGCTTTTTCACAAAGTCCGCCTGTTTCCAATTCACAACACAGCCCACCTGTTTATAAAAAGCGCATACATACAAATAATATTCATCAATTTGAATGTGGCCTGGAGCCCCCTTGCTAATCTATGCTTGATACACCAAATCTGTTTGGCACGCGAACACGCAATCTGTACGTATTGACATACGTACGTTTGCGCACCTGGCACGCTCTGCTCACAATCTACTAGGAGGACAACGTTGTGCTACTCCCCTTGGAGGAGAGTAGCTGCCAAGTTGGGAGTTAAGTAAGTTTAGCCAATCAAGACCTTGTCAGGATGGCCACAGAGCTTGTTGGGATTATTGCTGCCTACCATTTACTGTGCTGTCATACTTGCGAGATACTTGTCTTCCCTCTTCGTGAGACAACTGTCATTTTGTCCTCTATCTACAAGTTTCCATCATCAAGCTTCATTGGATCTGTAGAAGCTTATACAGCTTTTCAAGATTTCTCTATCATCAAATAGTAGCTCTAAAATACTTTGTCTACTTGGCCTCTTCTCTTCTCTGTTTATTTTCTTCAGAATAACTCTGTACTTTACTGTTTGACTCTTGTAGTGCTCTTAGCCAAGTTCATCAAAGTTATTTAAAATTAAATAGTTTTGTGAAGGATTAGATCAGATCAGTTCTAGCTCCATTTAACCCATATGTGCTTGTGACTCTTTGCAGCAAATATTGTCAAAACAATTTTGTCTTCCAAAGGCATTTACATTCTTCACATACTAACTTATATAAAATTTGGAGCATAGGAAAATTTTGTAATTAAATATTTTAAGTAACATTTGCCACTCTTTTGTTATGGTTCTCTTTCAAAGGTACACTCATGGTTCTTCTTAGGTTTTGATCATGCTTCAGTTACTTGTGCTTTGGCTTCTGCCTTTTCAGGCTGATGATGTAGCTGTCTGTTATTTTTCCTCTCCCAACAAAAGCTTCTCTCATTGCCTTAATTTATCAGGAATGAATAGCTGGCTGATATGCTCTAGTGAATTCTCTTGGTTGAATCGTCCTTTTTTTTCTCTTTTTTTTTTTCACAGCGTGTCAGAAACAGCTGCTCTTGTAGAACTGTTTAGTTAAAGGAATTGATTTTTAAGAAAAACCATATTTGTTTCTAAAATTATTTCTCACTGCCTATTTTACAGCCAAATTATTAATGAAGAGAAAGATGCTGATGGATCACATATTCATGATGCTGTCAAGTAAGTTATTTTTCTTCATTTTTGGTATTTTCAGGTTTTTGGTATTTTTTATTGGCTTGATGGACAATAGGGCACCTGCTAAATATATGTTTTCAAAATTATTCTCTCTTCTAGTTATTCTGACGAAGTACCTTTAGTGCAGTATGAATTCCTTGATGAAAGTGAGTATTAGATTCTTTGTGGAACCACCTGAAGTGACTTTTCAGGTAATTTCTCCCATTTTTATTCATTGATTTGCATTGTCATTAGGTCCTGTTACCGCTAGTGAACTTGAATTAGATCCAGTTCATGGACTACAGGCAGAAGAGCCGGATTCTTGGACTCCCACTGTTAGCAAAGAGGTAAAATCATGTAATGTTTTATTGAGAATATTTAAAGTACTTTCATTCGTAACTTTTGGTCCAATGTTAATGTTTCTATTTTCATTTCAGATCACTAAGAAATTGAAAGAAAAAGAAGTTAAAAGGCAGGAACATATGTACGAGTTCATTCTAACAGAAAAACACCACTGTTTGACGTTGAGAGTCATGCAGAAGGTATTTTTAAATCTGCTGATTTACATTTTGCAAACTTTTTGCAAAAGTCTCTCATATGCCTTGTTATGTCTTTTTCAGGTTTTTGTGGAAGGCTTGCAGAAGCATTTTCAATTAGGACCAAACCTTGGGAGAATGTTTCCTCGCCTTGCAGATCTTACAGAAATCCATCTTGAGTTCCTTGCAAAGCTCCGGGAAAAACAAAGAGCCTCCCCTGTCATTGATACCCTCAGTGACATTCTTCTTGAGCAGTTTTCTGGTGAAGGAGCGACACGTCTCAAAGCCTGTTATGGCGAGTTTTGTTCTAGACACCGTGATGCAGTCAACATGTACAAATATTACCTTCAACATGACAGACGATTTGGTGAATTTGTTAAGCATTGTCAGGTAAATATGGTGAAACACTTAATGCAATTCTATATCATGGTGGTTACTGCTACTTAATAGGTTTTGCCTTTCTTCTTACCAGGGAAATCCATTATTAAAAAAGAAAGGTATTCCAGAATGCATATTGTTTGTCACTCAAAGGCTGACAAAGTATCCTCTCCTCATTGAACCCTTGATTAAAACGAGTAAAGATAACAAAATAGAGCAGGAAAAGTTATTAAAAGCATTAGGCCTTGTGAAGGAAATATTAGTTGAAGTTGATGCTCAGGTTGCTGAAAAGGAAAAAGAAGATCGCAAACTTGAAATATACCACAAAATTGATGCAAAATCATTCACATTACATCGAGGTCACAAGTTTAAGAAATCGGATATACTTGCTAATAACCGTAAATTAAGGTAACTGGCTGTTTATGGAGTGTGAGTCACACTTATTGTTATATTTTCCTCTCATTTTCTCATTTATTGTATTTTGTCTAGATTTGAAGGTGTTGCAATGCTGATGCAAGGGCGAGGGAAAATGCAGGTTGTTCTCGTTATCGTCCTGTCCGATGTACTATTTTTTCTTTTGGAAAACAATCATAAGTATTCATTTTTTACTCCAGATAATAAAGTAAGTAGGATTTGGGAGGACCACTTAAAATCACAAACTAGATTTAAAGATTTTACCTATGTCCACCCTTATTTGCAGGCGGGAGTGATTTCCCTTCAAAAACTACTAGTGAGAGAAAAGGCAGGTCAGGAATCCAGAGGCATCTACCTCATATCATCTAATCCAGCCGACCCAGAAATGTTCGAACTCAAAGTTCATAAACCAAAGGACAAACAAGTTTGGATCCAAGCTGTAAGATCTGCTGTTCAATGTTGCCCTGAAGATGAGGAGGATGGCACTACATTAAGTCAGGAAGAGAAGCAAAAGCTATTTGATGCTAAGCAAGCACAAATTAAACAAATTGTTGGTAAGTTTCTTTTGTTCCTACTTATTTTGTAGTGGTGCAGATTTATTCCTTCACACTATTAATCCACAAACTTTTGGGGTATTAGAATTTGAGTGCACTCTTGACAAAACTTCTAACTATCAACTATAACTTAACTTACAATGAATGACTTGACTCAGTGTCAGAATATTGTAATTTTGGAGGCATTACTTATATTCTCTCATCCCCATTAATGTTTTAACAAACCTTGTTTGTTTTTCAAAGGCTTCCCCCTTGGGGAATCAGAAGTACAAGGTACAGTAGCTCTGAGCAATAATTCAGGCATGTTAGTAAAGATCAGTATAGCCGCCCTCAAATGCATGGTCAATATGCTTGGCTATAGACTCAACTTGTTTTGCCTTGCCAGAGTTCAGTGCAACATGGAAACATGCTTCTGTGACAATTTGATGGTGTACATCTAGAATTCTGTTCAAAGTTAATTCGGCTGCAGTTCTAAAGTTTTTCTTATCCTAAAGCATGCATATTACATATTAGTGGAAAATTTCTCATGTTCTGATTTATTTATTTTATTTTATTTATTTTTTTTTGCTAAGGGAGTAGGTATTTCATAAATAAAAAGGAATGATTTTTTTTCTTTTTAAAAATTTGTTAAATGTGTCATATGCTGGAAAGATTCTCTATTCTTTTTCTTCCTGAAAATGAAAACCTGAGAATGGAATGAAGGTGTAAATTTTCTTGTCACAAGCCACCACTTCTCTCCCCTCCTCCTCCTCAATATGGCAGTTTACAGTGCATGGGTTTAAATCAATGTCTCAACCCTTAAAACTGCAAGAATCCCTCCCAATTGTTTTGAACTTTATATATTTTTTTGATTTCTGGACTCCTTCCTACATTTACAGGTATTCTGAGGCAGAAAGACGTTGAACAAGCATTGATTTTGGAGGAAAAAATGGCTCTGCAGCAGCAATTGGCAGGTATATCTTCCAGCAACAGTGCAGTCGATTCACCATCATATTGTCATCTTGTCTCTGAAGATATGGACTCAGCTCGTATGTGGCAAGAAGTCCTTAAAGCGTTAAGGGTTTGTTTTCAATTTTAATTACATATATATATATTATAATTTTTTAAAATTTTTTTTTGTTTTCCTGATGTGTGTCACTTTTTATTATTTTAATTAAACATTTCAATTTTTGTTTTAGGAGGTCAATCAGCTGGCAAGTTCACTATATGCTTCAGGAACAAATCTGTCCCGAAGTGTGAGCTCCGTTGGGGAACATCAGAGCTCTGCATATGTGTCTCCTACAGTACCAAAACGTGCTGAGACTTTTGGAGGTTTTGACAATGCCAACAAAGAACAAGGCCCAGGCACAGTTTGCAAAGGTATACAGCTCATGTTTTGCACGTCAGTCAATCAAATAATTTACTTACACTTTGTTAGGGTAGGCACATCGAATGACAAGGTTGATTCATGGTAATAATTTATTACAGTATTGAAGAAGCCCCAACAAGCTCTACCTCAGGTGGCCATGCATGGACACAGCCGAGAACCATCAACATCATCTAGCCCAACTCTAACACCGGATTCTGAAGCTGGTCGATCTTCAAGACCATCTCTTCATTCTGTTGTAAGGCTTACTTTCTCTTGCTCTTTTCTTCATCTTTTCTAGTTCATTTTCTTTTTCCCAAATTGCTTTTCCTCTCTAATTTTCTGTTAACTCGTTGACTTACAGGAGACACCCCTCAGAAGCGCTATAATGGCTACAGTTCCATCTGGTATGCTAATGGCGACCCCTGAAGCATTACCTCCCATTCAGATTGGTTCCTCAGCCCATACTGATATTCCCAGTCTTGTTACCCTTGGTCAAGAACAACAGATGGTAGCTCTGCAGCTGTCTCACCATGTCTACACTCTGAGCAGTATTATTTCACAACAAATGACCAGTATTGACAAGTAAGATTTCTTTAGATTTTAACGGTCCTCTATGACATAAATAAATTACATTAATTATTCTAATCATTATTTTCTGTTTCATTTCACAGCCTGCAGGCACAGTTAGCGGCGTATCGAACCCAGTTATCTAATGAAAGTGAAAACAAACACAAACCAGCATATAGGCAAGCTCATCAATTGGAAGAGTTGCGTAACTTACAAGATCGGCTGACTCAAGAGAAAGAGGTGTGGGCAAGGGAGCGTGAAGAGCAGGAGAAGGAATTGAATGAACGCAAAGTTGATCTTCAGAAATTACAAGTATGTTCCATTTTTCATAATACAGGCTTAATCATAAATTTTAATTGCAACTGACTTAATAACTCACATTGATCTCCAGGACCAAGTTCGATCAGAACAAGCCGATGTGAGGCAACAACGTGAACAACTCTTTCGCAAATTAGAAATGCTCACAAGTCAAGGAATTCTTATCAGCCCCAATATGCCAGTCGTGACTTCTCCTGGAAGTACTTTGGCCAGTAATGACTCTACTTCCCATGAAGTAGACACTGCTGTTTCATTGAGTAATGTAGCTTCTAGTCAACAAACGACTCCTTCTCCACCAATTCGTAAGGTTGAGACAGCCAAGTGGAAAGGACCTATGAACAAGGCAGCAGCTGTTCCTCTCAATTTAATAAGTGCTGCAAACCAACAAAAGGTAAATAATAAACATATTAATTTTTGATAATAGTATTAATATTATTATTAATATATTTCATCTGTTTCACTTTTTTAAATACTTTCAACATTTCATCTAACTCTCTTTCTACATTTTTACCTCTCAGGTTGCTCAAAGTGTTCAAGTGAAGCAGCAGTTACCTTTGAAATTGTCAAAGCTGAGTAGTGGAGGTTCGAGCAGTGGAGGAGCTGTTGGTGCTGGAAGTAACAGTGCAAGTAGTGGAATTCAACAAATGCTTCCCCTAAAGTTGAGCCAAGGAAGTGCTGACTCAAGGAGAAGCATGGGCAGCCTTAGTAACAGTGGAGCTGGAGGTGGTACCTCGGGTCAGTGAAAAGGGTGCGGTCACTCATATTGTCCGCATGCAACTGCAACCTGTTAGAGTGAGAACCTGTGTTGTCCTCATCTCTAATCAAGTTAATAACATAGCATGGTGCTGCACTTTGTAGTTCAAATTTTATAGTATTTCTTTCAGTAGGATTAAATAGAGCTCTTACACTGTGCACTCTCCAATGCATGTTTTTGGATTCCTTCTTGCTTTTTGTAGATTAAGTAGTAGTTCTCTACCTTCTTAATTTACTTATTAATCTAAGAGTTTGTAATGTAGAATCAAATGGAGTTTGCATGTATGTACCAAATTTTTCTGTACATTCTCCCCCTCCCTCCCATTTAAATATGTATTTGATGACGATGACTAATGAAATCAGAATTAATTTTCACCCTTACAATCAAAGTGTTTGCACTTTTCTATGTATTAGTTTGGTGGGTGCTGTTTTGCTTGCAATGGACAGGTTTCCCGTAGTTTTTTCTTTTATTTATTTTTGGAAAATACTACTGGTAGACTTTTTCAAGAGTGAATGTTTAAAACCACACCAATGCACTCCTACCCTACCTATGTGTGACTAACAAAGTTTCAGGTTATACTCCTTGCTAAAAAAAATTATCACCTTTCTGTTTTATTTTCTTTACCACAGGAACTTTGAGCGGCTATCACCGTCTTGCCTCTGGGAGTGCCAGCCCACCTCCACCCACTACAGTTCTTGTGCCAAGCCACGCTCGTACGGGATCAAGCCCTGCTATGATGCAAAATGTATCTCATCCAGATGTTATGTCACATTCAAATTCTTCTTCACCATCTATTTCAAGTGGGGCAACTTCATCCTCGGGCGGTAATCGTGCTGGCAGGACAAACACTTACCCCAAAATTCCAGATCGTTTCAGAATGCAAAGTCCTGATGCAGGGTCCTCTGCCAAAACCCAAAATCATCAACAAGAAGAAGAGGTCATATTTTTTTGATGATGGGTTTTGCTGTTTTATTTATTCCATTTTCATATCTGATGTTTGCCTTAATTTGTGCTGTAAATCTCTCAAATACTTTGACTTTCTTGTATTTATTGTAGTATGAATTCTTTGAAGATACTTATTTTATGAGAGGGTTTTGTACTTCCTTTATTATATCGAAATTAGTTACCATTCTTTTTGTTCACCAATGAGGGCTTAGCTAGTGGTTTGATTATTGTAGTAAGCCAAAGAACATTAATTGAAATTCCATTTTTAAATAATCTGAATATTTTAAAGTTAGGTATTGCAAAATGCTTTGTATACTCATGTCTTGGTGGGACATCATTGTAGATTGTAACTCCATTTCTAATCATACAATGATAATATGTGATATTCCTGATGTATGCAACGAATCCCATAACTATACACATATGAAGTGTATTTTGCATGTATTTAAAATTGATAGGTTTTGTGTGTGTGGGTGTTTTTGTGTGTATTCAGGGGAAAAATGATATTATTGATAACTTTAAGTATGGATTTTGCTTGACGCAAAAGGGGCAGTGTAATTGACCCTCTAGAGCTAGTTGATGTTGTCACTGACCAGTTTCAGTATTAAAGTGTCAATCAAGTATTTTAATCAGTGGAATAACTATGACAATACAGCAATGACTGTGCAAGTTGTATGATGATGAGATTGCATTGCATATGAGAAGTAAACTAAAATATTTAATGAGAATCTGCTAAAAAAATAATGCAAATCAATTTCTTGATGTGTCAAGCTAGATTACCATGTATTTTTATGATGTAGTCACTGTGAAGTTTCCTATCTCTTATCTGTATGTATTTTAGATGTTTAAGTTTAAAATTTAAATCTAAGAACCTGGAAAACTTTTGCATTAACAAATATTGTTCTCTAAAATAATGTATTTTGTGTGGTGTCTTTCTTTAGTTTCGAGTGTGATCATTCTCTTTCTCACCCATTAGATTTTGAGGTATTTTGCTTACCTACTATTACTGTAAATTTTTTATATTTGTGTACTTTGTGGGTCTGAAGTTAAGTTTTACAGTTTTGTAGGCCCTAGACTCATGATTTCCATGATATTATGTGCAATGTGAGATTTTGCTGCACCTCCTCCCCCTCTCTGTGATGTTTTATTTTCTTTTTTCCATCTTTTTTTTTGGGTGTGTGTGTATGTGTAGATTCTTTACTTATTTAGGTAGGTACAGTGTACATTGTGTTGATTTTGACATCCTTTTGTCATTCATATTTGTGTTCATAGCAAGGTCATATTTTTGTATGTAACTGTTGTCTGTTGACTTTGAAATGTAGCCGCTATTATTTGAGAGGCTAACAACAAGAATTCTGCTGTCTGAAATTAGGAAGGAGTACCTTAAATGTAAATTATCTGTTGTCTGAAATTTGTAAGGATTACCTTAAATGTAAATTATAGCAAAGTGACACTGCAAGTATCAAGTAGATTGTGTAACTTTCTCCAAGAGTCAAGTCAATCCCAGTGTCCACATTATAGAACTAGAAGGAGGACAAGAACATTTCCACTAAATGTTGGTGAGAAGATGGATGATATGCCATACTGTTTTTATCTTACTTCTCCTGAGTGTACTTTAAGTATTTATTGTGTAGGTACTAGATTCTATTTATACCCTCCTGTGTCAGCAGGAAAAAGATTGTCTGACAGATTCTTTAGAGTGACAAGGTTATAGTTAACCCTTGTTTGGCTTTAATAGCCCACCTTTGAGACTTTATGGGAATTAGACTGTAAAAGATATTTCTAGCCCTTTTCTTTTCTGGTGAGCAGCTTAGTGCATGATGAGTAGATTCAAGTTTGAGAAACAAATAATGTAGAATATTTAATGGCCTTCTTTTTTTTACATTTTGAGAAAATGTACTGGAAAACGTTATGACTGTACTTTTTGCATTGTAAAAGTAGATCAGTATTAATTATAGTTATATTTATGAGAATTCTCTTATCTGTTAAATTATGTATGAAATTCCCATAAGAAATACCACATCCAACTTTATAATTTGGGAGATATTCTTGTGTTTCAAATTTTGTTTTGACCTGGTAACCAAATCACATTTGTTGTTGCTTTTTCGGCAAAGCAGTACTGGTAGATAACTTACATTTTGTGTGCAGTGAGATTCAAGATCATTCTTCATTTCATTGAGGCTGGCAAATAAAATCAAATTTAATGCTTAAAAGATCATAATTTTTATGCTCTTTAAATGAGGTTGTTGATATGTGCCGGTCACTTATCTTCTGTTGTATATTGTTGTTTCTTGAGCCCTAGTTTTGAAAAGTTTTTATGATTTTTTGTACATACATACTCAGTATATATTTTTAACTGTCTACTTACCTTTTCATGAATAATGGCTGGTAATTTTTTAATGATATTTAGAATAGAATCTCTCCTTCATTAGGGCAAGCCTATATATTCATTCTTGGGTATAATCAGTAAGGGAATGATCAATGACTGATTTGATCACAGTTTTCAAGCACACATTAAGTGTAGTTAAATTAAACTTTCAGATATGACGTGTCTCAATCTTTCCAAACTTAAAAAAAAAAAAATGGGGGAAAAAAACTTATTGTGGTCTTTATGGAACTTACCTATTAGTTATTCAGTATATCAGATATTGAATCTTATCAACCAAAATTCACACCAAAGATTACTTTGTTGAAGAGATAGAATCTTGTTGTAAATATGCAAAATAATATAATTTTATTCTTTAACAGCACACAAAAGTTTATTGGCTGTTTTTAGTTTTTCTGTCTACTTAATCTTTTTCTGACTCTATCTTCACTATCACTAACGAAACAGAACAATAGCTTAACAGGTTTCCCATTCATCGGATTTTTTTACAGATTATGAAATTTTTCTATTTGACTGATAGTGAATAGCTTTGGAACCGATTAAGTTTTTCTTAAAACTTGCATGTGACTGTGACAAATGCAAAGCTGATCTCTTTTTATTTTATTTATTTCTCTTAGTCTATTTATGACCACAAAAGAGGGGTACGAATTAAAAGTAATCTCTTTTTTTCTTTCTTTCTTTTTTTCTTTTTTTTTTCTTTTTTTCACTGTCTCAACGAGCTTTCTCAATGAGCTTCAATTTTAATCAGTGTTCTCTCCTCATCCTTTCATTAAATTCTTCAGCAATAATATCTTGTGATAGCAGTTTTCTTCCACACACCTCAAATATGATTTGAGCTGATATGTTTTGTTTCAGTGATGTGCGCCTCTTCCTTTTGTCTGGCTTAAAGGGGTGTGAAACTTGAAGTTGGTGTGAATGATGTACTCTTCATATTTTTATTCTCTAATCGTAAATTTGTGACCCTTCCATTGTGCCTTTTCCATTGTGGTTAATGTTTTCTGAAATCACCACTTATACTTTCATAACATTCCTTTCTCTTATGACACTAGCTAATTTCTTATTGACTACTCTTTCTGTAATGTAGGAATAAGTAAGCAATACTTAGGTCTTAAAATGATCCTAAACCGTTTTTTTTCTTTCTTCGGCCTATATTTTAACAGTTGTCTGTGTCAGCTGCAGTCCATTGATTTATTTTTATTTTTTTGTTTAACACTTTTGAGAGGTCTTGGCAAACATCAAATCAGAGGCTTCTCTACTGTTAAAATTTTATTGCATGGTGGTGACTTGTGTGGAATCTTCAGTAAAGTAAAGTCTATCAATTCTTCCTTAAAAGTATTTTGAGAACATCAGTCTGTTCTGAAATTCGTATATTGTTTCTAATATTTTGTTTTGGTTTCACAATGTCTAGTTTGTGTCAAATACTTTGGCTCATTGTTGTATTGCTGTTACACATTTTATAAAATTCTCTATTTTGTGATAATGTTGTTCATAGTTTGTTTTAGACACTTCGTTGAGTGCTCCATCCATCCTATTGCGCCTAACCGTGTTACTTGAAACTGTGGTGTAATTATTTCTTTTTTCTATTGTGATGTTTAATGGTAAGATTAATTATGTAACTGTCACGTTTCTGTGAGAATGGGGATTGATATCTTGATACCTAACTAAACTTGAGGTAACCTTCAGAATGATTATGTGTAAGTGGGTTGATGATGTCTTACAAGTTCAATTCAGACAAATAACATGTTTCATGAGCCCTTTCAGTCGTTCCTGAACATAGTAGTGTATTGTAACAATCACGTGACAGTTCAGCCTCTGAAGCCAAAATTTAGTCAAGGCATCCCTGTATTTACATACCCATTTATCAATTTGATTTTTTTTTTTTTTTTTTTTTTTGACAATCATTCTACGTAAGCTGTGTAATTCTGTATATATCTCATGTAAATAAATTATCATTTAATATTGAGACATCTTCTCATTCTTCCATTAAACAAGGTTTTGAAGTAAATTTAAGAAGCGGTGAGTAGGAGTGAGCCTCCCTCCGTGCTCATTAGCGGCCGCTATTATTTTTTTTACCCCTCTCCATTTCCCCTTTCGAGGGTTTTTAAGGAAAATTAAGGCACTAATGCACGAGTCCAATGGTTCGAGCGACGACGAAGAAGGTATGTTGGTGAGTTTAAATGTTTACTTTTCTATTCCCTGCCCTGCTATTTACTTCGTATGTTTTTTGTACACTTTCTACTCAAGTCTGAAATTTTCTTTAAAAATGAATCCGCCGTTGTATTGAGGTGGAGCGAAAGCGCCGTGACGGCAGGCAACCCACTCACCTCCTGAGTCGTTTCGGAGGCTCTGCACTTTAGGGGCGTGTAAAGTTGAGCACGCTCTCGTTAACGTGAGTGAGAGTGGTGGTGTCCCTCCACCGTGCCCACGGGTCTCCACGGCGAGAGGCCCGGAGTGCCGCCACTGTATCTCCCTCCACCGTGGGTGGTGAGTAGGAGTTAGCGTCCCTCCTCTCTATTTATTCTCTTTTGTTTTAGGATGATTCAACCCTCGTGAGTAAGTAGGGGGTTACACTTGAGTCCTCCTGCACAACTCCCGCCACTTTGTAACAACATTTTGCCAAACAAAAATCATTAAAAAATCAGGGTTTGCTTGGCAAGAACAAAGTAAAGTGGGAGTCGTCTCCATCTGGCCCGTTGATGTAGACAGAGGTACTTTTCAACCTGCTGCTTTCTTCTTGTACCAGTATCAAGCACAGTAAAAAGCTTTCATAGATTATAAATTTAACAAATTTATTTTTGTTATTGTTAAACATTTTGAAACCAGTGTTGTTTTGTGAGTTTTGCAGATTACCAAATAAAAGCTTCGGATTCCTGCTCATAATGCTGTCATGGATAAAATTTTAAAATGATTTCTTTTTTTAAAATGAAGCAATATTTTGATGGAATGTTCAGTTATTCAAAAAATTAATAATTAAAAAAAAAATTACATCAGTAGCACAGACCCTGTGTTTGAAAGTTTGATTTAACACTGTAAACAGAGAATATCCCAAAGAAACTTTAGATAACATATATAAAATCTGATCTAACTTAGAGACTAAACAAAAATATTCTTATATTCAAATAACTATTTCTTTATCACACAATAGTGGTATAAAACACAGCAACATCACTGTGATTAATTTAACAAGTACATGTCCTTACAACTGTTTACAAAAATAAAGAAGACATTTCTATTCTCTGGAGACTAGTCCAGCGGTTCCCAACTTTTTCCGAGTTGCAGCCCCCAGACGGTCTTAAAACATTTCCGCGATCCCAAAAGACTTGTTGGCGCGCCCTACTGTGACAGCCTCCTCCAGCAGCTCCCCCTCTCGTCCCCAGTCACAAAAAGACTGTCAAAATAAACATGGGCCCTCTGTAGTTATTTGTTACAACCTGCAGCAGTTAAATGACAAACCAAAATCCAGGTACACAACTTTCTCGGAAACAGCTGATTATTGGAACAGATTGAAATTTCCTATTTATGAATAAGTTAGACTACACGGTAGAGGGAACTGGATACCTCATTACCCATTGTACTTCAGGTGACAAGATCAACAGAGCTTCAACTAGAAACCGACATTGCTGCCCGCAATGTAGTCCGCTTTCACAGGCACGTCCATGTACTCCTCCTCGTCGTCTTCCCCGGCCTGCCCCTGGCACGGCATGCCTCCCCCGACCCCGCCACCCCAACCGCCCCCCGGGGCCCCTCTCACCTCGCCGCCGACACTCCTACCCTCCGCCTCCCCACCACCGCCAAAGTCACCGCCGTCCTCGGACCCCTCCAGCTTGGCCACCTTGAACTCGGCGCGCAGCTCGGCCGCAAGGATGTCCCTGTACTGCCTGAGGGTGGCGACGGGGGCGGCGGCGGCGCCGGGCGGCGCGGCCAGCGCCTGCTGCTGCATCCAGTCCACGTACATGCGGTGCATCTTGCTGACCGAGTGGCCGTCCGCGAGGCACTGGCGCTGGAAGCCCCTGGAGCCGGGCGGGATGCCGGAGCGGGGGAAGAGCCGGCAGTGTTGGCGCACGGTCTCCACGATGTGCGCGGGCACACGGCGCGCCGCCTTGCGGTGCCGGCCGCGCCGGTCCACGAGGGCGCCGTCGTCCTGGCCGCCGCCCTGCGCCCGGTGCACCTTGGCGATGGCCGACTCGACCCACGAGTCGGACACGTCCAGCGTGCGCAGGAACATGGTCTTGCAGACGGGGATCTCGCACTCGGTCTCGTAGCCGCGGGGGCGGCCGCTGCGCGCGCTGGGCTCCGCGCGGAACACGGTGAAGAAGTAGTTGCGGGTCGTCTTGCGGCGCGACAGCTCGGGGTCCACGTTGGTGGTGCGGTGCTTGGGCTCGCGCACGCGCGTGTGCCGCGAGATGAAGAGCCACTGCAGCTGGTGGTCGCCCAGGCTCCAGAAGTGGTCGAAGATGGCCTGCCGGTCCTCCTCGGCGATCCTGTCCTTGCACCTGTGCGCGGGGAGGGAGAGGACGGTGAGAGAACGGTACATATACTGCGCGCGCGGGCTGCGCACTGCGCACACAACCACGACGGACGGCGCCACTCTCTCGCGGTGCTTATTTTGCCTTTTTTCCTTCGATATTTGGTGATCTTAAGTGTCGGGGATTGTTAGTTGGGTGAGAAAATATTTTTCCCACTGTGAGCTCGATCCGTAGACTCTTATGACCGAATTCCAGTCGGAGCGTCCTCAGGGCTTACCCGGAGGTCGAAAATATATCTTATCCACCATGGGGTGAGAACAATTCCCCGCAACCAAGACCATTAAAAAAAATTTAGAAAACGCAATAATATGGGTGCCAGCGTTATTTTATCCAGGCTGGCAGTGTGCCTGGGCGGCTAGACTCACCTGAAGCGGCACGAGTCGACGCAGCCCTCGCCGAGGTGCCTCGCGCGGACCAGCTTGCCCTTGAGGTTCACGTGCTCCTTCCCGGTGTTGAGTGCCGCCTTGCACAGGTTGGCCCTCCAGTGCGCGGGCTCCCGGTGTCGTCCCGGGCCCGCTCCCGCCCCCGCGCTGCGCTGCTTGTCCGAGGCGGTCAGCGAGGACCTGCCGGACGAGGATGACGCCGACAGGCGTACCTTGCCCTCCAGTAGGGGGGCCACGACGGCGCCGTTCGGCAGGTCCCGAAGGCCAAGTGTCTCCGGGTTGAGGTGGTGGCGGAACGCCTCCGGGACGGACGCCGCGCCCAGGAGGCCGCCGACACCCACCCCCATACCGGTGGCGGCCGCTCCGAGGGCCGCGCTCACGTCGGCGCGCTTCCGCTTCTTGGGCTTGGGGTTCGGAGCGCGCGGGGCGCCGTCGGCAGCCCCACCCGCACCCGCCGCGGCCGCCTCACCCGCGGGCGCGCCCCCGACCCCGGGACCCTCTGCACTAGACCCCAACATCCAGTGGTACGGCGCGTCGGAGAGGTCCGCAAGGTTCCCGAGGTTGCCGAGGTTTCCCGAGAGGATCCCCTGCAAGCGGAGGAGGGCGGGGTTCGCCAAGTCGGCCACGCCCAGTGCCCCTATGCCAGCCCCGTCTCTAACGCCTGCCGAGGAGAGGGAGGAGTCAAAAATAAGACATCACCAAGTACGAGAGACTTCGCGGATCCTTGTCAGGCTTACCGTCGAGGTGAGAATTTCCCTGATACCCAAGGGTGTTATTAACAAGAGGACCACATAGATTTCTGGCCTCCATTGAAGGACCAAGTGGCATGTTGTATAGTCTTCCCTCTACATTTCCGTTGAGCATGGTGTCTGAGTCCTTGGAACCTGGGTAGAAAAAGCATACGCCATATTCAAAATAAATAATAAATGAGTATCTAATTCCATGCCAAACGGTGACTTTCTCATACGCACCAGATGACTTGGATTTATCAGAATCCCTATTAGCAATATTTTGAAGGGGAAGCATACTTTCTTGAGATGCGGATTCATTTATAGTTGGCAGAGCTTCAGCAAACACTAATTTATAGAGAAGAGAAACAACAGGTATGCTTATGATAATAATATAGGAAACTGACCTCAATAATATTATAATTTGATTTAAAGATCCTGTCCGTACCTTTAGTTTTCTTTTTTCGCTTCTTCTTCTTTGTCAGTTGTTGTTCAGAGCCATCATTTGTGTCAACAATTGTTTCACGAGCGGCTTTAGTGTGCCTGCCTCGACAATCCGGAGCAACAACCACTCCATTGGCAGCTTTGGAAATAGCTGTGTCAACCCAAGAATCCGAAACATCAAGCGTCTGCAGAAACATGGTTTTGCAAACTGGAATCTTCCCCGTTCCTTGGCGAAAGAAATACGATCGGGATGTTTTCCTCCGTGATCTGATTGGGTCTTGAGTTCTCTGTTTAGGTGCACGTACACTAGTATGCATGGCTATAAAAAGCCATTGTAATTGGTGATTACCAAGGTTCCAAAAGTACTCAAAAATATTAGTGCGAGCCTCTTTTGTTATTCTTTCTTCACATTTAAACCTGGAGCAATTTAAAACATTTTAGACTGATAGATAACATTCACCAATCAAAACCAGTAATGCATCAGTTTTAACTGGAGCACACTTACCTGCAGCCTTTTGATGCACAACCCTCTCCCATTCTTCTGGCCCTGATAAGCTTTCCTTTTGCATTTATATGAGCTTGACCACGATTTAGAGCTTCCTTTGCCTCCATGACTTTGGTTTTCTTAGGTTGCTTTGGTGTCTTGTCTGCTGCAGTTTCATGGTCAGATTCTGCATCTGATTTCCCATAATCCTCAGGAAGTTGAACAGGTGCCTCTGGGTCCAAATGGTGTCGAAACGTGTCTGACATCTCATAATGTCCGGTTCTCAAACCAGTTAAAAATTCTTTCCAATGAGCAGCCGAGGGCGCACTCTTTGGATTTGTCCCTACATTTTCCCCTCCTACAGAAGAGTATGTAGAAAAAATCTTTTGAATGAAAATATAATCAGACCTTACAAGAGACTTCTTCTAATTTCATTATCGTACCTGTGTTCTTTCCTCCAAGATCTGATGAAGTTGAGCAAGATAAGTTCTGTGATGGGTTGCTGGCTTCATTGGAATGAGATAACCTCTGAATAGCCTGATTTTCTCTGACATTCAGCTGTCCGCATTCTGAACATATACATAATGGTTAAAATTGTCAAGCTATGTAGAAGTGAATTGTGATGAGCAAAGAAATAGGCTTGCCTTTTGTAAGACGATTGAGAGGAGCGCCTTCCCCTCCATGGCTATTAGGTAATTCAACTGACTTTTGCAAATTAGGATCACCTAAAGGTATACTCTGTTCCCTTCTGGCATTTGTCTGGAATAGACATACATCAAAGGGCAAATTTTGGATTAGTTCATAGTCCAAACTTCATTATCATTAATATTTTGAAAGCAGAATTGATGAGTAGCCTGTTGTGAGAGGTAGTACTAACCAGTGCAGGAGCTACATTATTTCCTAAATAGTTATTATCTGTATTGGCTAATCTCTGATGGGCAGCATATGAACCATGAGAATAGTGAGCGTAATGCACATCATGTGAAGTAGTCTTATAATGGTTTGTTAAAGGGATAGCTGAGGTGGACCCTCGCAGAGAATCCTTCTCCAGAAGAGCATTCTGATCTTTATTATGCTGTTGTAGAGATGCCCAAGGAGGCCACACTGGCGGTATTTCTCCTAGATTACCTGCGGAATAATACAGAATGATGCAGAGTGAACTGGATCAATCAAAAACAAGAGGGTGATCAGTGTTTAATGTATACTCACTCATGCCATCATTTCGAGTAGTATGCCATGCAGAATGAGCGACATAATTCGATGGATTTATGGCAGAATTTCTATCCATGCCACCAAGAAATGTTCCAGCAATCCTGGAGAGACAGGAAAAACTTAATAAATCACAAGAGATTGAATCTTTGTACAAGTTCACGAAGCTTGATTCAAACAGGTAAATATGTAGCAATTTATTGAAGAAGAACACAACAAGAAACAAAAAAGATGCTTTTGACAGATATTTCCCCTAACCCTACAAACTGTTCTGAAATGTCAAATACTTGCAAAACAAAAACAAACGCGATTTCAAATATAAGAGATTGAACGACACTGGTGATAGTAACGAAATACTTAAAATTACGGGGGGGAAATATTAAAAGTATGTGAATGGGAGAATATAACCGGCCAACTTACTGATTTTGCGCCATGATGTCTTCAAAGTCTCAACAAAATCCGAACCAAAGGCAAAGAACAAGGAAAATATTTTCCAGTACACATTTTTAAGTTTACATCCTTGAGGGTTGATTCAATCTGCGACAGGCTATAACTGCCATCTTCATTTCACTACGACTGATGACAGAACAAATACATGACCATGATTGAGCTCCCTTTTCCATCGTGAAACATATCCTGGAAGTACCCCAGGCCGAAATATTATGAGAGAGTTCTTCGCGGCAATGATGAAATGACGGAAGCATAACCAGAACAAAGTATTTCAAAACAAGTGTTAACTTTCCCAGATTAAAATCAATTCAAAGAAAAACTATTGTCTGCTCGCCACTAACACAAATTACCACAGAAACAACAAACCCCATATCTCGAATACCTCGATTCGATAAAGAGTCGAGTTGCGTGGGTGGATAACTATCGATCTATTCTTCCGCCTTGCTGACCGCGCGCTTTCAAACGGTGACGCCAAACTTTCCCGATAGCGGAGACATTCTTTCATGCGATTTGGACGTAGGGAAGATGCTTTAGCTGATACTAGATAGTAATACGAAAGTTGACAATGCTGCGAGAGAAAAGACGCGGCATAGGAGGAGGTGGAGGAGGAGGCTGGAGACATGCTAAGAGAAGTAAGTGGGGTGGAGTGGGGGCAGGGCACGCCTCATCTCCTTATTACAACAATTAGGGTCGCATAGTTTCGGCTTTCGTCGCCCTACCGGACACAAAAATTTTCTTTATCTTTTAAATCATTTTTCTGTACTTGTACCATTGATTGTAACTGTAGTGCGGTTTGAAAAGGTGATACTCGATTTTAGTGTAGTTCAGGACTAAATCTTTTATTTTTTAAATAAAAATTGGTCTTTTGGTGTAAATTATGAACAAGTTTTAGTAAGAAAGGAAATGGTGCACCACTGTGGACCAAGACAATAAACTTTTTACGGCCGATGCACCAATAAGAAAGAGACACGCAACACAGCTGTTTGTTTAGAGACACCTCTTTTTATTCTGTTGAGCGTCTTTTTTATTACAAATATTTTAATACAAAGCAATTTGGCTTCTACCAAGTACATGAAGTAACAATGAGAATGTATATGGATGCGATGATTCTATTTAGCTGCATTCCATGCAATAAAAATTTCAAGTACTTTTTATAGAGCACTCTAGAATTATGCAGTAAAGAAAGCCGCAATAAAAAAAATGGACTCGTCTTACTTTTAATAAGCTATTCAAAATGTAGTACAAATGTGAAGGTGGAGGTAAAGTCAAAAATGACAGTCTTGAGTTCAGGTGACTGAAGATCAATGTACAAAACTGATTAAAAAATCAGGCAGAGGCAGCCAGAGAGCAGGAGAGCACAATAATTAGAGATCTACTCTCCTCCCTCTTCAATTCGAGCAAAAACTCATTGAAACCACACTACCTGCTCTTACATGAATTGTAATGCATACATATCAAATAAATAGATTAAAAAATTAAAAACAAAAACAAAAAAAATCTACTAACATTGATGCACACACTGCAGGCCTGCGCGTCCCAACTATACGGAATGTAATAATCATCCCAATGAGAAAATCATCAACATGACATCTGATTGCAAATAAAATACTATTCTACTTTAGAAAAAAAAAAGGAAAAAGTTTCTGAAATTAACAACATTTTTGTACTCCTCACTTGGAATGCCGACACAAATCATTGTCTACTACACTGCTATGATCAAGTTGCGTGACGTTCCGTAGTTTTCTTTTCAAAACACGTTGCACAACCGAGCACACACCCAATGCAACAACAATAATATTAAGGTGGTTGCAGCTTGATGGAGCTATTCTTGTCCTCCCCGGCAGACCTGGCCCGGGGCGCGGCTCAGACCTGCACCGGGGTGGCAGCCTCCTCTTCCTCCTCCGCCTCGCGCTGGTACTCCTTGCACTTCTTGACGCACAGGCAGGTGAGGATGCTGGTGTGGCAGAGGATGCTGCACACGCAGCAGCAGAGCAGCCAGCCCATCAGGAAGGACACGAGGGACACCACGTTGAACACGAAGGCGAACCAGTACAGCGCCTTGTGGCAGTAGCCGGCAGTGTACGGGTAGAACTGGCCGTAGTCGTACTCGGGCGTGTAGATGCCGAACGTCCACACACAGCCTGGTCACAACAGAGGGGTAGAAAAGAACATAGTGAGTGGTGGCTCCAGAAACGGAAAACTTCCCTCGGAAAAACTGTGTACGCATGCTCATTGAATGCAGGTAAAAGTTGAGCCCTACGAAGCTTGGCGCGCCACTCACAAAAAAGTTTTCTTGCCCCGAGAAATGAAGATTTAAAATAGGGATACTAATATTTTTTCTGTGGCCAATGAAAAAAATTCTTGAACCATTAAAGAATAGTTAAAGTACGAAAAAAACCCTTATTTTCAGTTATTTTTTTTGCTTAAGTATTTTTTATTGTCCGTGGCAAAAAATAGATACGAGTAAAGCGGGTAGGCGCTACTCTAAGGGTGCTCCCACAATAGACCGACGAGGACGTACTCCTAAGCGCCTTCAACACCTAGGGTAGGCCAGCCCGCCAAGCATTTGCGTGAATGTGGTGGCCTACCCGCTACCCGTAGAGCCCAATAAGCGCAGTGGGAAGCAGGAATAAAACTCTTGGCACCCACATTTTTGTGACGTCAACCCCCGGACAGTTCATTGTGGGAGCACCTTTACTCTGCGTCACTCACCCAGGATCATCCAGATGAAGAGGAAGAGCGCCAGCAGCGAGAAGATGGCGGGCTTCTGGTTTTCGCGGAGGTAGCTGAGCTTGCGGTGCATGTCGATGGAGGTGGACAGGTGCAGCAGCGCCGTCACCACGCCGGACACGATCAGGTGCAGCGGGATGTTGCGGTTGGCGGGGCACTCGTCCCGGTAGACGGCGCCCATCAGGATGGCGACGTACGGCACGGAGGCGCCCAGCAGGTGTCCGATCCAGATGAGCCATTTCTTTGCTGTCGCTGCTCACCGAGAGGGGAGAGGGCACGTTAATGAACATAGGCACAAAACTTTGGCGCGTAATGTCAATGGTATTAACTTACTGCTTTCTTCGAACTCCTGGGAGACGCGCTTTTTGATCTGCGATAGCTTTCTCGTCTTGACGCCGCCCTCTACGGTTTTCTCAACCTCGGTCTCGGTCTCTTCAACGGCGATCGTTGCCTCAGACGGAGCTGTGACGAAGAGTCGACGGTAATATTAGTTCACTTTGCATGGCTGTCTGAAAGAATACCATATGGGAGAACGCCCTCACGCCCATCTAAAAACGCGGTGTGCTTAGGTATGGGCACGATGCCTGCCTGTACCGTACAGTACTGTGCACCCAGAAAGATAGACAGTCGCAGCAAACATGACATTGTTGGCGAGGGAGAATCGCAAAGCAGCACATCATAGGTATGCTTGTTATCATTGATAATCGTCTATCACAACCCCAGTGCCGTACTGTCATTAACTAACTTCTGATCGTCACTCGAATTATGCATCCCTCGGCCATGATTTTATACTCGTCCCTTAGCTATCCTTGCGATAGGCCTATGGTTCCTTCTACTTTCCATCTTCTCGGTGCACGTCCGCACTTGACTGCGAGGTTTCGGCGTTACCGATGTACAGGGTGGTCCACACACACCGGCCCATTTTTTCAGATAGGCAGACCAGCAACAACAAATTTTCTTTTTATTATAAATCTGCTAATATTGGTAGAAGAGAAAAATTAAAATATGCTCCATGTTCCTTAAACTTTTAGCAACTCATAACAACTTTTACTTTTTCTCTTCTACCGATAATAGCAAATTTATAATAGAAAGAAAGCTTGTTGTTGCGGGTCTGCCTATCCGGAAAAAAAAATGGGCCAGAATGCGTGGGCCACCCGCCACCCTGTACTCTTTTCATTTACTTCCGCGAACATCTCTATCGAACACAAGTGCTTTGAGAGTGCCGGACGCGTACCGTGCGAGCCGTTCTTTCCGTCCTGCTGGTCCGCGGTGGGCGTGAGCAGGGCGGTCTTGAACTCCCCCGTGCCCGTCTCGACTGTGCTGCTGCGCACGGTGACACTGCTGCTGGTGCTGGTGATCTTGCCGACCCGCCTCTCGGGCTCCGGCGCCTTGCCGAGCTTGGAGCTGTGAACACGACGATAGGGCGGCGGCGAGCCGCTGTTCAAAACACATCGGGGAGGTTCAAGGCAGTGTGTGAGATTTCAGGGACCCGCGCCCGCTGAACGTCTGGGCGCATCGGCTTATTTTGAAAACATGAGGGGTGTGAAGCAGTTACGAAAGCTGCGTCCAGGTACGTGCTTGACTTGGGTGCCTTGGGTGTCTGGCCCTATGCTGTTCGCATGGCTCAGACGCCCAAGACACCCAAGACACCCACGTATCTGGACGCAGCTTAACAGTGTACCCGGACCGGCACTGAGTCGCATGTCAGTCGCGCTCTCCTCGCTCTTCGTTCATGTCATAACGAGCGCTACCTGTCGGAGGCTCACGGCACTTTTGCCGTGGCTTCCATACACTGCTGGAAAGCTGCATTATTACACTGCAGGCGCAAGGCCCGTCTCTGGCCTGTCGAGTGGGGGGGGGGGGGGGGCTATGCACCATGCGTTGCAGGGCTGTTTACATATTGCTTATCGTTCAGGCGGCTCAATAAAGAAGGAAAGGGCCATGGCTCCCCGCCCTCTAAAAACCGGTCATGTTATGACAGTACACGTTATTACGTAAATTACGAAACAAATTTAACAAGAAAGGACAAGACTGGATAAATCTTGTATGCCTAAGAATCAGGAGTGAAGTGGCCGCAGGCATCAGGCACCCACCTCATGGCTGGTACGTCGGAGCTGAAAGTCCTGCTGAACAGTTCAGAGCCTGCCTAGTCGGCAGCGCTTGAGTTCGCTGGAGTACGCCTAATGAGAGCACAAAAAATGAAACGACAAAAACAAAAGCACAACCCTGCAGCCCCTGGCCTGCGCTAACAGGGCCGGACCGCCCGCAGGGCTCCCGCAACCGAGGGGTCCTTCACTACAAATTCAAGCGTTCGCCAATTTTCTTGTTTTTTTTTTTTTTTCGTAATCATCACTGATTTTTTCTGTTTTTTTTTCCTTCTGATATTTTACCTTTTTTTTTTTTTTACTTTTTCTGATTTTTTTTACTGATTTTGTTTTAGGGTTGACACTGATTTTTTTTTGAGTGAAGGACCCCTCGCCCGCGGCACATCCGGGGCGGGGCTGCAGAGTGCGTTGGTTCATCAGGGAGGAGCACTCGAATAACGCCGCGCTGTGTATAATCGCGAGAGGCTGGCAGCTCGTCGACACAACGCACGAACTTCAGCCGTGAGCCGAACCGCGAACCACCGCCTCACCGGGAAGGGCCGGGCGGGGCCGGGCCGGCCGCGAGCTATTTCAAGGTAACAACGCGCGCCGGAGGTCGTAGCGGGCTGTGCCTCGCCTCGCCACGCCGCGCCGCTCTCCACAACCTGCTATCGCTATCGCGGCCAGGACCCAGACCCAGCTCGGAGGCACCGCGTTGTGGACGGGACGGGCCCGACGCCCACTGACGGACACTTCGGTGGATTAAAGTGGCGCGGGGCCGCGGCGCGGCGCGGCGCGGCACGGCGCGGCGGGCAGCGGGTGAGGGAAGGGTACATCACTTTTTCAACCAGGCAGTGTACGCGGGGATCCGCGACCAGTCACAATTCCAGTCACATCCAGTCATTTTCCAAAAAACGGAGTGAAGGGGGAATAAGGCAATCCAGTTGCCTCAAAATATTCAAAAATACTCAAATCGTATTCAAAATATTCAAAAATATTCGAAACGCTTGAGCTTTGTTCACTGAATGTTTTTCAATTGACATCCAATCACTTGATCTGCGTAATCCAGTGATTTCCTAGCCGTTATCATTGGACGTCCAGTCAGTGTACACTCATTTCTGCAGTGGTGAACCCCCTTTGGCGGCGAGCCCCTTCGCTTCCTCGCCAGCCAGGGTGCTTCGCTCGCGGACTGAGTGCCAGGGGGCTTTTCTGAAATGGCGGGAGGAAGGTAGGGGGGGGGGGAGGAGGTAGGGGTTGTTGTGCTGGGCTCGCTGAGAGGGGGGGGGGTTGGGGAGGGGGAGGGGGGGAGAGGTTGAGGCGAAGATCCTGGCTGGCTCCTTTCTAATCCCTGTAAGGTCGACGAGCACGCCGTGAGCACGGAGCGAAGGCGCGTCGCCTCGCGGGAGCGACAACACCTGCACGTCAACCCTTCGGCCGCGGCCCAGGGTGCGGGCTATAGCGGCTATAGCACTGCGCAGAGCACAGCAGCCACGCCCATCAGGGGGGCAACGACGACAACCACCCTGGCCCCGCTGGGCCGGGCCGGGCCGGGCCGGGCCTGCCTACTAACTAGGGCGCCTACGCAGCTCAGGTCGGGTCGGGTCGGGTCGGGGCCCGGGCCGGGGCCTGGGGCCTACACACTAGCGCGCGGTACGTCGCGGGCGTCGCTGGGCGTCGGGACGCTGGGCGGTCCGGAGGCACACTGAGCCCCGGCCTGGCAGCGGTGCCTGGCTTGGCCGGGCCTGGCCTGGCCTAGCCTAGCGTGAGCGTCCACAGCGTCGCGGTGCGGCGGGGCGCGGCCGGGCGTGGCGGGGCGGGGCGTGGCGGGGCGGGGCAGGGCGGGGCGGGGCGGCGGGAGGCGCCAGAGGCTACCGCCCTCGGCAGCGGACGCAGCGCGCGCGCTCCATGGAACTGGAGCACATCTCCAGAAAAACAAGATTCGTCGAGGCAGTTTGAGAATTTCCCACCCGAATCATAGGAGAGCTCCAGGAGCCCAGGAGTGAGTTCGCTCGTGAAAATGTGTGGGGATGTGTATTTGGCTTTCTGAAAATATCCGGGACTACTCGCATGAAGCGAAATTCAATAATGGAAAGTGGGGATATCGGTATAGGTACACAAGTTGCAGGCATCGTTGAAAATACTTCTCGTTTCGGATATCACAACGTCCGAAAAAAGAAATAGACAAAAAGGAGAGCGCAATTTGCACCGAAAAAATAGCAGATGCTAACAAAGAGTGGAAACAGCGATGTCTCTCGTGCCCGCAAGCCCTAGATCTAACCATATTTTCAACTAGGGAAGAGGATGCCAGTGTCTTAATTATGGGGACGTCGACGTTTAACCTTTACGGAGGAATGACCTCACGTACCTCCCCCTTTCCCCAGCGTACCCACAGCACGCGGGGCCCACGTGGTTTGCACTGCGTCGCCCGGGCTCCTCCCCGCCCCGCCCCGCCGCACGCGGCCCGCCCCGCGACCACCAGTGTCGCACCGCCCTTACGGCGCCCACCCCGCCCCGCGCGGCGCCAGCCCGTCGCGACGGCGCCCACCCCTCCGGGGCGCGTGGCGCCAAACCCACAACGCACCGCACCGCGCCGCCCCGCCCCGCCCTGCGCCAACCGCCCCTCCAGCCCCAGCCCACATTCAACACGGGGCAAAGGCAGGGCGGGGCGGGGCGGGGTGAGGAAGGCCTGGAGCAGGCGGGGCACCCTGCCCCTCCGTGGCCTACATATTGGAGCGCCGGCGACGCGGATGTCGTTGGCCCCGGAACGGAGGGACCGGAGGCCGGAGGCCCAGCGGGCACAGCGCATCGGAGCCCTTTGTCCAGAGAGCCGCCTCGTGCCTCGTGCCCCAGCGGGAGAGGGTGGAGTGGAGGCGGGCGGAATTAGCCGATCCAATGACCTTACCCTAACGAATGCCTCGCCACTCGACAACAATTGCGGGTACTGAAGGCTGATTCCGTGCTAATTCCGCAGATATCGGTGAATGGTAGGTAGACGCGGTCCTCTCTCTCTCACCCGCAGCGGCAGTGCCTCATGACGGAGCTACGAAAGTCCCATGCGGAATCAGTCTACTGGTCACCTATCCCGGTGCTATTGGGGACTTGTTGGCAGGAACCCCAACCCCGCGCCTCGGCCGAGGGGTAGACCATGTTGACTTTTAGGTGTACATGGAATATTTTCTAGTATATTCCATTAAAATATTTGAAATTTATTCTGAAATTTATTGAAAATTCGAAATTTGTTGGGGATGACCAAGAAAATACACGCACATCTGATCCAAATTATTCTCTCAATTACATGATGAAATAGGATTTTTAGTAAATTATTGTGAATTATTTCGATTTATTCCAAATTATTGGAAATTAACTTGCAACTGCGCAAAATAATCACAATTATTTCAATTATTTTTTTTAACTTTTCAGAAACAAATTTTGCTCTGCAATTGAAAGGGTGGCGTGAAAACATGGAAAATTTTTGCGGCAGTAAACCTCCCGAAGGAGGTTGCGGTTCCCGCCAGGCACAGGGCTTTTACCCCCTGTGGCAGCCAACTGCTTCGGTGTTCCATGGGAACCGGCGCTTTGCTGACTGCGATCCTATCGCGCAATTCGACAGATTTGATCCCCGTACCACCATTGGCCTACCCCTAGAGGTACGAGCGGTGTCAAGGGCGTTAGACTTCCTGATCCCAGTTTCAGAGGCCTTACCTCAGAGGGGTACGCGGGATTCGAACCCACAACCCCGAGTGCCGACACATAGCCAGAACTGGAAGCGACCCAACGCCCAAAGCCACCGAGCCAACGGCGGTGAGACGTGTTTAACTTCTATTTGACCTGCCATCCAACAGCGGCCAAAGGGAATGTCAAGCGCGAAAAACACTCTTCCGAGTGGGAGTCGAACTTGCGACCACTCGGTCCGGTGTAGCGCGCTCTACCAGCTGAGCCACGACGCCTCGATGACTCCGCTGTCCGACGGGTTCGAGTCGTATTTGCCGCATCCTGCAGCCTCCAGCCAGGAGGACAGGGCAAATACGACTCGAACCCGTCGGACAGCGGAGTCATCGAGGCGTCGTGGCTCAGCTGGTAGAGCGCGCTACACCGGACCGAGTGGTCGCAAGTTCGACTCCCACTCGGAAGAGTGTTTTTCGCGCTTGACATTCCCTTTGGCCGCTGTTGGATGGCAGGTCAAATAGAAGTTAAACACGTCTCACCGCCGTTGGCTCGGTGGCTTTGGGCGTTGGGTCGCTTCCAGTTCTGGCTATGTGTCGGCACTCGGGGTTGTGGGTTCGAATCCCGCGTACCCCTCTGAGGTAAGGCCTCTGAAACTGGGATCAGGAAGTCTAACGCCCTTGACACCGCTCGTACCTCTAGGGGTAGGCCAATGGTGGTACGGGGATCAAATCTGTCGAATTGCGCGATAGGATCGCAGTCAGCAAAGCGCCGGTTCCCATGGAACACCGAAGCAGTTGGCTGCCACAGGGGGTAAAAGCCCTGTGCCTGGCGGGAACCGCAACCTCCTTTGGGAGGTTTACTGCCGCAAAAATTTTCCATGTTTTCACGCCACCCTTTCAATTGCAGAGCAAAATTTGTTTCTGAAAAGTTAAAAAAAAATAATTGAAATAATTGTGATTATTTTGCGCAGTTGCAAGTTAATTTCCAATAATTTGGAATAAATCGAAATAATTCACAATAATTTACTAAAAATCCTATTTCATCATGTAATTGAGAGAATAATTTGGATCAGATGTGCATGTATTTTCTGGGGTCATCCCAATTTGTTCTGGAATTTATTATAAAAAAAAAAAAGAAAAAAAAGAATATAGCGTAGAATGGCATCGGGGTGGTTCTGTCCTGTGTGCCTCTATGAGTGCGACAAGGATAGAGGAGTACGAGAGTGATCCTCGGAATCAGTGGGCTTGCCCCTCCTCCCCCTCCCTCTCTGAAGCCCGGCTGGCGACATTTCGGCCTTCACCCCCCTAAGGTCATGCTCACCAGCTGAGCGAGTCGAGTGTCGTTTGAAGGGTGCATGAGGACAGCTCGCCACCTTAAGCGGAAACATTTGTCCTTTCGGCATGACGTGAAAAAGCTGTAATTTGTTGCTGCTTTCGAGCCTGTTCCTATATTAATATGGAAAAGGTCAATTGAGACACCGTCGAAACGGAGGATATATGTACTCCCTCCCCCACAGGGAAGCGATACCCACAAGTTTAAAACAGGTTCTAGGTTTACCGACAGTGACAATGTCATCGGACCTTTCGCAGATAATGGGGTACGGTCCATATTTAAGGGTGGTGTGAGCGTGGTGGAATGCAAGCGAGAGCTAACGAGATGTCAAAAGCATCGAAGTAGTCTGCTTCAAAATCCAAGCTGAATGTGTAACCTCACAGAAATTGACGCCCTACAAGCAATTATTCATTAGTCAACAAACTTTCGCCGCAATATTTTTGTCGGCTCAAGGGGCGCAGAGGACACAAGGATACGCAATACTGTGGCGGGGCAGAACTTCTACCGCCCTCCGCACCGCTGCGCTGCGGCAGCTGCGGCTGTTCTACTTGCGGTCATCTTGGACGACCGCCTCGTCATATCTTATATGCTATGCGGTACGAGTGTTCTGCATCCATACTCAGGTTCCCGGTTATTCTTGAATGTCACACATACGCGCCCGCGTGAGGGCGGCGCGGGCACATTTGATCCTTGTGCAAAGAGAACGAAAATAACATGGGCGGGGGCAGCAGTCAAACGGGGTGGGCGGGGTGAAAAACGGCGCTTCGCCTCCGCCCACCCCCACCCGCAGCTCGTAGGCTCTGGCGGCTGAAACCGAGGATTGCCCTCATACTTCTACCCTTGTCGCACTCGTGGGGCCCTGCCATCCCCAGGGCACCGCCTAGAGCGATCTCCTGAATAAGAGAATAAGAGAAGAACAAGGCGAAGAACAATAGACCGGAAACGGTTCCTTTTCATTACCGAAACGTTCATGAAACTTCAATAAAATGTAAGCACATTGCTTTCGGGCACGATTGGTTGATAAAAAGCAACTGTTTCCGGTATGTTGTCCTTCACTTTGTTAATGTTGAAAGGGTCTATAAGACGGCAGGAGCCGTGCCGCTGCATTCGTTGTCGCCCGTCCCGTCACAACGTCACGGCAGGACGTGCAGGCGGCAACGTGACGCGCTCCTCCAGCTGCACCAGACCCACCTGGACACGAACGTTGGCGCCGTGACGAGGATGATTCGGAGCCGCTCCGCGCCCCATTCGCTGCGGGCCGCCCGGGACCGGGAGCCGAGCCGGGAGCCGGGCCGGGAGCTCTCTCTTTCTCTCTCTCCGCTCCGGGCTCCGGGCTCCGGGCCGGAGGCAGGGCAGGCTTCCTCCGGGACCCCGGGGGCTGGGCCGGGGGGGACTCAGGGGCGCATTCGACGCGCTGCACCTCGCTGCGCTGCACCCGACAAGGTCAGGTGTTCGCAGCCACCGCGGCCACCAGCCGCCGCGCCCTACGCCCTCAAATATACCTTCTCGGATCCCATTCATTTCAAAGAGCGCGGTGCAGCAGCACGCGTCGCGCCGCAGCAGAACGATTCCGCTGCCGGCAGCCGGCACTGGCCGGCACTCGTCGCGTCGGCGCTCTTCTTGAGTGTGAGAAAGACAGAGAGCTCCCGCCCCGCGCCCCCTACCATTGACTCCTTGAGAGTGATAGAGACAGAGAGCGAGGAGTGCGGTCTGCTGCTGCTCGAGTGGTGCAGCTCCGGACTGGTCCGGACCTTCGCTTGGCCGCTTCGCCTCGCCTCGCCTCGCCTATTCCTCGCTAAAGGTTATTCCAGAGGGTCTTGATGTCGAGTGGGCTGGGCACGTCCCGCGGCTCGCGCTTTGCCTGCCCCGCGCCAGTGAACCGGCACCGCTCCCCGCCCCTCTCCCTCCACCTCCCCTGTTTTCCTCATTCCCTCGCCCTCGCATCGCCACCGGCGCCACAGTGTTCCAGGCGCGGCCAGTAGATGGCGTGAGGGGCCCTCCTCGCTGACTGCCCCTCCCGCGGGCGACGAGGGACTTCCCTCCATGAAATCAAAGCAGAAAAATTGGATACTCGGATGCTTCTTCAAAGAAAACAACCATAACTATCTCGAAATTTGTTTTAATATGAGGTAAAACAGTACGCACCGGCTAAATACAACATACATATAGTTTTACAGAAAATAATATTTTGACCCATAATGAACTGTACATAAATACAAGTCACACTTACAATACAAATTAATTGAGCATTTCCTACTTGCAATATCCAGTTTAAGATACACCGCATGGATAAAACTCTACATACATACTTACAATGGGATAATTACTATCATGTACAAAAACTCATATAAAACAAGCTTAGACATACGGTACAATTATACTAGTTCACTGAGCTGGATGCAGATGGGCAATTCACGCACATCACTATTGTGAGCATCATAGATTGGAAAAGGCAAAGAAATTTTTGTGTAAACATTCAGCAAGATCTTCAGTGGGCTTTCCCTCATAAAGTATGGTGGGTCTCCCAGATTGTGTGCTTTCCAGCAGGCATAAAGACAAACAAGGTAGTCTATTTAAAAGTTTCAAAGAGTAAATTATTACAGGAACAATTTACTTTTGGTAAAATTTACTTTGTTTAATGAAGCCCTTGCCGTCATAAAAAATACTGCATCATGACATGTCATGATCGCCCATTCATCTCATGTAAGTGTGTTATGATACATCCTCTCATACATCTAATAAAATGGCACCAGATTTTGTCTTAATGACCATACCACAGAAGCATTCTTAAAAAAGAACACCAAGACACAAAAGAACACCACACATACAAACTTTGACACACATACAAAATAAAATGATTAAATAGAACTACGTCTTTCATGAAATGCAGAACATTTTTTACCTGTCAGACACTGACAATTGAGCAAGCGCCAGTCAATTGTTAATATTAAAGGGATAATACAAGGTTTCATACTTTTCAACACAAAATATTTTTTGGTGGAATAACAAAACACTGGAATGCTACAAATCTTACAAAATGCCAAAAAATGTAAATAAATAATTTTTAAAATATTTGCCATGTGTATTTTTTAAGATCTACTTCTACCGTGCACAGATTCAATCCAAAAATTGAAAAATAAATGAAATAGGTATATGTAGTACCACAAAATCAACAGTTTAAATAAAGATTTATAAAGAACAGAAAACAAATCAACAGAAAAGATAAAAAGATAAATCAACAATAACATTCAGTGATCAGGTACATAGATGTACTTCACAGCATCTAATATTGAAGAAGTCAGTAGAAAAATAACTGTTAGTGAATACAAAAAGAACAGAAAAGGAAGAATAAGAGAGAAAAAAGAATCAACAAATATTCACCAGGAATGAAAAATCACTGAGACTCAAAATATTTTCTGTATAAGTAGCCTCAATGCTTAAACACTAAAGGATCAATAAACTAAAACATACACCCCTCCATCTGCAATTCTTTGTGAGTATTCCTATTTTTAGTCAGCTTACAGGCTGCGCGAGTTTACTGTTTGAAGGATTGAAGCTGATTGGTCGGTATCCTTTATTTTTGTTCCGGCCAAATGGCTGAAGACCCAGGAAGGTACTAGGAGTGACCTCAGGCTGGAGGACACAAGATGTAATTAGTAAAGTAATGGCAAAATAATGTTTACAAAGGGGGCTCAAATAATATAGGACTTACTTTTCCTGTACTGTCCATTTGAGTGGTATTTTCTTTCAGTTCTGCTTTGGGTGGGTTCTCTTGTATTGGCTCAGCCTGGTCAGCACTGACAGCAAAACTTTTAGTTGAATCAATTCCTTGAACAGGTGTGCGACTACGGCTTGAAGGTGGACTTTCAGGCGGGGTTGATTCAGGACTTTGTTGATGTTCCTCCTCTGCACCATTTACAAGTGCTGAGAATGATTTTACTGGATAGGCTGGTCTATGACCAGAATTTGAGTTAAACTGGGGCTCTGGACTGCAGCGAAGACTTCCTTGACGACTGAGGGAGGGGCTTGAATCACAGCTACTATTGTTACCTCGAGGACTGGCCGATCTACAGAATAATTCAAGCAAATCACAAAATTAATACATCTTGGTCAGAGCAGAACCATTGACTGTGGAAAAAGGTGTGACAGAGAAAAAGTGAGAACTAGAGAACAGGAAAGATAATAATAGAGGATGCTGAAATGGGAAAGAGTCATTCAGAAGAAAAATACAAAAGTCATCAAAACTTTTTGAGATCAGTTAACTACAAGTACTCCTAGGGAAAAATAAATTGATTATGGAAATTGTTAAAACAAGAGTTAGAAGACCAAACCTTTTCAAAGCACAGCATTAATCATAATGCTCTAAAGTAAAGCCTCAAAATACTATTCTTCCATGGAGACACCATCATGCAAAACTGAAATGCAGCACATCAAACCACCAAAACCTCTACAGTACTTTCCCACTTAGGTGTTAGAAACATTAAGCACACTTTATTATTTTAAAGCTTTGAAACGAGAAAAACTAAAAAAAGAAGGTTTCCTAAAAAATAATGTTAAAAAATTACCAAGCACAAAATATACCTCATCCCATTGCAGGTAAAAGATATATGGCCGTACTGTTTGTAAACTAGATATTAAAAGAATCGGTCACAGAAAAATCTGATTACATAAAAACATTACTGGAGCTCTAACCGTGTGAGTTCAAGGCTAGAAAAATTATTCAATACAGCTAATACACTTTTATGTAAGTCTACAAGCTGTTTACTTGATATAATCTACTTGTATGGAAGAAAACTATGATGAATATAATATTAGTCTATGAGAAGAAAACAGTATAGTTCAAATTGATGAGAAAATCACAGCATGAAGTGTATGAAAGGTGCAAATAAGACAGATATTTTTTTTGAAATTGTGAACAAACCTGTAGACCTGATCCTTGCCTTCAGCATGTGATGTGGCAGACAGTTGATAATGACGTTGAATGTTGACTAGTTAAATGATTAGCAGAACTCCATCCCACTACTTCTAAAACCTGTGTGAGACATACAATTGTAACAACATCACCCACTTTTATATACAGCACACAGCAATCATTTGTTAAACTTAGCATTTGGTGTAGGCTTTTTAATCAAATATATACATTCTCAATTTATTTCTTCAAAAACTTCTCTAAAACAGGCAATTTTAGCCCTGTCATTTTTACTATAGCACCAAACTGCTTAGTTTAATATTGAAGGCATACAGCCAAACACCATCTACAGAGTACATGCTTTCAAATACTGGTTTCTACTCTAACTTTATGAAAATAATGTTCAAATATGTTTCAACGATATTTATGGTAATGAGGCAACTGCTTTAAAAAGTTGTCTCGTTGAATTACACCCTCTGCAACCTTCAAATTCATTGTACACCATTGCTTAGCACCTCTCACCCATACCACGTGTTAGGAGGCTATCATGCATCGAGAGGACTTTCTCTTACACTTACCTCAACCACACTACATTTCATCCCATACATCTACAGAAATTAGAAAATGTTCCATTTTGTGGGTTTTAGGATGGCTTCAGATACATTACCTGCTCCTTTGAAGGTGTGGAAGTGGCCTATAGTAGCCTGGTCCTTGTCGTGAAGTTGGCCTTGTATTGGGCTGTGAAAGCTCCGAGTCAGAGCTCGCTAGAGAACGTCCCCCAAGTGGCACTGTTCCATGGGCAAAATCTCTTCGGTAATTGTCAGAAGAAGAGGACCGAGGAGTTGATATTCCACGTTCTGATTCCACAAGAACAGAGACTGGAGCTGTTACCCAGAGTAAGATAAAAACAAACATTAATCTCTAAAATGTTCAGAAAGTCAGATAATGGTGATCCATAATGGATGAGACTTCTTACTTGTGTTAGGATGGTGGTTTGCAACATAGACTGGCGTATTTTTAGGAATGTCAAAAACTGCCTCAGGGTGCACGGTCGCCCTCTTCACGCCACTAGGCTCTGCTCCGCTGTGCATGGAGTCGAGGCTCGAGTCCAGCAGCCTGCAGCTGAGAGAGAGGGATGATAGAGTTGAGTGAGCGTCTTGAATTTGCATATCTGACTCCACCATCAGTCTTGTTATTTGAGATCAACCGATGCCGCCCCCCCCTCCCCACTCCCCCCCGGGCGCCGGGCAGGGTCGGACAGAGACCTACCTGGACGGTCGATAGTCGCGGTACTCGCGCTGGTTCTGGCGGTACTCGCTGAGCACCTGGGTGCCGGGCGTGCCTGGTCCGCCGGAGCCCTTGAGGTCTGAGGCCATCTTGCCGTTGGAGGCCGGGGAGGAGGGTGCGGGCGCGCCGTCGGGCTCGGCGCGGTGCCTGTTGGGCCCGGGGCCGTGGCCGTGGCCGGGACCCACCCCCGCGGGCACGGCCGCGTCCTCGCTGCCGGAGCGCCAGTCCACGGGCAGCGAGCTGTACGGACCCGGGCCGCCGCCGCCGCCGCCCTCGTTGTGCTCCTCCAGGTTGAAGAGGCGCAGCTGGTGCCGTATGTTGGCCTTCTCCCGGGCGCGCTTCCGCTGGAACTCCTCCTCGACGCGCCGCATCGCCTCCAGCTCACTCAGCCGCTGTTGCTCTGCGGGGCCGAGAGAACGAGGGTAGGGATAGCGACAGTGTGTGCGATTACCGACAGCCGCAGCCATTTCTGTCTCTTTTGCAACCACTGTCGGGAGTGAGTGGAAGAAAGACGCAAAATGGCTAAGGCTGTCGACGCGAATGGGTGTGTGAGTGCCGTGGCGGCAGGCCGCGCCTCACGGCCTTAACTCTAAAGGCGCCTAATCTCACCCTTGAGCTCCGCGTCCTTGGAGAGCTTCTCGGCGATGCGCCGGCGCTCGATCTGCCGCAGCGTGCTCTGGAAGGTGAAGCGCTTGGGGCGCAGCTTGCGGTCCAGGGCCTTGCGCACGTCCGCGGTGTAGCTGGTGTAGCGGTCGCGCTGCTGGCGCTGCGCCGCCCCCGCCCCCGCGCCGCCCCCGGGCTGCGCCTGCTGGTCAGGCGAGGGCGACGGCGAGGATGGCGCGCTGCCGCCCAGCTCGCGCATCTCGCGCTGCGGCCCCCGGTCCCGGTCCGCCCGGTGCCCGTTCAGCAGCCCGGCGGTCACCGAGTCCCGCTCCCGATCCCGGGCGCCCGGCCGCTCCCGCTCCCGGCTGCGGCTCACCTCGGCGCTCCGCGACCGCTCCCTGAGGGCGACAGGAAGTGCATCGGTCAGTGCGATGGTGAACGACTCGGCACGCCACGAGCGCTGTGCCTGCTCTTGCCTAACAGTGCTAACAGCCTGGCAGCAGGGATGGAAACTTAAGGTTTTCGTTTCTTGACATTTGCTTCGCAGTGCGACACCTACGTAGAACTTTCTTTACGAATCAACGACGTTGAATTTTTCTTGCTTGCCAGTATTCCGTTTAGTTTCTGCGATTGCAGTTCCGGTTCCACGGCGAAAAAGAGAACGTAGTTAAATTTAGAATAAAATTCTAATGGGAGCTGAAATCGAGCACATCCTTTGACATGGTTAAGCACGAGGTCCGTCTCGTTTGACTTTGGCGTTCACTGCTAAATGATGAGGAGAAGAGGGGAGCGGCAACTATGGGTTTCCATCCCTTCCCTGCACATACCACACACCGCCTGGCCACGCACACTCTCACCTTTGGTCGCCGAATCTCTTGCTGTTGCTGAAGTCCGGCAGGTACATGACGTGGCCGCCGGTCGCCAGGTAGGAGAAGCTCGGCTGCTTGAGGACGTCGCGGAACAGGCTGTCCTCGTGGTCGGCGCGGTCCTCGCGGTCCGGGCTGGACGGCGACCCCCGGCCGCCGGGGCTGGTGCGCCACGCCTCGGGCGCCTGCAGGTTGAGCGAGCTGGGCACGCTGCGGCTCAGCAGCCAGTTGCCGTCCAGCGGCCGGCCGCCGCCGCGGTCCCGGTCCGCGCCCGAGTCCACCTCGTCGGCGTGCTCCCGCCGCTCCCGCCCCAGGCCGCCGATGCCCAGCGACCGTCGGACGTTGCGCAGGCTGTGGAAGGAGACGGACGACTCGTCGGGCGGCGTCAGGGCGCTCCAGCTCTGCGAATAGACGGGGGGTATGAACAACCGGAAGCCTATAATCACGATCGCTTTGACACATAGAATGCGGCATGACCACTATGCGGACACGCTATCGTATCACATGATGGGGTGAGAACACGCCCGCCGCACAACATGTGTCAAAGCTGTAGAGTGGGAAATAGAAAATGTATGCCACTCGCTCGACATTACCTTGTTGCCATCAAACGCGGCGCTGTATTGCGACAGCTGATTGTCACGGGGGAGAGACAGCGAGAACAGGTGCGACCGCGGGGAGAACTTGGCGGGCCCCGTGTTCCGGTGGGGGCCGAGTCCGAGGCCCAGCCCCAGGCCCAGCCGGCTCGCGTGGGGTGACACGGGCGACTCCAGGTCGCCGTCCGAGCTCGACTCCTCGTCACCCTCCAGGTCCTGCTGCGGCGTCCACGCCACCACCAGCGACTTACTGGCGGGGCCCGCCTTTCTGGGCAGTCCCTGCAGGGCCTGGAGCCCCTGCAGCCCCTGCAGGCCCTGGAGCCCCTCGGAGGAGTCCTCGTGGCCGCCGATGGGACTCGCGTCGCCCGAGATGCCCGAGTCGCCGGACTTGTCGTGGCTGCCGAGGCCATTGCCCATGCCCCGGAGCCCCGGCGGGTGGCCCAGCACGCCCGGGTGGGCCAGGTGGCCCTGGAGGCCGGCCGGCAGCGGTGCGGTGGGCCGCGACATGCGGTGGATGCGCTCCTCCAGCTCGTCCACCACGTCGTTCTCGGCGTCGGCCGCGGGGTCTGCATCCGCGCACAGCGGCATGGGCAGCGGGTACAGCCCGCCCCCGGGCCCACCCCCGGGGCCGCCCCCGCCGTCCAGCGAGGACAGCTGGCGCCACGCTGCCGTCGGGGAGAAGCGCGGCACCTCCAGGCGCTTCTTGGGCAGCGTCGGCCGCAGCTGCAGGGCGATGCCGCCCAGGTTCTGCGGCACAAGAATCACATGAAGAACACGCGCAAGCGAGACGGGGACCGAGCCCCCGTCCTGGACAACAGTTTCGGAAGCAGCAGGAAGAAGTCACAATGGAAATCCAAGGGTGAAAATGCCGCTGACTTGCCGGTGGATGATTTTTTTTTAACACGCACTTGTATGTGACAGAATGCTCATTCTCTTCACTTGTAAACACAAAGCGGATGAAAGAGCATTCACTCACGAACAAGTGCGAGAAAAGTTTCGTCCACCTGGCAGTGACGTTTTCTTACTCCTGGATTCTCGGGTTCGCGCGTCGTTTTCTCACCTCGTCCTCGCGCTCCGGCTCGCTCGACATGCTGGTCGAGCCCGAGGTGGTGTGGGTGGCGGGTCCGGCCGCGGGGGCGCCGGTCCCCGGCACTCGCCTTATCTCCTGCGCGAAGCGCTCCACCTCCGCCGAGCGCCGCTCCCGGTCGCGCTCCCGCTCCCGCCCCGCACCCAGGCCCGCCCCCAGGCCCGCCCCCGCCCCCGCGGACCCGGCCCCCGCCGAGGACGCATCCTCGCTCGACATGCCGAAGTAGAACGTGCGCACCGGCACGTCGCGGTCGCGGCGCTCCGCTCCCACGCCGAGCGGCTTGGCCGGCGAGCTCGGCAGGCTGAAATAATTCGACGACGTTAGTAGTATTTACAGAGGAAACTGATCTTTAAAGAAAAAAATAGACCCACGGCTTTTCTTCGCCACCATGTCTCTGTGACTCACATCTCCCAGTGCTTGGCGCCTCCGGTGCGACGCCGCGGGTCGTGTTCGTCGGAGTGCTTCGAGTTGACGGGCTCCGGTGTCGACTCCCTGCCTGAGCCTTCGCCTCGACGGTTGCTGTCCTCTGAGCGGGCGCGCCCCACGCGGCCTCGCCCGTTCACCCTGCAGACATACCAGAGACAAGGTTCAGGTCACATATGCCACCAACGTAACTCGCATTCGCTCGCATTAGGATAACTGTAAGTTACGGTGGTCTGCTGTAGGTTTTGGCGAGTGTCCACCGCAACATACCGGTTCTGCAGGCATTCGCTGCACGTTAGGATTAACCGCAGCGAGCTGGGCGGCGTGTCATACTCACCGGCCGATGGCGTCCGCGGACTTGTTCCTGGTGATGTGACTAGGCCTGGGCACCGCCATGGAGGGCTGCTTGGAGTCCGTGTGGTCCTCGCCCACGGGGCCCTCTCGCTCGCGACTAGGCAGGGGCGTGGGCCCCAGGTTGGTGCGCAGTTTGCGCGCCACCTCCAGGAGTTCCGCCTGCAACAGCAGAGATACGGTAAATCATGGGTCGGACTTTTTGATTTAAATGGGGCGTATGAATTGCTCGGAATTGCTATTTAAATAAGTTACAGGTAAATTTTATATTTGGAGCAGGAGTTTAAAGTTATCGTCTGTTAAAAAAAAATGTGAAACATTGATAACGAGAGCGCCAGGAAATCGCACTTCTAGCACAGCCTTACAACGGTTTGAACGCGAGGCGTCTAATGCATTGTTCTTGCGCAGCGGGGAGATGTCTGATTGTACGGGACGGGACAGGCGACAATAATTCTGAAAGTTTTGTACCTGGAACTCTGGCGTGGAGAGGCTCCTCTGCAGAACGGGCCTCCGGGCGGTGGGTGGCGAGGCGGAGGGCGACTCCCTGCTGCGTCCCCGGTGGGGCATGACCGCCCCCGGCCCGGCCCCCGCCCCCGCCCCCGCGCCCGGAGCGCCCCCGGGGCCCCCGCCGCCGCCCGCCCCGCTCTGGTTGTTGCGCTTGGTCTCGGCGCGCGTCTTGAACAAGCGGTTCCTCCTCGTCGGCATCCTCGAGTCCCGCGGGTCCCTCGGGTCGCAGCCGTCACCGTGGGCCGCGCGCTCCCACTGGTACGAGTCCGGCGACGAGCTGTCCAGCTGCGGGAGAGAAGAGCGCACACCGTGAGAGCAGAGTGCTGCTGCACTGCCGCGAGCAGCGCCGACGGTGGCCGTCGAGGCCGTCCTCGTGCTCGAGCTACTCACCCCTGCGGTGCCGGGCGGTGGCGCCGGTGCCTTGTACTTCTTCCTGGACCTGCTGATCCTCAGCTTGGCGGGCGAGTCGTCGCGCAGGTCCCGGTGTTCGCGGGGGTCCCGGTGGCCGCGCTCCCTCGACGGGTCCCTCGAGGACGCTCCTGGCCTCAGCTCCTTGGGCAGGCGCAGGTCCGGCTCGCTGCCGTACTGCGCCATGCCGCCGCCGCCGCCGCCGTGGCCGCCGCGAGGCAGGCCGTGGCTGCTGCCGCCCTCGCCGCCGCTGGTGTAGCCGCCGCCGCCGCCGCCGGCCCGCGAGCCGTAGCCGCCCTGGTGACGCCGGTCACGTTCACGTTCACGCTCACGCTCGCGGTGGTGCGACTGACTGCGGGCGCGGTACAGTCCGGTGGCGGGGCCCGGCCGCATGTCCTGCCGGCCAGCAACAAGCACAACGTCAGTCTTCACTCAATGAAAACAAATTATATATATTAAAAAAAGATAGACACCAATGCTGCTGAAAAACTAAGTTTTGGTGCTTTACAATTAAAATGTTATTAACTGCAGAACTAAACATTACTCTATTGCACAAATCGCATATGAATGTGACTAATTTAAGGTGCTGGGTTTCAAGAGTTAGTATGAAATAAAAATATATTTTGCTTCTTCTTCTTTCTCGCAGGGTTCGGTTCAGCCACCTCTCACCACATCTCCTGCTCACCACCGCTGCGATATACCGCGCTCGTACCTTGAAGTCGTCGACGGCGTGGCGGCGGCCGCTGATGGTGCCGCCCGAGTGCAGGATGTCGCCATTCTCGGTGCGGTGCAGGCGCGTGCCCGGGCCCAGCGGCACGGGCAGCACCTTGCAGTGCTCGGGCAGCATGGTCGGGCCGGGCCCGTGGCCCTGGCTCGCCCCCGGGACCACATCGCCGCCGCTGGCCGAGCGCCGCAGCCGCAGGTCGCGCGGGAAGGAGTGCGCCCAGTGAGCGCGCGGCCCCGGCGGCCCCGGCGAGTGCTGCTGGGCCAGCTGGTGGGCCTGCGAGTGAGAGGCCCCCATGGCGCCGCGGGCCTTGGAGCATGCCTAGCGGCTCCTCCCTGGAACACAATGAGCACAAGGGTTTTTAAGCGATACGGCCACACGCGAGGGGAAGACAACTTTGAATTTTGGTGTACAAATTTTATGGTTATTTTGTGAATTTTCGCGAAATTTCGTGAATGGCGGCGCCTGGCGCTTGGAGCCAGTGGCGTCAAGACTGTCGGAGGTCGGAGCGGGGCTGCGAGCCCCTTTGCTTAGCATCCTTTTACACTCTGTTTTATCTCCCGTGTACTCCGTTTTACCTCCCTTTTACCTCCATTTAACTCGGTTACTCCTTTATCTCTCCCTGTTCCCCTTCTCTTTTTCTTCGCCTTTCTCCTTTTTCTTCCCTCCCTTAGACTTCCCGCCGAGGGGGAATTCTTATACAGACTCCTGCTCGGTATTACACGGTATTACATCGGCATAGCAAACAAGATTCAGTCACAGAGCGACATATTTTTTGTATTTTCCAGTAATAAATGACAGGTTTTTAGATTAGGTGCACAGAGCACATTATCCCTCTCGTGAGGCCACTGCGTAGAGACGTGCTGTGCACACGTGTGGCTACGAAACGACACATAACTCGAACCCAACACTCGGCACTATTTGGAGCGCTTCTGGAACTATCCAGGCAGCAAGGCCGACGCGCAGGGCCGGGCCGGACCTTAACCCGCCCTAATCCCCTTGGCCGTCTTCAGACGACTCTCACCGGTGCATCGAGTCGCTCCACGTCTCTGAGGTCGCCACGACGACCCCGCAGGCGCCGCACACTGAATGATCGGCGCGGAAGACTCGGACAACAAAAAGAGGAATTGACACGGACCCGACCGCTTCGCTCTGGCATGGCTCTCTGGGGCTGCATCGCGTCCGTCCACCCCGCGGCTAAACGACGGCCGACTAAGATTAGTGACGAGTGGATCCGCTCCACGGCGCTGTTGCGGGAAGGAAGATTGGGAGGAGGAGGAGGAGGAGGAGGAGGAGGAGGAGGAGGAGGAGGAGGAGGAGGAGGAGGAGGAGGAGGAGGAGGAGGAGGAGGAGGAGGAGGAGGAGGAGGAAAGGAACGAGGAAGAGGAGGAGAGGGGGAGGAGGAGGAGGGGGGAGGGGGAGGAGAAGCAGCATGGGGATGAGGACGGGGTTGATGGAGTGGCGATATCCTGAGCAGGGCGGCGCGCGGCGGGATGAGAGAGGGGCTGCCCCTCCATCTTCTTCTTCATCTAGCACCGCGCGTCTGAAAGGAGAACGCCACAACGGCGAGGACAGATAGAAGGACAGACAGACAGACAGACATCGGGGAAGAAGATGTCGCTTATCGTCGCCGAAAATGTCCGACGACGATCAAGAGTGTTGTATTGGCTGGGAGCGGCGGAGAGGTGCTGAGCCGACGGGAAGGGCCGCGGGAAGGAGACCAGCCGGAGCCTGGGCAGGGCTACAGGGCTAGGCGAGGCGCGTCAGAGCAGAGGCGCGGAGAGGAGTGGAGAAAGAGAGAGAGAGAGAGAGAGAGAGAGAGAGAGAGAGAGAGAGAGAGAGAGAGAGAGAGAGAGAGAGAGAGAGAGAGAGAGAGAGAGAGAGAGAGAGAGAGATCGACAGCGACGAAGGGAAGGAAGGAAGAGTTGAATGGCTCATTCTAGGAAAACTAAACCGTTGTCGTCTCGTCTGGTCTCGTCTCGCCCCGACCGCGGCCCCAGCAGCGTGGCCCCGCAGCCCAGCCCGCGCGCCTGGCCCCTCTGCCGCAGGGAGAGGAGAGGAGCAGAAAGAGAGAAAAACACGAGGAAAAACAAAAGAGCCGCGAAAGTCTATCGTGCTGCTGCACTTGTCGGTCTGGCCGCGGCGCGGCGCTGCCCTCCCACTTCATTCACGTTCACTTCCCAGCCACGAGTCATTGACACCCTTCCCGTTCCGATTGGGGGAAAAACAAACAAACAAACAAACAAACAAACAAACAAACAAACAAACAAACAAACAAACAAACAAACAAACAAACAAACAAACAGATAGACACCTTTCGGGCGCAGGATGGACATCGACGTCTGCTTCTCTACCTGTATGAAGAAGCACAGCAGAGGGAGCCTACTGAATCGTCGCGGTTCGGGAGAGGAGACATAGAGAGAATGTCATAACAGAGCGGCGGTAGTTCGCCAGAGCCGTGCGATATGAGGTGGCACTGTCTTCCTTGCTCGTTCGAGTGTGTCGTCGTGCATTCTGCCCTCCTTCACATACTCCACTGGTACGTAGGTACGGACCCCTGTCTCTCTCTCCCTCTCTCCCTCTCTCTCTCTCCCACATCTCCTCTCGCTCCTCCATCTACTTCGCTGTCCTGTATAGTTGAAGCAGGACGTGTTCCCCCTAATCTGTGTCAGAGACGTGGCATACATACACGCACCCACCCACACACACACGCGTGCGCGCGCGCGCGGTTACGAATCTGCCCCCGCAGAAGTGAGGCATCACGGGCGGAGACGTAGAGGAAAATAGAGCGGAACTGCGGCGGCTCTGGTTGAGTGATTTGGAGTGTGTGAGTGTGTGTGTGTGTGTAGGTATGTGTGTGTGTGTGTGTGCGTCTTTCGTAAAAACTTCCGGCGACCGTGTATAGTGTCAATACCTTGTCACGGAAGAGCCCACCGCGCCGCCCTCTTAATTCAGCATAAGAAACAAGTGATTTGGTAACGAAACAAAGGGTGTGTGTGTGAGTGAATGTGTGTGTTGTGTGTTGCCGGGTGGTGTGTTGCGACGTTGGGCTGACGTGTACCTCGAGCACTCTCTCTTTCTCTCTCACTCTCTGCCTCTCTGCTCTCCCTTCTCTCCTGTTATGAAAGGGAAATGAGAGAGACGGAGTATGCGCGTGTGCATGTGTTTAAGGGGAGAAGGAGGGTACACGGTGGTGGTTTTTGACATCAGGGAGTCTCCTTCTCCCCCCCCCCTCCACTTCTTCACGGCACGTCAACATCTCGATAAGAAGAAGAAGAAACCGACCGCGGAATGGCATGAGTGCTGCTGGGGTAAGGAGGTCGACCTGTCTCGGAGCAGAGCGCCTTGGCCACTCACACACACATGCACACACACACACACACACACACACACACACACGCGCGCGCGCGCACACACACACACACAACCACGGGCGTAACGTCCTCATCTCATCATACACCGCACGGCTGCCACCCACTCCCCCAGCCTCCCCCCCCCCTTTTCCCGCAGGCACTGCCGTCATCGCCATGACCGTCATCATTAATATACTCGTCGCCGCACTGAAAATACTAATGTGACGTGTGCGTCACGTCAAGTGGTGTGGCCAGTTTTCGTCACACATCGTAATGCGACACAAATGTCCGTCACACCATGAAATGCGACGCAAGCTCCGCAGGGCATACGGCATAATGCATGCGAGGACGCGTCACAAACGTGACCAAAACTATACGGTCACAATTCATCATGCGACCTCTTTCCACGCGCCACACTTGCATATGTGACGCATGCATCACATTGTTTTTTCCAGTGCGGTTTAAGGCGTCCCCACAATAGCAATGGACCTTATTTCCGAGGTGATAGCTCCTGCGAGACACTGGGTAGGCCGACCCGCCAAACACGTGTGTGAAGGTGGTGGCCTACCCAGAGACCGCAAGAGCACGGGGTGCGGAAATAAAAGTCTTGGCACCCACATTTTCATTGCGTCGTCGTCTCTCAATGAGTTCATTGTGGGGGCACTCTTACTAGGTGGCTCGCCGTGTGGCGGCGTCATTTAACGCAACCGACTAGACCACAGGGCCGCATGGCGGAGGGCGCCTGCCGGCGGTGAGGGTAGGCAAGCCCGCCCGACAGGCCTGTGGACGGGGTTGCCTGCTCCCGCCCCGCCGCCCCTCTACGGAGACATATCAGGCATGTATGTTTAACACCAATACCTTACGGAACACATGTTACACGCACTTGGAATCCCAGAGCGCCCGAGGCGACCCAGCCCGATAAACAACGACCAAAAGACGAACGAAGGAAACTGGAGATAATTCGGAGAAGAGAGTTTGGCCTGTGAAATCGATCCGAGGAGCGGCGCGAATATCGTAGGAGGTGCGACTGAGAGAAAGAATTGGAGAGGGGGAGGAGAGAGAGAGAGAGAGAGAGAGAGAGAGAGAGAGAGAGAGAGAGAGAGAGAGAGAGAGAGAGAGAGAGAGAGAGAGAGAGAGAGAGAGAGAGAGAGAGAGAGAGAGAGAGAGAGAGAGAGACGCTCCGCCATGTAGGGAGAGAAACGCACCGGTCCGTCAGAGGCTGGCCAGGCCGGACGGGAGGCCAGCAGACCAGGCTCAGAATGAGAGAGGCTGTGGATCACTTTGCGGATCACTCTTTGGTTCACGCCGCGCATCTCGTCAGTTAGAAAGGGCGGCTGGTGCAGTGGTGGCCGGGCCGCAGTTGGTGGCCCCCTGGTGGCCCCCTGGTGGCCCCCTGGTGGCCCACCCACGAAATTCCGCCACCATAGGCCATCCAGCCACACCACACGGCGGCTGCTGTGGCCCGACCGTCCGTCTGTTCCGACCGCAAAAGCACCAGCGTAATGTGTGGTGTGCGGGCGGAGAGAACAAAAAATTACACGGGGCTCGCGCGGTACAGATCACGGAGAGAGTAATGCGACGACAGACAGGTCATCTCGTCTTTATACTATGAGCTATCCTTAGGATAGGGCTCGCGCGAGGGGCGAAAGACCATGGAGTAAAGCGACGTAAATGTTATGTGATTTAGGAACAATCTACAGCCAATGCTTCGTCAACTGATGAAAAAGTTCATCAGACCGCAAACTTGATATATTCTAAAAATTCTAATTTATAATAATAAAAATAAATAAAAAAACTTACTTTAGACAGCTCTAGCTGGCTTAAATCATACCTAAATTACTGTCGAGATGTTTTTTGTCCTATGCGCGAAAATTGCTGCAAAAGTGTATATAAAGGTGTTTCGCCTCTACTTTGACTTTGGGCTAGGCGCAGCGTGTGGAGGACAGACGGCAAGGCGGCCGACTCCCGACTCGAAAAAAGGGTATTTCTTAGAAAATACAAGAAACACACTAAAAATACAAGGGTACACTGGAAAAACAAAGGTAGGGCTTAATGCCTTTCGAGGGGTGTGAAATCTTAATGCCTTTGCAAAGGCACGAAATTGTCCAAAGGCATTAAAATTGAACACCTTTGGGCAGTTTTAATGCCTTTGCAGGGGTGCTAATTTTTAATGCCTTGGTAAAGGCATTAAAACCCTTCTCGTCCTACCTTTCTTTTTCCAGTGTATACATGAGAATATTCATCAAACTTTACTTCTCAAAAATTATAAAAGTACACGAGAAATACAAGAAATACAAAGTAAGTGTTGACAGAAATACATGAGCCGGCCGCCGGGGGGCGGCCAGCTCCCTCCTCACACCTGTTAGGCGGCCGGGCCCGGGCCGGGCCGCGGTGCGGCAGCGCCTTTGGTTTCACTTTCCACACCCGAGCGCCGCCGCCGCCGCACCCCGCCTGGGCACTGCAGGCAGGGAGGTAGGGCCCTGCAGGGCACCCCGCTGCGCCGCGTGCCGCCCTCCCCCCCCCCTCCTGCAGGCCTCCTGCAGGCCTCCTGCAGGCCCTGCAGCTGCAGGCAGCTGCGGCGGGGCAGCCACGGGGCGGCGCGGTGTGGCGCGCAGCGGCCGTGTATTGTTTATTGTCGCCGCGGACAATAAGGGATCGGCTCCGAGGCCCCCCCCCCCTTCCCCTCTCCCCCGCTCCACCCCCCTCCCTTCTTTTTCCCTCTACCCTTCCTCCTCCGCACCCCTCTCGTTTACGACGCCCATTTCCCGCTACGCCGGGGTCGCCGTCCCGCGGCGGCAAAAAAGAAAAAAAAAACTTTAAAAAAAAATTATAGGAAGACGAATTAATAAAGCTTGTCATAACGAACGTATATATGTACGTAATGTTATTGCTGTTGTCCTAGCCGCAGCGGCAGAGGATGCCGGCATCATTTTTCCTGGTTCGACCGTTTGTTTTGCGGTGGCGCTGATCTCTGGCTGGCTCGCCTGACTGTCGTGTCCGATGGCATCGAGATGCGGGCCGCGCCGCGCCGCGCCCCGACCACGCGGACACGAAGGTTGGGTCAGGCGCGCGCAAAGGAGAGGAGAAAGCAGACGACACGACACCCTGGGCTGTCAAAATGCAAGCCTTCCAATTCCCATAGCCATACGGCCCTGCTGCGCCCTGCTATACGACATTGAGTCCTCGTGCTCATAGAATAAAACAAAACAGGCTTTCTACCAACGAAGGTACTTTAACGAATACACTTGACAATACGGTGTCGCAAAAAGCCGTTACTGTGCTTTTCTGTCATTTATTTTTTGTAATGTATTTATTGGCAAGGGCAAGGCTGTACGTTTTTTTATAGTCTGACGGATCGCCTTCAGCTACTTATTCCCCATTTGACTTCTTTTCTTTTAGAGATTCGGGGAAGTACTTTATTTTACTTGTTGATCCAACCATCCACCCATCACTAGTGCTGATTTGGGTGCTAAGCAAGCAAAACAAAACATTGTAAATCCAAGTGAACGAATGCCGCTCAGGTCGGGAGCGATCTGCGAGCGAGCAAATACTCATCGGTGCTCTTGCAAGCCACAGGCACTTCCACCACTATACACGTGTGTGCTTTACGAATGGGGCGTTTTCTCGCATGTAAGAGTGTGAATAATTTGTCGCACACCTGCAAGTGTGTGGAGAAATGCTCCCACCTGTAGCGGTGCCAAGTCCAGTCCACCAGAGCTCGAAGGCTTCGGCCTACCTAGAACTTCTCTTCTCCTCTCCTCTCCGCCCCTACTACGCAGTGCAGCGCCAGCACGTGTGGCGGGGAGGGGCCTGCGCCGGCCGCGGCCGCGATCTACTGTCAGAAATGTCGTTCGAAAGATGTTCCGACCGCGACGAGCTGGGCTAGGCCGGGCCGGGCCCGGGCAACGGCCGGTCGGGAAGGCGGGATGGTCGTTTTCTTTTGTGTTAGTGCGATTTCCAGGGAGGATGCCTGTCGTTCACGGCAGAAGGAAAAATGCCCCGGAGGTCAGGGGGGCAAACGGCTTCGGAAATCGTCTCTGCTACTGAGCTACGTCCGATAGGCCTGCGAGCGTTCAAGCGCGAAAGAGATGCACTGTAACCTTTTTTTTAATTTTTTATTTTTTTAACGAAGAATTTGAATTTAGTGAAGTGTCTTTGGTTTGAAAAATTACACAAAGCATGCCTTTAAACCGGCTAAGTACTGCTCCGCAACCGCAATTGCAAGGAGATGCTTCGCAACCTGCAAATGTCTCAAAATGTTCTTTGCAATTTATACACCGTCTGTGAAGAAGTCCTTCGTACAGGTAGGAAGTGTGAAAGGAGGAGGGATGGGAGGGGGGGAGGAAGATTTGTGAGGAGTGAGGGACGATCGGGCTTCAACTTGTGTGATGTATGGCACAGCATCTCTCAACAGCGAAGACGAACACAACGAAACAAAAATAATGAATGATGGCAATCCCTCTTCTTTCTTCATCTCCTCTTTCTTCGAGACGCACTTTCTACCTCATAGCAGCTTCCCACATGTAATACAGGCACACAGGCACGCAAACACAGAGCGCGCGCGCGCGCGCGCGCGCGCACACACACACACACACACACACACACACACACACAGAGCTAAACTCTCCTTAACAGCTCAGCGCTAATCGACAGGTGTTTGTTGCGAGAGAGGACATTCACACCGTCTTGTGGACAACAAAAAAAGAGACGGGTGAAAAAAAAAATTCAATTAGAGGCTGCCGGACTCGGACTTCTCTCCCTCCCTTTGCCTTCTCTTACTCCGTCGCCGTTTTCCCAGGGTCCCCAAAATGCCCACTTTGGGCATACATAACTGCTGCTCTACACACACTGAGCTGGCCGGGCAGGGCGGCCCCTGCCAAGAAAGTGGCGTTCTCCTCCGCCGCATCCAGGTCCACTATGTCGACCCCACTCACTCACTCACTCACTCACTCACTCACTCACTCACTCACTCACTCACTCACTCACTCACTCACTCACTCACTCACTCACTCACTCACTCACTCACCATGCTCTTTGCAGGGCTGCCGGCGGCAGCAGTTGCTTAACACGTGTGAACATAACAGGGCCTAATCCGGGTGGCGTCTTCACGAACATCGAGCACCGGTAGAGACAAAAAGGAGAGGCGAGAGGAGAGGAGACAAGTAACGGAGAGGGGAGCGGAGAGAGAGAGAGAGAGAGAGAGAGAGAGAGAGAGAGAGAGAGAGAGAGAGAGCCGCGCGCGCCTTTGAGCAGAATCCACGCCTCCTCCAGCTGACTTGATCCGAAGTGTGCTCTCCTCGCTCTGTCTTTCTCGCACCAATAGGATCAATAGGACGCACCCCATGAGTGCGAGAGGGACAGGGCGAGGAGAGCGCTCTTTGGAGTAGCTCCTTCTGCCGCTTCTCTCAGTGAGGCGGGCGCGTCCAGGCGCGTCCGAGCCGCTGGCACGGCTGGCACGGCGGCGGCGGGAGCGGACAATTCGGAGGCCACACCGCGGCAGAGTGGCGGGGCTATGGGCAGGTGGGAGGCAGGCAGGAGGCAGGCCGGTGCAAAGGAGGACCCGGCCCGGGCAGGGCACCGGGTGTACCACCGGGGGGAGAGCATTGTTAGCGTTATGTCAGTGAGAGGTTGGGGAAGCGGGGGGGGAGGTAGAGAGAGAGACGCGGGGGGAGCAAGAGAGAGATGCGTGAGAGCCTCGGGGGGCAGTGCGCGGGGACCGTTTTGCTCTCCTCCGGGTACCCAAATGAAAGGCAGTTGGACGCAGCCACTGGTGCTCGGGGCGGGGCCCGGGCCGGGCCGGGTACCACGCGGGTACCCCGCCGGGGACCTGTCCCTGTTGCGTCATGCTCGGCCCGGGCCGCCGTGTGCATGTGACCGGCCCGGGCCCGGCCCGGGTAGGGCGGCGTGAGTGCGGGGGGCGTGTCGGCGCCGCACGAACTGGGATGAGTTAGTTAAGCTGGGCCGGACTGGGTAGGGCGGGCAGGCAGGCAGGCGGGAGGGAGCCCCCGCCGGGGCTCGAACCAGCGTCCGCAGCGTGCTGTGGGGCCGTGGGGCCGTGGGGCCGGGACCCGCACAGGATCGCGTTGCGCTAGGTTGCGTCGGGTTCATCGCTCTAGCCGGGATGGGCCGGAGGCCGGTGCCAGAGGGCCTGCGGTGGAGCCCCCTGCGGAGACGCGGCGTAACGGCGCGCATCGCCCCGCCCCGCCCCGCCCCATCCCGCCCCGCCCAGCCCCACCCTGCCCTGCTGCGACAGGCTGTCTGCGATGCGATTCAGCGGGATATGATCGAATGGAAAGCAGCCGACCAACCCTCTGCTGGCCGGCGAGGAAGGACCCAACACCCCGCGCCCAGCCCCACGCCCCGCCCCGCCCCGCCCCGCCCCAGCCACCCCCCTCCCTCCGCCCTGCTCCGAGCACCCGCGGGTGGGTGATTCGTCACCTCCGGTGATTACACTTGCAGTCCGCGCCGGTAAGCACGTGGCTAATCGCCAGCGAGAGCTAAAGACTGTTGCCGGCGGGCCGGAGGGCCGGGGGGCCGGGGGGACTCGCGGTCGGGGACGACTCTCGTCACGAGAGCCATCTCCCCGCCCAGTCGCGGCGTGGCGCGGCGTGGCGCTGCGCGGCGCGGAGTGACACGGCGCCGTCCTCGCGGCGGCGGCGGCACGGATCTCCTCGGCATGGCGCAGCGCGCAGCAGCGGCGACAAGCGTGCCGACTTTTTTGCTTCATCGAGTGACCACTGCGACTGCGGCACCGCGGGGCGGAGTGAAGAGGGGGGGGGGAGGGGGCGTCAGTCACAGCTCTAGCCCGCCAGGTGGCGCCAGGAGTTACTTTCTCTCCGAGGAGAAGAGTCATCAGCACTCGAGCCGAGAGCCGAGCCAGGCCTGAGCCGAGCAGCTACAAGAAGTGCTAGCGAGTGGTGGTGAAGCGGCTGAGCACGACCCACGCGCGCGGGCGGGGCGGGGTGGTGCGGGGCGGCCGGCGTATGGGCGCAGGCGCTCCCGGAGGCGGCCGCAGGACATCAAGGTGCGACCTGGGCCCTGCCTGGGGTATTAGGAGATTTACTCTTTTTTTAAGGCAACGCGGAGTTGGCAGCTACAGTCACTGGGAAACGTCTGTCAATTGTTTCATATGGCCCCTTACAGGAGGACATCTGCACTAAATACAAAAAAAAAATGTTGCGGATTATCTGAGAACTAATCATAACTGGGGACAAAAGTAACCGAGGACAAGAAATCTAGGGACGAGTAATCATGGGACGAATTGTTGAGGACGAATCGTCTGAGAGGCAAATAACCGTAGTACGAGTCAACCTGACACCAAAACTGCCGAAGAGATTTTGATAATATTACCTATAGTTATAGTGTTTGAAATTGTAAATTCACTTTATTTAAAGTTTCGTTGAAATTTAAACTACAGATTTTCAGAAAATTTAAATGCGAATGTCGCAGGGCCGCCGCACCCGCAGAGCGCCCCGATGACACCCCAGCCCCCCAGCCACCGAGAAGCTAGATAATTCGGTTCAGAATGCCAAGAGAGTCCCCCCCCCCTCCCGGAACTTTGAGTCCTAATATCACAAAGCCGCTCACAAAGTACCAACAAACTTCTTGGCGAAGGCGAAGGAACATCGATATATTTCTGGACAGGACACATCCACCCACTCTCTCTACGTGACTCCACGCGAAGGTATATCACAGCCAATACACACACTGCCAGCCGCCGCGTTTACAGAGCGAGCGTTGAGCGGACACCTGTGAAGGACAAGAAGTAGCTTATTCGTATCGCGTCTAGGATGTCGCTGAACAGGACACCGGCGCGGCGTGTCCCGGACACGGGACTGGCGCGGGCGTTGTTGCACGTCCAGCAGGCTGGTTATGCTCTCCCCCACTCACACACACGCGCGCGCGGTGCGCGGGCGACGTGCGGCACACATTCAGAGACAGCACGTCGAATCCGGCTGGCCCGGCGACAACTAGGGTAGCCCCGGGGCCCGGGGAAGGGAAAATGAACGCCGAGAGAAAGCCGCCCAAAAGCGTGCAGGGATGATGTTCCTGAACGAGTCGGGAGTGAGGTGTAATGGAGACATGCGTGCATGGCTTCTAACACCTTACTCTGCAAATCGTACTGTGTACAAAGAGTCCTAATTGCAAAAATTGCGTTTTAAAGTTTACGCTGGAAAACTTTGTCATACCATTAACGTTGTGGGACGTTGTTACATGTGCGATCCTTGGTGCGATCCGCAACAAACACGTGGGAATTTTTGTCTAGCGGCGCGCAAAAAGATGGTACTTAGTTTCATCATCCTTAAAAATATGGCAAAATGTCCGTCACCCAGGCGCTAAAGGTGTCTTTCTGATTAACGCCCTGGGTAAACAGAGGGAGCGGGCCGGGCCGGGCCGGGCCGGGCGGTGCTTGCAGGTCATGTCCTTCAGCCGCCTGCCTCAGACCGCAGCGCGCCCTCGCCCTCGCTCCCCTCGGGTCTGAGCAGAGCTGAGCGGAGCGCTGGAGAGCAGCGCTATTGCATTGCTGCATTATTTCTCACAAGAGCACCATCATCCCAAAGCGCACGAAAAGTGTTACAATTAACACCTGTAGGGGGTAGCCTGCTATATATACCTTTGTGAATAAGGACGGACTGCAGACTGCAGTAGAACCCCTGGGGGAGCTAGACGACATCTTGTCTGGTTCCAGAGTTGACCGGAGTTAACTTTATATAGTACATTCTTAATTCATAACATGACAAAGGCGTCAAGTTTGGTTTATTCACGGTAAAAATAGTTTCTTGTATTTCAAGATCTTTTTTTGGATCTTATGGAGAATACGAATGGACATCCAAGACAGCACTGTGAACTGGTTGGCGTCTTTAGACGCCAAAATATTGGCGTCCTCTGAGAACGCCAAATCTTGGCGTTCAAAGACGCCAATATTTGGCGTTCTGAGAAGAAGAACGCCAAATATTGGCGTCTTTCAACGCCAAAATTTGGCGTTCTCAGAGGACGCCAAAATTTTGGCGTCTAAAGACGCCAACCAATTTACAGTGAGATCTTGAAATACAAGAAACTATTTTTACCGTGTTTTTCCTGCGACAAAAAAAAAACAGCATGTGGCATTATCGGGAGATCGCGAATGCCCTGAAAAGGAGAAAGAAATATCGATTGCCAAGTGAACAATATCGTTTTTGTTGTATAGCTTTGGTCGCGACCCGCGGCGCTGCTGTCTCGTTATGAGCCTGATTAGGCGTCTCACAGAGGCCCTTCAAGAAAATAAAGGCGTGGCGGGGCGTAGCGTGGTGGGCCGCTCACCCCGGCGAGGGCCCCCCGGGGCGAGACGCGGGCCCCGAGGCGGACTAGCGCCGCGCCGGTGCGGCTGGCGTCCCCGGGACCATGGGAGCCAGGCGGAGCCTGTCCTTGTCCTGTCCCGGCCTACCGCACGCGTGAGGACAAGTGCGCGAGCTAATGTGATGGGGTTACACCACGGCTCCCTCCCTCCCTGCTCCCTTTCACTCTGTGAGTGAGTGAGTGAGTGAGTGAGTGAGTGAGTGAGTGAGTGAGTGAGTGAGTGAGTGAAGAGAGGGAGTGTGTGATGTGTATTTTCCTTCCCTCCTGGACACAGACTGCACTGTTATTCAAGTACTGTGACGTCACATTCTTTTTCATGTGATAACTGTCACATTCCTTTAAATATTAATGTCAGATTCTTTTGAATGTGACCATAAAATTTAGCCCGCAAATTCTGGCCGATTAACATTGAAAAGAATGTGACATTACATTTTAAACAATGTGACACTTTTCACATGAAAAAGAACGTGACGTAACAGTAATTGAATAACAGTGTGTACGCGAACATCAGAAGTGTATACGGAAAAGGAAGAGATAACCTTAACCATACTCGACGTGATTTTACGTGTGCTTTTCCATAAAATATTAAGATGAATACATCCGAGTCTGGTCGTAGTGCTGATCCTACATCATTTACTGGACGCCAAGCTCCATATCTACGAACAGTTTCCAACCATCGGTTTGTTACAGTGTACTGCGTAATGCTCGCATTAAGTGTTGTTTGCTAAAGAAAGGCGAGACGCGCGCCACTTTCTCCGTTAATAATTACTCCTTTTCTATAATCGTCCCCCCCTCCTCCCCCGCCGGGCCGGGCCCGTGCCTATTCGGCTGCGTCCACCACCCCCGCTTCCGGGCATCGTCCGAAGCGCAGCTCTGTCAGCTCTCTGAGATATACACAGCTAAATACCGAACTCTTTGTAGGTAGTGCACCAGGAAAATCATGTTCTTCACGCATGGTCAATTGCAAAGGCCTAATTTATTTATTTATTTATTTATTTATTTATTTATTTATTTATTTATTTATTTATTTATTTATTTATTTATTTTATTTACTTATTCAAATGGTACGTGCGGGAAGAAACCGAGGCAGAAAAGCTCCTGCTGAACACAAGGAACGAACATGACAGAAACAGGGAAAGGCTGTTACAGAGGACGCCTACTTAAACTTCTTAGTCCTATCCATATTCATGATAGTCGTCACAGTCACCGGGCATATTGAAGGAATGCGCAAATCAATCAAGACCCCACAAGTAAAAACGTTATTCAAATAGGAATATTTCCTGCGGAACAAGTCGGAGAGCTCACCACCCTTTTCTCGGAGTGTAGCTGCGCCGCAAGCTCCGCGCCGAAACGAATTCATTTAGGGATGATGATCTCTCGTTACAGCGCTCGACAGGGCTTGCATGCACCTGCTGGCGCGGGAACACTGTCACAAACAAACTCTTTGAAACCTCCGGCTCGAGGTCGAGGAAAGGACGTCTGCGGCTGAGAGAACGTAGCAGAAGAAAATCCGCGCCCTCTGTACTAGTGTCTCACAATTAAAACGGCGCAAGAATACGCTCGAATAAACCACAGTGTCGTCGACACTCTTCCTCACGCATTTGCATGATTGATACTACCGCGCGCCGCAAGGTTCAGGGTTCGGATGCAATTTTCACGCTTAAAAGCTTGACGTGGACGGACCATGGTGCCCACACCTGTCCCCGTTGGACGCTGCAGGGCAAGCGCCTCCCCCTCTCGAGATCTTCGCGGGAGACTTTGCATATCCAATCGGCTGGCACGAGCGCCTCGAACTAGCCGAAACTGTTTCGTCCTTCAAGAGACTTTCGGACTTTCCACAGTTGCCAAAAAAGGGAGAAGGCGAGTAACGTAAACCTAATTTGACATACAGAGCGCGTCACGTTTCTTGACGCACTAGCAACAGAAAGCGGGCGTTGGTGTATATCATGCAAGTCGCCACGTCGTTGGGCGGGTGGAACATAACAAAACACATTCAGTTAAAACGAGTTTCATGACGAAACGTTTTCCAATAGGAGCGCATGTCACATTATCAACTTTTCCAGTGTTCTTCCATGTGAAAGGCGAGCGCAAGCACGCACTGGAATGTAGGAACATGTCAAGTTCACTGCCGCGCGACCCGACCGGGTCCAGCCCGCCCCGCTCGCCTCGGCACGGCTCCATTCATCATCTGGTTGGTATCTCAATTTCAGCTGGGACGGTAGGCATTTGTCTACTGGAGCTCTACGTTATGTCGGCCTTGCTCTGCTCGCTCCATTCCACCTATACAGTCTTTCTTTCGTATTCAGCGCAGGAATCAAATGACGGTTTAAAATTTTTTCAAGTCCCCGAATTCTCCAATCGCATCAGAGGATTGTTTCTTGCAAAATGGAACAATCGTCTGAAATGAATGGACTCTACGGGCCTTGATTTTGCAATATCTGCAAATAAAGACGCATCAAGGAAATTACGCATCAATCCTCGCCATTGTCCGACGCACGGGCGGACGCGCGCGCGCGTGTGTGTGTGTGTAAGTGCGCGCAAACACATTTGCATGAGGCAGGAGGCGGCACGCCTCGACCAGGCGGCTGGGCACTCGCTGAGATCTAAGCGACCTTGAAATACCTCAAACCGGAAAACGAGGGACAAAATGATTCTATCGATCGAACAAGAATGAGAGTGTACAGCGCGCGCGCGCGAGAGAGAGAGAGAGAGAGAGAGAGAGAGAGAGAGAGAGAGAGAGAGAGAGAGAGAGAGAGAGAGAGAGAGAGAGAGAGAGAGAGAGAGAGAGAGATGAATTAACCTGTCAGTCAGCACCAATACCACCTCAACGGCGCCCCGGTAAAAATCACACTCACGCACACCTCTCGACGTGACCACGCCCCTTCACACTGGGACATCAGCGCGTTTCCGCATGGGTGGGCGGCATTGTGTCGAAGCAGACAGAATAGCTCTTTTTCGGGTGACCATGCCATATGGCTGAACGCTATGGAGACAAAGTATGGCAATCAGGTGGCCCTCAATGAGGGAGGAGGTTGCGGACTTCTTTACATAAAGTAAATCTGTAATACATTTAGCATATAACATTACATGTACTAAACACAAAACTTCTGTACTGTCAGTCATGCGGGACGTAGGAGACCAAGGGGGGAATCACTCACACAAAATATGTGCAATGATTTTCTTTACCTAAGATTTTTTGTTTTGATTTGTCTTTTTCTGTTTCAAGGAAGCTTTCTGTCATTTTTTGATAAATTTTGATCTTCTACCACCATTTTCTTATTTTTTAAATTTTTATATTGACTATTTTGTTCGTTTTCTCCCGATTTTTCGGATTTGTCTGTGTCTTTCTCGTAATTTGATATTTTAATTTATTTTTATTTGTATTTCTTAAATGATTTTTTGGGGGGGCGTACAATGAATCTTCGATGTGACCCCTACCTCGGAGGAGACGCCCCGCGAAATGAACGAACCACTGTCTGGCTATGGCTCGAGTGAACTGAGGTAAGTTCGATAGCAGAGCGATTTATCGAAAAGTCTTGGTGAGTGAAAATAAAAGCCCTGTCTGGCCGATGCAACGCGACCACCTGTGCGTGGGAATGGCACGGGCGTGGTGTGGAGCAGCGGGGCGGGGCGGGGCGGGGCGGGGCACATGCGCGGCATACGCGCTGTGCTGTGCACGGCCATGTGTTGAAAGACCCGAGCGCTAATCCCCGACGACGGAGAAAAGAGACCGAGTCACTTATGTCATTAGCCACGCATTCCCAACCATCTCTCTCTCTCTCTCTCTCTCTCTCTCTCTCTCTCTCTCTCTCTCTCTCTCTCTCTCTCTCTCTCTCTCTCTCTCTCTCTCTCTCTCTCTCTCTCTCTCTCTCAAACACACACACAGACACTATGAGTCTCTCGGCACTTCTCTGCTATAGGTAAAGAAGCATTACGTCCAATACAAATAATAATAAACTGGACAACAAAAACTTCATAGGGGATACAGTTAAGACGATTGTGTGCTGAAAAGGGACAGGGGACAACGGGAGAGACATTATAAATCACTGGCATACCTTAAACACTCAAACAGGCGCTAACTTGAAGATGTGCTCTACGATGTATAGTAAGTGTACCGAAGTGTACAACCCGCGTTTGCTTCACTAGCACTAAAATTTAGTGTTGCTGTATAGGGATGCAGTTTTATTGCGCCTCTGAAGATCTTAACGCTTTACAAAGGTGCCGAGCTCACGGCCAATAACGCGCTAACGCGTTCAAGTGCACCGTCAACTGAGCAGGTGTGAGACTACTATGTAATAGAAAATGCCGGACAGTGCCTCACATTACGTAATGTCACGCACACCAAGCTTCTTCTGCTTTAAATCGGTAGGAACTTAGGCTAGCTAGTGTGAGGTAAGGGGACGCCCTCTACACGTGTGTTGCCTGATATGTAGGCAAAAATTCCATCAAATGCAGACGTGTGAGACAGGCGGGTACCTGCGCCTGCCTACTAGGCAAAGTTTCGGGGAGGGGGGGGAAACAAACTATGAATTTTTAACGATTTTTAAAAAAATTACTTGGATTTCACACAATTTTTCCTGAATTTTCTTGAATTTTTCCTGAATTTCCCTGAAATTTCCTGATTTTGCTTAAATTTTGCTGAATTACGAGGTGTACAAAAATTTCACAGTGGCTTCCCCCTCGCAGAGTCTCCACACTAGAGACCGCTTGCCGCTTTTTGCCCGAGGCAGGCGGAGATACCCGTCTGCCTCACACGGTTGTATTTCGTAAAGGATTCTTTGCCTACCTACCTCGTAAAAACTGCTCTACACATGTTGCTCTGCATCTTGCAGTGTCTACGCTCCAGTCTCAAACTTGTTGATGATTCAAGAGTGTGCGGGTCATGTACTCTCCGCTTGGAGCAGACGCACGAAAAATACAGACGCCGCGTGTGATACGCCGAGGCGAGGGGAGGCCGGGCCGGGCCGTGAGCGCGCTCTGGGCTGCTGCACCGCTTTTGCCGCGGCCGCGACGTTATCAGACCATCGGAGCGGCCAAAGAGAGACAAAAGAGCGGCTGGCTGGGGTGGGGTGGGGGGTGGGGCGGGGTGGGGTGGGGTGGGGTAGGCCAGGGCGGGGCGGGGCGGGGCGGCCGCAGTATCGCCGCGTGCACCCGTGAGCGCCGCGCCACGCCTCGCCACGCCGCGTATGTGGGGCACGCACCTCTCTGACGGACGAGACGAGACGGGCCAGCCCGGCCGGCCGGCGGACACAGCGGTGCATTTCTCAACCGTTACGGTAGGAGCGGCGCGTGTTACAGTGGCGCAGCCGACCCGCCCCGCCTCCCAAGAGTGTCAGACAGAGAGAGAGAGAGAGAGGGAGAGAGATGCACGGTGACGGGCGGGTGTGCGCTAAGGAAGGGAAAGGGGGGGAAGACTTCCACGCCATCGACTGCTGAGTCGCGTGCGGGTTTGAACATGGCCGTGATGAATTATTTGTTTTCGGAGAAAAGCAAACAGAAAGGAAAGGCTGCGTGCGGGGGAGCAGAGCAGGGTGGGGCGGGGCGGGGCGGGGTAGCGGTGGTGAGCCCCGCGCTGCGATAGCTTTCCGATCGTGACGGTCTGGTCTGCCCCGCACCGCCCCGCCCCGCCCCACCCGGCATGCTCGGGCCTAGCTCCTACTTTTTTCTTCGTCCAACCTGGAGCAGTAGCCTCAGTAGCACCGTGCTGAGATCTGGACGTTCAGCCACGGAGCGCGCGGCCCGGCGCGCGGCCCACAGCCCTGCAGGCCCCGCAGGCCCCATAGCCACCGCAGGCCCCGCAACCCTGCAGCCCCAGAGGGGGAGATCTCTCATACTAAATAAGTACAATTACTTTTTGAACCTTAGACATTTTTTTATGTTTTTGATTTTTGGTTCTGATCTTTCTTTTGATTTGTTCAAGGAAAATGTCTTTCTCTTTTTGATAAATTTTGATCTTTTCCCCCTATTTCTGGCTTGTTTCATTTTTTTCCAGTTTTTTTTTTGTTCATTTGTTCACGATTTTTCGGAATTTGATATATTTTTCTTCTTGATTTTATTTAGACTTATCTTGATTCCCTTTTGATGTTTTAAATAATTTTTTTGGGAGCCGTACAGTGATTTTTCGAACTGACACCCCCCGTCGGTAGCCCCACAGCCTTGCAGCCCTCCTGCCGTCCCCGTCGGCCCAGCAGCAGCGCAGCCCCGCATGCATCCCCACCCCCACACGCGACTAGTGTCTTGTCACACCCGCGGACGGGTGCCCGGGTGACCGGGTGCCCACCCCTGAGACCCCGCGAGCAGCCCCGAAGCGCCCCCACGCAGCAGCAGGCAGGGCGGGCCGGTGTGATCGGACCACGTCGCAATCCCCACACTTCTCCCCTTCCCTCTCACGGGAGCCGCAGCCTGGGCCTGGACCACGCGCAGCCCAAAACGTTTAATTACTCGAGGATCACCGGGCCGACCGGCACGCCGCGCTACGCCCCGCCACGCCGCGCCACGCGTATCGGGTGGGGCCCGGGGAAGGGATTTGGCCGTGGCAACACGAGCCACGCCCAGCCGACACGAACTAGGCCGTGCTCCCCTCCCGCGAGGCCCTGACTCCCGACTGACGCACGCCGCGGGGCTGAGCTGCGGCTTCGGCCCTCCGACTCGAGGAAAAAAACACTCTGAATTTTGATGTACAGATTTTTCGAAATTTGAGCGAATTTTCACGAATTTTTGTTGAATGTTTGGAATTTTTGCTTGGATTTCTCCATTTTTTTCGGTGAAGTTTTGTGAATTTTCATGATTTTTTTTGACCAATTTTTCTGGTAACCTCTGCATTTTTCCGAATTCTTTTATTTTTTCCTGAATTTAAGAGGTGTACAAAAATTTCGGAGATGTTTCCCCCTCGCTGCGACTCCAAGCGCCTGTGGGTAGGCTGACCCGCAACGCACCGGTGCTCTACGGGTGGGCCTACTACTAACTCGCCTGCTCGGTCGTGATAAAGCAGAGGACGCACGCGCAAGACAATGTGGCATATGTCACGCGAAGGTTCATACTATAGGCAGCAGATCTCAACGAGTTAAGATCTGTGAGTTCTGAGACTGCCCTTTGCCTCCGGTCGACCCCTAGAGCATGACCAAGGAGAAAAGGCCCTCAAGTGAAGAAAGACAAGAAAGGGGGTGACATTGGTGACAAAGTGTGGGAGAGAGAGAGCAATAGGCGGCTGCACCGAAGCAGAACGGCTGACCCGCTCGCACCCACCGGCACAGAACTTTTAAAAGAAGGCACCCTTTCGCGCTGTGTTCAATTGGCGAATCCAGGACTGCAAAGACACAGAAGAAGCGGCCTGGTCACGGCACAGCAGTGTTTTTAACGTTAAAAATAAAGCAAACGCATTACGTTGCACCGATGATTTTCACTGTGAGCTATTAGTTTTAAACTGAACTGTTCCTTAAAGTTGCATTTAATTTCCACTATTGCGGGATATTTCAAGATGTAACAAATGTTTAACTTTTGTCAAAGGATCTTTTTTAAAAAAATAAATAATTCTTGTTAGAATTAATTGTTTTAAATAAAAGTGTTTCCTAGACGAAGGAATGCTCATTTGGAATAATTAACAAAATTTTCCCTACAGAATTATCGAGAATTGTACATCGCTAGCGATAGTTTGGAACGATGGCAACGTTACAAAGTTAAAAAGTTCCTGTTAACGGAAAACATCACTGGAAATGTACTAGTCACATTTCTCGACCGTAATGAGCGGAGTATTTTTTCATCGCTCAGTAAAAGTGACTTTCGCTAAAACGACTCAAATCGAGTCTTTTCTGGAATTTTTTAAATCGCTCCAAAAGAGTGACATTTGATGATTTGACTCAAAAAGAGTCATCAAAGTGACTCTAATAGAGTGATGTTCATCCATGTCACTCTCCCAGGAGAATCCAAATTTGGTACAGAAAAGTCGCTCTCCAAAGATCGAAAAAGGTGACTCCTCCATTTTCAGTGATAGCATTAATCAACATGTAATCAAGGTGCAAACAAATTAACGCGGTACCAGGACATAAAAAAAATTCGTTGACGTTAACGTCATCACCTCGGTAACCGTTAAAGTAACGTTAGCAACTCTGCGGCACAAGACCAAAAGTATCCAACGGAGAAAAATGCAGTGACGGCGTAAAAGCTCTTTGGAAACATGCTTTGGGGCACTGACCTGCTCTGCTGCTCCTAGCCTCTCTCTCGCACTCACTGCAGCACTGCACGTCCTCTCAACGACACTAGCGGGGGCGTAGCCTCGAAAGGGCCTAAAGCGTTCGTCACTGTCTCCAAATAATTGTACCCGCTCTCTCTCTCTCTCTCTCTCTCTCTCTCTCTCTCTCTCTCTCTCTCTTGATTACACCTGCGGGAGTTGACAACTTTCCCGGAGTTGGTGCCGACCATGAGAGAGGGAGAGAGATGGAAGAGAGGAGTACTATAAAGTCTTAAGAGGGATAGTCCGGGCCTGTCACCTGCCACTTTACACACGGCCTCCGCCTCGTCCCTCCAGCAGGGGCAGAGGGAGGGGGAGGAGGAGAGAGAAACAGCGAGGGGGAGAGAGAGGGGTGGGGGGCTAGAAAGAGGCGAGAAGCGCCAACTTCATTGAGTAGGACACGGAGCGACACTCTTCCACGGAGAAAGCGAAAAATATCTTAACAGGGGCTAGAATAATCTTTCAAGCGGATGACGCTAGTTTGCAACGGGCCCTAAGTGCCCTAAGTCAAAGCAGGCTGAATATATATCCCGGCCTGGCATAGTTTTCTTTTATAACGTACTAAGAATGCGATCATTTCGAAACAAAACGCCAGATATGCCAAAAACATCTGCGCGCGGAGTCCAGACAATACAAACCCAACCGAAAGAAAATTCCACGAGGGCGCATTCAGAACGCCGCGGCTCCCTCTGCCAGGCTCGCGCATACAAGTCTCTGCTGTTAGTCGCGGACAAATCACTCAAAATCCTCTCCTAGCCAGCTATAAATAATACAGCATCCGGCTGCGTCTCACCAGGATGGATTGTTTGACCAGGGCTCCGTGACGTCACGCGAACAACTCACCTGCAACATAAGCGAGACACCCGAGATAAGACACAGAGACACATTGAAAACAGAA